>CM073571.1:87961495-88561495 GCA_037074715.1 Magnolia kwangsiensis
AGCCACTAAGCAAACATAAGCAGAAATTATATTTGAATGTTTGTCTAGAATCCTACAGCACGATTCTTTGATAAAAATATTTCAAGCAATATAAGTAAAATACTGAATAATTGCTATTTCAAAGAGATCATTAAAATCAAAACATTTCAGAAACAAAAAAGGATCCACGTAAGTCCACTCATAGATAATGGCTTGAGAAATGTACATGCCATAGAAGAACTTGGCTTATCAGCTTATGATGAAATTAGGTTTCGTTATGAAGTATGAAAAAAGATCCACATTGAAATAATGCATTCAAAGAGTCATATCGGGACACAAGGTTACTTATAGAACCTCTGAATGAAATTTTGCAATAATTCAATCATTTGATATGAAAGCAGCATGAATGAGAAATCAGCAATAGCATGACATAATCTCATAATTTTAAATATCAGTATATACCATGATTCGATGCAATATCACAGGCCGATAGGCAAGAAATTGCTATAAAAATGAATATGATATTTAAATTATTAAAAAAAAAAAAAAAAAAACAAAACAAAGCTCAGCTGCTAAGAGAAGCTCTTTAGAAAAAATAATTCTCACTCTACCAAAATCATGCTGAAAATTGAGTTTCCTTAAAAGTTGAAAGCCTTTCAAAGAAACCCATCCAAATAATATGCTTTTATTTATTGTAACCACTATCTTGTACAGCATTTGAACACAATTCCATAACATTTCAGCATTGAAAAGATCAGGATCAAGCATGGTTTCTATAACGGCGTTATACCTTGTAGTTGGCACACCTCCATCACATTAGGGGGTTGCAAACTTGCAATTAAAGCCTGCAATAAAACACTATGGTTGATAATAGGTCCTATAACACGCTAACAGTCATTATTTTGGTCCTTTATGGCCGTTGTCTTGCTAATTATTAAATTCTTTAATTAAATATTCTTAATTAATATAATAATTATGCTTATTAGTACTAGTAAGCAGTGTTCAAGTTGTCGGTATCGCTACAAGTTTCGCTGGCCGGAGATAAAGATACAATATCATCGCCGATAACCGGAAATGCAGGGAAAAAGGGGGAAACATGGAGAAAATGGTGGAATTTTTCAGTGAAACTTCAGGACATGCCTAAATACACATATTTACATATCCAAGAATGAAAAAATTGCAAAATAATGCATTAAATAATAAGTTTCCATTTAATGGGGGCTAAAAGGCATACGTTGTCGTAAGAAATCACTCAATTAGTAATCAAAATAAGTTTATATAATACAAATTTACAAGAAGAATGAGATAAATTTAAAGTTCAAGTGGACCCACCACAGAAAACCGCGGGATCTGTCAACCCATCATTGAAACATTTATAGGGCCCACCATGATGTATTTTTTAGATCCAGCCTATTCAGTTGAAACATTTATAGGGCTCACCATGATGTATTTTTTAGATCCAGCCTATTCACAAGTTAACATAGAGATAGATGAAGTGAAAATAAAAATATAAGCTGGATTGGAAACTTCTGTGGCCCCTAAGAAGTTTTGAACGATGGATGTCACTGTCTCCACTGTTTTCTACAGTGGGGTCCACTTAAGCTTTATATTTGTCTCATTATTTTTCTCTTGTGATAAAACAATCTCTCCAAATGGATGGATGGTATGGATACAACACATGCATCATGATTGTAGGAGGTGCGCAGAGCGGAAGCGGATTGGCTGGTGTACCACACACCAACTATATAACTGTCGTAGGTACGTGTCATGCGAAGACGAGCACTGACGCTCCTCTTGTACTGACGGTTCAAAGTAGATCAAAGTTACATGGGCCTACAGTGATGTATTTATTATATCGATACCATTTATCTGTTTTTATAGATCATTTTAGAGCATTATCCAAAAAATGAATCATATCCAAAGATCATCTAGACCACACCACAAATAGCAGCAGAGATAATAATTTTCACCGTTAAACAATTCATAGGGCCTGCCATAACATTTATTTTCCATCCAATCTGTCCATAAGATCACAAAGGACAGAATGAAGAGGAAAAACAAATTTTATATTGATCCAAAACTTCTGTGACCCCAAAAATGGGTTTCAATGGTAGACGTTTAATCTCCCACTGCATTTTTTTTTTTTCAGTGTGGTCTCCTTGATAGTTAGATCTATCTTATTTTTTGTCTCAAGCCTTAAGACGAGTACGCCAAATGGATGGACGGTTTGGATATAACACATACCTTATGATCAGATTCACAGAACTTGTTGACAACAATACACTAGATATATAACTCTGGTGTGAGGCAGCCAATCCGGTTCCGGTAGGAAGTGGATTGCTTACTGAGTTATTCAGTAACCTTAATGCACTGAGTAAACACTGTGGGGTCCACCATTATTTATTTATTCTATCCACTCTGTTCATCCATTTTGATACATAATTTTATGGTTTTGCCACAAAATGAAAGAATATAAAACGCTCAAGTGGATCACATCACAGGAAACAATGTGATTGAACCTCTACCGTTGAAAAAATCCTGGAGGCCACAAAAGCTTTTCCTCGAACTGATATTCGTGTTTTAACTTCATCGAGGTCTGTTCAACCTTATGAACAGGTTGGACGACAAATAAACATAATCGTGGGCCCTAACAAGGTTTCAACGGTGGAAATCATTATTCCATACCGTTTCCCATGGTATGGTCCATTTGAGCTTTGGATTTACTTAAATTTTGGGATCAACCACTAAAATTAGCAGAAAAAATGAATAGAAGGTGTAGATAAATCACATACATTAACAGTGGGCCCAAATGAGTTGACTCACTACCATAAAAGCCTATTGAGTAGCTCCGTACGCAGTCCCATTTAAAGCCTCGCCACTAGTCCATGCTCTGTGGTCCCACCATGATGCATATGTTTAATCCATTCCATCGGTCCATTTTTCTAGATTATTTTATGATAATAGTCCAAAAATGAGATGGATCAAAATCTCAAGTGGACCACACAATGTTTATTGAACGTATACGGTGTACCATTTAAAACTTCTTGCAGGCTACGAAAGTTTTGGATCAAGCTGATATTTCTTTTTTCCCTTCACCCAAGTATTTAAGACCTAATCAACGGCTTGGATATCAAATAAACATTACAGTGGGCCCCAGGAGGTTTTAAATGGTGGACATTTAATGACTACTGTTTTCCGATGGTGTGGTCCACCTGAGTTTTAGATCTAGCTATTTTTTTGTATCAAGCTCTAAAATTATATTTAAAAATTAATGGCCAGTAGGGATACAACAAATGCATCATGGTGGGGCCCACGGAGCATCGACCTGCACCGTCAAAACCAAAACCCCCGATTTAAAGTGAAATCTCATCCCCAATTTCCATAAAAACCCCGAAAATCGTCTCCTTCCCACCAAAATCTTTGGATTTTCAACACGAAAATCCCTCTCCCTCATCCCAAAATTTAAAAAAAAACCTTTATTTTCCAACAAAATCTAGAGATTTTCATAGCCCGCAAGCCGATTTTTTCTTGAGAAGCTACGGGAGGATTTTTCGACGGAAAAGCCGATTTTTTTGGGTTGAATCTTATCGGAAAGTTGCCGATCCGCACTCAACAGCCATGAAGCTCTTGAAATTCGTGTTTTCAACCAGATCCGGGCGAAAAACAGGTATTTTCTTGCGTTTTTTTGTTTTTGATTTCGACGATTTTATCGCCGAAAACATCTATTGTTGGCTACAGTTCCACCCTTCGAAAATATCGGCGATATTTCAAAAATATCTGCGATATTTCGAAAATATCGACGATATCTGGCAGCGATTCAAATAAATGGGTTTTCGGTATCGCTGAGCCAGCGATACCGATATTATCGGTGACAATTCGATATTGTCGCCGATAATTTAAACACTGCTAGTAAGATGCACATGCTGTTGCATGTGGAGACTATCATCGTGGATGGCAATATGGCATGTGTGCATTGCAATATGGACTCTCCAAATTTTAAGCCCCGTCAACGGTGGATCATATAACAAAACTCACTCTGATCAGATTATCTAAATGGTATGATTTCAACCGGTGAACTTTGAACTTTTGACCATTTTATTCTTAATCATCCTTTTGATACCCACCTGACAGATGGCTAAACTTATTTGATAAGTGCGATGCTTTTGCAATGGGTGGCCCGAATAGCCATACATATATCCATGCATAGGGTGAATTTGGGCCCCAGTCATATAAACTGCAAATCCAAGGGTATATCATGCTAGCATGCATTCATCTTCAAAGTGAGGCCACTTTACACGCCAACCAAATGTTTCATACCCTTGGCACGTAGTCAAGTGTCAAATTCCTATGCATATACAAAGTCCAATACAAAGATAGAGTTTGCTAATCCAACATGCGTGTATACACATACCATATACATGCCTTGACATGAACGCATGCAATAAACGTGTGAGATCCAATCAATCCATTCTCTGGACCCAAACATGAAGATTGGCCCGAGAGCCAACGAGCCAACATTGTTCACACATCAGGCAGAGTACATGCAGCCATTGAATATAGACCATTGGCCAAAATCTGTGTTTCATGGCCTTGGCAGAGTGTCGAATTCCTACACTTATACAAACTCCAATAGAAAAGGATGAGTTTGCTAATCTGACATGCTTGTATACCCCAACCACATACCTTCCTTGACATGAACCCATGCGGCACACATCTGCCAGATTCAACCAATTCATTCCCTGGACCCAAACACTAAGATGCATTGACCTAAGAACCAAGATTGTTCGCTCATCAAGTGAGGTACATGTGAGCATTGAATGTGGAAAATTGGCCAACATTTTTTTTTGTCTGATATTAACTTGAGGTCATTTTATAAGTGGACCCGGCCGTTTATTTGTACTGTTGCATATGCATGTTTGTGGCCCACCCAATGGATGATTGGATCTGACACATCCATGATGGTACACTTGGTATATAAGTGGGTGCGACTGCCACACAAGCCTGGAGTTGATGCCCCTCCACACTGTTCCTAGTGTTGCAGCACAAGGAATTGTAGAAGAGGCTTTTTTTTTTTTGCCCTAGGACTTAATGTGTTACCGACATGATGGATGGGTGGATCGTGGATGTCAGAGCCTATATGTACTGCAGTTTTTTGCATTTTTCTTCATTTTTCCCCATCCGAAAAGGGTAGGTTCCTCCTAGGCCCAAAATTAGATCAGTTCTTAAAATGTGACTTTTTAATGTTTTTTTCATTTTTAAACATCCAATAAAATTCTACCAATCCAATATTTAAATGATCAAATAAATATAATTTTTGGGTCATGAAACATCTAAACAGGGTCCCATAATTTGAACAGATAATTATGAACACTTGTAAGTTATGCATGCAATTTATAAGAAATTTCTAAGAGCCTCTCTATCATCCGCCACACTCTACCAGAGTATCATGAATTTCATCACGAAGTGGTTTGTGTTGTATAGTTGTAACCAGAATCCCTGACCACCAATGAACACGTTGGGTAAAACACTGAAGCTCGTGGGGCCCACCATATTGTAATGTGAAATCCACTTAGTCCATCAGGTGAGAATCCTTTATGGTGACCATACATGCTTTTGATCATCCCAATAAAAGGGAAAAAAAAAAATGGGCCAGACCAATAGGAACAATGTAAAACTACTCCTAAAACCTCCAAGTTCACAGGGTGTGGCCCACCTATGTTTTGGACCAGGCTGATTTTTGGCATTTTACCCGCATTTTGGTGAGTCACACATGCTGGACAAGTTTGATGAAAGTTACATACCATGGTGGCCCAACAGTCAAACCTACGGTTGGAGTTCCATACCCATTATTCCTTGTGGTGTGTCCCACCCAAGTTGTGGATCTTGGTTATTTCTGTCCCCAGAAGCTAGAATCAAGAAGTGCACCTGATAGACAGAGTAGATGTCACATAAACAATATGGCATTATGCTGGCCATAAGTGAATTCCGAGGTTTATCAACAATTGTCCATTGTTTTCTCTAGTGTGGCCCACCTAACGATTTTATAGGCTGGATGTTTCAATAATCCTATCATGATAGTGGGGCTCACATCATGAAGGGCTTGTATGGCATATACACAACATGGTAGGACCCACCAAAAGAAAACAATGGACAGGGATCCAAAAACCTCCAAATTCACATGATGCTCATATGTGATTGGATTGGCTTTATTTTTAAGCATCTTTCTTTCTTGGTAGGTTCAGCCTGATGGACAGGTTGGATATCATTCATAGATTCAGGTAGTGTTCATAGTATCAGTATCCTTACATGTATCGCTGGTCAGGTATACAGAAACATGTATCGATATCACCGATAATATCACCGATACCAGCAAATGTATTGCTGACCAAGGGAAACATAGAGGAAACATGGATGGAAAAAAAAAAAAAGAATTTTTTAGTGAAACTTTAGGATATGCTAAAAGACACATGTTTACATATTTAGGAATCAATACATTGCAAAAAAGAACGATATATAATAAGTTTCCATTTAATAAGGGCCTAAGCCACGTACTATCATATATATATATATATATATATATATATATATATATATATATATATATATATATATATATATATATATATATATATATATATATCCATGCAAACACACGTAGATACATCATCCATCCATCTATGCACACATGCATAAATACATTCATGAACTCGTATACACTTATCGATCTATTCATGCATGATACTTCCATAGATAAATTACACATCCATCCATCCATCAACGCACACATCCACAGATGCATATCTCATACATCCATCCATACATGAATAACATAATTATTTTTTAAAAGTACACAGATTTTTTAAATTCTTAAAACTCCAAAAAAAAAAAAAAAAAAAAAAAAAAGGTAAAAAAGCAACACATTACTCATCAACATCCATCCATAAATAGAAAAAGAATAATAAGGGATTTTAAATGTTGAAATTTTAAATAAATTTTAAACAATTTTAAAAAATCCAAAAATTAAAGAGTAGTCGAAATCCACTTCTGACTAGATCCCCAAAAAACTTTCATAAAAAAACAAATTTTCTATTTTTTATTTTTCTGATTTTCAGAGTATTTATGCACATTTTCCCCATTCCCGATTTTCCCCCCAAAATAAGGGATTCAATTCACGAAAATTGAAGAGTGGTCAAACTCCACTTCCCAACCAAATCTCTATAATAAACACAACAAAAAATAAAAAATAAAAAAAATCCAATTTTTAAAATTTTTCTTGTTTTTGCAGTATTTACTGACAATTTCCCCCTTCCCAATTTTTCCCACAAAATGGGGGGCTTGATTTACAAAAATAGAATATGAGTGGTTGAAGTCCACTCTCCAACAAATCTCTAAAAAAATTAAGGAAAAAAAAATTTTCATATTTTTAAATTGGTCTGATTTTTACAATATTTATGTGGGTTTTCCCCTTCCAATTTTTCCCCCAAAATGAGGGGGATTTGATTCACGAAACTTGGAAGAGTGGTCGAAATCCACACCCCAACCAGATCACTGAAAAAATCTCAAAATATTTAAAACTAATTTTCTATTTTCATATTTTTTCTGATTTTCTGACCATTTACGCACGGACGGTTTCCATCTTTCTCCCCCTCTTAAGCTATATCAGCGATAATACAATCAATACTAGGGAGGTTTTATAAAAGCATGTGGGCTACATTTTGGCAATAATATCGTGAATTGATACAATGGCGATATATTGCCAAAATATCGGTAATATGAGGAAAATTGTAATTTAAGGAGGTTTCAATACCGACCAGCTGGCAATATTACCGATATCAAGAACGTTGCTCTCAGGTGGACACCACATGCGACACTTGTAGGGACTTGTAGAGTAACAGGCAGAGCTTCGTACGCATTCAGATGGGGTCATACTTGTAGGTATTTTATAAATTCAATAGGGCTATTTTAGTCATGCAAAAGTTCAAAAACACTAAATTATAATTGTTTTTATATAGTAGGATAGAAATTACATATATTACATCAGTTAAGACAGACACAACGGTTGTTGTATCATCTGATGTCACAGTTCACATAACACCCGTATACATTAAAAATAACAGTAACCGATACAATGGCCACAATAGCCATGATATCGGTTTCAGCCCCTAGCCCTTAATGACTTGTTATAAGGGGACTTTAGACCATAGAATCAACCATAGATGCTAACAGTGAAGTGTGAACTGACAGTGTTGTGTACTAACAAGCTAACAGGGGAAAAAAAAAAAAAAAAAAACCATGCCAAGATCTTTCCTTCCAACGTTCTAAACATTGCAGAAAAGACTAAGAAAATCTTCTTTAATCTTTCAGTAATCTGCTAATCTGATGTGCCGATATAGCTCATTCCCATGGACACCTCAACACATGCCAAAATGGAATATGTATGCAAAATCCATTATGGGGGCCTGGACATCTAGTTGCCTAGATCAAGAATCAGGCAGGTCCACCCATCATGTGGACCACAATTTACAAAAAAAAAATAGACAGTTTAAATGCCGGCCAACAAGGTCCAGCTGATTTGGTATATGCTTTCTCACCTAATGAGCATACTAACCAGAGTCTTAGCCCTCTTGGGCCAGGGAATCTGCGCATCCAGGTCCACCTAACTGGGACATGGACTCGGTGGATGCAGGGAACCACCGAGGTCGGTGGATCTGTGAATGTGCAGCCTACCATGATGTATGTGTTTTATATCCACACCATCCATCCGTTTTTCCAGCTCATTTTAGGGCATGAAGCCAAAAATGAAGCAGATCCAAATCTTAGATGGACCACACCACAAGAGACTGTGGTGATTGAACACCCACCATTAAAAACTTTGTAGGGCCCAACATAATGTTTATTTGCCATTCAATCTATTGATAAGGTCACACAAACCGGGATGTAAGGAGAACACAAATATTAGCTTGATCCAAACCTTTTGAGGCCCCAAGAAGTTTTTAATGGTGGGCGATTGGGCGTTCAATCACTATTGTTCTCTGTAGTGTGGTGCACATGAGATTTGGATTTGCTTCATTTTTGGGCTCGAGCCATAAAATGAGCTAGCAAAACGAATGAACGGCGTGGATATAAATCACACATCACGTGGCCCCATAGACACAGATCCACGACCTCGATGGTTCCTTGGATCCGCCAACCTCAACGGTTCCTTGGACCCACTGAATCCGCATCCCCCTAATTGAAGGCTTGGACAAAGCACATATGTACACTTATGGCACTATTGGATGCATGTATGGAGCTGGCTATACTTTTACATGGGATTAGCAAACCTCGATGTTTCATATCAATCATAATACAAAATGAAATTTCACAATAATTTGACTTCTGATGATTAAACAAAAAAGGACAATTCAAAAAACCAAGTTGACAAAAAGCAAAAACAAAATAGGAAGAAGAAAACCACCCTGGCAAGCAGATGATCCTTAACAAATCATGCAGATTTTATTTTGTTTTTTGAGAGATGACAACAATTTATTGAAAAGCGCACCCAAGTCACAAATGAATACAACACCATAAAGAAAAATAAAAGAAAAGCCCCCAACTGTCCTAGGAAAGCTTTACATAGGCTGCCCACTCGGAAGTGAGGTCTTTGATCCTACAAATAACATTTTCAACTGAAGCTGGACTGTTATGAAAGCAGCAAGCATTACTAGCTCCCCAAACTGCCCACAGTATAGCCATAATATGCATTCTCCAAATGGCTCTTCCAGTCTTTCCTGAACCTCCCGCATACCATGCGAAAAGAAGATCCTCAACCGCCTTAAGCATCACCCATACAGCGCCTAAAGATAACAAGAAATGATCCCAAATATTCCTCACAAGCGGACAATGGATGAAAAGGTGATCAATAGACTCTGCATCTCGCATACACACATTCGGCAAGATGAGAGATCGTCTTTGAAGATTATCAATAGTAAGAATCAAACCAAACAAACACCGCCACACAAGGAGGGGCAACATAAAACAAATGATGAAAAGGATGGGGAAGGGCACAAGAAATAGAAGATTTAGATATCATATCGTAAAAAGACTTCACTGAAAAGATCTTCAAGCTATGAGCATACCAAACAATAGAGTCTTGATTCTGACTTGAAGGCATACTTTTGAAGCAAGGCGAGCAAACCCATAAAATCTTCAGTTTCTACATCCGTCAGATTTCTGCAACAGGGAGGACTCCAAACTAAGGAGGCGCCGCTAGTGGAATAACAATTAGCTACACTGATAAATCTATCGAGAGCAATCCTCACCAATCTCGGATATAAATCTAGCAAAGTTGTATCTCCACACCAAGTATCAACCCAAAACCTGATGTTATGACCATTGCCGAGAGAGAAAGAGATTCATTTTTGTACCAAATGTTCACTTGCCCCCGCAATTGCCTTCCACATTGACAAAGCTCTATAAAGAGAGGTATGCCTAACCAACCATCCACCTCGATGCACTTCATATTTACTAGCAATTAACTCCCTCCACATTCTCCCTAGCATGGAGGCAGAGATTCTAAGATTTTCCATTCTATTGAGAACCGATTTAGGACACATGAATAAAGACAGGTGAGTAAATCAGCACGTTAGCAAAAGCCATCTTCAAGAACGCCAGACGCCCGCCATAAGAGAGATGGCGAGCACTCCAACTAGCAAGCTTCCTCTCAGTCCTTTCGATAACCTTATTCCACAAATGTGTTGGTGGCTTACCAATGCATAACAGGAGGCCTTAGTATGTTGACAGAAAATCTCCTACTTTACATCCAAGACACCTAGCCAAAGAGATAAGGTCGCCCCTATCCACATGAATTCCCAACAATTCAGAATTTGAAACATTAATCTTCAGTCCCGAAACTACCTCAAAACGCACCATAACTTTACGTAGATTATCCACCGATATCATATCTGCATCGCAGAATAGGAGAGTATCATCTGCATACTGAAGATGAGAGAAAGAGACCGAATTTGTAGCCTCCCTAAAGCAACTAAACAAACCGTTCTCCTCACCCTTTGAAAGCATTTTGCTAAACTCTTTTCCCACAACAACAAAAAGATACAGACATAGCAAATCCCCCTGGCTAAGGCCTCTCGAAGATTTAAAGAAGCCTTTAGAGGACCCATTAATAAGCGCTGAGAAATAAGTGGATTGAACACATGCCCTCATCCATCCTCTCCATTTCTAACCACATTTGATGCAGGACATAGAAATTAAACATGATATGCAAGATTTCAGACTTTAGATCATACTAATTTATAAACATTCACAAAACTTCCACATCTCGTATAAAGTCAAGCCTTCAATCAAGGGGAATCTACGAGGGTCCAAGCCTACACATGTTAAGGCTGGATCAATTAAAATTATAGACCAAATAATGATCAAAGGAGAGTAGATTCATCCACACATGCAAAGAATTATTTCCCCAATCAAAGGGATTCACATGTTTCAATTCGGGAAACCCTAAGGTTGAAAAAGGGGAATAGAAATTGAGATTTAGGATAATCTAAGGTTAGGGCTAAGTAAATATGGTGACAGAAAGGAAAGAGAGAACCTAGGATCAGTCCACACGTGTGGGCAACAAGCGGGCCTGACCCACGTGTGTGAATTGTGGCCCACACGTGTGTGGAGCCCACAAACCCAAAAAGGGTCAGCAAATCGGCCAGGGATGGGCCACCCACACACCAATTTTCAGATCAAACGGATGACTGGTTTGAGCACGGTGTTCCGCCGAAGTTTCGACCCTCCTAAAAGGCCTGATTCTGGAAATCTGCTGTAAAGAAGGATTGGCTGCAAATTAAAAGTGGATTTGAAGAGTAGATGGCTGTGAGAGATGATGATTATGGATGGTAGGAGATGGGGGTAATTTGAGATGGGTGTGGCTTCGCACCACGGTAATTAGTCCTTCGAAGAAAGGAGGGTTTCGCACCCAATTGGATTTCCATAACTTAGAGAATTAGAGAAGTAAGAAAACGCAGAATTTTATTCATAATATTCAATGGAAAAAAAAAAACCTACAAGGAGTTGCCTATTTATAAGAAAAACTTATACCCCAAAAGTTGCGCCATGTGCACACTCTATTACTTAGATACGAAGTAACAAAAATAACAACTAATCAAAGCAATCTAAATCGTCCATGATATTCCTAATAACAATAATAAGCAAAACTCAAGGAATTAGATCATCCAGAGTAGTGGGCCACAATCATGAGATCCAATGGGATCCACATGACGATCGGGTCCACTCTAAGGAACCAAAACACAATCCTCTAACTAAGAGACCCTCCCTGGACATCGTCATCGATCCAGATCGATGGTGGGGCCCTCCTCCTCCTTGTGTACGTGCGTAGGGGGGGCGTGCGTGTGCTCGAGATGTCCCCATCAACATCCTATCATATCTAACATATAATCCAGAAATCTCCAGTCAACATGGTCATAAGCCTTCTCAATGTCCAATTTGCAAACAATACCAAACTTTCCCTCCTTGTGCCTTGCATGAATGCACT
Organism: Magnolia kwangsiensis; assembly: GCA_037074715.1. Classification (NCBI taxonomy): domain Eukaryota; kingdom Viridiplantae; phylum Streptophyta; class Magnoliopsida; order Magnoliales; family Magnoliaceae; genus Magnolia; species Magnolia kwangsiensis. The sequence continues at coordinate 87,974,013 of CM073571.1, forward strand.
CATGGGCGATGAGAGCACTATCTAGAATTTGTCTACCTCCATTAAACGCTCCTTGGTTCTGAGAAATACCCTTCCCGAGCACGTTTCTAAATCTCAAAGCGAAGATTTTCACCAAGATCTTATAAGGCCCCCCTATTAAACTAATAGGTGTAAAATCTTTAAGTTCCTTTACCCCCTCTATTTTAGGGATAAGAGCCAAAAACATTGCTCCGAGTTAAAAAAAAAAAGCCTACCTCTCTCATAGAACTCCAATATAAAATCCATAATATCCTTCCTAAGTAATGACCAAAACTTCTTAAAGAACATCAGAAAACCATCCAGCCCTGGAGCTTTCTTCCCGGACAACGAATCCAACAACACTTTCACTTCATCTTCCGAAATTTTTGATTCAAGCAAGAGAGCATCTTCAGAAGATAGAGACTAAAATTGAAGATTATCTAATCTTGGCCTTTCCCAATGCTCCCTAGAGAGGAGGTTCTCGTAGAACTCGACTATAGCCTCTGAGACCTTGTTCTTGTCTGTTACCCGGTTCCCCTCCGATAAGATACTGGAAATTTTATTTACACATGCCCACTTGCTAGCCATATTGTGAAAAAATTGTGTTCTTATCTCCTTCCTTGAGCCATATCACCCTCGATCTTTGTCGCCATCTGATCTCCTCCTCTAGCCCTTTGTTCGTATCTAGCAAACAAATCTACTCTCATTTTCCTCTGTTCGAGAGATAAATCCCCACTCTCTTCTAAAACATCAAGCTCATAAGCTTGGTCCAAAATCGAATCAAACTTCGCCTCCCGTTCAACCAGGGCCACCTCCATCCAAACATTAGTCTTTCCTTTCAACAATTTGAGCTTCTTGGTGATCCTTAAGCCTACATATCCTTCCACCTCAAACGAGTTCCACCATTCCGCCACCAATTGTTGGAATCCTTCTATCTACAGCCACGAGGCCTCAAACCTAAAAGGTCTTGGCCCCCATTTGTCAGCCCTCATATCAAGAGTTATGGGGCAATGATCTGGTGCTATTCTAGGAAGGTCGCGGTGCGAAGACAACGAAAACTTCTCTATCCAAGACCCAGAAACTAGAAATTTGTCCAGTCTTGATAACTTAGGTTCTTGACGACCGTTAGACAACGAAAATTTGGCCCCTTCCAAAGGAAGATCTACCATATCATTTCGATTCACCCAATCCACACATGTTGCAAGTGATCCTGCTGCCAGATGATCTCTCATGATTGAATCTAATAACATTGAAATCTCCCCCCACGCACCAAGGATCACTCCATCTCCATCTGACACTATCCAATTCAACCCAAAAAATGTCCCTAAAAGAATGGATACAAGACCCATACATTGTTGTGAACACCCATTGGAAACCAAAAGATATTTCACAGAAGTGAACTGAAATGGAAAAAGAACCTAGAATTGCATCTAATTTCTTCCAAAGATCAGTATTCCATGCAATAATGATGCCTCTAGTCGACCTAGTCGCCTCAACATATACACATTCCTTGTTTCTAACCTTGCCCCCCCCTTAGGAGCTTGGTTGCCTGAAACGCAACGATATCGGCCTTTGAATTTTTTAAATTTCTCCTCACTTGTGCCCTTTTTGCTTTACTTCCCAATCCCCTGACATTCCAAGATATTAAAAATATAAAAAATAATAAAAAATAAAAATAAAAATCATTGAACACGTCTTGCCCTATCCGACCCCCGTACCTCCACTTGTTTTCCCAACTGTGTCGTAGTTGATGGAACATTGAAGGCTGAGCACTTCCCTCCAACCCTCAGGCGACTTCTTTTGAGCAATAATTTGGTTATCATGCTAGAGCTGAGCTCACTTGTTGCGAGCAAAATGAAAAAATTGATAAACGTCTTCATCTTGAACCCCATAGGACATCCCCACCATACCTCCTACCGGCAACAAAACATCTTTTGCCCACTTGAACTTTTCTATCGTGATCGATTTCGCCTCATCTGAGTCGGGAACCTCTGTGGAAGTAGTGTTTATCATCTTCTCAGTGCATAAAGGCATAATAATCATCGCGTCCTCAAGATTTTGATTTGGAACTATAATCGCCAGAAGCTCTACACCTTCCTCTAGATCTGATGTAGCTACACCATCTTCGCAAGCTCCCTGGAAATCGTCTTCAGTCTCTAAAGTTCCTTTCTCCCGGTTTCGACCTGAATTGCAATCTCCTATTGCGATCTTCTTTGGAATCAAACAATGAGTTTCCTTCTTGACATTCTCCCAAAAAATCGCGCTTCGTTCCTTTCAATCGATTATTTTCAACAGATTTATCGATATCAATCGATTCTTTTCAGCAGATTTATCGATATTATTGCTTGACCTTCTAAGCAAGATCAGGGTGCTAGGATTCTGCGACTTTTACTGAAGAAGGTCGGGTTGTGTGTTTGGGACGGAGTCAAGAGAGAAGGGGATCAAAGAGTCGTGCACAGGTCACATGAACTAACTTAAAATTGGCACATGGCACTACTTGAACACGTATGTCCTCTTGAATCCAATCCCGACCTATTTCGACACATGTCTTCATGAAAAGTGATGCAGAACGTGTCACAAATACGCTCCTAACATGGTTGGGCCAAAAGAAGGTTGACCGTAAATTGATTGTAACTTTTGATCTGGGTAACATTACGGGGCGCATAACCTATCAATCTTTACTGAAACCAGCCATCCGAGGTACGTGCGCTTTCAGCTCAAAAACGAATTTTTAGAAGAAAAAATTACTATTTTTAGTAATTCCGAATTTTTTAATATTTTTCCTATTTTTAGAGTTTTAGATTTTCTTCCCTTTTAGAAATAACTTTAATTATGCTAAGACTCTTCTAGCAAAAGTTTATTTGGAATTTTTATTTTTAGAAATTAAGCTTTAAAAGAGTTTTACTAGAATTAGGATTTTTATTAGAGTTAGAATTTTACTACTTTTAGTAATTACGAATTTTGGTTTATTTTTTCTTTATTAATGGTGTAAAGAGACACATTAGTCAATGAATCAATCAAATTACGAATTTTATAGACTTTATTTCTATTTTTCTTGCTTTCTTTCCTCGTAGATTCCAAAGGTCTCTGTGAGGAGTCCAAAAAAGCTCCATGGATTCGGAGTAGTTATCCTTGAGGAAGACGGTGATCGACCTCAACACATTCATCCCTGCGTCAATTGGTATCAAAGCGAGGACTCCCCTCGGGCCGATGGCAAACAACGAAGGTATGAACCAAAATCCTGTGGACAGTAATCCAGGGATTCAGGGATTCGTTATCTTTCGGAAAGAATGGAAGCTTTCCACCGAAAGAGTCAGTTGACCATACAAGGGTTGGAGGCAACCTTCAACCGTATTGCAGCTGTGCTAATTCCGCACCGAGCTCAAGGCGATGCTCGACTGCCTCTAGTCGTTGTACAAAACAACCCCGATTTCCGCAAAGCACCCACCGATAATGGTGAATCACAGGCCACCACTATGAACATGAGGAAGCCATTATACATGCCAAAAGTAGAGATAAATTTACAACTGCACAACATCTTTTGAACAAGATGCATTGCATACCAAAAAGTCTGCAATGTAATCATCGATATCAAGAGTGATGAGAATTTCATGTCGAAAACAATGGTGAAAAAGCTACAACTGAAAACAAAAGGCACTCATCTCCATACACAATTGGATAGATCAAGGAAGTCAATAAAACAGAGGTAACCAAACGATGTCATATATCATTTTCAATTGGTAAATATTATAAGGATGAAGTAATGTGTGACATGGTCAACATGGAAGCTTGTCACATGTTACTTTGTCAACCTTGGTAAAATAATATTGATGTTACACATAGGGATCGGGATAACGTATTTTTATTTATTAAAAATGGAAAAAAGATTATCCTTGCCCTTATGGAAAGGGAAAACCAACCCAAGACTTCTAAAGTGGAGGGACAGTCTCTCACAACTAAACAAACTTTTGTTAAACAATCTGAGAAAACAGGAAAGAATATATGGAGCCTGTGAATATCCCAAGGGATTTGAAGCCAGTATTACAGGAGTTCAAGGCGATTATGCTCGATGAACTCCTTAATAAATTGCCTCCCATACGAGATATGCAAAACCACATTGATCTTGTCACAGGGATAAGTCTACCTAATTGCCAACATTATTAGAAAGAATGTGAGATCTTGAAGGCAGAAGTGAAGGAACTAATCGATACTAGTCAAGTCAAGGAAAGCATAAGTACATGCATTGTGTCAGCTCAAGAGCCTAATGCCAAGTACAAGAAAATGGGCTAATAAACATCGGCATCAGAAGTTATCTTAGAATCATGAGCCAAGTCCCTTGAGTAACTCCAGGACGAGTTTTTTCCAAGTGGAGGGGTCTGATGTAGAACGTGTCACAAATACGCTCCTAGCATAGTTGGGTCAAAAGGTGGACCATAAATTGATCGTAACTTTTGATCCGGGTATCATTACGAGGCGCACAACCTATCAATCTTTATTGAAACGGGTCATCCGAGGTGAACCGACCCACACAGTGGGTCGCATCTATCCATTTCGTCAGAAAACGCGCGCTTTCAGCTCAAAAACGAATTTTTAAAAGAAAAAAATACTATTTTTAGTAATTCCGAATTTTTTAATATTTTTCCTATTTTTAGAGTTTTAGATTTTCTTCTCTTTTAGAAATAACTTTAATTATGCTAGGACTCTTCTAACAAAAGTTTATTTGGAATTTTTATTTTTATAAATTAGGCTTTAAAAGAGTTTTTATTACAATTAGGATTTTTATTAGAGTTAGAATTTTACTAATTTTGGTAATTACAAATTTTGGTTTATTTTTTCTTTATTAATGGTGTAAGGAAACACATTAGTCAATGAATCAATCAAATTACGAATTTTATAGAATTTATTTCTATTTTTCTTGCTTTCTTTCCTCGTGGATTCCAAAGGTCGAACCTGACATCATTTCCCGCCCCTCAACCCTAGCCTCATCGAAACCTCTATGTACGCCAACTGGAGTAGGTTTGGAAACCGAGCCTACTTTTGAAAAAAGGATCAGGAGGGAAGACCTCGTCTCCAATGCTCCCGTAGACTTTCGAGCAATAGGTGTCCCTAGCGTAGAGGACTTTGGCTCACCTACCTCATCTCTTTTACTCCCAAAGGCACGCGTGTCTCTTAAAAACACTAGTACTCCGCTAGAGTTTGTCGTCTAAACTCCATCATCCCTCTCTGTTGGACCGCCATTGATATCCCTATTCATCAAATTTTCCCTGCTCTTCTAGATCTCCCCCAACGAAGTGGATAGCCCCACTTATCCTCCCTTTGCACCCTCAACTGCAACCTCTCTTCCCCGATCAATATTGTAATCTCTAAGGGATCTACAAGAGAATTCTTACACCTCACACAGACCCTTGCTACCCCAAGCTCATCTCCTTCTTTCATAGTTTGATTTATCACCATCACTTCTCCCAAGCAGCCAGCAGTGGCTACAAAGAATTCACGTGACCTTTATCTCCAGTGGGACCCCCTAAATAAGATACCAAATATGTTCACTTCCAAAGATAGAATAGTTCTCCCACTTTCTTATCTTCGTAATCGGATCATCTCTGTGCATTCCTCTCACCACCATCAACAGATCAAGGTTCCTCTCCGATCGAACCCAAATCCAAACCTCTTGTGAAGCAATGGGCTGCAATGAATAATCATCCCTAAACCAACCGCAGCATTTTTCCAACTAGGTCTTAATCTGAAGGATAGTCGCACCGAATATTGTTTCTGCAACAGCCAACCACTACAGCAATTCCCAGGCCCTCTCCAGAACTTTCAAGCTCACCCTAACTCATTTGCCTTCACCTATGTTGACTATCGATATCCACTCTTCCTCTAAAATAATCTATTTTGCTACCCTAGGAGACGGTTTAGCCTGCATCGAAGGAGCGGCTCCCAAACCCACCACCACATCGAAATACGATTGAGAGGTTTTACCCCTCGTGTCAGCTGTTCATTCCCTTTCCTTGCCTCTCCTTCCCAACCTCTGCTCCTCTAGAACTAGTTGTCAGCCCAGTATCTTCAACTAATAATCTTTTCTCCTTGATTTTCAACTCCGATACAAACCTAGCGCTTTGGACCAGAAGTTTGTTACCACCAAAGCTCTCGCCGTGAAGCAGGGAGACTGCTCAAGCTAGCTCCTCTTCAGATCCCATCCTAACAACGGCGAATCCTCGTATCTGCGACATGAGCTGATCTCCAGGACACCACCTCCATCAATGCACCTACTCTGCCAAATACTCTCGAAAATTTGATAGGAAAGCACCCGTCAGGGAAACCAGCGACGTACAGAGTAGGGAAAGATGAGAAATCTTTCTTCCCTCCTCTAGTTGTCTCCGACGAGCGATTACCTCTTACCACTGTCCAACCATTCTCACCATTCTCTCCATTCTCCCTCTCCATTGGACTTGAGACCTCCATCACCACACCATTACCTCTTACCATTGTCCAACCACTCTCCATTGTAAATCATGCAGAATTTACAATGCTGAAAAGTTATAATAAATAAACATAAAATAATCTTTTTTAATACCACATCAATTATCATACAAAAACCCAAATAAAATTGCACATAATTCAGTCACTAAACACAATAAGAACATAATCAAGAACCCAACTGGTGATAACCAAACCACTAAATAATAAATACAGGAAGCCACACCAGCGAACCATATGAAATGATGCCAAAGTCAGCTTTCCTTCCAAAGTAGACAACATTTCAGAAAACAACCAAATTAGTTTTTCTTCAATGCTTAGCTTAGTGTCAATAATCATTGTAAGAAAAGGCAGAGAAAGTAAATACAATTGGCAAAATTCTGCAACAATTCAACTGCATAGAAACCAGAATTCCAAACCTAATTGGCAAAAAGGCAGAGAAAGTAAATACAAAACCCCACCTTGACAAGCCATATCAAACATGCAAACACCAGGTTTCCTTTCAAAGTTCCCATTTCAAAGGAAACCTGAAAAAATAAATCTTCCTTAGTATTCAATTGCAATCATCCAAACATAATTTTTTAGGGGAAAAAATCAGCTCTTAAAAATAGATAGATCTTTTTCATGTTATTTTAAAGAACCATATATTATGCACTCTTTTTCAAAAGAAAGAAATTTTGCTCTTAATTCTCCAACTATTGACTTTGCAAAAAGTGAGGAACCAATGACATCAACATTATCTTAGTTAACATTCAATATTCAACATGAAAGACATGTGTATCAGTTCGGGGCCATTCATTTATTTGGCTCTATCGAAGATAGGATGTACCCCAACTGCCGGTGGGAGCAAGGTGTTCCGTAACGGTAACGGTGGCCGTAACAGCCACCACTGTTACCGTTACGATACGGGCTGTAACGGTTGTTACAGCCCCCATATCGGCCGTTATGGCCATTTTTTGTTTTTTGAAAATTGTTCTTCCTGGACCGTTACGGGTTCGTTACGAGGCCGTTACGGCGCGTTTTTCTGTAACGGCTATTACGGCCGTTACGACCCCGTAACGTGTAACGGTTATGACCGTTACCGTTACGTAACGGCCGTTATGTAACCGATTTGGAATACCATGGGTGGAAGGACTCTTGAGCAATTGTAAATGGGTGATTAGGAAAAAGAACAACCAGTTGATCTTCAATTAGAAGAATTCCTCCAGTCAATGGCTAGGACTAGGTAGTTGTAATTTTGGACTTCTAGGGCTATCCCTTATATGATACATAGATGAACACTTTCGATGCCATACATTGGATACTTCCTCATTTGCAAACTATTTCTAATTCCCGAAATCATCACAAATAGTAATTGACATTAGCCTTTCTCCCTGCAATTAGGGGCTGATTTTATATGATTGGACACATTTTTAATAACTCACTAACTTACCTATCTTTGTTTCTATTGCATTCTATCTCATCGTATCATGTTCTGTTCTGCAATATTTGAGAATCATCCACTATAGAAATGAGACTCCGTAAGTTCAAGGACTTGAGAGTGGAACAAAAGACAGGGAAACTCAATCATCTCCTGAAAAGAGATTAGCAATGTTGAGACTCACTCATTTGGCCCTGGGTCAAGTCGACCCAGACGAGTCAAGCCAAGTCACCTCAATAGATGGAGAGAGCCCATAATCAAAAGCTTTATGGGGCCCACCAAGATGTCTGTGTTATTTCCACTCCATCCATCCATTTCGCCAGCTTATGTTAGGACATAAGATTAAAAATCAGGTAGATTCACAGCTCAAGTGGACCACGCCACAAGAAACGGTGTGATTGAACGCCGATGATATGTGTTTTCCCTTCATCCTAGTGGTAATGTCCTTATGAATGGGTAGATGGCATATAAACACCAGGGTAGGCCCTAGAAGATTTCAATGGTGGACGTTTCCATCCCCACTGTTTTCTATGATGTGGCAAACTCCAGTTTTGGATCTGCCTCATTTTTTCATCCCATGTCCGAACATGAGCTTGTGAAGCTGATGACGGATTGATTGTCACACATACATCATGTTGCATTCCACAGAGCTAGTGTTTGTTCCCCTTGTTTAGCGGTTAACGTAGAGACTAGCAGGCAAACACAAATGAACAGCCATGCTCAATTAGTTGGCTACACAAAATGGCAAGGAAACCATCAATATATGATTAAACATCACTCAGATATTTCTAACATAGTTCATGCATGTTGCCCACAAAGTGGACCATCCCAATGTGTCGTTTCAGTCGAAACCATCATGAATAATTTGCAAATTATTTTTTATTAATTACAAAGAACTACCTAATTAATATGAAATTTACATTCCAATACCTTTTTCAAAAAGGTTTTCAAGCAGCTACCTCATTAATCCATATTATTATCATCCCACCAACTTCGTTACATTTTTTTAATGGCCAGTTGGGTGTGTTTGTGTGAGCCAATGGGTCAGCTGCTTGGGTGGGCCCCATTGTGATGTTTAGGTAAAATCCATCCTAGCCACCAGGTGCATCACCTCATCTTAGGCCTAGTGCCCAAACATCACCCCCATATGTGATTCAGCTGGACCACATGATTGGAAATAGTGTACAGGGCAGATCACCTTCCAAATTACTTTCCTTGGTATGGCCCACCTGAATCATGGATGGGCCTGACTTTTAGCCCCACGAGTAAATATGTGTGTGGTATCTAATGGTTGGAGTGGATTTCATATAATCATCACAATGGGGTGGTGTAAAAGTCAAGTGTAGACGTCTCTCTCCCAACTACTTTCTTTGGTGTGGCCCACCTAAATTACAAGTCGTTATGATATTTTGGATCTGGACCTAAACTAGGATTACGCATCTAGTGGTCGGAGTAAATGTTACATAAACATCAGTTTGGGCCCCAAAAATCAAAGGTTCGTGCATCCTTTTGTAACCGTACAGAGACTCTGATCTTAATTTTGACGATGCCCGCAATGATGTTTATGTAAGATCCACTCCACCCATTAGATATTTAGTACCATACCAGGCCCAGAGGCAAAAAGATCAGGCTGATTTGTGATTTTGGTGGGCCACACCAAAGGAAACAATTGGAAGACATACGTCCGCCCTCGATTTTAACGGGGCTCACCGTGATAATTATATGAAATCCACTCCAATCAATAGATTTCACAAAAACATTTAGGCCTATTTCCAAAAATTCATACCCAACCATAATTCTCATGGGACAGACTAATGGAAACAATTTAGAGGGCCAGTGTTGCCCTATACATTGTTTCCAATCATGTGGTCCACCGGAATCACAAATGGGAGCTGATTTTTTGGGCTCTTGGCCTAACATGTTGTGATGCACCGGTGGTTGGGGGATTTCACTTGAACATCACTAGGGACCCACTTGAGCCGCCCACCCATTTGCTCTCACAACTTCGTTATGGATGGTAGTGGAATGATAATTATATACATTAATGAGGTAGCTTTTTGAAAACCTTTTTAGAAAAGGTACCAAAATGTAAACTCCATATTAATTAGGTACTCTTATTTTTCCTAAGACTTGGGGCCCATTTGGTAAAACTTATTTTCAACAGTTATCACTGAAATGGGCTATTTTCAGTGACTTTCCTTGTTTCAAATCGTTTGGCAAATCCAAAAATTTAACCACTTAATTCGGATTTCTGTTGAAAAAATAGGATTTTTTTAAGCTTCCCTCATTTGACTTAACAGTTAATAAAGAATGCGGTAAGTAATTTTGAGTTAAATCTTTTTGTAAATGGCAACTTTGCCCCTCGGCAACGAGCTTTCATAGGACTAATAGCCATGTTGACGTGTTGACATGGCAAAGTTCTTTGGCCCCCATCATGATGTGTGCATTATATCTACACCGTCCATCCATTTTGTCAGATCATTTTAGGGCATGAACCAAAAAATGAGGCAAACCCAAAGCTCAAGTGGACCACAGCATAGAGAGTTGTGGGGATGATGACGCCCATCGCTGAAACCCTCCTAGAGCCCACCATGATGTTTATTTGCGATCAAATATGTTCATCACAAATATGGATGAAGAGAAAACAAAAATATCAGTTTGATCCAAAATCTTTGTGGCCCCCAAGAAGTTTTCAATGCTAGGCATTCAATCCCCCTAGTCTTTTGTGGTGTGGTCCACTTGAGCTCTGGATCTACCTCATTTTTAGGCTGATGACCTAAAATGATCTTTAAAAAATGGATGGACAGTGTGGGACATAACACATACATGTCAGAGCGGCCCATGGAACTTTCCTACGTGAACACGTTACGACACGATTGTGCATTGGCAGAGATGCGAATTGCCTACGAAAGGCTCTCGCAAGAAGTTCTTGCATTGGGAAGTTAGGTGGGGCCCACCGTGATTTTGTGGGAAGTACACTCCATCCATCTGTACTATCAACTCATTTTAGGACACGACCAAAAATGAGGTGGACCCAAAACTCGAGTGGGCCATACGAGAGGGAAAAATGGGGAAAGAAATGCCTACTGTTGAACCATTTTGCCTATTGTTAAGCTTTGAATTTGGCTAATGACATAAAATGATCTGAAAAAATGGATAGACGATGTGAATCTGATGCATAATCATGGCGGAGCCGACAGAATTTTGCCGCGTCAACATGGTAGCAAGCGTATTGCAGATGAGGAACGGATTAGGTGCAACCCTTAGCATGGGGCGCACCTTAATGTTTGTATTCTACATCCACATTGTCTATCCATTGTTTTCATATCATTTTGGGGCATGAGCCCAAAATGAAGCAAATCCAATTCTCAAGTGGACCACACCATAGCAAACAATGGTGATTGACCAATGGGCCACAAAAGTTTTGGATCAAGCTGATATTTGTCTTTTTCACTTCATGGATTTTTTTTAAGCTTAACAACAGGTTTGATTGAAAATAAACATTACGGTGGGCTCTAGGAAGTTTCTAATGGTGAGACGTTCAATCACACCACTGTTTCCTATAGTATGGTCCACCTTAGATTTGGATCTTCTTCATTTTTGGGTTAATGCACTCAGATGGTCTTGAAAAACAGATGAACAATGTGGATATAGAATACACACATCAAGGTGGGCCCCAAGGTAGGGCCACACCATCTTGGGTGAGGTCGGGGCCTCACCTAATCCACTTCCTTGCAGAAGCGGTTTGCTAGGCGCGGATTGAGTACTACCTCCACCAAGACCTAGCTAGAGACGGATGGTCCTATCAAGCGATCTGCGGGGCCCACCATGATGTATATGGTTTATCCACGCCGTCCATCCATTTTGACATATTATTTTTGGGCATGAACCCAAAAAGGAGACGGATTGAAGGTTCAAGGGGATCACACCACATCACACCACATGAAGCAGTGGGGATTGAATGCCTACTGTTAAAAACTTCCTAGGGCCCACCATGACGTTTAATTGCCATCCAAGCTGTTCATAAGGCACCTGTATGAAGGGAAAACATAAATATCAGCTTGATCCATAACTTATGTGCCCCCCCCCCCCCCCCCCAAAAGAAGTTTTCAACAATCAGCTTTCAGTCCCCACTACTTCTTGTGGTGTGGTCTGCTTAAGCCTTCAATTTGCTTCTTAGGGCCCAATGTGATGTTTATTTCCCATCCAACCTATTGAGTATGTCGCACGGACGTGGATGAAGGGAAAAGGCAAACATCAACTTGATCCAAAAACTTTTGTGGCCCCAAAAAGCTTTTAATGGTGGACATTCAAATACCACTATTTCCAATGGTGCAGTCCACTTGAGAATTGGATCTACCTCATTTTGGGGCTCATGCTATAAATATAAGTTGGCAAAATGGTGTGACGACGCGGATTTCACATAGACATCAAGGTGGGCCATCTATTTTTTTATGGCCAAGGGGATGGCATACACACGTAGGTTACATGGATTGTACATGACAGTGTTCTGTGAGCCCCACCACAATGTATGTGTTTTATTCACACCGTCTTTCCAACTTATTTTAGGGCATGAGGCCAAAAAAAGAGCCCAATCCAAATCTTAGGTGGACCAAAACACAAGAAACGTGGTGATTGAATGCCATCGATGGCATGGTTGCGATTGCCTAACCTGGCAATTGTTGAATAATGGATGATAAAAATTTGGTGCCATGGCACGGACGCAGATTGCATCATACCCCCGCCTGTCTCTAGCCACAAATGGGCAAATCTGTAGGGGAGCCACCATGATGTATCTGTTTATCCTCATCATTCATCCCTTTTCTCATGTCATTTTAAGGTATGAGCCAAAAAATGAGGCAGATTTAATGCTCAAGTGGACCACAACAAATAGAAAGCTTGGGTTGCATTAAATGCACAAAACATTAAATGTAGAAATCATTTGTGGTGTGGTCCACTTGAGCATTGGATCAGCCTCATTTTTGGGCTCATACCTTAAAATGATCTAAGAAAAGGGATGGACGGCATGGATAAACAAACACATCACGGTGGGATCTACCCGTTTGTGGTAGAGATGGGTGGGGTAGGACGCAATCAACGTTCGCATGGCACACCTATCAAATAAAAATTTGTAAACGTGTGGCTCATTTATTCAACGAGACAAGAATAATTCTTTTCGAACCAAAGCATTTCTTTTCAAGGTCATCATACCAAAAGCATGTTGTAGATGGGTCCATAGAGATGAATGGCCCAATATTTGCTAGTGTGCCATGTCATCATGCGTTGTGAGTCATATATCGACAATGGGAGGTATATGATGCTCCACCTAAGTATGGTTCATATCTCAGGTTTTGTTTATACAGGTGGGCCCTCGGTTTCATGATCAACAATGCTGTCAACATGGGGGCCACTAGGGATGGATCATGGAAAAATAACAATAATAAATAAATAAATAGTAGATGATCCTAAGCTTTAAATCAGCCTTTATCAGTTAAATATGAGATGCTTAATTGTCCAATTCAAGGACACTAATCAAATGGTTATGATTATTCTATTAAAGAAGAATATAGTACATAGTCTATCAATTGAAAGATCATGTTTGAGAGATGTATATGAATTGGGCATAGGTGTGCCAAATTTGGTGGCATGACAATAACATATTTTGTCCCATCCTCTACAAAAGATAGAAATTGATACAATAAGGGCAAATATGACAAACTACCAATTTTCAGACATTTATGGTTTGTGTTTGCCAAACAGATTTTTATTTTTTATTTTTTTTTAAGTGCGTAATTTCAGATATCAGGACTTTTTTCAGACAAATTACCAAATAGATTTTTCAGTGCTTATAAGTACTAAAATTTAGTACTTCAAGTTTTCAGCAATTAATTTTCAGACCTTATTTTTCAGTTTACCAAATTGCACCTTAGTTTTCTTGATTCTTCCATATTTTCTTTTTGTGGAATCATAAATAATAGCCTTGCCAAATTTTCCCATAATCCAAAATTTGTAACTATAACACTAAAGAAGAAAGAGCAGATAAATCATCAATGAAGAACCCAAATTGACAACAACAGAGAGAGAGAGAGGTCAAATAGGGGGAAAAAACCACCTGCCGATCCATGCGGGACACCATAGGACTCAAAGGTAGGACCTGCATCATAGATCGAGCCCTTATACTCAGTCCCCTTCTTCTCATTAAACCTGGCCTTGATCGACCCACCCCACCTCCTCCCTTGCACATGCATCCGCTCGTACCCGTCCCCCTTAAACCACCCCTCCCTCTCCTCATTCACTTCATACTCCGGCCATGTAGCGGAGAACGGGGACCCGTCCGGCGGGGTCGGGAGTGCCCCGACGAAGGCGGCAAACGCGAGGTCATGGTTCCCGCAGAGGAAGACGTGGGACTGACCAGGGAATCGGTCTGGGAGGGAGATGAGGAAGTCGAGGACAACACGGGTGTCGGGGCCACGGTCGCAGTAGTCGCCAAGGAAGATGATGAGGGCAGACTGGAAAGAAGGTGGGGGGATGGTGGATTGGAGGTGATACCACAAGTTTCGGAGCTTGGATATGTACCCATGGATGTCACCGATGCAGATGACAAGCCTAGGGGACGGATTGAGGATTTCTGATTTTGTATTTTCTCCCATTCGCTATATAGATTTTAGCGGTTTGGTGGAGGAAAAGGTTCGGGTGAATCCTCTCTCTTAAATTTTTTGATGTCTTTGTGTAAGACTGACGATTCGTTTTGTAGGGACGCGGAACAGGATCAGGTCGGTTTGCCAACACCCCTAGCGGCTGTGGGGCACAACCTGCTGTACGTGGACGCGGCTTGAGTGGATCCCTGACTGTAGGTTCAGTGTTATGTACCTTGCATCCACGCCATTCATCCGTTTTGACATCTAATTTTAAGTTAGGATAAAAGAAAATAGTAAGATCCAAATCTTATATGGACCACACCACAGTAAAAAGTGGTGATGGAATGCCCGCCATTAAAAACTTCCGAGAGGCCACGAGAATGTTTATTTGAATCTGTTGATAAGAGTCATGCTCCCCTGCGCACCTACGCACGTGTGCCCTTTGCACACGTGCCATGGTTGTCTAATCGGAACGGTTCATGTGATGCGGAATTCCATGAAACCCCATGTGACAATTTTTCACCCCAATCTAAAATTCTGGTGGGCCAAAGCAAAGAGAAATGCAAATCAAGGGAGTAAACTGTTTTCATTTTTCATGGCCCATCAAGTTTTAAGTCAAAGTAAAATTTCGGCCTGGAGGGTTTCACGAGGTTCTGTTTCACATGAACGGTTCAGATTTTGGATACAAATCACATATGAAGGGTTTTCAAAAAAGTTCGTACTACGTACGTACGAACCGGTTTGCAGGTGAGCGTTCCGCCAGTTGATAAAGTCGGACCTCCGACCATACACATCTACTTCATTCGAAACTTTTGTGCCCTAAAGAAAAATTCAATGAGCCTTCTCGGACCATATGCCTCACCTTTAAGCTACTGACCTCTCTCTGCCCTCGAAATTTACTTTACCAAGTTATGATCCCTTTATACATATGCATTTTTACTGTACCAAAATACCCTTATTTTATTAGCAATGCAATTTTTGAAAGTTGATGTAAGCCTCACCTGAAATCTATGGCTACAAATATAACCATATCCATAGGTAAACATGAATTTCAATTCATCGAGCCTAACATGGAATTCACCGATCCTAATTTGAAATTGAAAGAGCCTAACATGAAATTGAAAAAGCCTATTATGAAATTCACCTAACCTAACATGAAATTCACTGAGCCTAACTTGAAATTCACCGAGCCGAATATGAAATTGATCGAGCCTAACTTGAAATTCACCGAGCTAGCCATGAAATTGATAGAGCCTAACCTGAAATTGAACGAGCCTACCATGAAATTGAGTGAGCCTAACATGAAATTCAACGAGGCAAACATCAATTTCACGTGAAGATTGGTGAATTTCATTTGAAGCTCGGTCAATTTCATGTAAAGCTTGGTCAATTTCAAGTTAGGCTCGATGAATTTCAAGTTAGGCTCGGTGGATTTCATGTGAAGCTCGGTGAATTTCACTCACTTCTTAGTCAAGTTCACCCACTTCTCGGTCAATTTCACTCACTTCATGGTCAAGTTCACTCACTTTGCAATGAATTTAACTCACTTCGCAGTGAATTTCACTCACTTCGCGGTCAAGTTCACTCACTTCGCGGTCAAGTTCACTCACTTCACATTCAAGCTCACTCACTTCGTAATCAATTTCACTCACTTCACGATCAAGTTCACTCACTTCGGGGTCAAATTTACTCACTTCGCGATGAATTTCACTCATTTCGCATTCAAGTTCACTCACTTCGCAGTGAACTTCACTTACTTCGCGGTGAATTTTAATCACTTTGCAGTCAATTTTACTCACTTTGTGGTGAATTTCACTCACTTCGCAGAGAATTTCAATCACTTGCGGTCAATTTCAATCACTTCGCAGTCAATTTCACTTACTTTGTGGTGAATTTCACTCACTTCTCAGTCAAGTTCACTCACTTTGTGATCAATTTCACTCATGTCTCGATCAATTTCTGTAAGACTCGTATCATAGACCGTACCGCTCCGTCGGTTTCCACGGCCCTTCCGGTCGAATTCCGGCAATCCTCGACCTATATCCGATGTTTGCGCGCGATCCAAAGACGGGTCTCGCATACCGAAGTCAGCTCGAACCGAAACCTGTATCATAGCGATCACGCCGTCGCCGCGGTTCTAACGCCACGACTTGCACACCGAACCGATATTCATGCCAGAAGATGAGGGTCCACGTTCATTTCGAGAAAAACGCCGCACATTGCAATCTTGAGAGAATCCATCACATCAATCTCATCAATCAAAGTACACATCACACTCCATCACTCACCCATCCCCAAGTACAACTACTCCTCCTAAAGTCAACTCTTTCTTACACAAGTACACATCACACTCATCATACCCATATCTCTCTCTTACACCTCTCTCTCATCCCTCTCATTCTCCAAGCAAGCATCCCACATCCAAGCAAGCTTCCATGGGAGAGCTTGTGTGGCCCACCTTCCTACCATCAAATCTAATCATTGGATCATCATCTCAATCGTTGAAAATGTCATCTTGGAGCTTTAGAGTGCATAGGCGGAAGAAGGAATTGGCAATCAAAGGTGGGTGCTTTTACTTATTGATTTTTGTGAATTGAGGGCCCACCCTTGCTGCTCACTTGGACAGACCCTCATGTAGGGAAATTACAAATATCACCTTGATTTAAGCTGGTGGGCCACACGTGTGGACCCACCAGATGTATGCATTCCATCCATCCATGCACGGTGGAGCCCACCTCGTTTTGTATTGTAAACTGCACCATCCATCCATTATTGGATGGTGGGACCTAGGCGCATGTGGAGGGTCTCCACCGTCCAGACGTGGCAGGTGGGGCCCACTTGGTGATGTATTTCATATCCACATCCTCAAAGACGTCCAGAGTCTGGACGATTTTATGATTTAATAAATAAATAATACAATAATATATATATATTACCTAATATATGATGGTGGGCCCTAATGTATGTGGGACCCACCGTGATGTATTTGTTTCATCCACACTGTCCAGGCCTCCGGATGGTGCTGGATCAGCTGGGCGGTGCCAGGCCACCGTGATGCATGTGTTTGTACACCACACCATTCATCTCTTTTGCTGGTGGGGCCCGCTGGTGTGTGTAGCACCCACACGTGGCCAGCTTAGTTGCTACAACATCAACATGCTGTGGATCCCTTGAATCTAAGCCATCCATCTGCTGGGACTAGCAGCTGCAGTTGTTGTTGTAGCGAATCCGTATGCCCCATGAGTTCCACTACTGGGGTATTGACGTCAGCAGGTTCTGTGGGATCCACCTCCCTGTACATCCAAACCGCCCATGCATTGGCGTGCTCATCTTAGGTGGGCCACGCTCATGGACCCCACTATTCCATGTGGGTTTTATCTACACCGTCCATCTATCTTGCTGTCCGAGATGATGGAACCCACTGTGATGTTTACATGTCATCCTCACAGTCAGATCCCTGGACGGTGGGATGAACAGCTGGTGTATCTTATCCTGCTAGCTGGTTGCTGCATTTATAATATAATAACATATTATATTATTATATATATATAATATATTAATATATATTATAGATGGTGGGTCCCACACGTGTGGACCCACCCTTTAGTACATGGACGGTGGAAATCACTGAGGTATAGTGTGCTGTGTACGGCACATGCACATGGACACCACCAGATGTATGTGTTGTATGAACACCGTCCATCAAGAGCCACTGTAATTTATGAGTTTTATCTGCACCGTCCAGTGAGATGGACGGTGAGATCCACCTTAGAGTATATGTTGCATATTCACGTCGCCCTTATTTAGCACGTGGGGCCCACCTTGATGGCAAGTGTGGTCCCAGCTGATGAGATCCACACCGTCCATACCCTGGATAGTGGGTCCCACATAGCCCTTTATAGCTGTTGCACCTAACGTCACCTGGAGGTGGGCCTAATCATCATGTATGTGTTATATCAGCCATCCATCTGTGGCCCACAAATAGCATAGATGCTGTAATGACGTCAGCAAGGCTGTGAGTCCCGTATGATATGGGGGTTATATCCAAACCGTCTACTTCTAGCATGGGCCCCACCATAATGTAAGAGTTTATCTATACCATCCATTCATTTTTTTATATATTTAATTTTGGAATGGGGCCCACCTCTCACGTGTGACATGGGTGAGGGTGGAACCTAGCTTGATGTACGTGTGGTATATTACACACAGTCCTACCCACCCCAATGGATAAGTGATATTCATCCCGTCCAGATACCTGGACAGTGGAAATCCGCCATGATGCAGGTGTCTCATCCATGTTGGGACCCACACCTTGATGTTTATGTTATGTCCAGACCGTCCATTTGCTGGACGAGCAGCAATGCGCTGTTGTGCATGCGCATCATCAGGCTCGTGGGACCCACCCTCTGCACATGTGTCCTAACGATGGGACCACTATGATATATGTTTTGATCCACACCATTCAATCCAGCGTAGATAGTGGGCCCCATCATAATGCATGCATTGTCTATTCATGCCAGTTGGGGCCCTGGTGTATGTATTCTAGCCACGCTGTCCATCTGTTGAGACCGGCAATGATGTAAGTGTTTTATCCATGCCGTCTCGTCCATGTGTTGGACATGGACCCTATACACATGATCCACTTTGATGCATGATTTAATCCACACCGTCCATCAGGTTGGGATGGTGGGGATTCCACCATGATATGTGTTATATCCTAACCGTTTAGATTATACAGGGCCTGCCTCGATGTATGTTTTATCCACACTATCTCCGGGCTGTGTGACCCACTCGGTGTATGCATTCTATATCCGCTCCGACCATCTGGTGAGGCCCATTTGCTACGTTTGCGGGGCCCACTTGTTATGTATGTAAAGCCCATTGGTGCGGCCCATGTAATGTGATCGACTTAACGTATGCAGCCCATAAGATGCAGCCCACTGTGATGCATATAGGCCCAGGTGTATGGCCCATTGTAATGTATTTGTGGCCCAACCGTTAGGGGCTACCTTGATGTATATGAGGCCCAAGTGCAGGACCCACCTGTTGTATATTCTAAGCTCGTCGAGATTTGTGATTTTATCATGATGAATGTAATGATGTTCATGTGGGTCACTCCTTGGGAGCAATGTTGGTTAAATGTCCACATTCATGGGCAATGATGGTTGAGTGTCCACATTGTGACCTTCCATTAGGCCTTATTAAGCCTATTCTTACTGATTCCGATTATCAAGGCCGATTGTCGATCGATTTCCGATTAACGTGACCGATTTGCCGATTCTGATTATCGATCGGTTCCGATTGTCAGTGACCGATTGCTAATTTTGATTGATGTAACCAATTTACCGATTCTGATTATGAATCGATTTCGATTGTCGTGACCGACTGCTGATTCTGATTAATGTGACTGATTTACCTATTCTGATTATCAATTGATTCTGATTGTCGTGACCGACTGCCGATTCTGAGTGACATGACCGATTTACCGATTCTGATTATCGATCGATTTTGATTGTTATGACCAATTGTGAATTTCGATTGAATTGACCGATTTGCTAATTTCAATTATTGACCGATCCCGATTGTCGTGACCGATTGTCGATTAGCGATCGAGGCCGTTTATCATGATCGATTGTCGATTCTGATTGACATGACCGGTTTTTCGATTTTGATTGACGAGGCCGATTATCGATGTCGATGTCGATTGTTAATTTCGACTCTGATTGTCGAGGCTGATTCCGATTCTGATTATCAAGGCCGATTCTGATTTGTCGAGGTCAATTCTGATTTGTCAAGGCCGATTGTATAGGTCAATTCCGATTGTCGAGGCCGAGTATCGAGGCCGATTCTGAGTGTCGGTTCTGATTGTTGAGGCCGACCTTGATTGTCGAGGCCGATTTCAATTTTCAAGGCCGATTGTCGTGACCTATATGATGTACGTACGACCCGTAGTTGAGGCCCATTGTGACACGTATTAGGCCCATGATGCATAACCCATTTGATGTATTCAAGACCCATGTGTAGGGCTCACATTTCATGTATTTGAGGCCCCTGGGCAAGGCCCATTGTAATGTATTTGTGGCCCATGAGTAAGGCTCATTATGATGTATTCATGGCCTATGGGCAAGGCCCATTGTGATATGTATTAGGCTCATGAGCAGGGTCCACCTGTTGTATATATGTGGCCCTTGAGTAAGGCCCATCGTGTTGTATATTAGGCCTTTATGTGAGGCCGTGGGCCTAGTATATGTTTGGCTCTATGTAGCCATTCATTGGGGAAAATGTTGGTTAAATGTCCACATTATCGAGGTCGATTAATGATGTCGGTTATTGATACCGATTATGAGTATGTGACAGCATAACATCATAATACATGCCCATACGCATCATCTGCATGTTTGTTATGAGATGTGATTGACCATTGCATATGTCATAGGGCAGGTTGTTCATAGGGCTCCTTGATAAGAGGAGTTGCCCCACATGAGAGCATGACATACACAAGATTGATGCATGATTGGACTATGTGACTCATGCATCTAGCGTTTGTGTGACATGACCACCATACGCCCTAGCGACATCAGGGTCGTAGCCTCCACAGGTATTTCGTGGATGGCCAGATGGAACACCGGAAATGTTTGGTTCTAGCATATGGGTGTCATAGATGTCCTTGGGTAAAAATCTCTAAACCTCCGTGGCCAGGAGATGCCTCAACGTCGAGATCGAATGAATATATGAGCGCATGAGGGCCGTATACCGGTAAGCCGCGTCTCCCATTGTGTCGTGGTCCGTTGGGAAGGGGTGTGACCTTACCCGCCTGAGTGAGGGGGCAATATCTAGGTTGAGTTTGACCAGCTTGAGGAATGGGTCCGCTATCAATGAGCCGGGCCCGATATTGGCAGATGGATAGTGAGGTCTCTTTCACTTATCTAGTTATGCGCTTGGATAGGGGCGGTAAGCTGGCGTAGAGTGTAATAAACTCCAGTGATGATCTCAAAGATGAACCGTACTGATATGTGGACTTATTGAGCAGGAGTTGCATACTCATTCATTCATTCATTCACTATCCACTCGGGCTGGTAGTGCGCAACTAATTATTATGTGTACCTTCGCAATGACCAGGATTTCGGTTGAGGCGGGCGACTAACCTGAGACCAGGAGTTTACCATATTGAGTCTGACTATCCAAATTTAGGTATGAGACTGGTTTGGATAGAAGTCCCTTGTGATGGACCCCATATCCTAAGATACTACGTACTATCATCCCGACTTCACACTCCAGCATGGTCATTCCATTCGCACTGCATGTTGCATTGCATCCGGGTCATATGGTACGGCTGACGCTGTTTGTGTTACTCCTCAGGAATGTATATTGTATTACATCCTTTGCATCTGATATTTTACTCTCTATGACTCCTCATTTGCATAGTTGATTTCTATTGTGTATTCTAATATTGTATGACTCATGCACTGGTTAGTATTTCCGCTTACTTTGTTATCGTGTGATTTAGGACTTTGTCAATATTTCTGTTAACTCTGATAATTTCTGATCTTGTTAGTATTTCTGTTTACTCTAATAATTCATAATCTTATCAGTATTTCTGCTTATTCAGACATTGTACGACTTATGAATTATCAGTATTTTCGGTATTGTATGATTATGACATTGTATTGAATATTTGGCACTTACCTTGTGCACACACTTACACCACCCTCTAAGCTTTCTATAAGCTTATGCACGATAGATGCTTGCAGGTGATGTTAGGTTGCAGCAGTGTCGAGTATGGAGCGTACAACGGTCTTCTGGAGCTTGATTTTTATTTATGTAATTCCTTTCAGTATTGTACTCAACTGATTATATTAGTGGATATGTGATGATAATGTTGCCTTTGTGAATTGGGTAATCATGTGGTTATGCTTATTGCGAGTTAAATGTATATTAAAAAAATTCTCCTTGTAGGATCCCAGGATAGAATCTGGCATATGAATGCTAGGAGCCGAGAATGGGGTACTACGGAGGCTGTCGGCACCGGATTCAGCGATCGGAATTCCTGTGAATCTGATTTCCGGGTTTGAGGCGTGAAAATTTCACTCACTTCGCGGTCAATTTCACTCACTTCTTGATTAAGTTCACTCATTTTGCGGTGAATTTCAATTACTTCGCGGTTAAGTTCACTCACTTCGTGGTGAATTTCACTCATCAGTCAAGTTCACTCACTTTGTGATGAATTTCACTTACTTCTCAGTTAAGTTTACTCACTTCACGATCAATTTCACTTACTTGACGGTCAATTTCAATCACTTTGTGGTCATTTTCAACGAGACTAACATGAAATTTAATAGGCCTAATATGAAATTCTACGAGAACATGAAATTCAACGAGCCTAACATGAAATTTAATGAGCCTAACATGAAATTCAACCAGCCTGACGTAAAATTCAACGAGCCTAACATGAAATTCACTGAGCCGAACATGAAATTCACAATATTAACATCTTTTATAGTAATTAATTACATGGGTTTAAAGTTTTCAAGTTTGAGTTGAGAAGAATGTCGAGGCAGCCTAATCAAAGTAAAACCTAATATTTATAGTAAAAATGAAAATAAAATGAGTTGTCAGCCATCAATCTGATGGAATCTCACAAATTCGCTATATTGGTTGGTTCAATCAGCTTCTCTTACCCCAAAATCATATATGATATGTCGAAAAACTCATTCATGTTTTTAACATATGACTATTTTAAGGTTAGACAAACAGGCAGCAAGTCAAGGTCGATATGATTTTAGGGTAGGAGAAGCTGATTTAGCCAACCAACCTAGTGGATTTGCGAGATTCCATTAGATCGATAGTTGAAAGCCTATTTTATTTTCATTTTTACTATAAATATTAAGTTTTAGTTCGATTATGTTACCCCGATATTCTTCTCAACTCAAACTTTAAAACTTTGAACCCATGTAGTTAATCACTATAGAAGATGTTAATATTGTGAATTTCATGTTCGAATCGGTGAATTTCATGTTAGGCTTTGTAAGTACTAGTCACACTCTTGTTTGTCAAATTTCAGTGAGACAAAAGAACTTATAAGATGGAAAGTTCACCTTCAAGTGAATCAAGATGGAAAGCACCTTCAAGCATAAGTCACGAAGTTGGAAAGCTCAAGCTGAAATGAGTTCAAGTTCTACTACACTTATAGCAGAAGATCAAGCTCCACCTTCGTTCACACTTCAAGTATGCGATTAACTTTGCTTTAATGAAGATTCAAAAAGAAGATTTATGCTTTACACTTCAATGTCCAGTCTTCTCAGGTACAATAGACCCTAGAAAGACCTTATATTTAGGTGCTTTCAAAAGCCAAACTTATATGTGTTTTTATACTTTGGTTAATTTTAAGTTCGACTAGTCTTGGCCTTTGTTCAACTAGTCTAAGTTGTGGCTTGACCAGTCTAAGTTAATCTTCGACTAGTTCGAGTTTGAAATCCAAAAACGGATATCCCTAAAAAGACCTTGTACTTAGGTGCTTTCAAAAGCCAAACTTATATGGGTTTTTATACTTTGGTTAATTTTAAGTTCGACTAGTCTTGGCCTTGGTTCGACCAGTCTAAGTTGTGGCTCGACCAGTCTAAGTTAATCTTCAACCAGTCCGAGTTTGAAATCCAAAAATAGATATTTCTGGTGGTTTCTCGACTAGTCGAGTAGACTGCTTAACTAGTCGAAGAGGGACCTTCGACCAGTCGAGGGGTACTCGATTCGAAGTCCAACAACTAAATATTGGCACCCTCGACTAGTCGAAGCCCATGCTTGACTAGTCGAAAAACAGTTTATCCAATCGCGCCCAATATTTGAAATTTTGTTAGATCTTAGACGAGTCAAATGAGACCTTAGACGAGTCGAAGCAACAATATTTCTAACTATAAATAGAGGCCTTCTCTCATTCTGAATTAATTCATTCAAGCTAAGAAAAGCCTTTGCCTAGAGAGAAAAGTCCCTACCATCTTACTATTACACGGTATTTTAATATTTTGTTTATATAGCTTTTTAATTTTTTTTCCTTGATCTTGTTTTATGAATCTTAGTTTTTAAAAAGAGAATAATCACTCTTCTTTGAGATCTGAGGAATTCAAACAAGTAACCTTTGGTTTGAATTAATTTAAAATCAATCTAAAACCTAGAACCCTTGTTTGTATTACTGGACATTAAACATTCTACTTCAAGCGAATCAGTTCTACGAGCTACATAAAAAATGTCTTCAAAAAGAAGATAAGTATAATTCTATTCTTTAAATTTTGGTTTATTTTAGATAGCCAGAAAATTTCATGTATTGGTTTTGACTAAGATAGCCAGAAAATCTCAATGTAAGGTTTTTTTTATTGTGATAGCCCTTGTAAAATCACAACTATATTAGGTTTGAAGGTGAACCTGTGAAAACATTGTTTTTGGTAAACGCCAATATCACGTAGGTTGTGATTATTGGGAGTAGAGTAGGTATGGCTGTTTGAGAATGATTGATGTATACACCGAACCACTATAACTCCTGGTGTTGTGATGAATGTTTAATTTTTGTATTTGTGGTGAATGATTGTAATTTTATTTATGCACTAGTGAGTGATTGTAATAGATAAGTTTATTATCTCTTAGTTGGTTTGAAGTCTTGATCCTTATAAACGTTCGTGAAATCAAGTTGTCCTACCTAAAACTTTATTTTTAGTGTAAAGTTGTCCTACGAACTAAGTTTGAAACAATTTTTCAATATAGTGCTATTAAGATTTGTGATTTATTCTGATTTATTTATTATTTCAGTACTCTAAGCTTTTACTTGGCATAGTCCTATTCACCCCCCCTCTAGGACTGTTAAGCTCGCGTTTTTCAGGCTCATTGAATTTCACGTTAGGCTCGTTGAATTTCATGTTCGGCTCGTTGAATTTCATGTTAAGCTCACGTTAAGCTCGCTCAATTTCACGTTAGGCTCGTTGAATTTCTTATTAGGCTCTATGAATTTCATGTTAGGCTCATTGAATTTCATGTTGGCTCGTTAAATTTCACGTTAGGCTCGTTGAATTTGACCACGAAGTAAGTGAAATTCACCGCGAAGTGAGTGAACTTGACCCTGAAGTGAGCGAAATTGATCGCGAAGTGAGTGAAATTGATCGAGAAGTGAGTGAAATGCCCTGGAAAATCTCCAAGAATCATAGACATCACCTCTTTGGCATTTTTTCAGTCGAGTAGTCTATTTGCTCCTAATGGGGTTGGAAGTTTTTCATATCGAATATTTTCGGTGCAGGGGCCGTCAATTAGTGGGGCCCATAATATCAACCATTTGGATCACCAAAGCGTGGTTTCAAATGTGACAAACTAAAAACCTAGGTGCACCATAGGTATATGCAGGTTGAGCACTGCATAGTGCCTCATACTATAGATATATACGGTTTTTTGTGTACACTCGTTTTCAATCCTAACAAGTGTGGTCATTTCTGCTCCACTGATTTGAAAATTTTAAACTCCAATGTCCCACACGTACAATTTTTTAAGAAAGGCATTAATGTGTGTGAGAGAGATGAATTATTTGTAGGAAGAGAAAGGAAAATGAGAATCTGCATGATTGAATACCGTCACGAAATACCTTGTCTATGGGGCTCGCCGTGATAAAACCCCCATGAAATTGACCGTGCCTAACATGAATTTCACCGAGCTCAACTTGAAATTGACCGAGCCTATCATGAAATTGACCGAACCTAACATGAATTTCACCGAGCTCAACTTGAAATTGACCGAGCCTAACATGAAATTCACCGAGTCCAACTTGAAATTGACCGAGCCTAACATGTATTTCACTGAGCCCAACTTGAAATTGACCGAGCCTAACATGTATTTCACTGAGCCCAACTTGAAATTGACCGAACCTAACATGAATTTCACCGAGCTGAACATGAAATTGACCGAGCCTAACATGAAATTCACTGAGCCTAACATGCAATTAACCGAACCTAACATGAAATTCACTGAGCTTCACATAAAATTCACCGAGCTTCATATGAAATTAACTGAGCTTAACATGAAATTGACCTAACCAAACATGAAATTAACCGAGCCTAACGTGAAATTCACCAAGCCCAACTTGAAATTGAACGAGGCAAACATCAAATTCACCGAGCTCAACATGAAATTCACCAAGCTTCACATGAAATTTACCAAGCCTAACTTTAATTTGACCGAGCCAAACTTCAAATTGATCAAGCTTCATATGAAATTGACCGAGCTTCAGGGTCAGTATCCTCATTTAATATTTGGAAGTTCGCAATTTAAACAAAATATATAGAATTTTCATACACTATAAATTTAATACAGAACAAATTGTGATTCACTATAAATTTTACACAAAATATCTATTACAAAACAAAATTCGTCATTTCATAAATTTTCCTCTTCCTCCTATGCCTAAGACAAATATCATTTATGTACAACACTTAAACAATCATATGATATTGAATTCCTCCAAATTGGAGTGAATTTTTGCATATCTGTTCCCGCTAAAGTGTAACTGATGCACAATATGTCAATATAGTCATAGCCATTCGTTTGCTTTAGTGCCGATCTATCTTAAATGGCGGTCCGACTCTTCCCATCAAGTGCAGACGTGTCACCCATCGCATGGAAGATAATGGGGAGCGCATTGGTCATCAACTTGATCTTTTCCTTGTACTTTGTGAGTGCATTCGTATACAAACTATCATACAAAATGATCTCTCATTTTCTTGGGTAAATCACCATAAAAAACCAATGCGAATTATTGTGGTTGACGAGTACATACACTTGCTCATGTTTGATAGAATACTATATTATTAAAGATATAATAGAAAAAGATACAGTTAGCATTGATGATTTGTAACAAAAACATTACCTGTTCATAGCACCACATTACCTTGGCATCTTCTCGTTGTCTTACAATTGCACAGACAACGACTTTATCGATAGGTAATTTCCATCTCTATGAATTTCAAAGGCATTCCCCCATATCTTAAATACAAGGTTGTCTCTATATCTTGCAAAAAGAATGTGATAAAAAGCTCCTACGAGTCTAAAGGGTGAAGTGTGCAACAAAAAAGAAAATGGGGACTGCTTAAAAAGATTTAGCCGGTTATCGTCCTTCTCCAACCCACACTTAACCATATCACCATCTAAGTGAACACTTGCATGATAGGTTTGGGACTCTAATAAAAGAATGAAAACCTACAAGAATGAATTGCAAAATATAATAAAAATAAATTTTAATAATTAGTTTTGTAAAGCATGATGTAAAAAATAAAAAATAATTTAAGTTGATCAAGCACTTCATGAGAATATTGCTAGTCAGCGATCTTCACCAATGAAATTCGTGTTCGGCTTGGTGAATTTCATGTGAGGCTCGGTTAATTTCATGCTATGCACAGTCAATTTCATGTTACCCTCGGTCAATTTCATGTGAAGCTCAATGAATTTCAAGTGAGGCTCGGTGAATTTCATGTTCGACTCGGTTAATTTCATAAAAGAAATTGACCGAGCCTTAAATGAAATTGACCGCACTTAACATGAAATTCACCGAGCCTCACATGAAATTGACTGAGTCGAATATGAAAATGACTGAGCCGAACATGAGTCAAATTGACATCTTCAAATGAGTTAAATTGACTGCGAACATCGTGAAATTAACCAAGGACTCACTTAAATTAACTAAGCCTCAAATGAAATTGACCACGATTAACATGAAATGCACCGAGACTCACATGAAATAGACCGAGCCTAGTATGAAAATGATTGAGCGAAACATGAGTGACTTTGACTGAGGACTGAAAGAAATTGACTAAGCCATAAATGAAATTGACTGTGCTTAACATGAAATTTACCAAGCCTCACATGAAATTGACGAAGCCTAACATGAAAATGACCGAGTCGAACATGAGTGAAATCGACCGTGAACATCGTGAAATTGACCGAGGACTCAGTTAAATTGACCGAGACTTAAATGAAAATGACCGATAACTTAGTGAAATTGATCATGAACATCGTGAAATTAACCGAGGACTCGGTTAAATTGACCGATCCTCAAATGAAAATGACTGAGAACTTAGTGAAATTAACTGCGAACATCGTGAAGCTGACCGATAACTGAGTGAAATTAACCAAGAACTCGCTAAAGTTGGTGAAATTGATTGCGAACTGAGTTAAATTGAATGACAAGTGAATGAAATTGATGAGAACTCACTCATGAAATTGTCACTCAAATTTTACAAGTTCTCGATCAACATGATGCCAATTTCAAGTAGTTATCGATCAATTTGACTCAGTCCTGGGTCAATTTCACACAGTTATCGATAAAGATGTCAATTTCAAGAAGTCCTCGGTCTACTTCACTTATGCCTCAGCCAATTTAGCTCAGTGTGCGGTCATTCCAGCTCAGTTCACGGTCAATTTAACTCAATTCGCTGTGAATTCCAGTCAGTCCTTGGTCTATTTCACTCAGTATTTATACAGTTACACTTTGGTGTTTGATCTTTGATTAAAAAAAGGCATCAATGTAAAATAGCTGGATTGTCGACCTTGGGGATATATCATATAAAATACGGTGGGGTCCACATAATGAAGTCGAGACATTGAAATATACTTGTCATTCATAGCTTATTTGATAGGGGCACCAATTTCGACCTATCTTGGGTTGACAAAACTCAAAAATGATGTACGTGGCAAGTGTAATCTTGTAACGTCTCAGAAAAATCCATACAAAGACCCGAGTACCACCTCAGGCAGAAATCACTAAGGACCAAATCATTTAAAAATTAAACGAGACATAACTAGTACTAAACTAGATTACCTATAAAATTAGCGCTAATCACTTTAAATATGATCTACAAGACCCAAAACTTGTATAATCGTTAATGCTACGTTACTTTAAAATCTAGGATCCATCTCTAAACCCAGTTGCTCTCGGGAGTATCATGAAACTCCGTATCCGACTTGAACCACACGTCGAAGGTCCGATTTTCACAAAAATATATGGTTATGACTGCCTTGCTAGACTTGATAACCATCTCAGAAATTAAGTCCTAATAGTACCCAGAAATGCACAACTTGAGCTCGGAGCAAAATATGTGAGAAATGCGAATATTTTTAGGAAATGAATCGAAACTTAAGTGAATTGAGTCAGTTCTCTTGCAGGCCAAATTTAAGGATTTAGACCATTAGAACCTGACCCAATTACACCCTCGGATCAGAGAAAATTTTCAACACATGTCAGTGTACTTATGACCTTGATCGAGCACCGGTGACCGTTGAACTGAAACTGGTCCATCACGGTTGATTTGCAAACCCGATCAGACCAAAAACTTAGCCTAACCTAGATCCATGGTCAGAGAACTTAAGTCCGACCATATGTATAAAAGGGGCCTCCAAAACAGCTCCGTTGGATCGAAACAACCAACCTTTGGCTATAACCTAAGTTTCCCTTGGCCTTGGGGCCATTCCTATCATTTTTGGGCCTATATAAAGGGCTTAAACTCTTTCTCTCTCTCTCTCATTCCATACAAATTTAGAAAATCCTAAGGGAGAGAAGAGAGAAAATAGAAGAAAGAGAGAGAGTGAGTGAGGGTGAGAGTTGGAGTTCGTTCCTGGGATTAAACTCACTGCTCCACGTGCTTCACCACTGTTTTTGTATCGCTATACGAGCGATTCCGATTCTGTTCTTAGGTAAGAAAACCTAACCCTAATCTGTTTTAGGGTTTTAAATAGTGAAAGTGATGAAATAGATAACCTATTTCATGCTATAGGTGGTCGTCGTGCTGTAGATGTTGAGGGTCAAATATTGCATATTAGACCCCAGATATTGTCTGGATTTACGAATATAATGCTGTCTAATGGCTCGTTTTCTCATTTTTGTGTGGCAAAGTGATTTTATGAGCATGGATGGAAAAAGGACGTTAAAAGTTGAGATTTAACGATCTGATGACGCCAAAGGCAAGGGACACACTTCAGGGGACCAAGATTGACAAATATACACAGTCAGAAATCTGAGAAAAGTTAGAAATTGAAGCTCAAGTGGCCTGAAGGACGTCCAGAATGCAAGATCACGAGGTTCTCACTATCCGTTCGGCTCGAAACTTCATACGTCACCTGAGGACCATAAATTAACCGTACATATAAAATTTCAGCCATTGAAGATCTCGGGAAGTGCCCCAACTGGCAGATCAGCCCATAAACCGTTGATTCTGGGCCCACCTGATATCTGGAACTGCCTCAAAATTATTATTGACGATTTAAATGAGATGAGAAATAATTTAGACGGTGAAGATTTCTGAAAATCATCACAGTGGACCCCACATGAATAAAGTGTGCATAGTGCACAAGTGCACTACACGTGCATGGGAAACGACAGAGACGGTTGACCGTCTCTGACCGAAAGAAAGGAAAAAAAAAAAAAAAAAATTCTTACGCACCACGGCTGCGTAATGGACGGCCGGCGTCCGTTTTGCGGACGGTAGTGGGCCCCACCCATTGCTCAAATGGCCGATCTGATCCGTCCACCGTGTAGAGGGCTTCGAGCACTACAAAACCATGTTATCACTTTTTCCCCATGCGTGCACACGTGTGAGATACAGAGGCCACAAAAGGGTTGCTCGGTAGCATTCAAAACTGATTCTTTTGTGATTTCTTCTCTGGGCCACGTCAATGGACGTTCAAAACCACCCATTCTTGACTGAAATTTCGTTCTGAATCCAACGGACGGGGTGGATTTTCCAGAAAATTCTTCTGTGGGGCCCACCGGCCACAACAGCGAAATGGTACGAAAGGTTTCGGACATTCGCGAAAACTGACTTTTTCGGACAGTTTTGGCCCACCATCTTTGATCATATGGCAGATTTGAACCGTCTATCATGTAGAGGACCCAAGAAAGTACTAAGGGACGGTGTTTCTTTGAAATTTGAGCGAGAAAAGTGGCGTGTTTCATGGTACCAAACTTGGCTGCGAAAATTGCACTCCGTGTCCTGCTACAACTCTGTCACTGACTCCAGCCTTCCAACAGCTATAAAAGGAGGTTTTTGGACGTGGGGAGCATTCATTCAGGTCTAGGAAGGGAGAGAAAGAGAGACGTGGAGGCTCGGGCAGGGATATGAAGCAGAAGAAAAAAAAAGAAGAGTATTTCTTTTTTTAGTTTATTTCAATTGTGGAGATTTAGCCCATCCATGTCTGGCTAAACCTCTTAGCTAGGGCTAAGAGGTGAAGCTTGTAGTGAGATGGGAGATTTTATTTTATTTTAATTTTAATGTATGAATTGACTTTGATTTTAGTTAATTATTATGGGAATATTTTTAGTTCTTAATGGTCTGTTGTGACTGAAATTACAATGGGTCTGCGATGCTTTGAATATTTCTATTTCCTTTTCATGTTTATGACGTCAGGACGTCCTGTTGTTCACCATAGTCTCCTGGGCATGGTTGGATGACGGTACCCTTCCTAACTTTCATACATGTGATTGGGTGGTAATTAGTTTAATTCTGTTGTTTGCCATAGTCTTTTGGGCATGGTTTGGTGATGGAATCCATTCTAATTCATACACCTTTCATCTCTTTGAAAACTAGATCAATGTCAGTTCAGTTAATTTCCATGAAACATGCATAAGATCTCCCTGATCTCTACAAGTGGATCCTCTGAATCCCTAGTTCCCTTCTCCTGATTTCTCTCAAGTTTATATAATTATTTCACCATTATTTCTCAAATTACATTCAGTTTAGATTTCATCTTAATCTAGTTCTAGTTCTGGTTAGTTTTAGATAACGTACAAGTTTCAGTCCCTTGGGATTCGACCTCGGTCTTACCGAGTTATTACTACATCACAACCCTGCACTTGGGGAGTGAACAGTAGACAAAGGCCTAGTCTACAAACTGAGTTCGATACTTGTTTATCAGCGTAAGGTGCAGACTATAAATGTTTAGGTTATGGTTTTCAAGGCTTTAAATGTCAGTAATGATTCATGACTGGCTTGATTGCTATCACAAGTACTTAGATACGAGGGTTTCCGTGTATTATGCATCTATATACACTATGTTGATTTATAATGCATTCCATGTGTTTATTGAAATGACCGAACGAATATGGATTCATGATTTGTGCTTGCCATGTGTATGGAATGTAAGAACATGATTAATATGTATTAGATAACTCCTCGGTGAAAGGATTTATCCTATTATATGTCGAAATCAACATACGTCATGTATGTCGGTTATGTGTTGTCAAAGTGTTTGACAAAATGCCTGAATGAGTTGTTGTTAGATGAACCGTAGTTAATAAGGTTGTTTAGATAGGATTCTCAACCACCTTAGCTATATACATAAATCCCTTCAAGTAGCTGTAAATCTATATGGTGTGTTTGAGTAGAATAAGTATATGTAAAATGGCATGTTATATCTGTTTCATTGTATTTTCAAATGCTATCCATGGTTACAATGGTTGTTAAGTATTGTATGATTATCACATGTACATATTTCTTACATCGTAATGTGTTTGGGACTATGATATAGTCCAGGCAATCGGTAACGGGTCCTGACTAAGTGGCTGAGGTTGTTTCACCACATAGGATGTGTTCGATGAATCCGAGCCGTACTTTGGATGTCGATAGTGGTTAGATTATACGAAGTGCTTATGCACTTCATGTTGATCATCTCGATGTGCACTCGTACCAGTCGAACTCATCAAGTAACCCGATTGACCCGATGTATGTTCACCCTGTATGGACGCTACTGCTTGAATCTAATGTACCAAACTCACCAGTAAAAACCTGTTTAACCTTGGTACCTCGATCCGTTAAGACTCATGAGCGGGGCATGGTGGTATGGGACACCGTGGTCGAGCTGTCTGCCTATGCTGGGATGTAAGCCCACCCGTAGTGACCAGCGAGCAACCCAAGCTTGTGCGCCAAATACGCTGATATGGGACACTGTATTCGAGCTATCGACCTACGACTAGGTGACGAGCCATTCCTAGTGACCTCGAGCATAATCTGAGTCTACGCTGAGGTGATGAGCCTTTCTGTAGCAATTAGAGTATAAACTAGGCCTGTATCGAGGTAACGAGCCCTTTTGCAACAACCTGGAACCGCAATATCATATGAGATTTGTTAGGACTGACGACCCTAGAATGGATCATTGTTTTAGGAATAATATAAGGAAGGTACCTTAGTTTGCCAATCTTGCTATATGAAAAGGACTAATAAGAAATTAATAATCACGCTCATGCACCACATTGCATGTGCCTTTGGCGTTGGAGTTGAGCACTGAGGAAGTGATTGCATGTCGTGACCATGAGATGAAGTTCGTAAAGGGAGTGTAGGCGAGGGCATACATCATTAATACATATCATCCTTGCATTAACTAGAGTACTTAGGAATGCTTGATTGTATTGCTTTATTATTACTATTTGATTGAATTGATAACATGTTAACCTTTGCCTTATATCTCCACTGAGTTGATCACTTACTCCCACATTCTGAGACGGTGTTTCGAACACCAACCAGACCCTGTCTTAGCTGCAGGTGATGGTGATGCCTACGAGGCAGAACCCGACTTCGAGGATGACGAGGAGGCATTCTCCTACATGCAGTTGTCAGGTGAGTTTATGTAGACCGTTCTGATCGATGGGGCTATAGGGTTTAGATACTGTAGTTAGACCACCATATTTTGACATTCTGTATTTTGAACGATTCATGTAATTGTGAAACCTGAAACATGATTATACTCTAGAGACGTACCACCTCTTACATACTCTATACATATTTATTATAGTCTTCCGCTGGCGTAATTTAAATTTGTCTCTGGAGTATGATATGCTGTTTTAGTCTAATCTCACTTATGTTTAAAGTACTAATACCGACAATATTTAACTCATCATTATCTATGTTATATAAGTGATGTGTTGGAACTTGAGAATTGGGCTCCTGCTCGACCCCCGATTTTTAAGGTGTTATAAGTTAGTATCAAAGCATGATTTGGATTAAACTGGAACTGTGTTATGGTCACATGACGTATGTTGTGCACTATGATGTAGGAGGGCGTGAGAAAAACTTAGAAACAATCTTAGGATTTCCAATTTTGCTAAACAGTGAAATCGATCGAAATCGATCATAGAAATTGACCCCGTAGGCTTTCCCGATCGTGTGAAACGATCCTAATGCCTTTCTAGACCGTCAATCGACGGGTTAGATGAAGATTTAACCCATTCCAACCTTAAATGACCTGGAAAACTCAAATGTACGTGAGATAAGACTCGAAATGACTCGAATAGAGTCGGGGGCCTGCATCGTGCAAATTGGGGGGACCCAAAGTGGGCCCCGCACCATTCTAGCACCCTTGGGGGGGATGTCATTGCCCAAAGGGTGAGGGCTTACCGAAACCTCCAGGGACCGGCGAGGCCTCGCCGGTCGGGTGGACCAGGCCTGTCGGGCAGGCGCGGGTCGGTAGGGCCGACGCTGGTGGGGTGATGTGTGGCCCACCAAATCAAATGAAAAGGGTTTTTCCCTTTTCATTTGCTTCCCCTCTTCATTCCCCACCCTTCCAAGATTTCCTTTCTCTCAAAAATCCCAAATTTCCCCTCTCAAATCGCCCCTCCAAGCTCATTTTCTTCCTTTTTCTTGCACCATCTACACCATTCTTTCAAACCCATCGTCCACAACTGTCTATCTCCCTTAATCCCTCTCATTTGAGTACACAAATATTCCTTTGTGTCTCAAAAAGCCCAAAGTTCAACAACCCATCCTAGATCCCCTTTTCATTCCACTCTAATGGCTCTCTTTGAGCTTGTGGTAGCCATATTTTCACTTTCCACACTTCTTTCCCTCATGGGGAAGAAGTGAGATCCCACAGATGAGGCCGGGCTTAGCTGCCCTACTTGATCTCGAAGGATGAGGAGCGTTACCGCAGATGCAAGTATTGATCAAGAGATGAGGACCAAGCAGGATCTCGATCCCCAAGCTCCCCTTGAAAGGGCTCTGTTGACGGAGTTGTCTCATGGAATTTATGAGGGCTGTAGGGTCCTTTTCGAAGCACATATGGATGAGAGGATCTTCGAGCAATATCTGGTGATGGATCGCCTGGTGGATGCCGGGTGGGGTCCCATATTTGAGGGTAAGAAAAAGGCAAATGTGAACATTGTCAGAGCCTTCTATGCACATATCCGGGAGCCAACATTGGAACCTTTACAGTTCAAATTCCCTGTGGGAAGGCGAGATCTCATAGTCAATGTTCCCTTGATAGCCCGAGTCATGGGATTGCCACTTAGCGAGGTCCATGCTAGTGAGAAGAACCTTTTAAGTGCACGTGAAAGGGACCATCACATACGATTCCTCAGTGGCCACCTGGTCCAATGGAACTAAACAATAACCTCTTAGTGTCCAAGATGACTGACGACTTCCGCTTGCTCCACCACATCTTCACCTACAATGTATACCCCAGGTGGAGTAATCGCAACGAGTGTACACGCTTGATGGTGGACTTCTTATATCGTGTTGGGCAGGGAGACATCCTATGCCTGCCTACCTTCCTCCAACGAGAGATAGTCCTGACCGCTCGTTCTACTAGGTTAGCCATTTCACTCTCATTCGGCTGAATCATATGCAAGCTTGCAAGTGAGTTTGCCTAAAGACTCGGCACAGAACTTTCGGTGCTGATTCATTTCATCAATGACACGACTCTCAACAACATAGAGATTGGGCCACGACAACATCGAGCTCGACGTGAAGAGAGTGAAGATGAAGCGGAGAGTGAAGAGGAAGAAACTGACGAAGAAGGTGATGAGATAGAAGAAGAGCAAGAAGGAGAGGAGGAGGCCCAGGACACTAATGAGGACTCTCCTCCCAGTGCTACACGAGAGCACGACGGTGATTAGGTTGCTAAGGAAGCTCACTTGCCTCAGCTGGAAGAGGGCTAAGCTGCCCCGCGATAGGAGATCACGCAGGTCTGAGCTAAAGTTGAGGAGACCGAGGCCTTCATGAAATGGAAATTCAAGAAGGTGTCTCACACTTTGAGGGCCATCCTATGCTGTATAAAGGACAAGAGTGCACCTCCACCATCGCCAGATTTCGACGACTAGTCCTGTACATAGTTGCCCTTTTAGTTGCTTTGTGTGTTTCTTGCCTTGTTGCTTTGTATGGTCTCGATAGGCTTAGTAAAATGGTGGTCTGGTAGCATATTTTAGTGTTTGAAGTCTTGGTTGTATTAGCTCACATGCATCTTTTGTCATGATTCATGTATTGTGACGATTTTGGGTAAATGAAATGCATAAAGTTTCTTTAATCTGTGTGTGAATGTTGCGTGACTGAGTTTGTAAGTATGTTGAATCTGACTTCGGTTGTACCCTATGTTGTATATAGGGAATGCCACCTAAGGCCGCATGGAGTACAACACGTCTCATTATTGGCGATTCAACTGACAGGGCACCTCCCCTGAGCGATAGTCAGACAGACCCTAATTGGGGCTCGACTCATGCTACTATGCCGGATTCTCAGCCGGCCATTAGCCCCGCTAATGAGCCTGCACCTGTTGCGCCATCGGTTCCAGAGCAGAACCATGCGTCTACTTTAACGTCGTGCATACCCCAATCTGCTCCCCCACTAATAGATTGGAGCAGATGATGCTCTTGATGCAGCAGCAGCAGCAGCAACAGTTCCTGACCTCCATGACAGGTATCTTTGCCCAGAGCATGGGTGTGGCTCCACCTGCATCTTTTGTACATCCTGCAGGGAATGCGGGTGCTAGCAGCCATTTCGAGCAATTCCAATACTTGCGGCCCCCTACTTTTGTGGGTACTCATTGACCTAAGGAGACCGAATATTAGCTCGACTGCATCTCTAAGATGCTAAAACCGCTGCATTGTACTAAGGCTGAGCAGGTGGAACTGGTCACCTATATGTTTAAGAAAGTGGCCAGCCTCTGGTGAGACAGCATCCTACAGACCATTGTGGCCGGATATGTATGGACCTGGGTAGCTTTTGAGACTTGCTTCCACGAGAAGTACTATCCCCTCACTTATCGATACGAGAAAGAGAGTGAGTTTCTTCGCCTCCATTAGGGAGAATATCAGTGTCAGAGTAGGAGAACTGATTCACGGAGCTGGGCAGGTATGCTCCATTGATACTAGGAGATCAGCCGATGAGGATGCAGTGATTTTTTTAGGGTCTGCAACCTGAGATCCGCTCGAAGATGTGCTACGTGAGCATATCTACCTATGCTAAGTTAGTGGGCATGTCTCTGCGGGCTGAGCAGGACGGGGACAGGTTGTCCCGTACACGGGGGCCTATGGCTCCTGGGCCTCGACTTGATCTACCAAGTAGACCGATCCTCGGTTAGAGGTCGCATGCATGCTCATCGCCGAGGCTTATGGCTTCACCTGCCTGATGAGACGACCAGATATTTGGTGTACCTATTGCAAGAAGCCAAGTCACACAGAGCTAAATTGCTTCGCTAGGATAAGGGACAATAGGTTTTCGCCACCTCAGAGGATCAACCACCAGCTTCCTCAGGTCATATCGGCACCACCTCTGCAGTCAGCACTAGCCTATCCATCCTTTCGGCCACCTGCACCTCGATTCAGGCCGCCTCAGAGACCTATGACATAGCAGCCGAATCGTTCATAGTAGGCTAGGGTGCACTCACTGGCAACTAAGGCATCCGAGAGATTAGACGTAGTACCGATGGCTTTTAAAGTCACGACATAGATTCAAGGTACGCTCGTCTTCTTATTAGTGGACAGCGGGTCTACTATTTCGATCACCTCATGTACTGTAGTCAAGCGACTAGTGTTGGATATTGCTCCTAGAAGGGAGTGAGACTCACTACCGCTACAGGGACCTTTTCAGATGTTACTCAGATTTGTGAGGCTTGCTCAGTAGATTTGGGTAACAGGAGGTGATCGTTGACCTGATTGTCGCCCCACTATGGCACTATGACGTTGTTCTCAGAATGGACTGGCTCACCGAGATGAGGGCAGAGATATATTGCGAGGCCAGAGTCATGACAGCCTACGGACCTAAGGGCACGGTCTTTACTTTTCTAGTTCAGGTCAGTTGGCCCACTTCTATTCACTCAAGCTTCCATCTTCTTCTACATCTTACACCCATCCACCACTCTTCTTTACAACTCTTCACCTTCCTTATACTCCCTTCATTTGGGCACGAAACCCACATTTTTGTGTCCCATAACCTGCACAACCTCCAAATGATGGGACATTTAGGGCCCGTTCAACCAACTGCATTATGTAAGATTAGGGCGGATGGAATTTTAAAAGTAACAATAAATGCATGTGTAAGGTATTGTCCCTAGATTGGGTGTATCTCATGGTTTCCAATGCCATGGTTGGAATGTATGTAATTAATAGTAAATCCCGGGATTTTCTTTCAAATTACACTTGGAAATTCACCATCATGGGATTTGAAAATCCCATCTCACACTCTCCAACACAAGGCTCATTTTCCAAGGCCTATATAATTAAATTTTAATCCCATCCCACCCTCCTTCTAAACATGTTATTCCTAATCTCGTGGTGGGATTAACAACGTAATTAGCAGGTATAGTCTATGTGTAGTGCTCAAGCGCAATCACATTTAAGTCTGGGTAACTTAAAAAAAAACCATCTAACGTATAAACATAGACTTTAAAATACAACTCGTGGATTACCGTTACTCATAAGTTAAGACTAGACTAATAGTTATACTAAAGAATGTAAAATACTAATTATGCTAAGGTAATTGAATGTTAGATTTAGTTAGTCGGCTCGATTAGCTTGGAGTGGGGCCTCATTCTTTCGATGAAGTCCCTTGATACTTAGGGAAGCTGTGTTGATTTAGAAATTATTCATGCATAGAGAAACTTATATATCCCTCAGATTGAACATTAGGTCAAATTAACAAACCCCTTAGACTTACTTTCTTAAGGACTTGTTATAATCGGGAACACGGAATAGAGAAACTATATATAAGCGATGTATTCGCAGTTTGAATCGCATTCTCAATCCTGGTAGATTTTCAATGAACTCTATGCTCTGATCAAGTAGAAGATCGGAATCGACTAGGATTAAGAACCGATATGACAAATTTTCTATCCTAACTAGGTAGAAGGTCTATGTATCCGGCTCAGACCCACTACACAACTTTTCTTCAATGTTGGCCCGACCACTTACAACCAAAAGTTTATTACTTCGTCTTTGAGAAGTGTTAAGAACTAATAGGCAATAAAGATTTTTCTTTTTAGGCCCAAGAAATGTCTCAAATGGGCAATAGACAGTTAGGAATTAGGTCCATAATCACAGACTATTCTGGCATTCACATTATGCATATGAACTTAGAGAGATAGTACTAATAATGTATAGATTTTATTACGGTATTAAACTGGACATGATTAAAGAGGGTAAGTCAGGACCGTAGTAAGAGTCCTTTGGTAGAATTAGGCACTTTGCCACCAACTCACACCCATCCCTGGAATCAACCACAATAGAGATGAGGCTCATTTTAATAACCATAGGTATCAATGCCATAGTACACATCATCAATAAAAGGAAGACTAATGTATTGAGAGATCGTATCCCATTCCATGTCAAGGATAGGTCCTAAATCATACCTTGTTCTGACAAACAGATCAGGATATAGATTCTTGAGCCTTGAGCGTAGAAATAATTTTTAAGGGGGGTAGAATATTATGAGCCTAATCTAGTTAGGTTAGCTAATACAATCGCTGGATCAGAGTGGCACAGCGGAAGCGTGGTTGGCCCCTTCCCCACTGGCCCAGGATCAAAGGAAATTGATTCAAGTTATACATAAGATTAGGTCATTAAATAGGGTGTGAATCTTCCTTAGAATGTCAATAGTGAAGTCTTTAAAGGGAAACAATTAGGGCTTAAGTGTTGAACCCATTCATATTAAATCATACGCCTAACAATGAGAACAAGCGGAGGTCAGTGTATCCATAAATCTACTCGTTAAATACGAACATAATAGAAGCCTTGGCCAACTCTATACGATTAGAAATTCTTTTAAGATGATCTATTAAGGTACTTATTAACCCCTACCTTGGACATAGATTCAGACGAGGACTCTCCTAGATCAAGACCCAAAGGGCAACCTTATAAATAGAAAATTTGAACATTTTAGTGATGGGCATTCCCTAAGCTTTTAGAGTGATTGGACTACGGAGTTACTAAAATATAGAACGGAGAAGCATTCGTGGCTTGACCCAATTCTCAATCTTGGGCGACTACCAATGACTCACTTCTTTGACCGAGCAGAAGACCAGAATCTACCAGGAC
The DNA here is from genome assembly GCA_037074715.1 of Magnolia kwangsiensis. Lineage (NCBI taxonomy): Eukaryota > Viridiplantae > Streptophyta > Magnoliopsida > Magnoliales > Magnoliaceae > Magnolia > Magnolia kwangsiensis. The sequence continues at coordinate 88,014,853 of CM073571.1, forward strand.
TAGGAAGGGATACGATGAGCCTTCTACCTTGGTCAGGTAGGTAATCGAAGTATCGGGATCAAGCCTACTACAACCGTCTCTTCATATTGGTCGACCATTGAAAACATATATCTTACTCTAAGTAGATGAGAATCGTCGTCAAGACTCCAAATAGATAAAGAAATAAATTGTAGCAAACCATCAGGGTATAAGCAAGAGAGAAAGAGTAAATTTTTAAGGAGGATAGATAAAAATGCGCCAGACTAGTATAGATATATATACCCCACCATGCATATAAACTTGAATCAATAAAGTTTAGGCAAAAGGAATAATAAAATCTTTACTCATTACTCTTAACCAATTTCGGAGATGAAATTATTTTTAAGGGGGGTAGATTGTAACACCCCAGATTTTTGCTAACTTGGAATTAGACGTCCTTAGGCAATGGGTCAACCATACAACTTGGTAACTTCTCATAACCCAATTTCAAAGCCAAAGAAATCATTTTTCAACCCATTTCCTTTCAAATCTCACCTTTCACCACCTCATTCTTTAAATTTCTCCAAGTACTTTCATATTAGACACAAATCCTAAAGTTTAAATGGTAAAAAACTATACTTAAACCAAAACTTACTGTAAATGATAAATATATGAATAAAATGGGACTTTGACTATTAAATTTTTGGAGTCTCATGATATATATAGTTTGTTTGAATAGATTCGCTTCTCCTACCCCAAAATCATATATTGTACATCACGTAACTCATTTCAGTTTGCAAATGAGACCCGATAATGCCTCGACGGACTCGTGGGCTCAAACGACTCAATTCGGGGGGATCCGGGGTGGGTCTCACATATTTTTGGCATCCCCGAGGGTGAGGGGGGGGGACATCGCCCCTGGGGTGAGCCCTCGCCCAACTATCCAGTGACCAGTGAGGGGCTCGCGGGTTTGGCGAGGCCTTGTCCTTATAGTGGATTAGGCAGCCCATTTTCTGCATTTTTCTGCGCATTTTATTCAACTTTGAAAACTCATATCTCCCTCGTTATAATTTCGATTTAAGTGATTTAAAATTTGATTAAAGTTAAATGAGTATAGTTTTATATAAAAATATGTAAAAAATATAATAAAAGATTTAATATAGTTTAAAGTAGGTCATTGTGACAACTATATGAAATCACTTGTTGGACAGCTGCTGCTTCAAGAATTTTTAGAATTTTTCTACAACACAAAATCTCATGAAATTTGATGAAAACGGGGTAAACTTGATGATGAACTACTAAAAAAATAATTAAACTAATATGATAATTAGAAGTACTAAAAACATGGCTTAGAATGGCCCTAGGACTGTATTCTGCCATAATTGGGATAGAATTTGGTTAAGTATTAAACTGAATACTCAGTAGAATTAGCTTGAACCACTTTAAATATAAAATATAAGACCCAAAATGAGTAGGACCGCTAATTCTACGTTACCTAGAAACCTAGGATCAATCTCTAAACCCAATTGCTCTCGGGAGCATTCAGAAACTTCGTATCGGACCTGGACCGCACGTCGAAAGTCCGATAGCGACGAACTTAGATGAATATGACCGCTTAGTTGGACTTGGCAATTACCTGAAAAATCAAGTCCAGATGATGTCCTGAGACTATTTACTTAAATCCGGAGCGAATGTGTTAGAAACATAAGTGTTTTTAGAAATTAAATATAAATTTAAGTAATCTGAGTTATGTCGCTTGCGGGCCGAATATAAGCATTCAGACTGTCAGAATTTGACCCAAATTTACCCTCGAATTAGGAGAAATGTTCCACTCATGCCAATATACTTGTGGCCCTGATCGAGTGTCGGTGACCGTTGAACTGACACTAGTCCGCCATGGTCGATCTGTAAACCTGATCGGACTAAAAACTTAGCTTGATCAATATCTAATATCAGGGAGCTTAAGTCCGACCACGTTCAGTAAAGGGACCTCTAGAAATGCTCCGTTGGATCAGAACAGACCTAATTTGGCTATAGCCTAAGTAAACATTGGCCCTGGGGCCATTTCCATCAGTCCTGGGCCTATATAAAGGCTTAAACCCACCCCATTTCTATTCCATAAGATTTTGCAACCCTAGGAGAGAGAAGAGAGCAAAAAGAGAAGGAAAGAGAGTGAAAGTGAGAGAGAGAGAGAGTGGGAGAGAGTTCTTGGGATTTGATCCCATTGCTCCACGAGTCAAATCACCGCTTCTGTATTGCTATTTCAGCGATTTCAACTTCGTTCTTAGGTAAATAATCCTAACCCTAATTGGTTTTGGGGATTTGAATAGAGTGTAGGGTGAAATAGCTAACCTATTTTATGTTGTAGGTTGCCGTTATGCCGTAGATGAAGGAATAGTGTTCGAACCGAGTCATTACGAGTCTACCAGTAAAAGGTGCGAACTATAAACGTTTAGGTTATGGTTTTCAAGGCTTTCAATGTCAGGAATGATTTATGTCTGACTTGATTGCTATCACACATGCTAGATACGATGTCTTCCGTATATTACATAAATAAATACACTTTGTTGTTTGTTAAATACATTCCAAGTGTTTGATAAAATGCCTGAATGAGAAAACGCATGTTATAGTGTATTTAATGAGGATGTTGAGATGCGATCCTCAATCCCCTCATGCATAGTTACAGTTTCCTCTATGTAACCTATCTTACTATTATGTGATTTATGGGCGAATTACCTAAGTATGATAACATGTTTAATACGTGTTTGTTGAAATGTTTGTATGCATTTGGAATATGAATTTGTGATTACCATGACTAACTGTCGTAGGTACATGGTTGCTATGTATGCGACAACTCCTTGGTAAGAGGATTTGCCCTAATACGTATTATGACTAACATACGTGATGTATGTTGAAAAGTGTAGTCTAAGTGTTTGTAAAAATGTCTGAATGAGTTAGTAGTTAGTAAATTGTGACTTATAAGGGAGTTGAGATATGAATCCCAACTACCTTAGCTGTGTGTATGATTTCATCCATGAACTGTATATGATTCATGTTTAGTTGTATATATGATTTCCTACATGTACTGTATATTCATGTTTCCATAGTATGCTCAAATGATTGTAGGATGGACTTATTTATTCATTACTGCTTTGACAATCTCATATGCTTACTTGTTGTAATTGCACGTGGTTGGGACTATATTATAGCCCAGGCGATCGGTAACAGGCCTCGAACTGGTGGCTGAGGTTGTTTTCACCACACAGGATGTGTTCGATGAATCCGAGCCGTATTTGGGATGTCGGAAGTGGTTAGGCCACACGGAGTGCTTATGCACTTCATGTCGATCAACTCAACATGCGCTCGTACTAGTCGAGCTTATCAAGTAACTCGATTGGCCCAATGTATGTTCACCATATATTAACACTACTGCTTAAACCTAAGGTACCAAACTTGCCAGTGAAAAAGCCCATTTAACCTTGGTACCTCTATCTGCTAAGACTCATGAGTCGGGCATGGTGGTATGGGATACCGTGGTCGAGTTGTCGGCCTACGCTGGGGCGACGAGCCTCCCCGTAGTGACTAGTGAGTAACCTAGACTCGTGAGCCGATTATGGTGGTATGAGACACTATATTTGAGCTGTCGGCCTACTCTGATTGGTGACGAGCTCTCTGTAGTGACCCCGAGCATACCTTGACACTGCAGACAGGCGACGAGCCTTTTTGTAGTAACTAAGGTATACTACGCCTGTATTGATTGGTGACGAGCCCTTTACATCGACCTAGAACAGTAATATCGTATGAGATTTACTAGGACTGATGACCCTAGAATGGATAATTGTTTGGGTATTGATATAAGGGAGGTACCTTAGCTTCCCAATCCTATTGTATGAAAAGGACTAATAATAACTCGGTAATCACGCTCATAACATCGCACTGCATGTGCCCCGGGTTGAAGAGCATAGAGGGAAGAAAGCATGCCGTGACCGTAAGATGGTGTCGCACGAGGGAGTGCAGGCGAGAGCATGCATCATTATCACATTCATTCTTGCATTAACAAGAGTACTTAGGACCTGATTGTTGTATTGCGTTATCATTATTGCTTAACTGAATTGATAACATGTTAACCTTTGCTTTATTATTCCACTGAGTTGATCACTCACTCCCACATTACGGGACGGTGTTTGCAACACCAACCAGTCCCTGTTTTAGTTTCAGATGATGGCGATGCATGTGAAGTGGAGCCAGACTTTTATGATGATGAGGGCTTCTCCTATATGCAGCTATCAGGCGGGTCTATGTAGACCATGTTATGATCGACGGGGTTACAGGGATGTTGATTAGATGCCATTACACTTGTTATTTTGCACCGGTGGGAACACCCATGTATATTCATTTTGTTCATTTTGGAGTATACATGTATATATTTAACCTGGTAACATGTTCACACTCTAGAGACCTACAATTTATATATTTTATATATCTATCACAGTCTTCCACTTGCAAAATTTAACTATCTTTGGAGTATGATATGCTGTTTTGGTATAATCTCACTCATGTTTAATGTACTAATGTGAACAATATTCAATCATCATTATCTATGTTGCATAAATAATGTGTTGGAACTCGAGAGTGGAGTTTATGCTCGACTCCCAATTTTCAGGGCGTTACACGTCTCGTGCTGGCCTGGGTTGTGTCCTTATATAGAAGGACAGGGTGATTGTTTACGCCTCCAGACAATTGAAGAAACACGAGGAGAACTACCCGACACATGACCTAGAGTTGACAGCCGTTATCTTTGTACTGAAGCTCTAGAGACATTTACCTCTACGGAGAGGTGTTCGAGCTCTTTTGCGACCACAAGAGCCTTAGATACATATTCACTCAGCGGGACCTGAATATGAGGCAGCGGTGATTAATGGAAACTTTGAAGGACTTTAAGTTCAAGGTTTCCTACCATCCGGGCAAGGCTAACCTTCTGGCTGACGCATTGAGCTGCAAGAAGACCATAGAGTTTGCGGCTCCGCTAATAGTGGCAGAATGGGGTATGGTAGAGTTCGTGTGGGACTTCGAGCAAAAGCTCACTGTGGAAGAGCCGTTCGAGAGCGTCACACACGTTTGGGTGCGACTACTTATTGATGATAGGATCATCAATCGAGTCTCAGAAGGACGATGAACGATTGTCTGAGCTTCGAGAGCAGGCTAGCGATGATGAGGATGCTGAGTGGAGAGTTGGTATGGATGGGGACTTACGTTACTGTGGCTGCCTATACGTCCCAAATCTTCATGACTTGAGACAGGAGGTTTTTGAGGTTGCACATAATTCAAAGATGGCGATGCATCCTGGTAGTACAAAAATGTATAGAGATATGAAGAAGTCATATTGGTGGGACAACTTGAAGGCCCACATAGCAGATTATATTTCTTATTGTCTCATGTGCCAGCAGGTAAAGGTTGAACATCACTGATCTCCTGGACTGCTTCAGCTCATGCCCATAACTGAATGGAAGTGGGATTTTATCTCTATGGATTTCATACAGGGCTGTCGAAGATGAGGAAGGGACATGACTCCATTTGGGTGATCGTGGACCGGTTGACGAAGTCAGCTCATTTTCTCTCTATCAGAGTTTCAAACTCTGTAGACGAGTTGGCCAGGCTGTACATCAAGGAGATCGTACGTCTGCATGGAGTTCCCTTGGAGATTGTGTCAGACCGAGACACGCGATTTACATCTATCTTTTGGACTTGTATTTAGGAGGCAATGAGTGTGAAGTATTGGCATGGATTCATATGAGGTTGATGGACAGACGAAACAGGTGAATCAGGTGTTGGAGGATATGTTGCGAGCCTATGTACCAGATTTCCAGGATAGTTGGGACGACTATCTTCCTTATGTAGAGTTCGTGTATAATAACAGTTTTTGGGAAAGTATTGGCATGGCTCCATATGAGGCCTTATATGGGCATCCCTGTCGAGCACCGCATTGTCAGGCAGAGGTTGGTGAGATGTGGTGCTCGTACCAGTCAAACTCGTTAAGTAACTCGATGCCTCATTGGTTGGTGCTCGTACCAGTGTTCTATGAATTCGAACCATACTTTGGATGTCGACAGTGGTTAGGCCACACGAAGTGCTTATGCACTTCATGTCGATGACCTCGATGTGCGCCCGTACCATTCAAACTCGTCAAGTAACCCGATTGACTCGATGTATGTTCACCCTGTATGGACGTTACTACTTGAATCTAAGGTACCAAACTCACCAGTAAAAACCTGTTTAACCTTAGTACCTCGATTCGCTAAGACTCATGATTTGGGCATGGTGGTATGGGACATCGTGGTCGAGCTGTCGACCTATGCCAGGGTGACGAGCCCACCCATAGTGACCAGTGAGCAACCCAAGCTCATGAGCCGAATACGGTGTATGAGACACTATATTCGAGTTGTCGGCCTACGATTAGGTGTCGAGCCATTCTGTAATGCCCTGGAAATTAGGGGTCGAGCAGAAGCTCAGCTCCCGAGTTCCAACGCATCACTTATGCAACATAGATAATGATGATTGAATGTTGTTCATTTTAGTGCATTAAACATGAGTGAGATTTAAATTATGCATTAATATTACTCATGTTTAATGCACTAACATGTAAGAGGTGGTACGTCTCCAGAGTATCATACTCCATAGACCAAAACAACATATCATACTCCATAGACAAATTTAAATTATGCCAGCAGAAGACTAAGAAATATGTATAAATCATGTAAGAGGTGGTACGTGTCCAGAGTATAAACATGTTCCATGTTACACAATTATATAAGTCGTTCAATATACAAAAGGTCAAAATTTGGTGATCCAACTACAGTATCTAAACCCTGTAGCCCAATCGATCAGAACGGTCTACATAAACCTGCCTGACAACTGCATATAGGAGAACGCCTCCTCATCGTCCTCAAAGTCGGGCTCCACCTAGTAGGCATCGCCATCACCTGTAGCTAAGACAGGGTCTGGTTGGTGTTGAAAACATCGTCTCAGAATGTGGGAGTGAGTGATCAACTCAGTGGAACAATAAAGCAAAGGTTAACATGTTCTCAATTCAATCAAGCAGTAAGGATAACGTAATATAACAATCAGGTTCTAATTACTCTTATTAATGCAAGAATAATATGCGAAAATGATGCATGCCCTCGCCTATACTCCCTCAGTGTCTTTATCTCACGGCGCGCATGACATCCTCCCCAAAAGTGCTTTTCCTCGCCAAAGCACATGTAATGCGGTGCATGCACATGATTATCCAGGTTCTTAGGTTTATTCACACAGCAGGATTGGAAAGCTAAGGTACCTCCCTTGTATCGATTCCCAAATAATGATCCATTATAGGGTCGTCAGTTCTAGTAAATTTCATACGATGCTATGGTTCTAGGTCACTACAAAGGGCTCATCACCTGATCAGTGTAGGCCTGGTTTATAATATTGTTGTTACAAAAAGACTCGTCGCCTCAACGCAGCCTTGGAGTATACTCGTGGTCACTACGAAGGGCTTGTCACCTGATCAGTGTAGGCCGACAGCTCGAATACAATGTCTCATACCACCGTATTCGGCTCACGAGTCTGGGTTGCTCATTGGTCACTACGTGTGGACTCGTTACCCCGGCGTAGGCCGACAGCTCGACCACTGTGTCCCATATCACCATGTCCGGCTCACGAGTCTTAGTGGATCGAGGTACTAAGGTTGAACGGGTTTTCACTGGTAGTTTGGTACCTTAGATTTAAGCAGTAACGTCTATACATGGTGAACATACATTGGGTCAACTGAGTTAGTTGACAAACTCAACTGGTACAAGCCTATGTCGAGTCGATCGACATGGAGCACGCAAGCAACTCCGTGTGGCCTAACCACTACCGATAAGAAGCGTATGACTCGGATTCATCGGGCGCGTCCGTCGTGGTCAAACAGTTCAACCACCAATCACAGACATTTACCGATTGCCTGGACTACATTATATCCCCAATCACACTCCACACTATAGTATGCACATGTAGAAATCCAGAATAACATGTGACAACTGAAACCAGATATAAATCTCATTCGAGCAATTTAATAAAACATACACTACACATATTATCAAATATAGGCATTCCATCCATACATCACATCGGAATAAGATAGGCTGTATGAAGGATAAGATATATCATAGTTAAGGAAAATGAGAATCCTATCTCAACTTCCCACAATACATGCATTGAGGCAATCAAGTTCATATTCAGGAAATTTATCAAACTCTTAGGCTACACATATCATATACCTGTAATAAAGTAGTTATAACAGGTATTATAGCAAAACCCTTTACAAAAGGGTTTACCATACATACAACAATCATGCATTATCAATCAAGAAACCAAGCAAGCATATTTCATAATTCCATACTCATTCAAACATTTCAACAAAGACATGGAATGCATGTAAAATCAACATAGTTTACATATATGCGTAATATGCGGTAAACCTCGTTCTAAGCATATGTGAAAGCAATCAAGTAGTCATAAATCATTACTGACATTGAAAGCCTTGAAAACCATAACCTAAACATTTATAGTCCGCACCTTACGCTAGTAAACGCGTAATGGATTCGTTTTAGATATGTAGTCTTTTTCAACGATAGAATGACAACCTATAGGAATTAGGCTAGCTATTTCATCACTTACACTATATGAAACCCTAAAATAGATTAGGGTTAGGTTTTCTTACCCAATTACGTTGTAGGAAACGCCGGAATGGCGATACAGATGGGATGGTTAAGTGCGTGGAGTTGTAGGATTAGATCCCAGGAAGAATCGCTAACTCTCACTCTCGCTCTTGCTTTCTCTCTTTCCTTCTCTTTTCTCTCCTCTCTCTTAGGGTTTCCTAAATTCATATGGAATGAGAGAGAGAGGGTTTAAGGCCCTTATATAAGCCCAAAACTAATGAAATGGCCCTAGGGCTAAGGTATACTTATGTTATAGCCAAATAGGGTCTGTTTCGATCCAACGGAGCACTTCAATAGGTCCCCTTTTCTACATGAGGTCGGAATTAAGCTCCCCGACATTGGATCTAGGTCAAGCTGAGTTTTCAGTTCGATCGAATTTACAGATCAACCGTGGCAGACCAGTATCAGTTCAACGTACCGATACTCGATCAGGGCTATAAGTGCACGAATATGTGTGAAAAATTTTTCCTGATCTGAGGGTGTAATGGGGTCAGATTCAGACGGTCTGAATCCTTATATTTAGCCTACAAGTGACATGACTCAATTTACTTAAGTTTGGAGTTTATTTTTAAGGATATTCACGTTTCTCACACACTTTGTTTCGGGCTCAAGTAAATAGTTCTGGGATACCATCTGGCCTTGATTTTTTAGATGGTTGTCAAGTCCAGCTAGGTGGTCATAATCGTATAGATCTGCATTCATCGGACTTTCGATGTGTGTTTCATGTCTGATAAGGAGTTTCAGGGTGCTCCCGAGAGCAACCAGGTTTAGAGATGGATCCTAGATTTTACAGTAAGGTAGCGTTGATGATTCTACAAGTTTTAGGTCTTGCAGATCGTATTTAAAGTGTTTCGTGCTAATTGTATAGGTAATCTAGTTTAAAACTAGTTAATTCTCATTTAATTTCCAAAGGATTTGGTCCTTAGTGTTTTCTGCCTGAGGTGGTACTCGGGCCTCTGTACCAATTTTTCCAAGACATTACACATTCGTAGTGACTTCGAGCATACTCTGAGTCTGCGCTGAGGCGATGAGCCTTTCCATAGTAACTAGAGTATAAGCTAGGCCTGCATTGAGGTGACGAACCCTTTTGCAGCGACTTGGAACCGCAATATCGTATGAGATTTGCTAGGACTGACGACCCTAGAATGGATCATTATTTGGGAAATGATATAAGGGAGGTACCTTAGTTTTCCAATCTTACTGTATGAAAAGGACTAATAAGAACTTAGTAATCACGCTCATGCACCACATTGCATGTGCCTTTGGCGTTGGAGTTGAGCACTGAGGGGGTGATTACATACCGCGACCGTGAGATGAAGTTCGCAGAGGGAGTGCAGGCGAGGGCATACATCATTAATACATATCATCCTTGCATTAACTAGAGTACTTAGGAATGCTTGATTGTATTGCTTTATCATTATTACTTGATTGAATTGATAACATGTTAACCTTTGCCTTATAGCTCCACAGAGTTGATCACTCACTCCCACATTCTGGGATGGTGTTTCGAACACCAACCAGACCCTGTCTTAGCTGCAGGTGATGGCGATGCCTATGAGGTAGAGCCCGAATTTGAGGACAATGAGGAGGCATTCTCCTACATGCAGTTGTCAGGCGGGTTTATGTAGACCGTTTTAATCGATGGGGCTTCAGGGTTTAGATACTGTGGTTGGACCACCATATTTTGACATTTTATATTTTGAACGATTCATGTAATTATGAAACCTGAAACATGATTATACTCTGGAGACGTACCACCTCTTACATACTTTATACATATTTATTACAGTCTTCTATTGGCATAATTTAAACTTATCTCTGGAGTATGATATGTTGCTTTAATCTAATCTCACTCATGTTTAAAATACTAATACTGACAACATTTAACTCATCATTATCTATGTTGCATAAGTGATGTGTTGGAACTCGGGAATTGGCCTCCTGCTCGACCCCCAATTTTCAGGACGTTACAAATCTCTATCAAAAGAAAAATATACTGAAAATGAGGGTTTTACTGCTAGGGTGGACAATCAAAAAGAGGAGAGAATAAATCAAAAAATGGGGGTTTTATGTTAGGGAGAAAAATCACAAAGAGGAGAGAAGGAATTAGAAAATGAATTTTTTTTTAGCTTGGGTGAACAATCATAAAGAGGAGAGTAGGAATCAAAAAATGAGGATTTTTCTAATAGGGTTACACCGTGTGAGGGGAATAACAATAAATTGTGTTTCCGATAAAGCAGGCACATTTTGGTCCGATAAAAAGGCACCCGTACAAAAGGGTCATAGTTTGGTATGATATGTTTGGACGGGCATACTAAGGTAGGTGGCTTAAAAGTGAGGCATACAATAAGAAAAAAACTCAATATTTAATGGTAGGCATTCCATCACCACTGTTTATTGTAGTGTGGTACCCCTAAGATTTGGTTTTGCTATATTTTACTACGGGGGATCCATTAACATCGATGAGTCCCATGTTATACATTGACGCTCACCCATTTTGTGCCCCTTATGTCCACACCACATACAACAATGGTGATTGATTGCCCATCATTAAAAACTTCTTCATTGGATAACAGGTAAACATTATAGCTAAATGCTCAGCCGCGCACTAGTTCTCACGGAACTGGTGCGAACGTTTCGAGCACTCCTCATACGTGATGTGACTCCAAAATCTGAACGGTCCACGTGAAACAGAACCTTGTGAGACCCCCTGAGCCCAATTTTTACTTTGATTCAAAATTTTGGTGGGCCATGAAAAATGAAAACACTTTCTGCCCTTAATTTGCATTTCTACTTTCTATGGCCCACCAGAACTTTAGATCAGGGTCGAAATTTATCCATTGGGGTTTCATGGGATTCCGCATCACATGGACCATTCAGATTAAACACCCATGACATGTATGCAAAGGTGTGCACTGTGTAGGTGAGCATGACTCTCTCTCTCTCTCAATATATATATATATATATATATATATATATATATATATATATATATATATATATATATATATATATAACACAAGGAATCTGCGTGTAAGCCCGCCGTGATGCGCAGGTGGAATTCACTTTAGCCATTATAAGTTAGGGCTAGAGTTAAAAAATTAGGCTTACTAATGATTCAGGTGAGCCACACTATAGAAAATAATTGAGAGACCTGCACCGTAGAAGTTTTACAAGGCTCGCTATGATAATGACGTGAAATTCACTCAAATTATCATGTCACATTAAAATTTAAGGATGGGGCTCAAAAATAAGGTACAACCGTGATTCAAGTGAGCCGTGCTAAGGGAAATAGCTTAAAGGGTGTATGTCATCTTATACACTATTTCAAATTGTGAGGCCCACCTAAACTACAAATTGGACTGACTTATGAGACCTCCATCTAATATTGGGTCACACACTTGATCTAACTAACCTTTTATCATTTACGATGTGGAGGAAGGACAAGGATTACATATAAGTAACGTCTATGCTCTGTGGTCCCCACCATGATGTATGTATTTCATTCACGTAGACCATTTATTTTTCAAGCTAATTTCATGACATGAGCCAAAAAATGAGGTAAATCCAAAATGTAGGTGGACCACACCACAATTTGTGATTGAACACCTACCAGTGGACCACACCACAATCGATGATTGAACACCTACCATTAACAACTTCTTAGGAGCCACTATGATGTTTATTTGCCATCCAACATATTGATTAGCTCACACATATTTGGATGAAGTGAAAACACAACTGTCAACTTGATCCAAGACTTTTGAGGCCTCAAAGAAGTTTTTAATGGTGGACATTCAATCACCATTGTTTTCGATGGTGTGGTCCACTGAGATTGCCCTAAAATGATGTGACAAAATGGATGGAGAGCATGTATAAAATAAACACATCATGGTGGGCAACAGAGCACCATTGCTAGGGGCATGCAATTAACATCTTACCCCTATATTCTTACTATGTAGATGCCTGTTACACCAGAATTTAGCTACTGTCATGCCCCAAACTGGAAACCGGGCTCACAAAATTCTCGATCCCTGAATCCGGTGTTGACAGCCTCTATAGTACCCCATTCTCGGCTCCCAACGCCCATATGTCAGATTCCGATCCTGGGATCCTATAAGGAGGATTTTCAACATGAATTTGTTTGAAGATAAGCATAACCACAAGTATACCCAAATCACAAAGACAACATCATCATCACATATCCACTAATATCAAAAAAACTTGAGTACAATGTATGAAAGGAAAATACAAGATAAATGCCAAAAGCTCCAAAAGCTCTACCGACTGCCGCACGCTCCTGCCTAAGCTCGACTGCATCCTAGCGTCACCTGCACGCATCTATCATGCATAAGCTTATAGAAAGCTTAGAGGGTAGTATAAGTGTGTGCGTAAGATAAATGTCATGCACATAATATATTAGAGCAAGTGGAAATACTAACAAGTCCATAAAATATCAACCTTATCTAAGATATGTGATGCAAAGATATAATAAGCCAATGACATATACTGAGAAAGTAATGTAGGTCGACTATGCAATGCGGAGACATAATGAGCCAAATATCAGATACTGAGGATACAATATAATATGCAATTCTGAAGAGCTATGAATACCATCAGCCTCATCTAGGCCATATAAATGTAGAAACATAACAACCCAAAATGTCATATGCCGCGGATGTAATGAAATATGCGGTGTGAATGAAATGACCAAGCTGGAGTGTGAAATCGAGATGATAGTACGTAATATCATAGGCTATGGGGTCCATCACAAGAGACTTCTATCCAAACTAGTCACATACCTAAATTTGGATAGTTAGACTCAATGTGGTAAACTCTTGATCTCATGTTAGTTGTGCGTCCTAACCGAAATCTTGACCATTGCGAAGGTACACAATAATTAGTTGTGCATCACCAACCCGAGTGGATAGTGAATGAATGAATGAATGGTTAAAATGTTGAGTATAAAACTCATACTTAATAAGTCCACATATCAATGTTGTACATCTCTAGGATCATTACTAGAGTTTAGTACACTCCAAGATGGCTACCCCCCCGGCCGGCCGTGTAGCTTAGTGAGTGGAAAAGACCTCACTACCCGCATGCCAGTAGTATACCAATGCCTACCCGACTCATCGATAGCGGACCAATTTGGGAGCTGGTCAAACTCAACCCAGCTTACAGCCCCCTCACTCGGGCGGATAAAATCACACCCCCTCTTAACTGATCACGATAGAGTGAGAGACGCGATCTACTGGTATTCGGCACTCGAGTACTCATGTATCCACTCGATATAGACGTTGGGGCATCTCTTGGCCTCGGAGGTTTAGGGACTTTCACCCATAGACATTCAAAGTGCTAGATGCTCGAACCAAACATTTTCGGTGTCTCATCTGGCTATCCACGACGTGCCTGTGGAGGCCACAACCATAATGTTGCTAGGGCATATAGTAATCAAAATCACACAAACATGCAGATGATGCGTATGGGCATGTATCATAATGTCATGCTATCGCATACTCATAATCGGTATCGATAACCGGAACCGATAATCGACATCGATGATCAGCCTTGATAAAGGGCCTAAGAGAAGATCATAATGTGGACATTTAACCATCATTGTCCATCAATGTAGACATTTAACCAACATTGCTCTAAGGAGTGGCCCTCATAGGGCCAAACATATAGTGGGCCCATGACCTCACACAAGGGCCTCATACACAACATAGTAGGCCACATACAATCTCAATGGGCAGCATCACATGGGCTTAATATACATCACATTGGAACGCACATATGGGCCTCTCATACATCACATCGAGCCTCATCAATGGTCACGAACACATCACAGTGGGCCTCCTCATGTGGGTCATATATACATCACAATGGGCCTTACTCATAGGCCTCAAATACATCATATTGGGCCTCATACCTGGGCCACAATTACATCATAGTCGGCCTCGCCAAATGGGTCACAAACATATCACATTGGGTTGGTCGTTTGATAATATGTTGTAGTCTCTAGCAGGTGGCCTTTGACTGGTCGTTTGATAGTGTGTTGTCATCTTCAACCAATTCTCCTAGTCGTACTCGCGGCCATGCTTCAGAGGCCTCTCAAGATCACCTATGGCGATGGCTCTGTAAATAGGAGACGACAATGTCTCAATATGTCAAGAAAAGTGAAACGTAGGGAGTATGGGTTCTTTTATATAAGCGGGGCATCTAGGGGTCGTCTTGAATCGCCTAATCGAGGGTTAAGCTGGAGAGGAAGGAGATCCTATAGCTGAAGATGCTGTAGCCTGGAAAGGTTCAGTATTTGGTAGTTCTTAATGAGAAGGGTGATCAGAAGGAGGGTTTACAGTGATGAAGGTTCTTTTTGTACCGGGCATGATTAAGTAAAATTGGAAATG
Organism: Magnolia kwangsiensis; assembly: GCA_037074715.1. Taxonomy (NCBI): domain Eukaryota; kingdom Viridiplantae; phylum Streptophyta; class Magnoliopsida; order Magnoliales; family Magnoliaceae; genus Magnolia; species Magnolia kwangsiensis. Next base: position 88,029,959 of record CM073571.1, read on the forward strand.
AGGTTAAGTCAAGAAAATTAGCCAAGTGACGGTTGCACAGGTGGCGCAACAGTGCAAAAGACTTCAGCGTGTGGTAGTAGGTTTTGTGGATCGCGCAACAATTTTTGGTTGCGCGGATGGCACAACAGTGCAAGGGCTTGCCTGAACGAAAATTCGTTGCGCGGGTCACGCAACAACTATTGGTTGTGGAGGGAGAAAACTCAGAGACTGAGTTTCGCCACTACAAAGAGGAATGAAGAAAATGACAAATGTGGGACTATTTATAGAGGATGGGGTCAAGTACCAAACTCGGGTGGCCGTTGTATGAGCCACACAACGACCCTAAGGAAACTTGAATGTTTTTTTTAAAAGATTGATCCGTATTCTTTGATTCAAGGGAATAAAAGAATGGATCAAGAGGGCATCTGTTGGAGCATAAAAATCATGAATCATGAAGGAAGATTCAAAGTTAGAAAAAATAGACATAGAGTGAAGAAGGAACATTTCTGTTGCGCTATTCGCGCAACCAGATAAGTTGTTACGCGGTTGGTGCAATCAGCTATAAAGGTTTCAAGGCTCGCGCAGAAAGTTCAGGGCGTTTCGCGAATGACAAAGATTGTTTTATCCTTGCTCGAACCGCGCATTAAAGAAAATTGTTGCGCGGATCGTGTGGCTAACTTTACTGTTGTGCGGATAGCACAATTAGGAACAAAAGTTGATCAAGATGAACGGTCGGATTTGATACGAAGTAGGACCCACAGCACAGAGATCGAGGGTTGGGACGTGTGGGGGGCTTATAAATACCCCCCTCCTCTCCTCATTTGGGGAGAAAATTTTTTTGGAGAAGAGCGGAGCTCTGAAGGAAGACTGAAGGTCAGGAGCAAAAGAAAGAGTTCGTTGCGCGGATCGCACAGCTCAAGGATTGAGTTGTGCTGGTCATGCAACATGGGAGTAAAGCTGCGCAGATCTCGTGACTTAGGCAACAGGTTACGCTGACAGCGCAACTGGTAATTCAGTTGCGCTGGTCGCGTAATGCTTTCTGAAATTCCAGCAGTATAACTTAGGAGGAATGTCGAACTTAATCAACTAATCTTTCTCTTAAAAGGGGCTGAAATACTGCCACTGTCGAAATACTGCCAGATTCAAGATTTAACATACAAGCTTTATTGATTGCAATATTATTTATTTCAAAGTATTTTGTCTTGGAATCAAGGGATTTAAAAGGGATATAAATAAACTCAGAATCAACAACGCCATGATTGTTGTATGAAATCTCTTTGTTATATTTGAATAAAATAATTTCCCCGAATCTGATGCCTTTGTTTCTTATTCGAAACAAAATGGTGAATCTGCTGGTGACATTATTTTTATTTCAATGATAATGTTAAGAGTATCATAGGATTCTCATGGCATTTTTGGTGTCTTTTGATGCTAAAATGGCGACTCTCAGAGGGAACATCCCCCCTTCATATCTAAGATAGATTATTTACTTTCTAGATACTAATCATAAATATGCTTTGTCACTGAAGGCTTTCAAATCAAACTATAAATCACAACTAATGACAACTTCCATGAGAAAAGTGAGCTGTTGTTTCACTTCGACCGGGTTCATAATAGAATACGTGTTAGACCCGCCTCAGGAATACATGACTCAATTGTCTACAAGCAAGAACATCCTGACTCAAGTTATAGCTGGGGTGGTATCTGCTTCGCCTCAACCACCGAAAGGAGATAAGGACTGGACCCTAGTGATGACTCGTAGGACAAGAGTACGGAATGCAAGGAATCTTCCAACAAACCCACCTTCGTCGAGAGTTAATGGCCCTGTGACATGTAATGTAGCTAAAAGAAATCCTAAACTCGCTCCCCCTGCAATTTATCCCGAGCAAGTAGTTCCACAGTTAACATTACGTAACTTTCTGACTTTAGTCGCCCCGAGGGCCAGGTGGACAAAAGAACAAAAGGGTAAAGCAATAATGATGAGCTCACCAATGCCCATGTCACCCCAGGCAATCCGTCGATGTCCGTATTTCCCCAGTCGAGCGATAGCACAGAAAGTACACGAAAGTCGAATGATACTCCACTCTCTTCTCTCTTTGTAAGCCCTATGACGTCAACGTACTTTTGCCCTATTCCAGCTACAGCTTCGTCGAAAAGTAGAGAAGCTACTGTATATAATGCCGAGATGAATCAGGAAAATAGGTCGAATACAGAAGATCGTATTGATGAGATGGTAGAGGCACAAAGAGTGCTAATGGATGAACGCAGAAGCCTTAGGGAAGTACTAGTAACTCTCGCGCATAATGTGGCCCAGATTGCGGCTCCACCAATGACGGGTGCAGTAAATGTACATGAAAGCCATCCTGAACGCTCTCATCCACAAGGGGCAAGATCAAGAGGATCTGTTCCAACTACGAGGGCTGTAACACAAGATGATGTAAGAAAAGCCATCGAAGAAGCTGTCAGAATAGAAAGAGAAAGCGTAAATACTGGTCGTTTTAGGTACCAGACGCCGTATTTAAGGGAAGTAGAAGATATCCCTTTTCCAGCTAACTTCAAGCATCTAGACTTTCAGAAGTTTAACGGAGAAGGGTCGTCAAAAGAACACTTAATACACTTCATCACCAGCATAGAAATTTTTTTTACAATACCTCAGTATTATTTACGGTTGTTTGGATCGTCACTGACGCACAAAGCATTCTGATGGTATTCCAGTTTAGCTCCAGGGTCCATACGCACGTGAGAGGAGATGCAAGACGCTTTTATGTCAAACTTCTTCTCTTCAGAACGTGATGTTAGCATCACGGAATTGGCTTCTATACGGCAAAGAGAAGGAGAACCAGTGGAAAAGTTTATAAATAGGTGAAAAATATTAGGAGCTTCGTGTTGGCAATTGCCAGAAGAAAAGGAACAAGTCAAGATGTACCTGAATTCTATGTAAATGGAAATCGCATTTAGACTCACTAGCGCCGATATCCAAACCTTCCGTGACCTAGCCACTAAGGCTCATGCCTTAGAATTGATGACCCGTAAGATGCCAGCCTTTCACCATGAAACAGGTAAGAGAGTACCCAGCAGGATGACTGCAAATACCATCGAGTGTGATAAAAGAAGTAAGGATACTAGGGATTCAAAAGACAAGAGGCAAGAACATAAAGAAGAATGGCGACAGCCAAGAAATAGAGACGACAGAAAAAGGGTCAGGGTGCTTAACTCTCATGAGGGGTTCACTTTCAATTAAGAAGATGTCATTCCTATGATGAATCAGCTGCTGAAAGCTGGTAAAATATCATTACCAGAACCCAAACATCCTGAAGATGTGACAAGAATAAAGGAAAGGGATTTTTGCCGTTATCATTGTCTAGTAGGACACCCGATGGAGAATTGCTATACCTTAAAGTGTATAATACAGTGAATGATAAACAAGGGTGAAATAGTAATTGGTGACGAAAAAGAAAGGAGTATTATGGCAACAGTGAATATGCTCACAATTCGAGAAAAGGCTTAAAATGAAAAAGCAAAAAAGGATCAGAAGGCAATAAAGAAAGTAACATGATCACACTGAGATCAGGAAAGTAGATAATAAGTCCCGCAAAACAGAAGGTAGGGGGCATAAGAAAAGAAGCCATTGAAAGATAGAATAATGATGATCGGAATGAAATGAGGAATGAAATGATGAAGGTGACTTACGATGTAGTAAGTCATTTGAAAGGCATTCAGGCTCGGTTAAACGTCTATGATGCACTTAAATTGTCAGAAGAATTTTGACAAAGCCGGGTCCAAGCATTGTCTGACCATGATGTCAGAGAGACTTTCTTGGCAGAGATGGAGCATGCAGAGGACAATAAACAAGATGATTGTTTACTAGTCGTCTCCTTTTCTGATGACGATTTGATTTGTGAGGTAGAGTATAACAGGCCGCTAATGATAAAGGTCATATTTGGGGGAGGAAAGTTAAACGGATTATGATAGACAATGGATCCACAGTGAATCTCTTGCCACTCTCAATGTTGAGTAAGTTAGGCTACCACCGTTCGGATCTGCGCCCTAGCAAAATGATGATACAAGGTTTCAACCAAGATGGACAACGTGCAGTTGGCAAGATTACTGTGATGCTGGAAATAGAAGAGTTGACTACTGACGTTGTATGTCATGTTATAAATGCCACGATGACATATAATCTCCTTCTAGGGAGGCCATGGATACATCAGTACGACATTGTGCCCTCTACTCTGTATCAGTGTTTCAAATATTATAAAGATGAAATACTGTATAAAGTAATGGCCAACGCAAAGCCATATATAGAAGCCGAATCCTTCTTTGTAAATGCCAGCTATTATAAAGGGTTCACAAAAGAAGAAAGAAAGAATGATGAAAGCGAAGCCCTAAACAACACTCAAATAAATGCAATAAAAGAAGAAGCAGATGAAGTGGGATCAGCCCGAACTGCTGAGATAAAGAAGAAATTCTATTTTGTGCCAAACTTCTAAGAAAACTAGGAAAATTGCCATTGACCCTGTTGTCATCAGAACAGTTAAAAATTTTACAATCCAATTACACAATGCCGTTGCCGCATGTTGAAAGGAATAAACCATTCTCGACCGCTCCAGGAAGATTTCAAGTCAAGGCCAGTGCAAAGCATCAAGAACTAATAGAATTTTATACTGCAGTGGAATCAAGGACCAAAGAAGAGACTGAGAATAATATGTATCACGGTAGGCTAACACTGCAAGATCTTGAAAACTATAGTTTGAAAAGTAGAGAAATTATAAAAAGTATGGGATTTGATTGTGAAGAGCCCACCAGCTTGAATCATGGGAGAGGGATCCAAATTCCTATCAGGATTTGTCAAGAAAAGTGAAGAAAATTGCAAGGACTAGGGGCAGAATCATCAGTAAATACAGTTATAGTTGGGCAGTCATCAAAAGAAGATCCCAAGATGATTGAATACCTTGAAATGTCACCAAAACAGATAGAAGATGGGGCAGCCAACGATAGATAGCTTGCAAGAGATAAATTTGGGTACAGAAAAGGAGCTAAGATATATATTCATCAGTGCCAGTCTTTCTGAATGGGAGTCCGAGGAATATGTTCGACTGCTCAAAGATAATAAAGACGTCTTCGCTTAGACATATGTAGAGATGTCAGGCTTAGAACCTTCTATAGAAATGCATCGATTAAACATATCCAAAGAGAAAGACCAGTTAAACAAGCGTAAAGGCGATTTCATCCAGACTTGGTTCCCTTGATGGAAGAAGAAGTGAATAAGTTAATAAAAGTTGGGTTTATCAAGGAAGTCAAATATCCCAAATGGATATTAAACATCGTCCCGGTGAAAAAGAAAAATGGGCAGGTCAGAGTGTGTGTTGACTTTAGGGATCTAAATGAAGCCTGTCCGAAAGATGATTTTTCTCTTCCAATAATTGAACTACTGATTGATAGCACAACTCAGTATGTTATCATGTCCTTCGTGGACGGTTACGCGGGGTATAATCAGATTAGAATGACACCTGAAGACGAAGAAGCGACAGCATTCCGAATGTCATTGGGAATTTATTGTTATAAAGTCATGCCGTTTGGTCTTAAAAATACCAGAGGGTGATGTAGAATATCTTCCAAGACATGATGCACAAGCATGTTGAATGTTATGTTGATGACTTGGTGGTTAGGTCAAGAGATCATTAGGAGCATCGCGAGCATTTGACATCAGTTTTTCGTCGGCTTAGAAGAAAATAATTAAAAATGAATCCAGCTAAATGTGCATTTGGAGTATCTTCAGGGAAGTTCCTCAGTTTTGTTGTCTGGTATAGGGGCATCGAGATTGATCCATGAAAGTTCTAAGCTATTCAAAACATGCCACCTCTGAAAACATTAAAGGAATTGAAAAGTTTACAAGGAAAACTAGCATACATTCATCGTTTTTTTCAAATTTTACAGGGAGATGTCAACTGTTTTCCCACCTGATAAAGAAAGATACAAAATTTGTGTGGGACCAAGCCTGCCAGAACGCGTTTGACTCAATCAAAGATTTGCTGAAATGACCGCCCGTACTGACTGCTCCAATAAAAGGGAAGCTGTTGATTTTGTACATATCTGCGGCTGAGAGTTCTTTATGAGATTTATTAGCTCAGGTGAATGAAACTGGAAAAGAAACTACTTTTTATTATTTAAGACAAACTTTGATGGGTGCAGAATGTAACTATTCCCCGAACGAGAAGGAATGCCTAGCGTTGATATTTACAGTACAGAAGTTAAGACATTATTGTCTCTCTCATGCCATAACTCTGATCTCAAGGGCAGACCCTATAAATTTTTTGATGATAAGGCCAATGTTGTCTAGAAGATTGGCCAAATGGATGCTGTTGCTTTCGGAATATAATATTACATATGAGCCGACAAAAGTAGTAAAAGGACAAGCAGTGGTAGACTCCCTCGCAGCACATCCCGTAGCGGAACATGAAACCATCAATGATGATTTTCTAGATGAACAAGTGATGTTGGTTGAGTTGCAAAGCCCGTGGCAGATGTATTTCGACAGCGCCGCTCGAGCATCAGGAGCAGGGGCAGGAGTGATATTTATTACTCCTCAAGGCGACTTGTTACCTTACTCCTTTATGCTAGGCGTTACATGCACAAATAATGAGGCAGAGTACAGAGCCCTCATTATTGGAATGGAAACGGCTCAAGAAATGAAGATAAAAATGCTGCATATCTTTGGAGATTCTAAGTTGATTATAAATCAATTGACAATTGAATTCGGAGTGAGAAAGCAAGAACTGTTGCAGTACTGCTGCAAAGCATAGCAATTGTTAGAACGATTCTGTTATGTTAAGATCAAACATGTGCCATGGTCTGAAAATGTGAGAGCAGATGCTTTAGCCAGCCTAGCAACCACCTTGTCCTGCTCAAATCGAAGTCCTCTTCAAGTAACCATAGAAGAAAGAAATTTTTACACCATCTGCAGAGGTCATCGAGGAGACCATCGAAACACTTCCTGTATCATGTTTGAAGATAACTGTAAATGATTGGCGTCAGCCTTTCATCGATTATCTCAAATATGACATCTTGCCAGAAGAATTAACAGAGAAACAACAAATTAAGCAACGGTCAAAAAGATTCATTCTATGCAGTGAAGTATTGTATAGAAAGTCATACAATGGAATGTTGTTATGTTGCTTAGACGAACAAGAGGCAAGTCACATATTATGAGAAGCGTACTCTGGAGAATGTGGAGCACATCAAGCGGGTCAAAATTTGTTCCATAGAGTTCATTGAATGAGATATTATTGGCCCTCCTTGTTCAAAGATGCAATAGATTATGTGAAGCGATGTCATGAATGCCAAATTCACAGAGTTGTCATACACGTTCCTCCAGAGGATTTGCATTAGTCAGTCGCCTCTTGGCCCTTTTCAGCTTGGGGACTGTACGTCATTGGTCCTATAAATCCACCTTCGTCCAAAGGAAAATAACATATATTAGCGGCAACAAATTATTTCTCCAAATAGACAGAAGCAATTGCTTTACGCAATGTTAAAGAAAAGGACGTCGTTAATTTCATTCGGCATGTAATTATATACCGCCATGGTATCCCAAAGAAGACTGTTACAGATAATGAAACTCTCTTTAAGAATAGAGGCATGGAAAAGCTCTCTCAGAAGTTTAGCATTCATCACTCGTTTTCAACACCTTATTATCCACCGACTGATGGATTAGTAGAAGCGTTTAATAAAACGATAGTCAAGATACTGAAGAAGATGGTGATCGGTGAAATTGTGGTGAAGACCGCTTTAGTTGAAGTAGGAATAAGTCAATATATCCTAGAGGGGGGGGAGGGGGGTGAATAGGAATTTATGAAATTTTTATAAATTATTAAATATCCTTATCACACTAATTCTATCACAGAGTATTGATTAGGATTACTCAACCTTAACTCTACTGGCTTTCAAGCCTGATAGAGGATCCAATCACAAATTATTTAAGAGACAAACAATGTGTAGATGAGATTGTGATGGATATAACTGTGTGTGCATAGGATGTGATCATATAGAAAGACATGCAAGGCAATCACATAAATGAAAGATAATATCAAACTCAAACACAGTCATTTTATAGTGATTCGATGACTTGTCTACTCCACTCCCGGCTTCCACACTCAACCCTTGAGTGACCGGATTTCACTAAGGAGGTTTCTCATGGTTCACCTCAAACTTAAGGTTTTAAATCAAGTTTACCTTCAACCTTTACAGAGGTTTCTACTTGGTTCACCTCAAACCCTGGAGTTTTACTGGCGTACTCCTAACCAGATGTTTATGTCCACATAGGACAACGGTCCACACAACACACCCTGAGGTTTCTACCTGGTTCACCTCTAACCCTGGAGTTTTACTGACGTACTCCTAACCAGATGTTTATGCTCTGCACAGAGCAAGGGTCCACACAACGCACCCCGCACGTACACTCCCGTCGGAGGCCTCCTTCGAAGACTTCAAATGGTGAGCAACACTTAAAACCCAATCCTAAAAAGGAATGATCGCAAGTGTCCTGTGGACTCTTAGTACTTACAGATAAGTTGATGAGTCCCTTTCGGCATAATGATGAAGACCTTCTCCTTGTTGATGAAGAGTCTTCAGCTCCCTTGATCCGCAACATGAAGATGTATATATGCTAGGCTTAGGTTGGGTCTAGGTTATGATGGACTACCACTCTCTAAAGGTTTTCCTATAAGGAGGATAGAGAGGTTCCCATCATCTATGCATTCAAGGCATCCCAGCTTAATGATATGTCATTAAGATAGTAGCTGAAGGATCCTTGAATGCGGAAGTTCATTCCCCAATCCACTCTATAAGATATCAATGATGAGGGTGGATTGGAGGATGAACTTCCCGAGAGAAAGGGCTTAGGTAAATGATAGGAAGGTTGAAACACTCTAAGGCACTCTCTTCTTTTTCTCTCTCTCAGCAATGAAGACAACTCTCTCTATTTATAGGCAAAAGGTTCCAACGGATATAAACGGTCATATTTATGACACAGTTCGATATCATCGATCAGTCGTCGATATGATCGAGCGTATACTCTCGATTGTATCGGCCGACCTCTCGATGATAAGAACTCAATTGTCATTTCGCTTTTGAAAACCTTCTGCCAACTGGTCGATGGGATCGAGACACACATCAATGATATCGAATTTCGAACTTCGATTCCATTGAGTGATGGTTCGATTCTATCGATAGTTGAAAAATAAGAGAGAAGTCTTGAAGAATTTCAGGATCACAGATATGATCGGGGAACCAGTCGATGTCATCAAAATTTGTACATAGATCATATCGGCGACCATTCGATGGGATCGAAAATCGTATAGATTTTACATGTAAGCTTGCTGGACGAATTATGTCCTGACTCGATCCAATCGACATGGTCTCGATATGATCGATATATGAATATCGATTTATCGACAGGAACCCCGATCAACATTAAAAGTAACTTGAAATTCATGCTGGAGAGAACATGCGCCCCATAGTCGATATGATCGACTGACTCCCGATATGATCAATATTTGAGTTCAGATTGAATCGGACAGTCATCGATATATCGAAGCAGTTGATAGTTTTCTTTAGAAAAATAGGGGCGTCGGAAAGCAGTCTGTCGATACGATCGATCCACTTCAGATATGATCGATTTTTGAATATCGATGATATCGACTCGAAGGTCGATATATCGATAAATCGTCTAGAAGATTGTTTGATTGGTGGACGCTTTTTGTCCTCACTCGATTGTATCGATTGATATGTCGAGGACATTGACAGAGCTGGTCGATCATATCAAAATGGTAATCGATATAATAGAGAGTGTAAGAAAAACTTAGAAAATCTTCTTTTGAAAAAAAAAGTTTTCTTACACATAAACCCTAAGATGTTCTAGTTCTTTTTAAGGGTTTAATCACCTGGTGTTTTGGGACATGGGATGTGAGGCTATGATTTACCTTTTGGTGAGCTTCCACACATCCAGATGAGGCAGACGCTTGACATGATCTTCTTGATAGGTGTTGTCGTCCGACTGACTCAACATACAACGTAATTGACAAACCAGGGCACGTAATCGGTGCACTTTCAATCGGGAATAAATGTGACTGGGATAAAAGATTGCAAGAAGCTTTGTGGGTATATCGAACTACTCATTGGATAGCGATGAGAGCAATGCCGTATTCTCTGGTATATAGAGTGGAAGCAGTGATCCCGATTGAAATATAAGTAGCATCACTCAGAGTGGCGATGCACCAGTCCATAACAGACGATGCGAATGAAAAGATTAGGCTGAAAGAGTTGGATTTTCTTGATGAAAAGCGGCTGGCAGCCCAACAGCGACTACAATCATATCAAGCCAAGATATCGGCCTCCTTCGACAAACATGTTAAATAATGTTCCTTCAAGAAAGGGGATATGGTGCTAATGCTGAAAAGACCTATAGTAGTCACCCGTCGAACAGGGGATAAATTTGAGCCTAAATGGGACAGACCTTATATAATAAAAGAAGTATACTCTAATGACACATGCAGAGTTGTAAATCAAAAGGGATAGGAAATCAATATATCAGTCAATGCTCGCTTCATAAAGAGATACTATCCCTGAAGATGTTACTAGTTTTGATCTAGAACATTACCGGTATAATGGTCCTGAATCAAAAGGGGGCAAGAATGAACATGTTTATATGTCATCAAAAGAATGAATAAAGAAGAAGTTTGCAAGCATATCATGATTAGATATCGAATAAGTAGAGTGAAAAGAAAGTGATCATCGTTATTATCAAGCGAGTTCTGAAAAATCCCGTCAGAATTGGTATTGTCACCATGTCAATATGTTTAAACAACACAAATAGGTTCTCTTAAAAATATCAGCAAGAGTGGTGACATATCAATCCCAATCAGAAAGCTTTATCATTCTCGTAGCGCAACAACAATGATCAATCCCACTAAGATAGGTTTATTGTTCTCGCAGCGCAACAACGATGATCACTCCTAATCAGAAATGTTTATCATTCTCACAGTGCCACAATGATAATCATACCCATTATTGCCTTTTAAAAGCATTTTAAGGCAGTCTAGCTAAGTCTTAAGAGGACCAAGTCCTAAAAGGACCATGCTTAAAAAGGACTTAAAAGGACCAGCTACGCATAAGACCTATCATTTTCACCATTCGGGTAGCAATGAGAAGCCAGTGGCCTTAAAAAGCCCGTAAAGGTCATCATATGCATACCCATGTGGGCAGCTGATGAAGCCAGCGATTAAAAGCCTAAAATGATAAAAGTCCTCGACGGCTAGTCACGCGGGTAAGATCAATGCCGTCTGTATAGCTTTCTAGCAGCGTCACGGGGAACGGAGGTAAATGCCCTTTTGTGAATGGGCCCGACCTTACAGATGAAGAAAAAGTGAGCCACAGTATGAACTCTCTGGGCCATGTCCATAGATAGGCCAACCGTGCATAAGACCCCCCAGATTTAGGGTTATTGATTTCAGTACTAACTCATGAGAAAGGGCTTAAACCTACTCATTGATAGACTGACGGCCCTGGATCTAGTATCCCAAAGGTCACCTTGTGTGCTCTGTGAACTTTAGAGAGTTACCGTGGCCAACCTTGTGTGTAAATCCAACCGAGTTCACGGCCCCAGTAGCTTCACTGGGCCCCTCTGATGGATCGCAGTTTGTGAACTCACTAAGCAGTGAGAAGTCCAGCAAACTCCTAAGAGTTACAAAGACTATCACATAAGACCACTTGACTCCACTACTCAAGAGTCTGAAAAATTGTGTGTGCTCCACTACTCAAGAGCTTAAACTGTGTGTGGTTCAGTACTTAAGAGATTAAACTGTGTGTGACTTATTAAATTAAAATTTAGTACCGCCAACTAGGACAGGGATCATCTAGAAAATCCCTTGCTAACAAATCATAAAAGGATATAAAAATATAATACATCAATAATATAGCATTAATCAAAGCATTGTGCAAATAAAGCTAAACCATCATTATCAAAATACCATGAGAAACTTGTATGATTTGCAATTCTAAAAATATTTACAGTAGAAAAACAAAATAAAAAATCTTATAGTTCCCCTGTAATACCTAACGCTGCTAAGTATTGTTGTAAATTCTCTTAAAAATTAACTTGAGCAGCAGCATGTTCCAGACGGGTAGTCGAAATCATTCTCGCAGGATCAGGGAGACCAGCTAATTTCTCTTCCAGCAAGGCAATCAGTTCTTCATTCTTAATCAGTTCAGATCTTTCGAAGTTCACAGAATGAAGGCTGCACTCTATCTTTTCTTGCACTCTTTCAATATTTAACTTCTCCTTCGAACTTTGTTTCTCCAACTGCACAATCTCTTACTTCAGAAGAGAGATGCGATTTTGGATAGTTGTTTCATTATCAGCAAAAGTCTTCAATTGCTCTCACAGAGATGATTGTTCTTGATCATGGCAAGACACAATATGAGCAAGCTGAGAAACCTTCTCTTTGGAGTACCTAGGTTGCTTCTTATATTCTAAGGTTTTGGGTGGGACAGTCACAATTTCAGCCAAAGACAGAGCAGTTATTGAATTATGAACCTTAAAAGAGAATTATGTACGGAAGAAACATCAACTTTGACCATCTGTGTGGCACTTTCCAGTACATCCAAAGCGGCGATCAAATCGGACCATTGATCAGGATCCTTGAACATTTCAACAATCACCAATACAGAATTCTTGATCAATGCCAATTTATATGAAGAAACTTTCTCAAAAGATAACACATTTGATGAGGTTCCAATAGAGCCAGAGCTTGCTGCACCGCTTTGAGGTACATTTCCTATTAAAAAATAAGAAATATAAAGTTATAATAAAATTATATGTGCAGGAAATATAGAGAATGCAAATAGGAAAAGGAAATGCTTTCTGCTGAAGTTGGAATAGCAAGCGGTTGAGTCTCTCTAGTGAGAGGAGACTTAGGTGCTACCATCTCAGCAAAGGAGGAAGCCATATCTTCAGTACTTGAAGCAACAGTGGTAGAAGTAAGCTACACAGTTGGCTCCACCGGAGAAGCCGTTTCACGCTTGGTACTTGAAGCAATCATGATAGGAGTAAACAAATTAGTTGACTCTATGGGGAAAGCGATCTCGCATGCCACTGATAATGGAGGTATTGAGAATCTTGGTGAAGCTCTTAGTACAGCAGGGGGCAAATTTGGAGGAGAGGCATTGTTTACCTCCGTATTTGCAGCTTGATGACCTGAGATAAGAATGTGTAAGATTAGAAGGAAAGAAAGAAAGAACAAAAGTAAATGATGACAGAGAAACTTTCTTACATGGTGAATGTCCGTATTCCCCATAATCAAGGAGTTCTCCTTCTTCTTCCCCTACGATAGGCGAAACTTCGGCAGGTATGGCTTCAAAGGTAGGGAGTGTATGTCCCTCATCAGCTGGAGCATCTTCCACAACTGTATCAATGTTGTTGCCAACATCGACTTCCCCCTCTTCATAATCAGCATCCTGGTCTTCTTCTTTCGTTTCACTTTCATTAGAAGTAGTACGTGCAGATGAAGAAATTGAACTTCCATCACTAGAATATTTTTCGCTTGACTCCTCAATAACCACCTGTTTCCCTTTGGAAGGAGGAGACTGCTGACCTTCTGGTTTAATCTCCGTGGTGGCTAAAATCGGTGAAATAGCGGCTGTAGTCCCTTCCTGGGGAGAAAATTGGGCACGTGTTTCGGATCTGGTCATTGGAGAAGAAGTGAACTGCTGTGGGGAAAGGCAGGTCCTTGAAATAGGAGAAGACATTGGCTGTTGCTGAGGATGAGTGGAAAAAGAGGGATGGTCTGGAGGATTGGAAATATTCTCTGGTTGAGGGATAACCTCTTCTATAACTCCTCTTCGTGGATGCTGGAGAGGAATTGGTTCAAATTCACAAGTGTCACCATATGTTGTCCACCCTTCGAGAGTATTATCAGGTTTTATTTCATGGATGGGCTCATCTACAGAGATTTATACGTAGCGATGACCAGCCGAGGGGGCATGACTTGTTTCTGCGATGAAACCGACTCTCGTTTCAATGACACGATCCTTAAGTGTAGGAGGAGGAAGCCATCAGGCCTATTCACCGGTAGACTTTTTCTAACCAGATAAGATTGATGTACCCACCATCTCATATGGTTTATGAGGCCCTTGGGGTACAATCGCAACCCGAAATGATAAAGGAAGAATTGTCTTAGCCCAATAATTGTTTCTAGATCATCGCCTAATTATATAGGCTAGTACCGTAACTTCGCATTCTTCTGGTGACTAGCCCACAATCTTCTGGTACTGCTTGATCAAAGTTGAACTGATGGGCAAAATGGCTCGGATAATATGGCTCTTGCCAAAATTCGGTTCCTTCTCTCAGCGGGAGACTGCATGATTTGATCGATATAAAAATCTCCTTTCTTCCAAGGAGAGGGATTCTGTATCCGCTTTCTCCGTATCTACAATATAACAGGGCAAGCTGAAATGAAAGTAGTCTATTTTGACATCCGAGACAATGACATCCTTCGCCCAGTCATAAGATCTCTTCTCCATAGACCTCTTTTGAAATAAGTGAAGAGGAACCTGAGAAGGGTGGACATAAGCCTTTTCTGGTGCTTCAAAAGTCCAAGGGAAGTAAACGTTAAGCTAACCAAGGAAATAATGTCATGACATGTACGTTAAAGAAGAACCAACAGATGGGTTTTTTATGTGGCATGCAATCTCTCCAAGGCCTCTATAGATCGAACAAAGAACTGAGGGAGCAAGAGAAAACTTAGCTCCTTCAGCCATAGCACCTGCAACGATAAATAATGAGGGACGGATGGTATCCGCTGATTTGGAACTAGGGAAGACCACCACGCTTAGCCAATATGCTATAAATGCCGCAAGCTCCCCATAGATAGAATATTCGGCATGGCCTTTTATATTCTTTTGGAGACAATCGAGCTCCCGTGAACAGTCGTCGTTAAACCTAAAAGGATGAGCAAGTGACGGCAAGGTTATATATATCTCAAACTACAATAAGAAGAGATTGAAGAAAAGAATTTTTACTTGAAAGCTCTGCTGAAATGGGCCAGCAATTGCATAGGATGAATTTTATAGATGTTCGGGAACTTAGACATTTCCCTGAAAAGTTTAGTGGTCGACTCCGAAATGGAAGGTATGCGGTCAGGCGAGGATGCAAAAGCAAGTTCCTCGTTGGTGGGGACAAATTTATTGAAGAATTTTCTAGTTATTGGCAGGCCAGTGATCTTGTGAATATCCCAAAAAGTGATACTCATTTCTCCTTCTGGAAGATGGAAAGAATTGGTGGAAGGGCACCAATAGTTGAGAAATGCTTTCAAAATAGAAGCTTCCTTACAAAAGGGGGACAATGTAGTTTCGATTGCATGGAGGATATTGATCTTCGACAAAGTTCCAGCATACTTCGCTAACATTACGGTGGCCCATTCGGAATAATAATTACGAGGAGTAAGAAGACCTCTCGTTCTAAATTCTTCCGAGCTCCATATGGGATTGCGGTGGCTAAAACGTTGTTTAAGTGTCTCGTAGAAGTAGGTTGGATATAGGCTGTGAACATCGTAGGAGGGGACAAGGAAGATCATGGGATGAAGGTCGCCTGCTTGTTGTCTCAGTCTCGACGGTTGCCGAATACCTTCTGATAGTCTTGGCTCCTTAAACGACCAAGACTTTATATGCGCCAATCTTTCTACAATAAGGTGATCTCTGGGTTCACAAACTAGCATGGAGAGATGGAGATGAATGTTGATTAGAATTGAGATGAAGCCCTGTCTGTATGGGTTGTTGAATTTTATGGCGCCTTAAATAACACGGACCGATTCCCAGGAATTGTGGAGCTTCTTCCTATTATGTTCCTTTATCTTCTCTTGGAATTCTTGAGCTTTATATGGGTTTTGTGATGCTTCTTGGGTCTAGAAGGTGGAGGGGTGTCCTCTCTAACAGGTAGCCTTTGACTGGTCATTTGATAGTGTGCTGTCGTCTTCTACTAATTTTCCCAGTCGTACTCACGGCCATGCTTTGGAGGCCTCTCAAGATCACACATGGCGATGGCTCTGTGAATAGGAGACGGCAATGTCTCAATATGTGAAGAAAAGTCAAACGTAGGGAGTACGGGTTCCTTTATGTAAGTGGGGTGTCTAGGGGTCGTCTTGAATCGCTTACGTGAGGGTTGAGCTAGAGAGGAAGGAGATCCTGTAGCTGGAGATGCTGCATCCTGGAAAGGTTCAATATTCGGCAGCTCTCGATGAGAAGGGTGATCAGAAGGAGGGTTTACAACGATGAAGGTTCTTTTTGTACGGGCCATGATTGAGTAAAATTGGAAATGAGGTTAAGTCAAGAAAATTGGCCAAGTGGCGGTTGTGCTGAGGTGCAATAGTACAAAAGACTTCAGCGTGCGGTAGTAGGTTGTGCGGATCGCGCAACGATTTCCGGTTGCACGGATGGCGTAGCAGTGCAAGGCCTTACGCGAACAAAAATTTGTTGCATGGGTCACGCAACAACTATTGGTTGTGCAGGGAGAAAACTCAGAGACAAGTTTCGCCACTGCAAGGAGGAATGAAGAAAATGACAACTGTTGGACTATTTATAGAGGATGGGGTCGAGTACCAAACTCGGGTGGCCATTACGCAGTGCGCGAGCCACGCAACGACCTTAAGGAAACTCGAATGTTTTTTTGAAGATTGATCCATATTCTTTGATTCAAGGGAATAAAAGAACGGATTAAGGGGGTATCTGTTAGAGTATAAAAATCATGAATCATGAAGGAAGATTCAAAGTTAGAAAAAATAGACATAGAGTGAAGAAGGAAACATTTCTGTTGTGCTATACGTGCAACCAGATGAGTTGTTGTGCAGTTGGCGCAATCAACTATAAAGGTCTCAAGGCTTGCGTAGAAAGTTCAGGGCGTTGTGCGATTGACAGATTATTTTATCCTTGCGCGAACCGCGTATCAAAGAAAATCATTGAGCGGATCGCATGACTAACTTTACTGTTGTGCAGATAACGTAATCAGGAAAAAAAGTTAATCAAGATGAACGGTTGAATTTGATACAAAGTGGGACCCACGACACAGAGAACGAGGGTTAGCACGGGTGGGGGGCCTATAAATACCCCACTCCTCTCCTCATTTGAGGAGAATTTTTTTTTGGAGAAGAGCGGAGCTCTGAAGGAAGACTGAAGGTGAGGAGCAGAAGAAAGAGTCTATTGCACGAATCACGCAGCTCAAGGACTGAGCTGCGCTGGTCGCGCAACATGGGAGTAATGCTGCGCAGATCGCACAACTCAGGCAATAGGTTGCGCTGACTGTGCAACTGGTAATTCAGTTACGTCGATCGTGCAACCAGGTCACCGTGTGGCCAAGACTAAAAAGGGGCTGAAATGCTGTTGGAATTTTGGAAAGCATTCAAGTTTAATCTTCATTGCTTTAGGCCTTCTCCTTTGCATAATGGACAAGTTTAAGAGAGACATTGGTTGATTAAGTTAGACATTCCTCCTAAGTTATAGGAGATGACTGATGCCACTGTCGAAATACTGCCGAATTCAAGATTTGACATACAAGCTTTATTAATTGCAATATTTTTTATTTTAAAGTATTCTGTCTTGGAATCAAGGGATTTAAAAGGGATGTATATAAACTCAGAATCAATAACGCCATGATTGTTGTATGAAATCTCTTTGTTATATTTGACTAAAATAATTTTTTCGAATCAGATGCATTTGTTTCTTGTTCAAAACAACAATATTTGACATAGAATAAATAGCCAGATGAGGCACATACATCACGGTGGGCTTCACAGTGTGATGAGCATATTGTTTTGGACAACATGCAAAGCACACTTTCCTCACAGCATGGCCACCATATGGGCCTAATTTTTTTTTTAAGGGTGGATGTTCAATCAACATTGTTTCCTGTAATGGGTCCATTGATTTAAATTTACCTCATTTATGGGGTCATGCCTAAAATGATATGGTAAAATGGAAGGACATAGTGGGTAAAAACGTATACATTACAGTGGGCCTCACATAAATTTTTAATGGTGGACATTCAATCAACATTATTTCTTATTGTGGGGTCCATCTGAGTTTTAGTCCTGCCTCATTTTTAGGTTTATGCCCTAAAAGGGGTTAGAAAAATTATTGAATGGCGTGTATAAAATGCGCATCACATTGGCCCCCAACAAACTGAATGTACGACATGGAGATGATATGTGCATCAAGTGGGCTCCACACATCTGTCCAACAAATGGACTACGTGGATAAAAGGCATATTTCACAATGGGTCCACTGTCTAAACGGGTGGATAATGTGGATACAACACATAGCTAAAGTGGGTCTCACTGTCCAAATGGATGGACAACATGGTGCAACATATATCAAGTAGCTATGCCCTTGAAATCCTTAGGACAAATTTAAAAAACCTAGAACATCTCTCTTGCTTCCCAAATCCCGATTACACCCAATATATATGGCATAAAATCGTATCACAATTAGAATAAGAAACAAATCTCTCACTTACACAATTTTGTGCCCACGCTCGATGGCACCTTCGATGGCATCGATAAAATATCAAAACATTCTATTCATAAACATGGTTTTTTGAATTTTTCTGATAACATTAAGCATTTGTCGAAGGCCTCGACATCTGTTCGATGGCATCAAGCCATCAAGTGGTCTATTGATGGCATCGACAAACCCCTGTTGTTTATATATTTGAGACATCAACAACCATCTCCACCATGTCTTCAATCTTCATTTTTTATAGCTCTATATTATCATATCTAATTCCACCTTGCATCATAACTTCATCATCGCTTCTCATGCACACTCCATCTTCTTTTTACGCTTTTGCCAAACCGAGAGAAGTTGCACGGAACTTAAACTTATCTGTGGGAACTACCTTCATAAGCATGTTAGCTAGATTCATGCTCATGTGAATTTTCTCTAAATTCAAGCCTTATTCCTCAAGCATATGTCGGATAAAATTGTGACGCATATCAATATATTTAGTACATGAGTGATAAACATAATTTTTAATAAAATTGATCGCACTTTCGCTATCATAATTAACCAGCATGATCTCTTGCGGAAGCCGTAACTGATTTATCATCCCTCTCGACCAAGCACCTTCCTTGAACGCTTCTTTCACTGCCATGTACTCAACTTTAGTTGTGGAAAGATCCATCACAGATTGAAGTTTTGATATCCAACTGATCACTCCACTCACTACTACAAATGACTATCCAAAAGTTGACCGTTTATTATCCACATCGTCCGCATAATCAGAATCCATATTGGCTATTAACTTGGCCCTTGATTTCTCAAAAGAAAAGACGTAATCCTATGTACCTCAAATATATCGAAGTAGCCATTTCATTGCTTCCTAAAACATGTATTTGCTAATAACATCCACCGCATGTGAAATATCTGGTATAGTACAGACCATGACATACATCAAGCTGCCAACTGTTCTCGAATAAGGCACACGAGGCATATCCTGCTTTTCTTCATCAGTTTTAGGACATTGTTCTGAATATAGCTTGAAGTGAGTCTTGTGGGGAATGCTGACCGGCTTTACCTTATCCATCCCATACTTCATCACTACCTTCTCAAGGTATTCAACCTAAGATAACCATAACTCGCTCTTTTTCTTATCTATGTGTATATCAATGTTGAGAACCCTATTTGCAAACCCCGTATATTTCTTCTCGAATGTCCTTGGTAGCTTAGTCTTCAGTATGTCAATCTTAGACATGTTATGACTGACAATAACCATGTAATCAACGTATAATACCAAGATAATGAACTTCACATAACTTAATTTCTTGTAATAGAGACAATGATCATACTCACTCTTGGTAAACTTTTGACTCACCATAAAAGAATCAAGTTTCTTATACCATTGCCTAGGTGATTGTTTTATGAAGCACAATAACATTTTTAACCCATAAACATTGTTCTTTGCCCCTTGTATTTTGAAACATTTTAGTTGCTTCATATAAATATGCTTTTCTAATTCCCCATGCAGGAAGGCAGTCTTCACATCCATCTGTTTCAACTTGAGATTGTATTGGACAACCAACGTCAACATGAATCTAATAGATAATTGCTTCACAATCAGCGTGAATATCTCAGTGAAGTCGATACCTTCTTTAACACCCCGTACTTTTCAGTACTTGAGTAATCTAACTAGTATAAATGTAAGCCTGGCTTAAGTGAAGATTCACGTTCATTCTAGTTTAAATCCAACCGTTGGAAACAATCTCAATCCATACATCAAGCTATTTTTCCGTCGATTTTCAAGATGGATTATCGTACCACCAAAGAGACCTATTTTTTTAGGATCCTAGCTTCATCGATGGACAAATCTAGTTGAATTGCGGATTTACAATCCTGAATCATGAAATCCACCGTTCACCAAGTTTACAACGTCACATAGGACAATTCAAAACATAGGTCGGATTATCTGGTTTCATATCCAACTCCCAGATCACAACTAGACGTTCTTTAAGATCTCAATGGTTATTGAAAATTTAATGTTAGTCAATCAAATCATTGGATTGTTTAAATCCTCACTAAACCGTCATTTGGTAACTAGAGATTTGTGTGGCGTGACCCACTTTGATGCACGAGTAGCCCACATCCTACATATAGGCATGAGAATAATAATAATAATAATAATAAGTAAATAAATAAAGAGATAAATAAATAACAATGTGCATAGGTAATAACAATGATAACAATAATAATAATATTAATAATATAAAATCATAAGACAGATAGTCCTAATAACCTACAAAGTGGGACCCACAACAGAAAATACAAGCATATGTGAAATTAATAAAAATAATAATAAAGTGAAGTAAATAATTATAATAATAGTAATAAAATTAATATTAATATTAGTATGTGGTTAGTAATATATTAAGAGTCTTACAAATGATCCAGTAGGACCTTTTGACCGTTGGTGCTTGGATTGCAATTGATCCGACCGTCAAATCTTCATAGATCGTAAACTAACCTAATCTTCATAGATCGTAAACTAACCTATGAATTTCAAAAGCATGGCTCACTTAGGCTTTGGATATGCTAGATCTATGGCCAGGGGTCCCACTTGGACCAATAGAAGTCGATGAATGGATCAGATTTTTTGAGATCACCACGGTGGACCCCACATAAGAGATAATAGTATGACAATGCCTGTAGTGTCATTAGAGGGGTCTTAGTAGTAGTAAAGGTATTTTCGGCATGTAGTACATGCTTTCCTAAACACGCAAATGATCCCTAAGGGCCTTTTAGCCATTGATATTCAAATCAGGATCAATTCAACCATTGGATCATTGAAGGTCAATGAATACGATGAAATTTGTTGGTACGACCCACTTAAGCTTTAAATATGTTCGATCAGTGATCAGAAGCCTTGGGGTTGATCTCTAAGAAGAATGGGCGGAATAAATTGGATGATACACCACTGTGGATCCCACAATGGATCGAGTGTGTAGCACCGTGATCATGCACATGTAGTGCATGGGATCAAGGGCTTGGGTCAAACCTACCTTGACCCAACACTTTTCAAACATGAGAGAGTTTCCCGCCTCCAGCCGTTCAAAAAGAAAACTCATTGTGTTTCTTCTCTTGTGTTTGATCAATGGGTGGCCCACCTTATCGTCCCAAATGGGAGATTTGGAACCTTCATACTATCCAAGAGGTGGGTTCGAACATATCCACGCCGTCCGTACACATCCGTGTATCTGTGCCTGCACACGATTCCTAGTGTAGTAGGCGTGTGCGTGCGGTTGTTTTGCCGAATATGAAAAACTTTCGTTCCTCCTTCCGTGTGCCAACTTGGCAATCCGAGTGAGATGGAATGCCTCAATCTCAGCCGTCCATAAGATGCCATCCTAGCCGTTCAAACCATAGAATGTGGATTGCCAGTCATGCTTATGGTGGAAGCTGGTTATTGACAATGAGGGCGAGTGAGAAGCCCTAGATTAATCCAGGCCGCTTATCCTTCATCCAACGACCTGGAGGGATTAGGGCAAGGCTTAAATGGGAGAAGATTCAGTAAAAACGCCCTCCCTCCTTGTTATTGCAATCGCCCGAGAGAATCGGGCCAAGAGCTTCCAAGCTCAAACCCACCCAAAAAATACCCATGGAGCTCCACTCTGATCATTCTTCAAGCTTCTCTAAGCCTAGACACATCATCTAAAATAGCCGACTCGAAGAAATAACTGCCAGATTTCAATCCACCATTGGAGGCTGACCTTCTTCCTTGTGTGCTATCACGCCATACCACACCAAGTCCGTTCGAGTCTGAGTTTGTTCAGACCCTCTGGAGCTCCCAAACAAGAAGGAAGAAAGTGGAAGAAGAAAGAAAGAAAGAAAGAAAGAAAGGAAGAAGAAGAAAGAGGAAGATGGAGGTGCGACTGTTGCACCGCGCTAACCTAACCCGACTCGTTCGAACCATGGGTTGGACTAACACCGGCCATTGCCACGTCGAGTTGGGCTGAGTCCACCACGTCGAGTTGGGCTGAGTCCACTAATGGGTCACATCTGAGTTGAGTCTAGGCTTACTGGGTTGTGTAGGGAGTGAAGAAGTGTAACATCTAGAAAATCGGGGTTGAGCATAAACGCCACTCCCGAGTTCCAGAACATCACTTATGCAACATAAATGCTTATGATTGAATGTTGTCTATGTTAATGTATTAAACATGAGTGAGATTAAGCCAAAATAACATATCATACTCTAGAGATAGTTAAATTATGTGAGCGGAAGACTGTGATAGTATATATAACATATATAGACTATTGTAAGTCTCCAGAGTGTGAACATGTTACCAGGTTAAATATATACATGTATACTCCAAAAATTAACAAAAAGAATATACATGAGTGTTCCAAAAGTGTAAAATGACAAGTGTCATAGCATCTAATTAACCTCCCTATAATCCCGTCGTTCAGAACACGGTCTACATAGACCCGCCTGATAGCTGCCTATAGGAGAAACCCTCCTCATCATCATGAAAGTTCGGCTCCGCTTCACAAGTAGTGCCATCATCTGAAACTAAAACAAGGACTGGTTGGTGTGTACAACACTGTCCCGTAATGTGGGAGTGAGTGATCAACTCAGTGGAATCATAGAGCAAAGGTTAACATGTTATCAATTTAGTCAAGCAGTAATGATAAAGCAAGCAAAATAAACATTCCTAAATACTGTGATTAATGCAAGGATGAGATACAATAATGATGCATGCCCTCGCCAACATACTCCCTCATGCAACACCATCTTACGTTCGCGGCATGCTTTTGTCCCTCAAGTACTCCACATCTTCGAGGCACATGCAATGCGATATGGGCATGATTACCGAGTTGTTATTAGTCCTTTTCACACAACAAGATTGGGAAACTAAGATACCTCCCTTATATCATTCCCAAACAAGGATCCTATCTAGGGTCGTCACTCCTAGTTAATCTCATACGATGATGCGGTTCTAGGTCGCTGCAAGGGCTGTTATACGCACTCGTTGCACCGCTTCCCCATCACCTTATCAATACAGGACTAGTTTATACTCTGTTTGCTACGGGAAGGCTCGTCACCTCTCTGTAGATTCAGAGTATGCTTGAAGTCACTACAAAGGGCTGTCAGGGCTATTAAACGCACTCGTTGCACCGCTCCCCCATCACCTTATCAGTGTAGGCCGACAGCTCGAATATAGTGTCCCATACCACCATAATCAGCTCACGAGTCTGGATTGCTCACTGGTCACTACAGGGAGGCTCGTGGCCCTAGCGTAGGCCGGAAGCTTAACCACGATGTCTCATACCACCATACCCGGCTCATGAGTCTTAATGGATCAAGGTACCACTGTTATCAGGGTTTTCACTGGTAAGTTCAGTACCCTAGGTTCAAGCAGTTATGATTAATACAAGGTGAACATACAGCGGTCAATTGGGTTACTTGATGAGTTCGACTAGTATGAGCGCCCATTGAGTTGTACGACATGAAGTGCATAAGCACTTCGTGTGGCCTAACCACTGTCGACAAGCAACGCACGACTCGAGTTCATCAAACACGTCTTGCGTGGCGAATAGAGGCCAACCACGAGCTCAAATATGTTATCGATTGCCTGAACCATAACATAGCTCCAAACATATTCCATATTAACCAGTAAACATGTACAGTAGCCAGAACAGAAATAACTAAATAATTCAAGCTATTTTCCAACATGTTATAAGATACAACATGAACAAGAATCCATATGCATGCATTTCAACGTAAAGTGACTAAGTTAAACAACTTGCATGGAGGAAATCATAAACATTGCTAAGGTAGTTGAGAATCCTATCTCAACACCCAAGTAAAGCATTATTTACTACGTATATACTTATACAAACACTTACACTACACATATTAGCCTACACATCATATGTTGGCTAAAACTTGTATTAGGGTGAATCCTTTCGCCAAACAGATACTGCATCCATAACTCGCATGTATATACGACAAATACTCATGGCAATCATATTTACAAAATTTATATGTATATGGTATTTTCTATAAATACCTAAAATACATAAAATTCCATATACTTCGTATGTATTCGAAATGGAAAACGGATAACATGTTCTACATGTGAAATAACATCCTCGTCAATAATCTACCATTAGCCGACATTGAAAGCTTTGAAAAATGACAACCTAAGCGTCTAAAATCCGCACCTTACGCCGTAGAAGTGTAACGAATTCAATAGAGACTCTAAGTCTTTGTCAACAACTGATTGGTAACCTATAGTATGATTTAGGTTAGCTACTTCATCACTTGCACCAATTAAAACCCTAGAACAGGTTAGGATTAGGCATTCTTACCTAAGAACGAAGTTAGAATCACCGGAAAAGCGATTAGATCGTGATGGTTAAGCACGTAGGATAACAGGGTAGGATAGCAGGAAGATCCTCCCACTTCCCTCACACTTTCTCTCTCTTTTCTCGCTTCTCTCTCCTAGGTTTTCCCAAATTCGTATGGAATGAGAGAGTGAGGGTTTAAGGTCCTTATATAGGCCTAAAACTCTCCAAATTAGACTCAGGGTCATGGTATACTTAGGTTGTGTCCAAATTCGGATTGTTCCGTCTTAACGGAGCACTTCTGAAGGTCCTGTTACTAAGTACAGTCGGACTTAATCTCACCAATATTGGATCTAGGTGGAGTTAATTTTTCATCCCAGTTGGACTTCCAAATCGCACGTGGCGGACCAGTTTCAATTCAGCGGTCATCGAACTTCGATCAAGGCCACAAGTACTTTGATATGTAAGGGACACCTATCCTGATCCGAGGGTGAATTTGGGTCGAATTCTAACGGTCAGAACGCTTAGAAATGACGCGCAAGTGAAACATGCCAGATTTCATAAAAATTAATTAATTTTTTAAAAATCTTCCTTTTCTCACTCTCTTTACTCCAGACACAAGGAAATCGTCCCAGAGCATCGTTTGGATGGGATTTTCACGGTGGAAGTCAAGTCCAACTAGGCAGTCATAATGGTCTAAGTTTATCACTATCGGACTTTCGACGGGTAGTCCAGGTCCGATACAAAGTTTTAAAGTGCTCCAGAGAGCAATTAGGTTTAGAGATTGATCCTAAATTTTTGGATAGCGTAGCGTTACTGTTCTACAAGTTTTGGGTATTATGGATCGTATTTAAAGTGGTTGGTGCTTATTTCACAGGTAATCTAGTGTAGCGCTAGTTAATTCACGTTAAATTTCTAAAGAATTTCATTCTAAATGATTTCTTTGGCTTTGAACTTGGGTTATGAGATGTTACCAAGGTGTTTTGGTTAACCCATTGCCTAAGGACGTCTAAATTCGGGTTGGCAAAAATTTGGGGTGTTACAAGAAGAGAAGAGAATGTGAAAGCGAGCATGCACTGTGGGGTTACTGCTGAACCAATGACCTGACCTGCGACTTAGGCCGAGCCTCAGTCTGCCCAGATCATGGTGCTGGTCATGGATGATCCCGAATTGCTCTAGAGTTCTGGAGGAGAGGGAAGGAAGTAGTTGGAAAGGAGAACGGGTCGTTGTCTCCTTCGTTTCCTGTTTGAGGCAGACATTGTTACAAGTCCAACAGATTTGTTGGCCGTGTTTAGATGCTACACTTTGAAAGGAAGCAAGGAAGAAAAAAATAGGTGGAAGGAAGGAGAGAGAGAGAGAGAGAGAGAGAGAGAGAGAGAGAGAGAGAGAGAGAGAGAGAGAGAGAGAACTCGAGCTAATGTCGCACTAACTTGACTCAGTTGTCCGGGTCATGGACCGCTAACTTGCTGATGCGAGTTACTGGTCAAGTTTGACCCATTCCAGATCTTAGGAAAGTCTAGGGGAAGAGAGAGAAGAGAGGGAGAAATCAAAGAAGAAGAAAGGAGAAAAAAAGAAGGGAGAAGAAGGGAGAGTAGGCAGCTGAGTCAACTCACCGAGTCGGGGCTGACCCGAACCTGTGCTATTTTAGGATCGTACTCAGTCAGCAGATCGACAACGTTGGGGCTCCCAATCCCAATCCTAGTACTAGGTATCGTCGTCAGTTAACCTTTCCAACCGAATCCAAATCGACTGAGTCGACTCAATGAGTCAATGTTTTCTTTCTAGACTAGACATTTCTCATTGTATTAATATCATTGTTACACTCTTATTATCAGGATTGCTAACATTATATATGATTAGCCATTAACAATTAATTTGTGCTAGAACTAGTTATTATAAATGAAATTACAATTAGTAAATAGTTGTATTTTACTTACCACTCTTAAATATTATCATTAATAGTATATCTTAATAACGATTATTGGTATCATGTTAGCTAATAATGATTACATCACCGATATTAATGGTGATTTTACAATTATTAATATTATTAACGCTGTGATTAATCGTACATTAATCTACGTTCAAATCCTAGAACCTAAGTTTAGAATTAAACTATAGGATGAAACCCTAATTCTACATCAAAATCCTTAAAATAAATTACTCAAACCCTAGGTTATGATCTTAACCTTAGATGGTTCGTAAAACTTGAATCTAATTGTACGATTTTTCCATTTGTGGTAGGGTTCGACTTTAAGGGCACATGCACCTCCTAGTGACTTTAGCTAGTAACCCAATGTAGAAGGTGATGATTTCTTCCCCTTGAGCTTTTCATTTTCCCGTTAGCTTAAGTGATAGTTTTTATTTTAATTTCGATTGATATTTGATATCTTTACCTTATAATCACATCTGTTAAATGTTGAAAATGAATTGCTAGAATACTTTCTTAACATTATCCTGCACATTTCTTTTATGCTTGTGGATTACTTGTGGATTTCTTATGGAACTTAAACTGATACATCAGTGAAAAACCCCCACTTATAAATGTACACCCATACTTGAGATGTAACTCGATTGATTGTGATTGTAATGGACCTTCAACTTAGTGGTTATTGAATGGTGGTTTAAATCAAATATTGATGTGGGCCTACCATCCAGGGGTTATTGTGTCTAAGTAGTTTTTAATGATGGTCTTTTATCGCATGGTTTTGATATTTGCCTTATGTGGCATAGTCTTGATAATTGCCCTATGCGGCTTGGTTTTAATATTTGCCCTATGTGGCTTAGTTTTGATAATTGCCCTATGTGGTGTTGTTTTGGTATTTGCCCTATATAGGGTTGATGTATTATTTTGTGCAATCATGTAATGGTAAGCCCTATATACTAAAATATGATTGGTTACTAGTCGATGAGTTTCCATTAAACATCCTAAGGTGGTAGACTCATGGGCCAGGGATAGTAGTCATGAAACATTATGCCTGAGCCGTCGGCTTATGCTCGGTGACGAGCCCCCCATAGTGACCTTTGAGCTTTATTAAACCGGCTGATTGTAAATGGGCTAATGATGGTTTGGCTAATCATGCACACATGACATATTTTACAATGATGAGTAGATATTTCTGCATGCTGTAACACATGCCCTCGAGTTATTGGGGTATCGTCTCGCTAGCTGTCAGACCATCAACTATCGATTTACGTACGTGATGTACGATGGGCAGTCATTATGTAGTACGTGATGTATACACATGATGTGCTTCGCTAATGGCCAGCCTTTGCATGGGTGACGAGCCCAACCGTCAAACGGATGAGCATCCCCAGGTCAATAATGCATTCACGCATTCATGCATCTAATAAGACTGCATCATGTATTGTTCTGTGTACCTTGTTATGTTTTTATAACTATTCTTACCTAATACGGTAGTGTATAATCTTGAAGGAAATTCACACTGAGCTGGCCACTCATCCATCAAATATATAACCGTATAGATAGAGTAGGTAGCCTAAATGATATTCGTGTTCATATTGATGAGGAGCAGGGACCATTGTTGAAGATGCATGATTGTATTGCCAAGAGGAGCAGTACGATCTTACGGCTCAAACTTATATGCATTCTGATATCTCTCTTATAGAAATTGTGTAATTATTGTATTTGTTAGTTCAGAGACATTGGTTTGTATAAGTCATTATGGGTAACCTCTTATATATTTTAAATGAAAATGTAAATTTTCCTTTATGTTGATTTGTCCATCCTACACTAAATTGCTAACTTCAAATGTATATATATATATATATATATATATATATATATATATCTAAATTTTGGTCATCCCTAAAGATTAACACTCGAGGAAATGAGTCATATACGCAGGTTCTGAAAATGCAGGGCATTACACCTTCTCTATAAGCATATCCCTTTTGCGATTAACCTTACATTGTACTTATCTTATCTCTTCCTAAAGATCCAGTTGCACTTGATTGCTTTACGGTCGATGAGAAGCTCCACTAGCTCTCACATCTTATTCTTGTACAAGGAGTTCATCTCATTATCCATCACTGCTTTTCCCTTTTTAGCATCCAGCTCATAAAGAGACTCTTGAAGAGTAGATGGATCCCCCTCATTTTTAATAAGGACAAATGCAATATTTGAATCATCCTTATATCTCGTCAATAACCTATGATCCCTAGGAGTGTACACCGAGTAGAACCGAGTTGAGTTAGCCTCAGCTCGACTCAGCTTGGCCACTAGTTGACCCTAGCTCGAACTCGGCTCGGCTCAGTTCTCGAGCCTAATTGGCTAGCTCGGCTCGGTTCGGTCAGCAACTTGGGCTAATTCGAGCCAAAATCGTGCCTCTGCAGCATTTTCACAAACACATATAGTGCACTTTCAATTTCTCACTGTATGTAAAACAACAGTAGCTGTTTATAAGTATTTCATCAAACACCTTATAGACAAGATCAAAATCAAGGAAAAATGGTATTTATTTCATATACATACCTTCCTTGCCACAAGCTGTCACTTCGTTGAGTCATTTCATCGAACATTTGGTGAGCAACATCAATATCAAAGTAACCGAGTCATCGAACTAGTTCGATTCGAGCTCGATTCGAGTTGGGGTTTGATCCAAGTCGAGTCGAGCTCGGGCAAGCTCGAACTCGGTTTGAAAAGTTTTTTGAACTAAAAAAATCATCTCGACTCGGCTCAAACTTAGCTTCGAACCGAGTCAAATCGAGCTTTTTCGAGTTGAGTTGAGCGAGCTAACCAAGCTAACTCGGTTCGTGTACACCCATATAGATCCCGCTGCAAATTCCTTCTCATAGGTGGCTACTCTGCTTCCTCATGTATCTCTATTTGCGAACCTAAATTACCTTGTGTCTCAACTCTATCTAATTGGACGTCAAATGCCAACTTTTCTATTTGCGAACCTAAATTACCTTATGTCTCAGCTCTATCTAATTGGACGTCTAATGCCAACTTTTCTGATTCCTTGTATTCATCCTTATAGAACAAGGATCCTTTATTGAATTTGACATCATGACTAAGGATGATTTTTCGTGTGACACCATCATACAACATGTTCCCCTTCACACCACTATCATAGTCAACAAAGATGTATTTCTTAGCCCTTTAATTCAGCTTATCTCTCTCAACTGACAGTACATGCGAGTAAGCATCACAACCAAATACACGTGGTCCCGAGTAGTCAACCTAATGACCAGTCCACACTTCCTCTGGAATCTTACATTCAAAGGCAGTAGAAGGGGATTGATTCATGAAGTAACAAGCCATGTTAATGGCATTAGCCCACAATCTTTGCCCAACCCAGCATCATTGATCATACATCGGTGCTCTCCAAGAGAGTCTAATTCATTCGCTCACTCATGCTGTTTTGCGCTGGTGTGTGGCGCATTGTGTTGTACCTCATGATCCCTTTATCTTTGTAATGCTGATTGAACACCCCATAAGTGAATTCCTCACTGTTATCTATCATCAACACTTTTCCCTTTCGCACTGATTATTTTTCCACTATCTATCATCAAGAGAGTCAAATTCATAAAAATAAACCCACACTTTCCTTCATACCCCGCTCGCTTTGTAGCCTAAGTATGTAGGCCACATACGTGCAGACATGGAATTCATTGCAAATGTTGCAGATCCACATAATGAAGTTCTCTAATGAACTTGTAAAGATTTTTGTTCCTCTATGCCTTGATGATTATGAGTGTCCCATTTGAAACTCTAAGGACATGATCAAACCCAATGAATCTGCATCCAAGCACCTCAAGTGATCCAAGAAATAGCAGACTCTTCCTAAAAGGAATGTGTCTCATATTGGTCAAGATCTCTCCATACCATCAAATATCTTGATGCTCATCGATTTTATGACAATTACCATACAGGCATTATCATTGCCCATAAAGACATGGCTACCATTGGACTCATTATAATTGGTGAACTAACTTCGATGATGGGTCATGTAGTACGAAGCCCCCATATCTAAAATTCATTCTTCATCAAAGTACCCAGATTTTGATGCGGTGAGCATGTCACCACCATTCACTTCCTCACTATATTTTACAGTGTTGGAATCCCTGTAAGAATTTTCTGAATTATCTTTTGTTGTCTTAGGATTTGTGCAATCCTTCTTCATGTACCTGAAAATCCCACAATTTCAGCACTTCAACTTGCCTTTGCCCTTGCCATTGGATTTGGACCTAAATCATGGAGATCCACGGTAGCGCTTAGAATTTCTCCCCCTTGTAACCAATGCATCTGTAGAAGCACATACGTCACCACTTTTCTTTCTCATCACCTTCGACTAAAGGGTTGAGATGACGGTATCGATGCTAATAGTAATTTTACCAATGCACAACGAGTCTTTAAACGACTCATACGAAGTTAGGAGAGAATTCAATAGGATGCATGCCTAATCCTCATCTTTCATCATTTTCTCCACGTTCAGTAATTTATAAATTAACTTGTTGAAGTTACTAATGTGGGCCTCAACATCAGCCACATCTACCATCTTCGGGTTAAATAACTGAAGCTTCAAATACAAGCAATTATCTATAGATTTATTCACATAGATGTTCTCTAACTTTGCCCATGTGCCTCATATAATTTTCTCTCTCATGATATTATTAAGGACCTCATCCATTAAGAATAATTGGATAGAGGTTATAACTTTCTTATCCATCTTGTTCCATTCATCATCTGTCATAGATTTGGGTCACTGTTCAAGAGAGCATCATCTAATATTTGTTGAACCTGTAGATCAATCATCTTGACCTTCCATAGTTCAAAAGTATATTTTTTTTGAAATAATTTTCAACATTAAACTTTAGATTAAAACCCATTGATCATATGCTTTGAGATTCAATCTGTTTCCCAACGTTATGCTTTGATACCACTTGTCAGGAAACCCTAGAAGCACATAAAGATGAATTAAGCAGAGTACTCCAATCATATAATCAAGTTTAAACTCAAATAAATTGAATTTTATGTGAAAAAACCCTTATGGGAAAAACCATGGCCCAAAGCGACAATAATGCACCTAAACGCTGAAAATTACAAGAGAGAGATTACCGATATGAACAAGCCTCAAATCTCCCTCACAAGCCAAGTTATGCCCTTAAAACCCTTAAGAATGAATTTAGAAATCCTAGGACATCCTCTTGCTTCCTAAATCCCAATTACACTTGATATATAGCATAAAATTGTATCACAATCGGAATATGAAACAAATCCTACACTTACGCAATCTTATGCGTATGCTCGATGACAACTTTGAAGGCATCGGTGATATGTCGATGGCATCGAGAAAACACCAAAATATTTTGGCGATAAAACATGGATTTTTTCGATGGCATCGACATCTTATAACGTCCTGAATTTTTACTATTTTGAATTTTAAAAAAAACTCTTGAAAATTTTCATTATAATTAACTTATGTTGTCGCTTACTGACTATTAACACTCGATGTTAGCTTGTAAGTGAACGGTACCAATAAAGAACCACACAAATCTGATTAATCAACCGGAATCTAAGTGTTTCAAACATGTGAATCCCCTAAGTTGAAATCGAAAACTTAAGTGAAACTAGTCACTTTGTTCTTTCACGAAGTTGTGACTTTAGACCTTAAATTTATGGCCAAAGTTGAGATACCGACTAAAGATATTTCCCTACACATATCCATATAGTCACGACTCCGATTGATCATCAGTGACCGTCGATCTAAGTTAGGGCCTTCTTGATTATCATTAGATGGTTGTGTCCAAACATAAATCACCTATTGGGACATTCATTTCATGGCTTACATTACCTATATACCTCCCAGTGAGTCCCATTAATTAGAAACAACCCACTCCAATGTCAATATTATGACTAAATGGCCAATGAGGTCATTTGTATCACTTTTGTCACTATATAAGGCCCTCATTTGGCCACCCCCTCCTCCTATATGAATTTCACACATTAGAGCAAGAGAAAAATGGAGAAAGGGAGAAGAGAAAGAGGAGAAAGGAGAAGAAGCTTGGGGTGTGGTGTTGGTGCTTCTCCGCCCTCTCATCCCCTCTTTAGCCGCCTCGTCGTAACAAGAGCCGTGGTCGAAGCTTTCTCGATAATAAATGGAGGTAAGTGTTAAATTCCACTTGTAATATAGGGTTTCAATACTTGTTTGCCTCTAATCTCATAATCTTGTATGTTTTTTAGGTCTTTCAATGAATTTCTCAAAACTCTAACCCTTGGAGTGCCATGAATTGGGCGAAACGTCACAAGGTGCGAACCATTATTTATAGGTTATTTTTTATCAACCCTTGAGGATCTCAATTAATGATTAGATACTTGTAGATGAATTTGTGCATACTAATATGTTAATGCTTTGATTTATCTATAATATATGCTATTGGTTAGATATAATGTAACACCCTGAAAATTGGGGGTCATGTAGAAACTCGACTCCCAAGTTCCAGACTATCACTTATGCAACAAATATGCTTATGATTCAATGTTGTCTAAGTTAGAGCATTAACATGAGTAAGATTATACCAAAACTGTAATTCATACTTCAGATCCAGTGATAAAACGCAAGCGGAAGACTGAAGAATATATATATCACTGTATGAAAAATAAAATAATCTCGAATTTTCTCCAAAGTATGACTACATCTCTGAATCACAAATAGATATAATAAACCAAAATCAAAATGTCATATGGTCCAACTAGCAAGTCCCGCCGATCCAGGCCACCTACGCAAAGCCGTCAGAGAACTGCATATACGAGAACTCGTCCTGATCCTCGAAGTAGTCCGGCTCCGGCTCCTGTATCTCCTCACAACCTGCATCTAAGACAGAGTCTGGTAGGTGTTGCAAACACCGTCCCGTAACGTGGGAGTGAGTGATCAACTCAGTAGAATCATAGAGCAAAGATTAGCATGTTATCAAATCAAACACAAGATAATAGTAAAGCAAACAATTAGACATTCCTAGATACTGTTGTTAATGCAAGCATAAAATGACATGATGGATGCCCTCACCGACATACTCCCTCATGCGACACCATCTTACGTCCGCGGTATGCTTTCTTCCCTCAGTGCTCCACATCTTCCAGGCACATGCAGTGCGATGTGGATATGCTTACCAAGTTGTTATTAGTTCATTCATACAGCAGTATTAAGAAACTAAGGTACCTTCCTTATATCAATCCCAACACATATCCTGTTTAGGGTCATCACTCCTAGTAATCTCATACGATGTTATATTTATAGGTCGCTGCAAGGGCTGCCAGGGCTGTTGCTCGCACTCGTTGCACTGCTCCCCCATCACCTTATCAATACAGGCCTAGTGTACTCTCGTTGCTACGGAAGGGTCGTCGCCTCCCATAGACTCAGAATACGCTCGAGGTCACTACAAAGGGCTCGTCACCAATCAGAGTAGGCCGACAGCATGAATGTAGTGTCCCATACCACCACAATCCGCTCACGAGTCTAAGGTGCTCACTGATCACTACGGGGAGGTTTGTGGCTCCAGCGTAGGCCAACAGCTCGACCACTGTGTCCCATACCACCATGCCCAGCTCATGAGTCTTTATGGATCAAGGTACCATGGTTATCAGGGGTTCTACTGGTAAGTTCTGTACCCTAGGTTCAAACAGTTATGACCAGTACAAGGTGAACAATCAACGGTCAGTCGGGTTGCTTGACGAGCTCGACTAGTACGAGCGCATCTCAAGCTGAGTGACATGAAGTGCATAAAACACTTCGTGTGACTTAACCACTGCCGCCAACCCAAAATACGACTTGCGTTCATCAACGAGTCCTTCGTGGCAAATAGAAGCCAACCACGAATTCAATCTGTTACAGACTCCTTGGACTAGGATATAGCCCCAAGCACGTGTAATTCTACCACCGTGATCATGTGAGAATGACAGAAGTGAAATATATGTAATCTAAGCATGATAGCAACATGTTATAACATACAACATAAGTTATTCAATCAAACATAGGCATTTCACATATATAAGGAAATCAATTCATATAACAACATGGAGGAAATCGTATACATGATCATATTAATTGAGAATTCATTCTCAAAGCTAACCTACAACAACATTAGCTCAATACATACTAATACAATCATTTATACAAACACTTAGTCTACACACTTTTGTCCACATAGCGTATGTCGACCCAAAGTGCGCATTAGGGCGAATCTCTTCGCCAAACAGATCATGCACGCATAACTAGTATAATAACACGACAAATAAACATGACAATCATTTTTACAGAAGACAGACGTATACAGTATTTCCTACAAATACCTAAAATACCCTAAATCTCATATTTTCCATACGCAGTCGAAATGGAAACGGACAGCATGTTCTACATGTCAAACAACGTTCTTGTCGATAATCTACTATTAAACGACATTGAAAGCTTTGAAAATAGTCAATCTAGGCATCTAAAATCTTCACCTTTTGCCGTAGACGCGTATTGATTCGAATAGAAAGTCTACGCTTCGTCAACGGCGATATGACGACCTATATCACAAGATGAATCAGCTACTTCGCTACTTGTATCTATGGAATCCCTAAAACAGGTAGAGGTTAGGGTTTTCTTACCTAAAAATGAGTTTGAATCACCGGAAGAGTGATTGGAACACGGTGATTCAGTACGTCTAAAAGCAGGATCAAGTGGCAGGAAGTTTCTCTCACAATCTCTCTTTCTCCCTCTTCTCTTTCTAGGGTTTCTTGTAAATTCAGATGGGAGAGACATGAGAGGGTTTAAAGCCCTTATATAGGCTAAAACCTCACCTACATAGACTCTAAACCAAGGTATACTTGGGTTATAACCAAATCGGGTCTTTCCTGATCCAAAAGAGCATTTCGAGAGGTCCCATGGTCGAATGCGGTAGGACTTAAGCTCATGGATACTGGATCCTACCCACATCAAGTTTTCAGTCTGGTAGCGTTCCCAGATCGCACGTCGCAGTCCAGTTTCAGTTCAGTGGTCATGGAAACTCGATCGAGGATTCTAAGTACACTGACCTGAGTGAGAAATGTTTCCTGATCCGAGGGTGTATTTGGGTCAGATTTCGACGGTTTGAATGCTTATACTTAACCCGCAAGCGAAACATGCTAGATTTATTTAAATTCCATTTAATTTTTAATGAATTTCACTCTTTCTCACACTCCTTGCTCCAGGCTCAATGAAATAGTCTCAGAACATCGGTTGGGCTTGATTTTTGAAACGATTGTCAAGTCCAGCTAAGCGGTCCTAATAGTCTGAGATTGTAGATATCGGACTCTCGACGCGCGGTCTATATCCAATACAAAGTTTCAAAGGGTTCCTGAGAGCAATCTGGTTTAGAGTTTGATCCTAGATTTCAGGATATTATAGCGTCATTACTTCTACAAGTTTTGGGTCTTGCAGAACGTATTTAAAGCGATCAGGGATAATTTCGCAGCTAATCTAGCATAGCGCTAGTTAACTTATGCTTAATTTCTAAAGGAATTAATCCTAAGTGATTTCTGATCGAGTTGGTACTCGGATCTCTGTACGAATTTTTTCGAGGTGTTACATATAAATGATCACATGTTTGATGAAATGTCTGAGTAGTGGAATGTGTTGCTTTATCAATGCTCACATGCTTGATTAAATGCTTAGGTGGTCGTGTTACCTTATTCATGCTTACATGTTTGATTTAATACTTTAGTGGATGTAGTACAATGTTGATTCTTACATGTTTGATGAAATGCCTAGGTCGTTGCATAGTAGTATATATGCTATAATTGTAAGATGTAGTATTTAGTTCGTAGCGATGCTTAGGATTTTTATGATGTTAGGTCAGTCGGTAAATCACCCAAATCAATAGGTGGCCTAAGTTAGGGCGGCCACCCTAAGCTTGTTGAACGACTTAGGTGAACACAGATGACTGATAGTAGCTGGACTACATGAGATGCTTACACCCTAATGCTGGTTGCACTGGGGTTAGATCAAGGGACATTGGTAAGGAGCCGCTATGAGCAGCAATGAGCCACATGATTCGGATAAGGACTAGTGATATAACGTCGGTATCCTAGCTTTGCCAATATGTTGGATGAATGAAACTTAATAATTACTCGGCTAACATACACATCAATCATATTGCATTAGATATGATGTAGTGATTTGGCGTTGGAGTTGCGTGATGAGGCAGTGTTGGCATTTATGAAATAGGTGTTGAAGTTGCGTATGAGGGAGTGTTAGATTGAAAGGTGTATGCATCATTATATAATCTCATTCGTGCATTTAACAAGAATATTTAGAAAATGTTTGTTTTCTTATTTTATCATTACATATGCTAATTGGGTTGATAACGTGTGTAACTTAGAACTAATGAAACTACTGAGTTAGTTACTCACTCCCACCTGGGATGGTATTTTAAAAAGCTAACTAAACATTGTTATTGATACATGTTCTATAGAGGCATTCTACGGGTAAGCTTAGATTGGCTTACGCTTTTCATCATGATGCCTTGGGTGCATCGGACGAAGCTAGAAGACTTTGCTTTTATTTTTATTTTGTGCATGCATATGTTAGAGCTCATGATTGGGCATGCCTTATATATAAATTTTATTGTATGTTCGTTGTGTCTTGTACATTCCCTATTTTGGGCGATCGTGGAATTGTATTTTTGACTGTTAGCCCTATATTTTTGGATTTTTTATTAATCTTTACCTCGCTTTGTATCTGCTAAGTTAACTCGCGTTACTCTGATTATTTTTATGTGAATCTGAATGAATACTCATGCGCATTTTATTAAGTTAACACTCGGGAACTGGGGATCAGAGTCTATGCACTCGGGTGCCAATTTTTGGAGTGTTGCACATCTACTCGATGGCATCGAGTGGTCTATCGATAGCATCTATAGAACCTGTTGTTTACATATTTAAAACATCAATAACATGTAATACATGCATGCTTGGTAGACTTCCAAGAGACTAAACTCATCTACATAAAGTGAAGACATATCCGCATGTGAATTTTATTTAATCTGAATCAGTGAATTAAATTTGAAATTGCAGTAATGACTGCTTTAGTCAAAGTAGGAATATACCAAGATGTCCTAGAGGGGGTGAATAGGACATTTTAATATTTTATGATAATTTAAAAACCTATCAACACTATCCTGAATAAATATGCAAGTATCAAGATTTCTTCAATGTAACTCTAATGGCTTTCAAGCCAAATAGAGGATCCAATCACAAAACTATTCAAAACATGAATAAGATAAGAAACATAGTTCATGATGGATATGACTGTGTGTGAGATGTGATTCTAATTAGTTCAAGGTAATCATGTAAGCATGCATTATAAGAACATTCAGAGAAATCAAACAATTATTAAGAGTAAATAACAATCCCAAACACAATCATTTTTATAATAGTTCGACTATATGTCTACTCCACTTCCGGCGGATGCACTCAACCCTTTGAGTGTACCGGATCTCACTAACGGAGGTTTCAAATCAGGTTCACCTCAAACCAGTACAACCTACACCAGGCTGACTCTAATGTGTCTCCACGACACAATTGTGAACTATGTTGAATATAAGATGCATTCCATGTGTTTGTTAAAATGTTTGAATGAACGTGAAATCTTGATTTGTGCTTGACATGATTTCTAATTTAAGATTCATGTATGTTACATGCTTTTTGACCGTGCTATGTAATGAATTGCTATGGTACATGTTGTAACTAATTTAATCTATGTATTTACTAAGGTGTAGTCTAAGTGTATGATAAGATGTCTGAATGAGAATTTGTTGATAGATTATATTTATTAAGGGTATTGAGATAATATTCTCAATTACCTTATCTATATGTATAGTTCCATCATGTAATCATAATTTTGATCACGCAATTTATAGATGAAATGTAAATATTGGGTAACATGTTCAATGTGTTTGACAAAATGCTCAAATGAGAATTGTATTTGAATTGTTTGTTAAATGTTGTTATGATTATCACATGTGTTCTGTCTACTGCACTTAAGTAGGATTGGGGCCATACCCTGGCCCAGGTGATCGGTAACAATTCTTGTTGAGTGGCGGAATTAGTCTCGCCACATTTGATACGTTCAGTGAATTCGGGTCATACAACGATTGTCGACAGTGGTTAGGCCTCGTGGAGTGCTTATGCACTCCATGTCGATTAATTCAGCGTGCGCTCGTACGAATCACACTTATTCAATAAAACTGATTGGCCTATTGTGTGTTTACCATATATGGACATCTCTGCTTGAATCTAAGGTACCACTTATCAATGTAAAGACCCATCTCAACCATAGTACCTTGATCTGCTAAGACTCATGAGATGGGCATGGTGGTATGGGACACCGTGGTCAAGCTGTCGGCTTAGCTTGGGTGACGAGCCTCCCCGTAGTGACTAGTGAGCAATATAAATTTGTGGGTCGGGCATGGTTGTATGGGACATCGTGTTGGAGCTGTCAGCCTACGCTGAGGTGACGAGCCTCCCCGTCGTGACCTCGAGTATAAACTCTTGAATTTGTCATCTACTGCTTTACATTAAGTGGTGATGCCCTACAACTTGCCTATCGTATGTGGTTAACTAGGATTGATGACCCTATATGGATCCTTTGTTTGAGTAAATGATTTAAAGGGAGGTACCTTAGCTTCCCAAACCTGCTGTATAAATAAGCTTAATTAAGTACTCAGCTAACACGAGTATGCACTGCATTGCATGAGCCTTTGTAGATGAAGGGCATGATGAGGGAGTTTGTCATGTGTGAATGGCTGATGTTGTCGCTTGTGAGGGAGCTTTGTGCAAGTGCACACATCATTACTGCACTCCATTCTTGCATTAACCAGAGTATTTAGGAAGTGATTGTTGTATTGCTTTATCATTACTGCTTGATTAAATTGATGACATGTTAACCTTTACCTTATAGTACCACTGAGTTGATTACTCACTCCCACTCTGGGAGAGTGTTTTAAAACACCAACCAGACTCTGTTATATATGCAGGTGATGAGGATGTATACGCAGCGGAGTTGGACTTCGCAGATAAGGAGGAAGAGTTCTCCTATGTTCAGCTCTCTGAAAGGTCTATGTAGACCTCGTGCTTCTTCGATGGGATTACAGGGATACATGGATTAGTCAGACACTTACATTTTGTCACTTTGTATGTTTTGAGTAAAACATGCATATATTCAGCCCGGTGATATACTTATACTCTGGAGGTTGTGAAACACTATATCTATCTCAATCCTCCGCTTGCTTAATTACATTAACTCTGGAGTTTGATATGCTGATTTAGTGTAATCCCTGTCATGTTTAATGTACTAATATGGACAACATTTAAACATCATTATCTATGTTGCATAAGTGATGCGTTGAATCTCGAAAGTTGAGCTTTGCTCGACCCTCAAAATTTAAGGTGTTACAAGTTAGTATCAAAGTATGATTTGGATTAAACTGGACCTGGGTTATGATAGCACGATGCATGCTGATGCACTTTGACTTAGGAAGGGGGCGATGAAATTTAGAAACGATCGTAGTGATCCAAATCACCTGAGGGACTAATTCTTAGTAAATACCTGAGGGACTTGGATCACGTGCAGTGATCCAAATCACCTCTGGGTTGTTGATCGATGGGTTTGGATAATAATTCATCGAATCTCATACTTGAAATAATCCAAAAGGCGTGAATACGCACTTGTTGGATCGAGAAAACACCTCGGTCAAGCCCAAATCCCAATTTTCGGTGGGACCCAGGGGGTCCCCCGCACACATACAACACCCCGGGAGGGGGTGGCCACCACCCTAGGGCAAAGCCACCACCGGTAGCCCAGGGAGGGCACAGCGGCACCGCCCGGTCGGTGATGCACAGCCCACCTTCACAGCGGGTGCACGGCAGCACCACGCGAGCAGCGGCGCACCACCGACCGACCGGCAGTGTGGGGCCCTCCCATGTGTGGGACTCCTTATTTGAACCTCTTCCTCTCCCCTTTTGCCATTCTACCCTATTCCTAACCCTCTAAACCCTCCAAAATCATATTTTCTCTCTCAAATCCTCATTTCATACGCTAAAGCCCCATTTTCTTCTATATTTCACACAATCTTCCATCTTCTTCCACATCTTCTACCCCTCCACCATCATTTCTCAAAAACCCATCTCTTACAATCCTCCATCCTCCTTATTCACACCACTTAAGCACAAAGGCCTTCTTTTGTGTCTCATAACCTTCCAGACCCACAAGCCCACCTCACCCTTCAAGCTTTTCCACTTCCAATGGCTTTTTTTGAGCTTGTCACCGCCATCTTCTCAATCTCTACTCTTCATTCCCTCATGGGAAGGAAAAGAGTGACCCTGGATGAGGCCAGGTCGAGCCGACCACACCGCACTACGAAGAAGGCGAGTGTCGAAGCTAGCACAAGTGTCGAGCGAGAGCGAAGATCCAAGTGGGACCTCGATCCTCAAATCCCATTGGAAAGATCGCTACCGGCGGGCATCAGTCTCGGTAAGTTCTGGAACTGTAAGGTGGGGTTTGAAGCACATGTCAATGAGAAGATGTTTGAATTGTATCCATCTATCAACTTTCTCCTAAAAAATGGGTGGGGTCCCATATTCGAGGGAAATACTCATGCAAGTGAAGTCATCGTGCGTGCCTTCTACGCCCACATATGGAACCCATTACTGGAGCCTCTTCAGTTTTCTATCCCTTTGGAAAGGCAGGATGCCATAGTAAATGTGGACATGATGGCCTGTATTATGGAGGTAGAACGTGGAATAGTA
The DNA here is from genome assembly GCA_037074715.1 of Magnolia kwangsiensis. NCBI lineage: Eukaryota > Viridiplantae > Streptophyta > Magnoliopsida > Magnoliales > Magnoliaceae > Magnolia > Magnolia kwangsiensis. The sequence continues at coordinate 88,071,612 of CM073571.1, forward strand.
CATGCAAGTGAGAAGAATCTCGCTAGTACGCGAGAGAGAAATTGCCGCACACGTTTTCTTTGTGGCCGGCTTGAGCGGTGGAGGCGAGGAAATAGCCTTGCGGTGACTAAGATGACAAATAATTTTTGCCTACTCCACCACATATGCACGTACAACGTGTATTCTAGGTGGAGTAACTGCACAGAATGTACTCGACTCATGGTAGACTTTCTGTATAGAGTTGGACAAGGGGATAAGGTATGCCTACCTACTTTTGTTTTGTCTCAGATTATCAGCACTGCACGGTCTACTAGAGAAGACCCCTCACTACCTTTCAGTCGATTTATTTATAAAATTGCCTGCCACTTCAGTTTCAGACTCCATATAGATAACATCAGCCCGATCCACATTATCACTGAGAGCATGCTCAACAACATGGACATTGGCCCTAGGCAATGCCAAGCCCGACTCGATGAGGATAGCGATGAAATAGAAGAAGAAAGTGAAGAGGACGAGGGAAGTGAAGATGAGGAAGAAAGCGGTGATGGTGAAGAAGGCAGTGAGGAAGAAGGCCGTGAAGAGGAAGATCAGGGAGAAGAAGAGGAGGCCCAAGACTCTGATGGGGGCCCTCCTGCTACACATGAAGACCACCATGATCGAGTTACCTTAGAAGCTCGCATGGCCAGAATTGAGGAAAATCAGGCCGCCCTGAGACAGGAGCTCAAGGAGAATCAGGCCTATCTAAAACAGAAATTTAAGAAGATGTCCTACACTTGGAAGACCCTCTTGTGTTGTATGCAGGATAAGGGTGCTCCTCCACCTTTGCCAGAGTTAGAGGATTAGGCGTATGCTGCAGTTGTCTTCTGTTTATTTTTCTGTTTCTTATTTTTCTATGTAATAGCCTTAGTTGGTTTAGTTTGGTGTTAGGATAGTCAGTATTGAAACTTTTGTTTAGTTTAGCTCACATGTATCTTCTGCCATGATTCATGTAATACTACACCTTAGGTATTATGACGATTTTGGTTAAATGAAATGCATGAAGCTTCTTTTGAATTGAGATGCGTAGAATGTTTGGAAATGAGAATGATGTTATCCTAATCTCACACATGTTGCACCCTATGTTGTATATAGGGAATGCCTCCTAAAAACACTCTGAATATAGCACATCTCGCACTTGGCGGATCGATTGACGGGGCACCTCCCCTGAATGATAGCTAGACAGACCGTAGCTTGGGCCTGAATTTTGAGACAATGTCAAATTCGCAATCGGCCACTGGCCCCACCAATGTTCCAACACCTAGTGCAACTCCGGTTCTAGAATAGAACCGTACGTCTACATCGACGCCACACATGCCTCAGGCGGCTCCTCCCCCTGGTAGGTTGGAGCATATAATGCTCCTAATGCAGCAACAGTAGCAAGTTTGGGCCACTATTGCGGGGGTCATTGCCTAAAACTTGAACCTGGTCCTGCCTACACCACCGGTGTAGCCCACTAGAACTATGAACATGAGTGACTTGTTTGAACTCTTTCAGCACTTCCGTCCTCCTACTTTTGCGGGTACTCACTGACCTGAGGAGGCAGAGTATTGGTTAGATTGTATATCCAAGATGCTAAAGCCGTTGCACTGTACTGAGGCAAAGTAAGTAGAGCTAGTTAACTTATATGTTCGAGAAGGAGGCTAGTCTCTGGTGGGACAGCATCCTACGGACCGTCCCTACAAGATACGTGTCGACATGGAATGCATTTGAAACTCGTTTCCACAGAAAGTACTTCCCCCTCACTTACCGTAATGAAAAAGAGGGTGAATTTCTTCACCTCCGACAAGGGGGAATGACTTTGGCTGAATATGAGAACCGATTCATGGAGTTGGCTAGATATGCTTCACTGATCTTAACCGACGAGCCGCTGAGAATGGACGATTTTCTAAGGGTCTATAGCCCGATATCAATACGAAGATGTGTTGCGCTAGCATTTTCAATTATGCTAAGCTAGTGAACATGTCCCTACGAGTTGAGCAGGATAGAGATAAATTATCTCGGACACGTATGCCCATGGGCCCAAGGCCTCGACTTGATTTACTGAACCGACCATTCCTCAGTAAGAGGCCATGTGTAGATTCACCTCCCAGGCTTATGTCTCTACCGACTCAGTAGAGGCGACCAAATACTTAGTGCACCTACTGTAAGAAGTTAAGTCATACAGACACTTATTATTTTACCAAGATGAGGGATAACGGCTTTATGCCGCCTCAGAAGATCATCCACTAGCCACTACAAGCTATATCAGCCCCACCTCTACAATCTGCACCACTAGTGTAATGCCCTGAAAATCGGGGGTTGAGTGAAAACTAACTCCCGAGTTCTAAAACGTCACTTATACAATATAGATAATGATGAATGCATGTTGTCTGTAGAATGACATTAAACAAGATTGAGACTAAGCCAAAACAACATATCATACTCCAGAGACAGTTAAATTAGCAAGCAAAAGAGTGTGATAGATATATAAAATATATAAAGTGTTGTAAGTCTCCAGAGTGTGAACATGTTACCAGGTTAAACATATACATGTATACTCCAAAGATGAGCAAAAAGAATATACATGGGTATTTAAACAAAAGGCAAAATACCAAGTGTATGAGCATCTAATCAATAACCCTGTAACCCCGTCAATCAGAACCTGCATATAGGAGGGATCCTCCTCATCATCATCAAGTTCGGCTCTGCTTCGCAAGCATCGCCACCATCTGAAACTAAAATAGAGACTAGTTGGTGTACACAACACCGTCCCGTAACGTGGGAGTGAGTAGCTAACTCAGTGGAATCATAGAGCAAAGATTAGCATGCTATCAAATCAATCACATGACAATGGTAAAGAAAGCAATCAAAAAGGTCCTAGATACTGTGGTTAATGCAAGAATAAAATGACATGATGGATGTCCTCGCCGATATACTCCCTCATGCGACACCATCTTACGTCCGCGGCATACTTTCTTCCCTCAGTGCTCCACATCTTCCAGGCACATGCAGTGTGATATGAATATGATTACCGAGTTGTTACTAGTCCTTTTCATACAGAAGGATTGGAAAACTAGGGTACTTCCCTTATATCATTCCCAACAAGGATCCTGTCTAGGGTCGTCACTCCTAGTAGTCTCATACGATGATATATTTCTAAGTCGCTGCAAGGGCTGCTAGGGTTATTGCACGCACTCGTTGCTCCACTCCTCCATCACCTTATCAATACAGGCCTAGTTGTACTCTTGTTACTACGGAAGGGTCGTCGCCTCACGTAGAATCAGAGTACGCTCGAGGTCACTACAAAGGGCTGTCAGGGCTGTTGCTCACACTCGTTGCACTGCTCCCCCATCACCTTATCAGTGTAGGCCGACAGCTCGAATATAGTATCTCATACCGCCATAATCAGCTCACGAGTGTGGATTGTTCACTGGTCACTATGAGGAGGTTTGTGGACCCAGCGTAGGCCGACAGCTCGACCACGATGTCCCATACCACCATGCCCGGCTCATGAGTCTTAGTGGATCAAGGTACCACGGTTATCAGAGTTATCACTGGTAAGTTCAGTACTCTAGGTTCAAGCAGTTATGACGAATACAAGGTGAACATATAACGGTCAATCGGGTTACTTGATGAGTCCGACTAGCATGAGCGCATGTTGAATCGACCGACATGAAGTGCACAAGCACTTCGTGTGGCCTAACCACTGCCGATGACTCTAGTACGACTCGGGTTCGTCATACACATCCTTCGTGGCAAATAGAATCTAACCATGAATTTTAAACTGTTACCGACTGCCTGGACTAGAGTATAGCCCCAAACACTTGCAATCTAAATCAATAATCATATGAGAGAGACAGAATTGAAATACGAGTAATTCCAGCATGTTATCAGCATGTTATAACATACATCAAAAGCAGTTAACCATATACCAGTATTTCACACATAAGGTAATCAATTCAATACAACAAACATGGAGGAATTCATGTACATCAATAAATTAGTTGAGAATCCAATCTCAACGCTAATCTGCAACACCATTTACTCAATACTTACTAATACATACATTTATACAAACATTTAGACTACACAACTCCAATGTACTTGACGTGTGTTGATTTCAACATATAATATGACAAATCCTTATATCAAGAAGATGTCTAATACACAACAATCATGTTCTTACATTCAATACATATGGCAGGCATAAATCATATTGATTTAGGCATTTCAACAAACACTTAGTCTACACTCATTAGTCTACATAGCATATGTCGACTAATATGTGCATTAGGCCGAATCTCTTCGCCAAACAGATCATATACGTATAACTAGTATAGGTACATGGTAAATACTCATGGCAATCATATCAGCAAAATACGTACGTATACAGTATTTCCTACAAATACCTAAAATACCTTAAATCTCATATTCTTCGTACGTATTCGAAATGAAAAATGGACAACATGTTCTACATGTCAAACAGCATCCTTATCAGCAATCTACTATTAAACGGCATTGAAAGCTTTAAAAACAGGTAATCTAAGCGTCTAAAATCCACACCTTACACCGTAGAAGCGTATCGAATCGAATAAGAACTCTACGCTTCATCAACGTCGATATGGCGACCTATACCATAAGATAAGTCAGCTAGTTCGCTACTTGTATCGATGGAATTCCTAAAACAAGTTAAGGTTAGGTTTTTCTTACCTAAAATGAAGTCAGAATCATCGGAGGAGTGATTAGAACACGGTGGTTAAGCATGTGTAGAAGCAGGATCGAGCGGCAGGAACTTTCCCTCACAACTCTCACACAATCTCTCTCTTTTCTCTCTTCTCTTTCCTAGGGTTTCTAGAAAATTCGTATGGGAGGGATATGGAGGGTTTAAGGTCCTTAAATAGGTTAGAAACTCACCTATTTAGACTTTAAACCAAGGTATACTTAGGTTATAGCCAAATCGGGTCTTTTTCAATCCAAAAGAACGTTTCTGGAGGTCTCCTGACTAAATGCAGTTGGACTTAAGCTCATGGATGTCGGATCCTGATCACATTACATTTTCAGTTCGATCGGGTTTCCAGATCGCACGTGGTGGACCAGTTTCAGTTCGGCGGTCATTGAGACTCGATCGAGGTTTCTAAGTACACTGACCTGAGTGAGAAATGTTCCCTGATCCGAGGGTGTATTTGGGTCAGATTCCAACGGTCTGAATGCTTATACTTAACCCGCAAGCGACACGTGCCAGATTTATTTAAATCACATTTAATTTATAAAGAATTTCACTCTTTCTCACACTCCCTACTCCATGCTCAATGAAATAGCCTCAGAACATCAGTTGGGCTTGATTTTTGAAATGATTTTTAAGTCCAACTAAGCAGTCGTAATGGTCTGAGATTGTAGATATCGGACTTTCGACGCGCGGTCTAGATCCAATACAAAGTTTAAAAGGGTTCCTGAGAGCAAACAGGTTTAGAGTTTGATCCTAAGTTTCATGATGTTATAGCGTTAGTAGTCCTACTCATTTTGGGTCTTGTAGTTCGTATTTAAAGTGGTTCAAGTCAATTCTATTGAGTATTCAGTTTGGTACTTAACCAAATTCTACCCTAATTATGGCAGAATACGATCCTAGGGCTATTCTAGGCCCTATTTTGGGAACTTTTAGGTATTATATTATTTTAATTATTTTTTTAGTGGTTCATCATCAATTTTACCCTGACTCCACCAAATTTTATAAGATTTTGAGTTGTAAAAAAATTTTAAAAATTTCAGAAGCAGCAGCTGTCCAACAAGTGATTATCGGACAGTTTCTCACAGAGACCTACTTTAAACTATATTAAATATTTTATTATATTTTTTAAATATTTTTATATAAAACTAGACTCATTTATATTAAATCTAGTTTTTGAATCACTTAAATTGGAATTATAACGAAGGAGATATGATTTTTCAAAGTTCGATAAAATGCATAAAAAAAGTGTAAAAATCGGGCTGCTTGTCAGCTGTACGGACGAGGCCTTGCCGGTCACTGACCTATTTGGCTTGGGTTCACCCCAGGGGTGAGGTCCTCACCCCCCAGGGATGCCGGAAACATGTGGGGCCCACCTTGGATCCCCCCTAATTGAGTCGTTTGGGCCCACGAGTCCGTCGAGGCATTTATCGAGTCTCATTTACAAACTAGAATGAGTTACATGACATACAATATATGTTTTTGGGGTAAAAGAAGCTAATCCATCCAAATAACCTATCTACATTATGAGATTCCAAGAATTACATAGTTAAAATCCTATTTTATGCATGTACGTACCATTTACGGTAAGTTTTAGTTTAAGTATAGTTCTTCACCTTTTAAACTTTAGGATTGTGTCTAATATGACGGTACTTGGAGAAATTTGAAGAATGGGGTGGTGAAAGGTAAGATTTTGAAGGAAATGGGTTGAAAAATAATTTTTAGACTTTAGGATTGATCTTTAAGAGTGATATGATTGACCCATTGCCTAAGGACGTCTAACTCCAGGTTGGTAAAAATTCGGGGTGTTACAACTAGCACAACCATTCTACAGACCACCTGTACCTCGAAATAGGCCGCCTCAACGACCTATGGCAGGGTAACCAAATTATTCTCAGTAAGCACGTGTACATACACTTGTAGTTGAAGCATCTAAGTCAACAACTGCAGTGCCTTTAGCATTTGAAGTCATTGCCCGCATTCAAGGTACACCTGTATTTCTATTGGTAGACACCGGGTCAACTATTTCGATAATATCATAATCTATAGTCAAGTGCTTAGGGCTGAACATTATCCCTATGGTTGGGGTGAGAGTCCTTACTGCAACAAGGGCCTTCTCTGATGCCATGAAGCTTTGTAAAGGTTGCCCGATAGACTTAGGAAGCAGAATGGTGTGCATTGACCTAATCGTCACCCCGCTGTATCATTACGATGTCATCCTCGGCGTGGATTGGTTCACCAAAATGAAGGCAGAGATCAATTGCGATACCAGATTGGTGACAGCCCATGGACCTGAGGGCACGACCTTTACTTTTCTAGTTCAGGTCAGTTACCTCTACTGCATAAGTTATTACACTTCCTTATTGAAAAATGTTGATGGTCCGACACTTGGGGGCATGCCTGTAATCCAAGACTTCATGGATGTGTTCAAAACGATACCCGAACAACCTCCTCAGCGTGAGATCAATTTTACTATCGACCTTGTGCCCGGTGCGACGCCCATTTCCTTACTAACATACTGCATGCCTCCATGTGAAATGGAGGAATTGAGGAGACAGATAGATGATTTGCTGGAATTAGGTTTTATACGGCCTAACGTATCTCCTTGGGGAGCACCTATGTTATTTGTAAAGAAGAAAGATGGATCGCTACGGTTGTGTATTGATTATCGCATGCTGAATCACGTCACAGTTAAGAACAAGTATCCTCTGCCCAGAATAGATGACCTGTTTGACCAGCTGACATGGGCACAATATTTCTCTAAGATAGATTTACAATCCAGATATCATCAGTTGTGCGTTAGGGATGAAGACGTGTAAAAAACAACATTCAAAACTAGTTTTGGGCATTATGAATTCCTTGTGTTGTCGTTTAGACTTACAAATGCACTGGCCGTATTCATAGACCTCATGAACCAGGTGTTTTGGCCATATCTGTATCGATTTGTCATTGTGTTTATAGATGACATTTGGATATACTCAAAGAGTTAGAAAGATTACGAAGAACACTTGCGAGCAATCTTTGATACTCTCAGAAAAAATCAGTTATTTGCGCAATACCAGAAATGTGACTTATAGAAAGAAGAAGTCAAGTTTTTAGAGCACATAGTTTTCAAGGAAGGAATTGTTGTGGACCTTTCCAAGGTGACTGCGGTGCAGGACTGAGAGCAACCCGGGTCAATTACAGAAGTGAGGAGTTTCCTCAGACTTATTGGCTACTATCGTCGATTTATTAAAGACTTTTCCAAGATAGCCAGACTATTGTCTCAACTCACTCAGAAGGATCTTAAGTTTATCTGGAAAGAGAAAGCAGAAGCAGTCTTTCAGGAATTAAAGGACAAGCTGACGTCCACACCCGTGCTAGTATTGGCAGAGCAAGAGGTTAAGTATACTATCTACACCAACGCCTCTCGTGTTGGTTTGGGATGTGTACTGATGTAAAAGGATAAGGTGATTGCCTATACCTCACGACAGTTGAGGAAACATGAAGAAAATTACCCCACGCATGACCTGTAATTGGCAGCGATCATTTTTGCATTAAAGCTCTGGAGACATTACTTATACGGAGAGGATTTTGAGCTCTTTTGGGACCACAAGAGCCTTAAGTATATCTTTACTCAGAGGGACCTAAATATGAGGCAACGACATTGGATGGAAACCTTGAAAGACTTCAAGTTTGAGGTCTCCTACCATCCTGATAAGGCCAACCTTATCGCCAACGCGTTGAGCCACAAAGAGATAATAGAATTTACAGCTCCACTGATGATAGAAGAATGGAATATAGTAGAGTTTGTGCGAGATTTCGAATAGAAGCTTACAGTTGAAGAGCCTTTCAAGAGCATTGCTCACATCCATGTACAGCCACTTAATGATGACCGAATTGTTGCGGCCCAGAAAGAAGACAAACTATTGGTGAGGATGAGAGAACGAGCAAGTGAAAGTGAAGAATTCGAATGGAGGATTGGCTTAAATGGAGGTTTACGATATCGTGGCCGCTTATGCGTCCCGAATCTCCACGACGTGAGAAAGGAAGTTGTAGAAGCTGCTCACAATTTAAAGTTGGCAATGCATCCAGGTAGTATGAAGATGTATCCAGACATGAAGCGTTCGTACTGATGGAATAACATGAAGGCCCACATAGCAGATTATGTATCCCGTTCTCTCACGTGCCAGTAAGTCAAAGCCGAGCATCGCCGACCTCCTGGTTTACTTCAGCCCATGCCCATAGCTGAATAGAAATGGGATTCATATCCATGGATTTCATTTCTAGGTTACCAAAGACAAGAAAGGGGCATGACTCCATTTGGGTGATTGTGGATCGACTGAAGAAATCGGCCTATTTCCTCTCAATCAGAATTTCTAACTCCGTAGACGATTTAGCCAAGTTGTACATTAAGGAGATTGTTCGGCTGCATGGAGTGCTTATGGAGATTGTGTCGAATTCAGGAAGTTCAGTACCGCGTTCCACCCACAGATAGATGGGAAAACAGAATGGGTAAACTAGATATTAGAAGACATGTTGCGAGCATGTGTGCTTGATTTTAAGGATAGTTGGGATGACCGTCTCCCCTATGCCGAGTTTTCTAATAAAAAAGCTTCTAAATAAGCATTGGCATGGCTCCCTACGAAGCTTTATATAGGCAACCTTGTCGAGCACCACATTATTGGGAAGAAGTTGGCGAAAAGAGCTTGGTTGACCCAGATCTAGTACAGGCAACCTTAGAGAAGAATGCCATTATCAGGCGTCGACTTCTTACAGCCCAGAGTAGACAAAAGAGTTACACCGATACCCGACGATGACAGTTGGAATTTGAAGTTGGGGACCATGTATTTTTTAAAGTTTTCCCCATGAAGGGAGTCTTTTAGTTTGGCAAGAAAGGGAAGCTTACGTCGAGATTCATTGGCCCATTCCAGATTTTAGACCGAGTGGCTGTGGTAGCATACCGTCTTGCTTTGCCCACACCACTCGCAGGCTATACAACGTATTTCACGTATCGATGCTGAAGAAGTACGTTCTTGATCCTATTCAAGTTATCAAGTGGGAGTAAGTGTAGCTAAGCGAAGATGCTACTTATGTACTTCGACCAACACGGGTCCTGGATAGGAAGGAATAAGTGCTATGCAGTAAAGTTATTTCACTTGTGAAAGTATTATGGACACACCACACTGAGGAAGAGGCAACCTGGGAAATGGAAGTCGATGTCCGTAAGAACTACCCTTAGATCCTCGAGGAGTACGAAAAGGTACTAATTTCGGAGATGAAATTTTTCTTTAAGGGTAGATTGTAACGTCTTGAAAAAATTCGTATAAAGACCCTAGTACCACCTCAGCCAGAAATCCCTAAGGACCGTATTTTGTAGAAATTAGATGAAAATTAATTAAGTAATAAATTAAATAGTCGATGGATTTAGCTTGAACCACTATCTATACAAATGGCAAGACCCAAAACTATCAAAATCACTAACTCAAAGCTACTTAAAAACCTAGGAGTAATCTTAAAAGCCGGTTACTCTTGGGAGCACATTGAAACTACGTATTGGACCTGGACCACACGTCGAAAGTCCGATAAGTGTAAAACTATAGGGTTATGACTTCCTTATTGGGCTTAACAACCACCGTAGGAATCAAGCCCAAATAGTATCCAGAAACGCACAACTTGAGCTCTAAGCGAAGTGTGTGAGAAACGCGAATATCTTTGAAAAACATAACAGAACTTGAGTAAATTGAACGTTTCGCTTGCAGGCGAAATTGAAGATTTTAGACCGTCAGTTTCTGGCCAAACTTCACCCATGGATCATGAAAATTTTTCCTCACATATTTATATTTTGGCCCTGATCGAGTAACAATGACTGTTGATCTGATACTGGTTCTCCATGGTCAATCTGCTAATCCGATCATACCAAAATCATAACTTGGCTTAAATTCATGGTCAGAGAACTTCCTGCATGCCGGAGGTGAGTAATGCACCTCCAGATGAGTCCTGTTTGCTCGAAATAGGCATCCTTTGGCTACAACCTAAGTATAGCATGGCCCTAGGGCCATTAACATCACTTCTGGGCCTATATATAACCATTAAACTACCCTCTCTCTCTCTCCCATATGAATATCTCCAAACCCTAGGAGAGAGAAGAGAGAAAAGGAGAGAAAAGGGGAAGAAATGAAGAAGGATTCTTGGAGTTTGCTGTACTGATTCCTTCCTACTACTCTACGTATTGAATTGCCTTTACATCTAGTTAACTGATTTATTTCAACTATGATTTGGGTAAGAAATCCTAACCCCAATCTTGATTTAGGGATCCAAATAGATTAATCGATGAAATAGTTAACCTATTTCGATATTTAGGTACCCGTTGTTCAGTATTCTGGAATGTAGGATTCGAACCACGTTCGAATCAAGTATTCTTACGAAAAGTGTGGACTATAAATGTTTAGGTTATGATTTTCAATGCTCTTAATATTAGCAATGATGTATGTCTGACTTGATTGCTGCCATATGATCTTAGTTACGACGTTTTCGATAAATTACACATGTGTGAACTATGTTGAATATAAGATGCATTCCATGTGATTGTTGAAATGTTTGAATGAATGTGAAATATTGATTTGTGCTCAACATGATTTCTAATTTAAGATCCATGTATGTTACATGCTTTTTAACCGATGTTGTGTAATGAATTGCTATGGTACATGTTGTAACTAATTTAATCTATGTATTTACTAAGGTGTAGTCTAAGTGTTTGATAAGATGTCCGAATGAGAATTTGTTGATGGATTGTATTTATTAAGGGTATTGAGATATGATTCTCAATTACCTTATCTATATGTATAGTTCCATCATGTAATTATAATTTTGATCATGCAATTTATAGATGAAATGTAAATATTGGGTAACATATTCAATGTGTTTGACAAAATGCTCAAATGAGAATTGTATTTGAATTATTTGTTAAATGTTGTTATGATTATCACATGTGTTCTATCTACTGCACTTGAGTTGGATTGGGGCATACCCTGGCCCAGGCGATTGGTAACAATTCTCGTTGAGTGGTGGAATTAGTCTCGCCACATTTGATACGTTCAGTGAATTCGGGTCATACGACGATTGTCGACAGTGGTTAGGCCACGTGGAGTGCTTATACACTCCATGTCGATTAATTCAGCGTGCGCTCGTACCAATCGCACTTATCTAACAAAACTGATTGGCCTATTGTGTATTTATCATGTATAGATATCCCTGCTTAAATCTAAGGTACCACTTACCAATGTAAAGAGCCCATCTCAACCATGGTACCTTGATTTACTAAGACTCATGAGACGGGCATGGTGGTATGGGATACTGTGGTCGAGCTGTCAACCTACGCTTAGGTGATGAGCCTCCCCGTATTGACCAATGAGCAATACAAACTCGTGAGTCGGGCATGGTGGTATGGGACACCTTGTTCGAGCTGTCGACCTACGCTGAGGTGACGAGCCTCCCCGTAGTGACCTCAAGTATAAACTCTTGAATTTGTCATCTACTGCTTTACATTAAGGGGTGATGCCCTACAACTTGCCTATCATATGTGGTTAACTAGGATTGATGACCCTAGATGGATCCTTTGTTTGGATAAATGATTTAAAGAGAGGTACCTTAACTTCCCAAACCTGCTGTATGAATAAGCCAAATTGAGTACCCAGCTAACACCACCATACACCGCATTGTATGAGCCTTTATAGATGAAGGGCACGATGAGGGAGTTTGTCATGATTGAATTGATGATGTTGTCGCTTGTGAGGGAGATTTGTGTGAGTGATTGCATCATTACTGCACTCCATTCTTGCATTAACTAGAGTATTTGGGAAGTTATTTTTGTATTGTTTTATCATTACTAGTTTGAATTAATGACATGTTAACCTTTGCCTTATAGTACCACTGAGTTGATCACTCACTCCCACTCTGGGACGGTATTTTAAAACACCAACCAGACTCTGTTATATATGCAGGTGATGAGGATGTATACGCAGCGGAGTTGGACTTTGCAGATAAGGAAGAAGAGTTCTCCTATGTTCAGCTCTCTGATAGGTCTATGTATACCTCATGCTACTTCAATGGGATTACAGGGATACATGGATTAGTCAGACACTTACATTTGGTCATTTTGTATGTTTTGAGTAAAACATGTATATATTCATCCCGGTGATCTACTCATACTCTGGAGGTTGTGAAACATGTACATATACCTTATATATCTATTTCAGTCTTCCACTTGCTTAATTACATTAACTCTATAGTATGATATGTCGATTTAGTGTAATCTCTCTCATGTTTAATGCACTAATATGGACAACATTTAAACATCATTATCTATGTTGCATAAGTGATGCGTTGGATCTCGGGAGTTGAGCTTTTTAAACATCATTATCTATGTTGCATAATATCGAGTGAGTTTTGAGGACATCGATAACAGGGTTCGATTTCATCGAACCACATATCGATAAATCGACAAAGGCAGAAAACTTAGAGATTTTTCTAATTTTACAAAATAGTTTTCTCACCTTAAACCTTAAGATGTTCTATCCATTTTTAAGGGTTTTATATACCTGGTGTTTTGGGACATGGGATGTGAGGCTAAGGTTTACCTTTAATGAGTTCGGGCACACATCTTGTTGAGGCAGACGCTTGAACAATCTTCCTATGGGGCTTACTTGTCTTGCGGACTCAACATTCACTCTAATTGACAAACTAGAGCATTTTCAAAATTAGCATCACTGTATCTCTTTAAAACAATAGTAAAACCACTAAAATGAATACCATAATCAACAATACATTTCAGACGTCTTAAAATCATAGACGTCTACAAGATTATGTGTATATCTACTTAGCTTACCTACTATAATAGCTATGTCATGTCTAGTGTAGATCATTAAGTACATCAGGCTACCAATTATTCTTAAATACTTTAATTTTGATGCGTCAATAAGGTGTGCTAATATGTACATAGTCTAAGTGGTAAAATCTCCTTAATATTTTCTCGACATACTAATATTACAATAAGATAAGAACATCATCTTTATTGATTACCTTGATAGCTAAGATCATACCTGCTTCTCCTAAATCTTTCCTATCAAACTTAGAGAATAAGAATTTCATAATTGCAATAACAAATTTAACATCAATTTTAAAGTATGTCATTTACATAAAAATAGATAATAATACCACCACTTCCTAAGAATTTTTTATACACACACAACCCCCTTATCTACATCATTTAAAAGGTAGAACTTTTCATGCCATTGTTTAGGTGCATGCTTCAAACCGTACAATGACTTAAGTAATTTACATACTCTATTATCATTTCCTAAGATTTGATAACCTTCGGGTTGTTTCATATATAGATATTTCTTCTTCCAACTCTTTATTTAGAAACACCATTTTAATATCCATTTAGTGTATCACTAGCTTGTATATAAATGTTATCGCAATTAATACCCCAATAATTGTAATTCTGGATATAGAAGAATATGTGTCAAACCAATCAATTCTCTTTTTTTTTTTTTGTTTAAAGCCTTTAGCGACTAACTTGGCCTTTAACTTATCAATGATTCCATATGGTTTTAGTTTCTCATTGGACACGCATTTACATCCTGTCATTTTATTTTTAATTAAAAGGTCTATGAGCTTCATTGCATTATTTGATATAATAAGATTTAACTCGTCATTAATGATTTCATTCCAAAAGGTTGCATTAGGGGGTCGAGTGTCACGCCCCAAACTCGGAAACCGGACTCACAAAATTCCCGATCGCCGAATCCGGAGCCGACAGCCTCCGTAGAACCCCATTCTCGGCTCCTAGCTCCCATTCGCCAGGTTCCGATCCTGGGATGCTACGAGGAGGATTTTAAATATCAGTTTGATTCGTAACAAGCATAAACAAAGGCATAACCCACAAACAACAACTAAGAAATCCATTACATTTCCACTATGATTAAAAACTTTACAAGTACAATGAGCATAAAGGGAAATACAATGGTAAAGAACAAAAACTCCAAAACGCTCTGCAACGTACTCCTGCCTCAGCGCTGCTGCGATCCAACATCACCTGCATGCAACGGTCGTGCATAAGCTTATAGAAAGCTTAGAGGGTGGTGAAAGTGTGTGCGCAAGGTAGTAATATGAACATGCAATGTCAGAGTAATGCGGAATATGCAGATAGAACCATAATATCATGAGTCGTACCAAGGCTATGCGATGCAAGACATAAATGGTATTGGCCACCCCAAGGCCATGCGATGTGCAATGCAACTCAAGCATACAGATCGTCATCTATGTCCACACATCAATACAGCTCAAAATAGGGGATATCACCGAGGTCTAGTACACTCTAAACCAGATTGCCGCCACATCGCACGCAATAAGGTAAGTGGAAGAGACCACACTATCCGTCTGCCAATATCGGGCGTGACTCGTCGATAGCGGACTCATTCCTCGAGCTGGTCAAACTCAGCCTAGCATTGCCCCCTACTCTCGGGCGGGTAAGGCCGCACCCCCTTCCAACCGACCACAACACAGTGGAGAGCGTAACCGTCTGGTAATCGGCATTCAATGCTCATCTACCCACTCGGTCTAGACGTTGGAGCAACCTCTTGGTACCATAAGGGTTTAAGGATTTTTACCCAGGGATATCTATAGTACTCCATGTAGAATAAGATTTTCGGTATCCAATCCTGCCAACCATGATACATCTGTGGAAGTTACGACCCCAATGTCGTTAGGGCGTACAATATCCATGTTATACAAATGCGATATGCATGATTCACGCTATCCAGTCATGCATCAAATCCTGCGTATATCGTGCGCTCATGTAGGGCAACACCGCCTAACTGGGAGCCCATAAACAATCTGCCCGAAGGCAAATGCTATGATCAGACAATTATCACGTTAAGCATACATATGATGCGTATGATCATGAGTCATGGAACTGTACTAAACATGTTATAATAAAATGAACTATCTTACAATGCAGATTGACCTGAACGGCGTATACACAATAAGTACGGCCCAGTAATGGGCCCTAAGGAGAGTCGTAATGTGGACATCCAACCAGCATCACACTCGCAATGTGGACGTCAAACCAACATTGCACCCAAGGAACGATCGTTGCAAACATCGCTACATAATCCGGGTTGGGTTCGCACATTGCAATGGACCTTAGGTATATCTCATTGGGCCTTAAATACATCAAATGGGCCATAACATATG
The DNA here is from genome assembly GCA_037074715.1 of Magnolia kwangsiensis. NCBI lineage: Eukaryota > Viridiplantae > Streptophyta > Magnoliopsida > Magnoliales > Magnoliaceae > Magnolia > Magnolia kwangsiensis. The sequence goes on from CM073571.1 coordinate 88,087,570, forward strand.
GGCCTTTTTACTCATCAGATGAGCTACATAAATGAATCACTCCAATGGGCCTTATGTGCATTGCAATGGGTCATAACCAGTGGGCCCTAGGTTGCATTCAATGGGCCTAATTTCATGGGTCTTATGTGTCTTAGATGGGCCTAGTCCTATGGGCTTTATGTATTTCAAATGGGTCTAACTCATAGGCCTTTTATACATCAAATGGGCCGGCCTAACCCATAGGCCTTTACAAATCAAATGGGCCTAACCCATAGGCCTTTTATAATTCAAATGGGCCTATCCCATAGGCCTTAAAATGATCTTTCCAAGTGGATGGATGGTCCGGATGCATCGCATTCATCATGGCGGGGTCCACATGAGGGCCCACCATAGCGTATAGGATATGCTATATAATGTATATAAACTACACAATATTTTTATATATATATATGGTATATACCATATCATATATAATATAAATATATACATATCATACCATATATAATATAAATATATACATATATATAGACACACATGCTGCACACACACGCTACACACACACTGTACACATGCTGCACACACATGCAACACACACACATGAACGCACACACGCTGCACACACATGCAACACACACACATGAACGTACACACGCTGCCCCACACCGTTAGGGCCCCATCGTCACGCTGACGGTGGGAACAAACCCATACATCACTGTGGGTCCCATGTGGGGCCCACCATAACGTTTATTTTACATCCAAACGGTTCATAGGGTCATTCAGACCTGGATGAAGGGAAAACATAAATTTCATCATGATCCAAAACTGTTGTGGCCCACGGAAGGTTTTCAATGGCAGAGGTTCCATTCCACTGTTTTCTGCACCGTGGGCCACCTGAGTGTTGGATAGGGCTGGAACTTGGAGGGGGCCCACTACTCTGGGTGGCCCACCTCGTGGACGGTGTGAATACAAAACTTACATCATGGTGGGGCCCACGGCAACAGCCGTGGGATGAGTTCGACCGCCCGCCCGCCGTAGTGCAGCAGGCACTGCCTGCACCGCTGACATAGCAGCGTTGGCTGCTATGTTAGCTTGTTTTTTTTTAAAAAAAAAACACGAATTTTCAAGGATTCTCCTATGTGGGGCTGGCATCAAGGAAATCCATCCCGTCCATTGCATTCACCGACTCGGTACCGACAAACAGAGTCCAAACTTGGGCCTGTTTCGACGCGTAGAAGAAATCTAGGGGGGCTTTAAACGGTGGAGATCACTGTTATCTAAGGTTTGGCCCGCCTGAAATTTGGATCAGCTTCACATTTTAACTCAACGCCTAAAATGTTATGGGTAAGGGGATGGACGGCTTGGATTGAATGCTTACCCTAAGGTGGGGCCTATACAAGTGGCCCACCCCCAAAAAGGCTTTTTCCCCTTTTTTTTTTTTTTTTTTTTTTTTTTTTTTTTTTTTTTTTTTTACATACAGGAACGTCCAGCGTCCCAGACGCTGGACGGTTTACCCCTTTAAAAAGAAAAATAATGGTGGGGCCCTGATTAGGTGAGCCATCATATGGCTACCCCAAACACATACAAGGTGGGCCCCATCTACAAATGGATAGGATCCAAAACATACATCCTAGTGGGGTCCATTCAAGGGGGGCCACACAATCCTATCACAAATAAAATAAAATAATATAAAAATAAATAAATAAATGAATAAAAGAGAGAGATGGAGAGAAAGAGAGAGATGGAAGGTGGGACACGTGTGTGATGGAGGGACCCCGACACTATGGGCCCTCCCTTGCGATAAATCATACAACAAGTGGGTCATTTAGCATGAGGGACCATAAAAAATGTAACTCAACGGTGGAGATCCATTCCCCACCGATATGGACGGTATAGATGACCTTTCTAACTGAAATAAACATCATGATGGGGCCCATGGAGAATGGCCCCATCATGGAATGATCATGATGATCCAAGTGGTCCATCGGCCACAACTTAGGGTCCCAAGCGAAATCCACACCATTGATCGGTGGGCCTCACTTGGTCCACCATAAAAATAAGAAAGACTACGCTAAAGAGGCACCCACCGTCCGATCTTCTTGCTCCTAGGGGTTCCTTGGCACCTTAGCTTCAACTTCAATGGATGAGATGAAGAATGGAGGGTTGAGATGAGAGATCTTGGGATGAAGAGGTGGGCCACACTTGGAGCTTGAGAATTTTGGAAAACTCCATATGTATGGGCTCTTTGTTGCTTGGGATTTTTAAAATGAGAAAGAGAGAAAGAGAGAGAGTGATGTAGAGAGAGATGGATGGAGGGATGAATGATGGTTGTGTAAGAAAAGATTGACTTTTGAGGCTTTTGTGTAAGAGAGGTATAGGTGGTGAAGACTTTTGTGGCTTTTTGTGTAAGAGAGGTATGGGTTTGGGAGACTTTTGTGGTTGCTTGGGAAAAGGAATAAAAGTGATGTGTACTTGACATGTAATGGCTTGATGGATTGATTGATTGATGGGATTGGTGTGATTGATGTGACACATCGTAGAGATTCCCTTGAGTTTCGCAACGCGCGGCGTTTTCTCGCACCGAACGTTGGCCCACATCTCTTGACCAGGATATCGACTCGGCGCGCGAGTCGCGGCATCAGAACCGCAACAACGGCGCGGTCGCTATGGTATTGGTCTCGGGTTAAGTCGACTCGGGTTGTCGGCACATGAATTAGGATCGCGCGTCGATATCGGTTAAGGGTCGAAGGTTGCCGAAATTCGACTGGTAAGACCGCGAAAGTCTACTGAAAGGTACGGACCAAGATACGGGTCTTACATCGAGCGCTTCTGAATAAGAAAGAGGATCATCTTCTTATGGCTTTTCTTCATTTATCTCATCTTTACCTATATCAGTTGATGCAAGACCTATTTAACTGACCTTCTTTATTTCTAAAAACCTATTATTTCATAGAAAATAATATTTTTTAAGAACCCTGCATCTCTAAATTTTATAATAGTATTTAGATCTAGAATCTTATTTTTAAATTTTAAAACTAAGAATTTATAAGTTAGACTATTTTCTGCATATCTTATAAACAAGTAATCAATAGTTTTTTTTTTTTTTTTTTTTTTACATAATTTCATTTTCTTAGTTTCAGAGATGTGATCTCTATCAGTACTTATACATTAACCAAATCATGCTACATAAAAGACATTTGACAATTATAAGCATAATTAGAATAATGCACAATAAGCAATCCCAAAGAAAATCATACATAGTGGTTCGACTACTTGCCTACTCCACTCCTAGCGGACACACTCTCTCCTAAAGTGTACCGGATTTCACTATCCAATGGTTTTAAATTAGGTTAACCATGAACCTTCATAACCTACCCAAGGTTAACTAAGGGACCTACACAAGGTTCCCTTAAAATGCCTACATAAGGTGACAAGTCCTACCCAAGGACACAACTGGAAGCCTATCCAAGGCAACCCAAGCCTACAAAAGGCAACTCCAGCCTACACAAGCCAATGCTTACATAAGGCAACTTATCCTTTACAAGGACCACGTATTTTCCTGTCAGAGGCCAACAAAGAGGTCTTGGTGAGTTTGTCACCCAAACTCTGAATCTCAATCCTACACAGGGAAAGGGATTCGAACTCGAAGAACTCTTTAGACTTACAAATAAGTGAGTGAGCCCATTTCTCACTCGATGTGAAGATCTTCGATGATGACGAAGAGTCTTCAGCTCCCTTGAACCGCAACTGCTTCTAATGCTTCAATGAATGCTCCAAAGTTGTGAGGTTTCTCTATTTATATGATATTATTTTAAACACACATAAAGAAGGTTCCCATGAGCTATGCATTTAAGAATTCTAATACTAAAATTTACCTGCAAAGAGGTCAGTTGGAAACTCAATGAATGCTAGAGTTCATAATTCAATCTAAGCAACTCTCTCACACTCTCATGATTTTTAACTCAGTTAGCTAAGAGGCAACCTATGGTATTTATAAAGAAGGAATCTCAACGGTAAAAAAAGGGCAAAAATCAGTCATTATTGATGCTATCGAGCAGACTTCGATTCCATCAAAATTTGAATTTCGATGTTATCGAGCCTACATCGATTGCATCGATTTCCTACACACATATATTCATTTTTGTGTAGAAGAGATTCTGCTCGATTTTATCGAGTACCTTTCGATTCTATCGATGTGCACTTTAATATCATCAAGAGGTAGTTTGATTTAATCGGGTTTCTTTTAGAAAAATTACCTTTGGTTGCTGGAAGATTTTGTCCTAATGGTCGATGTTATTGATCATCATTCGATGCTATCGATTTTTTGAACTTCGATGTCATCGAATGGTATTCGATGGGATCAAAGAGATGTATTTTCCTGAGTGGTTCGCTGGACAAAATGTTCCTTATTTTTTATGTAATCGAACAGGCATTAATATAATCGAGAACTTACTCTCGATGTAATCAAAGGTGACTCGATTATATCGATGAACACTTTTAAAATATTTTTCTGCGTAGGAGTGCCCTAAGTCGATGTCATCGAATAGGGTTCGATTCTATCAAAGTTAGAATTTCAATATAATTGACAATTCTCAACATTTGGTGATTTTATTGCTGGACAGAATGGGCCTAATCTTCGATGTGATTGAACCATGTTCGATAGAATCGAATATGACTTTGATTGCAAATAAATGCAATCGATTTTACCTATGTAGTTCATGTTTTACTTTACTAACATTCTAAGTGTTCAACACTTAAGCTCACCAAAGATAATTTTCAAAGAATTGAAGGTAAGACTAACTTAAATGGGGGTCATTTACATTGGGAGTTTGGTTAGGGACGTGAGGTTTCATTTACTTGTTTGTAGCACTCGATCTTCTTCTTGGTTTATGCCTTAATGCTGTAATTTTCATCTTAAGGCTCACTTGAAGACTAACTCAACGCTCACGTAATTTGACAAACCAGGGCACTTTCACTTTAAGATATTTATAATTAGGAGTGTACTTTTTTTTCTTTAGATATATGCGGTGTCTTTCCACTTACCTTATAAGGTATCCTATTTTGAATATAATAGGCAGATAAAAATGCTTCTCCCCACGTATTAGAGAGCAAGCTCAAACTATTTAACACGGCATTCATAATTTCTTTTAGCGGGACACACAGTCTGTAATGTGGGTCTTCATGTCATCCCATCATTACGTCCTCTTCATGTCACTATACTGCCCGGATGCATCGCAAGTCTAGAACTGTGCGCAGCCTTGAGAATCTCTCATCTCAAGTCAGGGACATCTGGAATGCATAGGCGACCATGATAACGTAAGCCCCCATCCGTTCCAACTCGCCACTCGACATCTGTATCATTACTGGCCTACTCTCGAAGCTCAGTCAGACGCTCATCGTCCCTCTGCACCGCGATGACCCTGTCATCGATAAGAGGTCACACCCGAACGTGTGCGATAACCTCGAATGGCTCCTCCACAGTGAGTTTCGGCTCAAAGTCTCGCAAAAACTCAACCATGTCCCACTCGACAACCATCAGCGGAGCTGCAAACTCTATCACCTTCTTAAGGCTCAACGCATCAGCCACAAGGTTCACCTTGCCCGGATGGTAGGAAACCTCAAAATTAAAGTCCTTCAAGGTCTCCAACCATCGTCACTGCCTCGTATTCAGGTCTCACTGCGTGAATATATACTTGAGGCTTTTATGGTTGCAAAAGAGCTCAAACTCCTCTCCGTAGAGGAAATGTCTCCAGAGCTTCAATACGAAGATGACCGCTGCCAACTCTAGGTCATGTGTAGGATAATTCTTCTTGTGCTTCCTTAATTGTCTCAAGACATATGCAATCACCCTGTCCTTCTGCATAAGGACACAACCTAAACCAATGTGAGACGTGTCCATATAGATCGTATATCTAACCCCTTGCTCTGGCAATACTAGCACAGGGGTGGACGTCAGCCCGTCTTTCAGCTCCTGAAAAGCTGATTCTGCCCTCACGTTCCAGGCGAACTTCAGATCCTTCCGTGTCAACTGAGACAAGGGTCTAGCTATCTTGGAGAAGTCCCGAATGAATCGTCAATAGTATCCAGCAAGTCCCAAGAAACTCCTCACCTTGATAACCGAACCAGGCTGCTTCCGATCCTGCACCGCGACTACCTTAGCAAGGTCCACTGTTATCCCATCCTTAGACACGACATGCCCCAGGAACTTGACTTCCTCCTTCAAGAAGTCGCACTCTTGAACTGTGTGAACAACTGGTGCTGTCTTAAAGTATCTAGGACCAATCGTAAGTGCTCCTCATGCTCCTCTCGACTCCTGGAGTATATCAGAATGTCATCTATAAATACAATGATGAATCGATAAAGGAACTGCCGAAATACATGGTTAATCAGGTCCATGAACACGGCTGGTGCGTTCGTAAGACCGAACGACATCACAAGGAACTCATAATGGCCAAAACTAGTCATGAAAGCCGTCTTCTGTACATCCTCATTCCTGATGTGCAGCTGGTGACACCCTGACTGTAGATCAATCTTCGAGAAGTACTGCACTCCTCTTAGTTGATCAAACAGGTCATTTATCCTGGGCAATGGGTACTTGTTCTTCACCGTAACCTGATTCAGCCTGTGGTAGTCAATGCACAACCGTAATGAGCAGTCTTTCTTCGTCACGAACAACACAGGTGCTCCCCAAGGAGACACACTTGGTCGTATGAAGCCAACCTCTAATAAATCATCGATCTGTTTCCTTAACTCCTCCATCTCACACGGGGCCAGGCGATACGTCGACAATGAGATGGGCGTCAAACTGGGTACCAAGTCGATAGTAAAATCGATCTCGCGCTGGGGTGGCAACCCAGGTATCTTCCTGAACACGTCCTCATAGTCGCAGACTACTAGCATGCTTTCAAGTGTCGGGACATCAACATTCCTTAACAAGGAATCATAACAAATCACTCGAGAGGGGTGACTGACCTACACCGAAAATGTAAAGGACATGCCCTCCGGCTCGTAAACTGTCACTAAACGAGTCTCGCAGTCAATCTCGGCCCTCCCCACAGTTAGCCAATCCATGCTAAGGATGACGTCAAAATGATAGAGAGAGGGGTCGATAATAAGGTCAATGGCTATCGTCCTGTTCCCTAGATCTAGCCAACAACCCTCACACATCATAGTGGCATCAGTGCAGGTCCCGTGTGCTAAAATAACCCGCACCCCAACCATGCGAGTAGTCTGTAGCCCGAGGCGCTTGACTACTGAAACAGATATGACTGAGATCGTAGATCCTGTATCCATCAACAAGAATATGGGAGTACCTCCGATATGGGTTGTGACCTCAAAGGCCAACGGTGGTGCGGTCTCTGTCCCGGATGGCTTAGCTGTCAATATGTGTACACGAGCCTGTTGAGGACGGTTAGGCTGTGGTACCATAAGCCGTTGCAGTGGCCTAAAATGAGGTGCTGGAGGTCTGAAGGAGGGATGTGCAGGCGCTGTACGTAGAGGTGGTGGTGCGGGAGGTCTGAGGCATCGGACGAACCATCCTCTAAGGCGACGAGAACCCACTGTCTCGCATCCTGGAAAAATATGTAGTCTCGGTGTGGCTAGGCTTCTTGCAATAGCGGCACCATACATCAGGTCGCCTCAAATAGCCAGGGGATGCAGAAGACTTCTGTTGTACCTCAAGTTGAGGCCTCTTCGAGAGGAAAGGCCTACTCTCGAACTTAGGTCGCGGCCTAGGAACCATAGGTGCTCGTGTGCGGGCCGACCTGTCCCCGTCCTGCTCTGCACGCAAGGACATACTCACCATCTCTGCATAGGAAGAAATGCTCACACGGCACATCTTTGATCTGATCTCGGGCCGCAAGCCCTCAGAAAAATACCACATCCTCATCGGTTGATTACTCAGAATCAAAGGAGCATACCTCCCTAGCTCCATAAACCTGTTTTCATACTCTGTCACCGACATGCCTCCCTGGCGAAGGCGAAGAAACTCACTCTCCTTCTCATGCCGGTACGTGACAGGAAAATACTTCTCGTGGAAGCGTGCCTCAAATGCTGCCCAAGTCCACTCATATCCTTTCGCCACAGTGCGGAGAATGCTGTCCCACCATAGGCTAGCCTCCTTCTCAAACATGAAGATGGCCAACTAAACCTGTTTCTCCTCAGAACAGTGCAACGGTCTCAGCATCTTCGAGATGCGGCCTATCCGGCCTATCCAATACTCAGCCTCCTTAGGTCTGTGAGTACCTGTAAATGTGGGAGGCCTAAAGCGCTGAAATCGCTCGAAAGAACCGCTCGCACTAGCGTGCCCAACAGGGTGTAGAGGTGAGGCAGGTGGAGTCGTTGCCATCGACTGAGAAAAAATGCCAGCCATGGAGGATAAAAATGCTGCTGCTGCTGCTGCTGCTGTATCTGCTGCTGTTGCATCAACAGCATCATCTGCTCAAGCCTATTAAAAGACGGAGCGGACTGTGATGTAGAAGGCATCGACGCAGATGCACGATGCTGCTCAGGAGGCATAGGTGTAACAGGAGGCACCACAGAAGGTGTCACAGGAAGCAGCAGGACCAGAAGCCGACTGAGAACTGGCCTAGGATCTGAATGAGATGGGCTCGCATGAGGGTCCATAGGAGTATCACTCAAGGTGAGGGCCCCATCAAGAGAATCTCTCAGAGAAAGACGGGCTGAAGTTCTCGAACCCTTAAGCGGCATCCTTACACACAACAGAGGATAGCAACCAAAGAAATTAGGCATTCACACAATCTATTCACAGTCTGTACTTCACAAGCCAAGGGAACCACATGCATTTCATTAACAAAATTGTCACAATACATGATTTGCAGCATTACATGAATCGCAACAGAGAAAGCATGTGAACAAAACACTTAAGCTTCACACACAAAGCTTCAACACTAAACAACTACTAGCTAACAAATAATAAACAAACCTCACATAAAAATAAACAAACAACGACTACACAAGTCTATGCATCAGAATCTGGCAACGGAGAAGGGGCACCCTTATCCTTCAGGCAGCATAGGATGGCCTTCAAGGTGCGAGTCACCTTGTCAAATTTTCGCTTCATGACGTCCTTGGTATCTTCAAGCTCTTGTTTTACCTCAGCTCAGAGTTCTTGGACTTCTCGTCGCAAAGCAACCTGAGTCTCCTCAAGTCGGGCTATATGAGCATCCCTAGCAGCCCGAGTCACAGGAGGAGGACTCTTATCAATATCCTAAGCCTCCTCTTCTTCTTCTTCCTGAACTTCTTCCTCTATTCCTGGCCCACCTTCTTCTTCACTTTCTTCCTCTTCACTATCATACTCACCCTTACTGTCATCATCAAGGTGGGCCTTGCGCTGTTGAGGCCCTATCTTCATCTGGTTCATAATAGCCTCATTGATGAAATGAATAGGCACAGGCAGCTCTGCCCCAAGCCTATAGCCAAACTCGAGTGCAATCTTACATATGAGCCGGCCAAAGGGAAGTGACTCCGACGTTCTTCTCGATCGCGCTATGAGGATGATCTATCGCAGCACAAACGTAGGCATGCACACATTCTCTCCCAGCCCTACTTGATACAGAAAATCTACCATGAGACGCGTACATTCACTGCGATTGCTCCACCTAGGATAAATATTGAACGTACAGATATGGTGAAGCAGACAGAAATCAGGTTACATATGGGTCGTTAAGAGGCTCTTGTTACACTGCCACTCAAATAAATGACCACATAGAAACTTGGTACGGTGATCTCGCTCACGAACACTGTTCAGATTCTTAGCACTTGGATATACCTCACCAAGTGGCACGTTCAGGAGTCGAGCTATCAACCGAACATCGATCGTGGCTTCCCGATCTCTGCCAAAGGGAATCTTGAACTGCAATGGCTCCAGCGTAGGGTCCCGAATATGAGCGTAAAAGGCATGAACAGTGCTCACGTTAGCACGAGACTGGCCTTCAAATAGTGGACCCCACCTGACAGCTTCAATGCGCTGGAATAGCAAATACTCACCAAAGAGTTGCCCATCCACACGCGCTTTAAAAAGAACCCTATGGTCCGTATACGCACCATGAGCCAAATCCGCCAACAGTATTCTTCCTATCAGAGCGTGGGGATCCAAATCTCGCTTCATATGTATTTCTCTTCCAACACTTGGACTAGCGGCGGTACTTGAATTAGCGGCACCACCTCTTGGCTTCCTTGAACGTGAAGGGCGACTAGGCCCAGCTTCATCAGTAGCACCCTTCCTCTTTTCCATAAGAGAGAGGATGGTGAAAAAGGAGAAAAAGGCTATAAGAGCCTCTATAAAGGCCATGGAAAAGTGATGAAAGAGAAGAGAGAGGGCTGACCTAATGGGTTCCCACGAGTTTGGGTCAGCTATAGGGGTGTAATGGGCCAAGAAAAGAAGGAATTGAAGAAGAGAAAGGCTAAAGACAAGAGAGGTTGAAGGCTACCACATTTTGGAGCTTCAAATGGGAACTTGGGAGCTCCACTCGCAGAAAATGGATGAAGTAACTGCTGGATATGCTTGAGAACAGTAGGAGGATGAAGGAAATAACAGAAAAGGAAGGAATGATTGAAAGGGAGGTTGGAGAGAGAAAATAGCAAATTTAGAGGAAAGGGAGAGCTTGGAGGGCTGATTTGTGAAGGAAGTATGTGATTTTGAATGAATGGGTGGTCGAACCCTGTATAGAGGGGTCCCATTTAACCCCAAACAGCATCAGCCTGGGCGGCCCGGCCCGACCAGCCTACTAACCGGCGAGGCCCTCGCCGCTCTCTGGACAATCTGGCGAGGCCTTGCCAAATGGGCGAGGTCCTCCTACCCCCCTAAGGCCAAAAACATGTGGGGCCCACCCTGGGTCCCCCTGAATGTGTTCAATTTGAGCCATATCTCTGTTTCGAACAATTTCGGGTAGTTTCAGAACTAACCTGGTACACATTCACATTTAGCAATCTTTAACAGCTAGGATAGAATTAATGAGGGTCTAGACTCGTCAATAAGCAAACTAGAAGTGGTCCGGGATCATTTCATATGACCATGGATGCACACGGACTTAATCAAAATGATCGATTTGAGTGAACTTCGCCCCTGGGCGAAACAGGGATCCTATGAAGGTTTCTATGTTCTTCGCGCACCCTCCTACGTTATAGTGGCATCAACGTGCAGTGTGTGACCCTAACCCAGGTCCAGATTAATCCAAATCAAGCTTTGATACCAACTTATAACGTCCTGAAATTCGGGGGTCGAGCATAACTCAGCTCCATAGTTCCAAAACATTACTTATGCAACATATTTGATGCAGATTGTATGTTGTCTGTATTAATGCATAAAACATGAAATAGATCAAGCCAGATAAGCACACACAATTCAGGGATATAAAGAAAATGCAAGCGAAAGACTTAAATACATATATTATTCAAAATAAATCCCCAAATGATGCGAGCTCTGTCCAGGGCAATATACATACATCTGTGTCTCAAAATACATACATGAACTAATCAGAATGATCCAATACATATCCTAAAAAATGATCCCCGCTGGTCAGGATAAGGCTTACATGAACCCACCTGAGAACTGCATGTAAGAGAACGTCTCCCCGTCCTTGTCAAAGTCTGGCTCCGCCTCGGAAGCATTCCTATCTCCTGCATCTAAGTCAGAGTCTGGTTGGTGTTTAAACACCGTCCTAGAATATGGGAGTGAGTGATCAACTCAGTGGTTCTATATAGCAAAAGTTAACATGTTATCAATCCAATCAAGCAGTAATGATAAGGCAGTACAGTCAAACATGTCCTAGATACTCTTGTTAATGCAAGGATGATATGAAAAATGATGCATGCCCTCACCACAATCTCCCTCATGCGACATCATCTAATGATCGCGGCATGAATCACCACTATGCTCTCACACCAACGCCAATGGCACATGCAGTACGATGTCATGAATATGATTGCCAAGTTTTTATTAGTCCTTTTCATATAGCAGTATTGGGAAGCTAAGACACCTCCCTTATATCATTTCCCAAAATTGATCCATTCTAGGGTCGTCAGTCCTAAAATATCTCATACGATGTTATGGTTCTAGGTCGCTGCAAGGGCTTCCAGGGCTGTTGCCCGCAATCGTTACACCACTCCCCCATCACCTTATCAATACAAGCCTATTTATATCCTTAAGACTACAGCAGGACTCGTCGCCCTATGCAGTGTCAGGATAAACTCAAGGTCAGTATAGGGGGCTCGTCACCAATTAGTATAGGCCGACAGCAAGAATGTAGTGTCTCATACCACCATAATCTGCTCAGAGTAGGGTACTCACTGGTCACTACGGGGAGGTTTGTGGCCCCAGCGTAGGTCGACAGCACGACCATGATGTCCCATACCACCATGCCCGGCTCATTTGTCTTAGGGGATCTTGGTACCATGGTTATGGGAGTTTCACTAGTAAGCTCAGTGCCTTAGATTCAAACAGTGGCGACCAAACATGGTGAACAAGCATTGGTCAATTGGGTTAGTTGATAAGCTCAACTAGGCCAAACGTACGTTGAATTGAACGACATGGAATGTATAAGCACTCCATGTGGCCTAACCACTGCCGAACACCCCAAGCACGACCCAGATTCGCTAAACTCATCTTGTGTGGCGAAAGCAACCTCATCCACTACTTTCAGGATGGTTTCCGATTGCCTGGACTATAGTACAGCCCCATTCACAAATAAAGATAATAACTAGCATATGATTCGTATTCTACATCCATGTGAGTAATCATGAAGTATAACTTGAATATAAATAGTACATGCAGAAATTCATGCACTCATTTATCATGATTTAACTAAGTACACAATCCATGGAGGAAATCATACACTCATTTAGCATGGACAGCCTAAGTTACATGATTCATGGAGGGAATCATACACACAAATACTATGGTTGAAATCCATACCTCAACCATCTTAACATGCACATTATACTAACTACCATCTCATTCAGACATTTAAACAAACACTTAGCTTACACTATTCGACATACATCACGTATGTCGACACCTTTGCAAATCAGGGTAAGTCCTCTCCCCAAGGAGTTACCGCATACATATTAGGCATATCATAACAACAATTTATCATGGCAAGCAAATCAGCAGATTCCATACGCATACATGTATTCTAACATATACATGAAATACGGTATTTACAATATACAGCATATGTATTCGGAAGACAAAACAGAAAGCACATTTGGCATGTGTAATTACATTCACAATATGAATAAATCATTAACTATCATTAAAAGGGTTGAAAACCATAACCTAAGCGTATATAGTCCGCACCTTAAACTAGAAAAAACGTATTTAAGACGATTCAGACGATGTGTCTACATCAACGGTGGATACGCTACCTATGACATGAAACAGGTTAGCTAGAACTCTATTTCAGCTAGCCTAGGCTTCAAAACAGGTTAGGGTTAGCTTAACTTACCCAAAAATGGAATCAGAATCATCGGAAGAATGATTCAGAAACACCGGTTCAATGTATAGATGCACTAGGAAGAATCCTACAGAGTTTCACCTGATTCTCCCACACTTTCTCTCCCTTTTCTTTCTCTTAAAGCTTTAGAGTTTGGGAAATTCGTATGGGTTAGAAAGCTAAGGGTTTAAGGCCCTTTTATAAGCCTAAACATGATGAAAATAGGCTTAAGGTCAAGGTATACTTAGGTTATAACCAAATCAGGATCTTTCTGAACCAATGGAGCATTTCTGGAGGTCCTCTGATCAAATGCGATCGGACTTAAGCTCACTAGCATCGGATCTTAGTAAGTTACGTTTTCAGTCCGATCGGATATCCAGATTGTCCGTGGTGGACCAGTTTCAATTGAACGGCCACCGAACCTAAATCAGGGCTACAAGCTCTATGACATGAAAGGGCCAAAGGTCAGAATTCCAATGGTCAGAATTCCACCGAACCTAAATCAGGGCTACAAGCTCTTTCCTGATCTGAGGGTGAAATTTGGTTGAATTCCAATGGTCAGAATGCTTAAAAATAACGTGCAAGTGAACCGTGCCAGATTTAATAATAATATAATTAATTTTCTAAATATTTTTCCTTTTCTCACTCTCTTCACTCCGGACTCAGTAAAATGGTGTCAGGACATCAGTTGGGCTTGATTTTTGAAAGGATAGTCAAGTCCAACTAAGCGGTCATAATAGTCTAAGATTATAGATATCGGACTCTCGATGCGCGGTCTAGAATAAATACAAAGTTACCAAACATTCCCGGGAACAACTGGGTTTAGAGTTGGATCCTAGATTTCAGGGTATTATAGCGTCATTGATTCTACAAGTTTTAAGTCTTGCAGAACATATTTAAAGTGAACAGTGCAAATTTCACAGCCAGTCTAACTTAGCGCTAGGTAACTTAGGTTTAATTTCTAAGAGAATTAATCCTAAGTGATTTCTGATCGAGGTGGTACTCGGGTCTTGGTACGAAATTTTTCGAGTCGTTACATAGGTTGTTAAGGGCATCTCAGTCCTTCTGCATTGTAACCGGTAGTACAACTTTGACCATATTTACTACCAATTTCTCATCAAGAATGGGAAACTTCCAAAAAGGATGGGGCATTTTAACCTTTGGTTAAGGGAGAGTTTCTTCCCCTTTCATTTCCCTTCTCACAGCAGCCCTCAGTCTTTGCCACAGACGCTTCTAGGTCTTTATTAAAGTTTCCGGTATTGCTGAAAACTTTCGATGAATGACTCATTTCCATACCCCCTCTTGTATAGTAGGAAGCATGACCATTCTTGCCAAGGGTGGTCCCCATCGTGAACGGCGATTGGAGGCTGACTGTATTGGACAATAATGACCTCGACCGTTGTTACGATGCCTTTTTTCACTTTTAGGAGAGCCTCCCAATTGAGACACAAATTTTTGAGTGCACCGATGCAAATTCGAGATCCTTGGTTCCTTCTCCTGATGGCGATTGACCGATCATCTTGGGGGCGAGGAGCCTAGCGGGGTCCTTGCATAAGTTGGCGAACATTCTTCGCGGTTCACTCAAGCTGATGTCAACTTTCGATTTTGGATTATCCCTCAAATTGGTTGTAACCATGTTCACTTCCATATTATTTGGGAATGGATGGGTATCGATTAACATCGCCTCGTCATCCTTTTCCGGGAACTTCAGTAGCCCACAGTCGATGTGGTCCCAAATAACGTTCCTGAAAATGACATACTTGTTAGTTGAGTGGGATCAAGTTTCATGCCATTTGTAGTACTTGATCTTTTGTAATTCATCGACCGGAGGTACTTTATAATTGATGGGAACTTTAATGAACTTCTTGGCCAACATAATATTAAATATTTCTTTGGCTCGAGTGATATGAAAGGTATACACCTTCTGAGCGTTTTACATGGTTAGGGCGATCAATTCTGCTTTGACCAATGCTGAACATACCAATGGCTTCTTAGCCACCACTTCAGCAATTGCAATTTCTTAATTAGGGTCGTTGTAGTACATCCCTAATGACAAATTTGTTTGTCTAGCCTCTTCCTGTAGCAGTTCGTCATAGCGAGAAACTTTCTTAGTTAGGCCATAAATTGGTAAACTCCATACCTATAGACTTTTTGTGGAGCTTATATTATAGTCTGTCTTGTGTGAGTTGCACAAATTCAGCCTCAATCATAACTACTTTACAACAACTCTTCACCTGTTTGAACCATATAATATAACTCTTGCATGATTCCCTAGGTAACTGTTGGAATCATGCAAGATCGGCCATAGTTATCTCTCTGTTCCTGGAGAAGAATTAAGCATGAAACTTCTCTTCTAACTCTTGCCAATTGTGTATTGAATCTAGCAGTAAATTTGAGTACCAAGCGAAGGTTGCAGCAGTCAAAGAGTGACCAAATAACTGTAACTCGTAATAATTATTATTGGCCAGTTCACCATACTGCATGGTAAATCGATCGATGTGCTTGATAGTTGAATGACCGGGTTCACCAGAAAATAGAGTGAAATCAGGTCGATAATTCCTTGGTAGTTTATGTTGCCGATCTACCCACTCAGGGTATGGTTTGTGATACATGGGAATTGTGTTGCGGCCGAGCACTTGGCCAGCAACCTCTTAAACAAGTTGTGTTATCTGGTCATGGTTAACCAACTGAGGTACCACAACTGGTGGATGATTCGGACCAAAGCGATTGAGATTATCTTGGAATCTAAGGCCATGCTATGGGTTAAAACTGGCCAGCGGTCATTTATTCCTATTTTAAGGTACATAATTCCTAACCTCCTATTCAGGTCACCTAACTTCCACATGAGGTGGCGCATTCCTAACCCTTGGAGGAGGAATGGGTGGTAGATTGTGTTGTAACAATGACATAGATAGCAATGGAATTGTGTTGCCGACCGAGCTTCCATCGTTGTTATGTTGTGATGCTAACGGTGTCTGTTCCGTCACTATAACCAACAATCGTTGCATGGTTTCAATCTAACTAGTCATGTAGCGATTGGGGCTCTCAGCCTGGATACAAATTGCTCAGCTTGGGCCCTTCCATATTCTCGCATCACTTGGATGCTCATCTAAACATCCCGAAGTACAACGGATACCTCGTCCTGGAGTACGATTTGAGATGTGGATGGTCCAACCTGATTTTTGGTCGGGTTGGTATTCAAATTGGATATCTCTCGGGGCACATGGACCTGCACATCCTCACTTGGAGGTGGTGTGGTCGATGTTGAAGGTTCCAACGTTGCAATACGAGCACTTCTTCTCTACATATTTAACAAAAATCAGACCGGTAGTTAATAGATGGTGTCCCACTGAGCATGCAATAAAATTGTTTGCTATTATTTTTCCCATCACTAGGTATGCGAGCATGCCAAAATTCGGATGACATAATTGGCCGAGGTAGATTACGGCTGAAATGGGTATGAATAGGAATCACTCTTTGTTGTTTACGAAAAAGACTTTAAACACAACAACCATTACTATGTTAGACTCATTTTCAGTCATAGGGATATTGACTTGTGACTCAGTAATATTTTTCTTAAGCCTTCATTCCCCAATATGATGTTTTGGCTTCCACAATTGTAGCTAGAGCTGTACACGAACTAAGTTAGCTCAGTTAGCTCGCTCGACTCGACTCGAAAAAGCTCGATTCGACTCGACTCGAAAAAGCTCAATTCGACTCGATTTGAAACTGAGTTCGAGCCGAGTCAAGTTGATTTTTGGAGCTCAAAAATTTGAAGCCAAGTTCGAGCTTAGCCGAGCTCAAATAGAACCTCAACTAAAATTGAACCAGTTCGGTGACTCGATTATTTTGATATTTATGTTACTCACCAAGTGTTTGATGAAATGACTCAACGAAGTGTTGTTTCAGGTGCATACATTCTCTGTGTGATCCGACTGGTGGCGAGGAAGGTATGGATATGACACAAAGCACTACCAAAAGAAAAACATTACATGATAAAACTAAATTTGGATCTTAATTTTGATGTTACCTACTGAGTGTTTGATGAAATACATGTAAACTCCTGTTGTTGTTTTGCATATTGTGAGAAATTGAAGGTACACTCCACGTGTTTGAGAAAATGTTGCACTGGCCCGAACTCGGCTCAAACTGGCCTGAGCTGCTGACCAAACCAAGCCGAGCTGACTAGTCAAGCTCGAGGACTGAGCCGAGCCAAGTTTGAGCTAGGGTCAGCTAGTGGCCGAGTTGAGTAGAGTTGTGCCAAGCTCTACACGATTCGAATCATGTACAACTCTAATTGTAGTGGTTTTTTTTAAAAATTAATTTCTTTTGAATTTGTTTTTCAGCCTACAGTGATTACCATGATGATCAAGCTTTTTATAATTGCAGGAAGTTCCCTTCTTTTTTTTCTTATTTTCTGGACTAGATTTCACTTGGTTTACCTTTGAGGCTGTCTCATTTACATTTTTTCTGGTCTCTACTTCTATTGGCCTTTTCAATCCTAATGTGTACGATTGCATTTTTGATAAAAAATTTTAAAAAAATTATTTTCCTTGTGTTTCATATGGTTCTCATATTCTTTCAAGAAGAATGGTAACTTTTCTAGTGCTACACCCGTGAAAATACTTTATCCAATTTAATTCATTCGAGCGATAGTTCATGTTCTAAAATTTGATAATAATGAATTTGGTTAGCAACCAATTTACCATCCATCATTATATAATGAAGAAAATTAGCAATAGCATGTTTCTTAGCCGTTTTGTCTTCCATAATATATTTCTTTTGTATAGTAGTCCAGGTGCCCTTCATAGATTCATGAGAAGCGTAGGCATCATACAATTCATTATATATGGTGTTTATAATATATTTTTTGCAATCGTTAGCATTCTTTACTTCAGTTTCATTTGTTAGATCAACCGTAAATAATACAAACAAGATCTAAAATATTTTTAAGGTATCCTGTGCAAAACTCAGTTTTTGTTCCCATCACTTAAAGTGTCATTTAGAAAATAGTTTGATTTTGGACTACTCGATTATAGTATTTACAATAACGGTGGCCATATTCTAATTTATTTCCAACACAATATTTGATTTGAAGATTTTTAGAGTTAAGTGTCGAAAGCAGTTGTGACTGTGTAAAAAATAAAAATTGAAGAAAATAAAAGAAAGTTTAAAAAACTTATACAATTGTTGAATTAGGTGTAATATTAATCAATTGGCTTAAAATGAAATTTACACTTTGTGGACCGCATCCCAAGTGTGATAGGATTCTCCAGACAATCAACTTATAGGATATGACTATAAGGGGTCGTTTAACACCTTGGATTGGAGGGGTTTGGAAGGGATTGGAGGGGATTGGCAATCCCCTGGCTGTTTGGTAGTATAAAGTAATTGGGTGTTGTAAATCCAAGGGTTGCCAATCTAGGGGTTCTGAATCCAGCGGTTTCAAATCTAAGCTCTGAAACAGGCCTTAATATGACATCCAAGGTGCACTCAATGGGCCAGGCTTGAAGTATGTGCATCCTCAACTCGAAAGTTCTTACTCAACTCAAAAACAAACTTAATAAAACATAACTTCAAAAGTCAAAGAGTTTTTGAAGGGACAAATAAATGATTTGATGTGACGTAAAATCAAAATAAAGAAGTTCATTCACCAACATCGAATAGATCATAAAAATACCCTTTCGGGTTAGCACAACATGACTTAGTTTATGGCGTGTCCTGCAAAGAAACAATGTAACACAATCCCAAGTCCCCTCCATGGCCAGGGCCTTCTACGCTACATCCCACATATATTCTCTTCACATTATAAATAATTTTTTTTTTAAAAAAAAGCATTTTCCATATAGGACTTTCCATTGTAAAATGAGAAATTTAGGACTGTCGACCCCACCTTTTATCCAGTTATTTTTATGAAAGAAGACAAACTTTGTTTTGCAACTTAGACCAGCACGTGCGAATACTGAATTTCAGGATGAAAATACCCCTGTTGTCCACTTTTCCTCTCCCTTTCCACTATTTTCTTTTCATCTTCTTTTCCACCGCGGCTTCCGTTGCTTTCACCCCTTTCTTCCACTGGTTTCACTGCTGCTTTCACTGTCAGTTTCTTAACATCATTGGAGTGCATCCTCCTTGCACATCAACAATCACACCCTCTTCCGAAAATGGTGTGGGTCCAGTGAAGAAAGCACTCACCACAGGTATATTTTAAACTCTGTTAGCCCCACATTGAATGTATGTAGTATATCCATGTCGTCCATCCATTTATCTATCTAATTTAAGGGGTTGAGCCCCAAATTGAAGCATATGAAAAGATTAAAGTGGATCATACCACGGGAAACAGTGTGGATAGTGATTTCCACCATTGAAACCATAAAAGGCCCAATAGTGATGTTTGTTTGTTATCAAACATGTTCATAAGATCATACAGACATGGATTAATAGAAAACACAATTATAAGCTTGATCCAAAACTTCCGTGGCCCGTAAGAAATGATCAACAGTAGAAGTTCAATTCAAAATTATCATGTGGTGTGGTCCATTTGAACATTGGATATGTTTAGATTTTTGAGCTCAAGTCATAAAATTATTATTTAAGTTTGCTCTGCTGATTTTCTAATTTGCCCCTCTCAATTTCATATTTGTACCGCTGATTTTCTAGTTTGCCCTGCTGAATTTCAAGCTTGCCCCACTAAATTTCATGTTTCCCCCGCTCAATTTGCAGTTTGCCCTACTCAATTTCTAGTTTGCCCCACTAAGATTCATGCTTTCCCCATTGAATTTCATGTTTCTCCCACTGAAATTCATGCTTGCCCTGTTGAATTTCATGTTTCTCCCGTTAAAATTCATGTTTGCCCCGCTCAATTTCGTGTTTGACCCGCTCAATTTCAAGTTTGCCTCGCTCAATTTCATGTTTGCCCTGATGAATTTTTAATTTGCCCCACTTAATTTCTAGTTTGCCCCGCTGAATTTCATGTTTGCCCCGCTCAATTTTTAGTTTGTCCCACTCAATTTTCAGTTTTTCCCACTATTTTTCTAGTGTCCCCCGCTAAATCGTCAATTTGCCTCACTGAATATCTAGTTTGCACCACTCAATTATTTAGTTTGCCCCATTGAAATTCAAGTTTGCCCCGCTCAATTTCATGTTTGCCCCGATGAATTTTCAGTTTGCCCCACTCAATTTCTAGTTTACCCCGCTCAATTTTATGTTTTCCCCACTCAATTTTATGTTTGCCCCGCTCAATTTTCAATTTTCCCCTCTCAATTTCCAGTTTGCCCCGCTTATTTTCTAGTTTGTCCCTCTCAATTTCATGTTTACCCCGCTGATTTTCTATTTTGCCCTGCTCAATTTCAATCTTGCCCCGCTGAAATTCATGTTTGCCTCGCTCAATTTCATGTTTCCCTCGCTGAATTTCATGTTTCCATTTCATATTTTTCCTGCTAAATTTTTAGCTTGCCCCGCTGAATTTCATGTTTGCCCCGCTCAATTTCATGTTTGCCTTGCTTAATTTCATATTAGCCCCGGTGAATTTCTAATTTGCTCGACATATGCAACACACCCAAGTGGTATTTGTTATTTGTTGAAGGTGGAGTTTTCCTTCTCTGTTGGTCGCTTCTTCCTTTATTGGGTTTTTGTTATTTGTAGGTGTAGTTCACTCACCTATTGTGTAGTATTCCACTTTTGCCTTCACATGTCATTGTATGTGTATTCCCATAAACTCAGCTAAGTTAGTTCACTTAGTTATTATGCACTATTTCCCTGTCTTTGAGAGTATTTTGCACACGCATGATGGTTTCGTGGCTCGATGGTTATTGAGTTGCACAATTCCCTATTATTTTAAGAGAAGATTCAATGAAGTTGGTGTTGAGAATACAAACTCAACCTTTTATTAACCTTTTATTCATATGTTTATTAAGTTTAATCCCACATCAGATACTTGTGAAAACTTGAGTTCTAACTCCTATCCACATAAAGTGGCTCAAGTCTCTACTCTAGTGTGGAGTGTGTGCAAGCAATGTAATACCTTGTGCATATGGGAGCTTCAATCTAGTAAGAGTGCCCTAGTCCTTCACCTCATTTAGTTCGTTTAACACTGTTGAAGAATGTGCAAAGTCCATTTGGATTCATTTCATAGTGCTGAGGAAGGGTAGCTGTTGATTGTGAAACGCCATTGATTTCAAGAAAGAGAAACTATAAACATAATTCAAAAGCCAAAAATAACATGTGGAAGAAGTAACCATTTTGAGTGAAAGAAGAAAACTACAAAAAGAACCAACCAAATTGAAAAACAGAAAAAGCACAACCACAAAAAGAAACCCAATTCCAATGCAAAAGAGAATGGAAAAGAAGGAAGCAGTTGAAGAGCAGACAAAAGTGCATTTTATGTTTTCCATTTTTGTTTCAATAACTGATGTTTTAAATTCAAGCTTGTTTAATGTGGTCATGCACGTCCTATTAGCTAGTGTATGATGTATGGTTTGGTTGCCTAATTATATTTGTTTCTTAAAGATGTCTTAATCTCTAGCAATGTCATGATTTCAACAAGTACTAAATCGCCAACTAGGTATATGTACATTCACATCTTTTATATATATATATATATATATATATATATATATATATATATATATATATATATATATATATATATATATATAATTATTATTATTATTTTCATTGAGGATATTGCCTGGATTGCTTATAGAGTTTGTTCAAAATGTGAGATTTTATTTCCTCATGTTTCATTCATCTGTTGTTTGTTATTGCAAGGAAATCTGCACTTGCTTGTATTTATTTCTTCAAGAGACCTTGTTTTAATAATTTGACCATTTCATGGAAAAAATGTCTTAGCCGATATAACATCCCGAAAATCAGGGGGTTGAGTGAAAACCCAACTCCCGAGTTCCAAAACGTTATTTATGCAACATAGATATGTATGATTGAATGTTGTCTGTGTTAATGTATTAAACATGAGTGGGATTACGCCAGAACAACATATCATACTCCAGAGACAGTTAAATTAACCAGCAGAAGACTGTGATAGTATGTATAACATATATAAACTGTTGTATATCTCCAGAGTGTGAAATGTTACCAGGTTATATACATACATGTATGCTCCAAAAGTAAACAGAAAGAATATACATGAGTGCTCTAATAATATAAAATGACAAGTGTCAAGACATCTAATCAACCTCCCTGTAATCCCGTCAATCAGAACATGCATAAAGGAGGGATCCTCCTCATCATCATCAAGTCCAGCTCCGCCTCACAGGCCGCGCCATCGTCTGCAATCACAAAAGGGTCTGGTGGGTGTCCAGGAACACCGTCCCGTAATGTGGGAGTGAGTAGCTAACTCAGTGGAATAATAGAGCAAGGATTAATATGTTCTCAAATCAATCATGCGATAATAGTAAAGCAATAAATCAAACAATCCTAATACTGTTGTTAACGCAATATGACATGACGTGATGTATGCCCTCACCGACGATCTCCCTCATACGGCACCATCTTACGACCGCGGCATGCCACACTCCCTAAAGTGCTCCACATCTTTCAGGCACATGCAATGTAATGGTGCTATGATTTTCGAGTTGTTATTAGTCCATTCAAACAGCAGGATTGGAAAACTAAGGTACCTCCCTTATATCAATCCCAACACAGATCCTGTCTAAGGTCGTCACTCCTAGTAATCTCATACGATATATATTTTATAGGTCGCTGCAAGGGCTGCCAGGGCTGTTGCTCGCACTCGTTGCACCGCTCCCCCATCACCTTATCAATACAGGCCTACTGTACTCTACTGCTACGGAAGGGTCGTCGCCTCCCGTAGACTCAGAATACGCTCGCGGTCACTACAAAGGGCTGCAAGGGCTGTTGCTCGCACTCGTTGCACTGCTCCCCCGTCACCTTATCAATGTAGGCCGACAGCAAGAATATAGTGTCCCATACCACCATAATCTGCTCACGAGACTAGGTGCTCACTGGTCATTACGGGGAGGTTTGTGGCCCCAGCGTAGGCCGACAGCTCGACCACGGTGTCCCATACCACCATGCCCGGCTCATGAGTCTTCGTGGATCAAGGTACCATGGTTAACAGGGTTTACAATGGTAAGTTCAGTACCTTAGGTTCAAGCAGTTATGACTCATACAGGGTGAACATACAAAGGCCAGTCGGGTTACTTGACGGGCTCGACTAGCACGAGCGCATCTTAAGTCGAATGACATGAAGTGTGTAAAACACTTCGTGTGGCCTAACCACTGCCGCCAACTCCAAAACACGGCTCGCGTTCATCGACGCGTCCTTCGTGGCAAATACCAGCTAGCCACGAACTTTCTCTGTTACCGACTGCCTGGACTAAGTATAGTCCCAAACAATTACGGAATCGCATCAGCAATCATATTAGAGTATTGGAAATGAAATACAGCCATGTGAGCATGTTAACACATGTTATAACATACAACTTAAGCAAATCTTCCAAGCACATACATTTCATGCATATTATGAAATCATGCATATAGTCAACATGTAGGAAATCATTTACGTCAGCATATTAATTGAGAAATCAGTCTCAAACTAATTCATAACACCATTTAATTCAATACATACTAATACAAGCATTTATACAAACACATACACTACACACTTAAGTCTACATATAGTATGTCGACCCGAAGTGCGCATTTAGGCGAATCTCTTCGCCAAACTAATTATGCACGTATTCCTAACATTCTAATGCGACAACAAATCATGTCAATCACATCAGCAAAATATGAATGAAAACAGTACTTCCTACAAATGACTAAAATGCCCTAAATCTCATATTCTCCGTCGGTTTACGAAACAGGAAACGGACAGCATGTTGTACATGTCAAACGGCATTGCCGTCAATAATCTACTATTAAACGACATTGAAAGCTTTGAAAACAATCAATCAAAGCGTCTAAAATCCGCACCTTGTCTCTTATAAACGTGTGAATTCGAACGGAGCATATACGCTTCGTCTACGGCGAATAGAGGACCTAATTTACAAGATTTATGAGTTAACAAGC
This sequence comes from Magnolia kwangsiensis, assembly GCA_037074715.1. NCBI lineage: Eukaryota > Viridiplantae > Streptophyta > Magnoliopsida > Magnoliales > Magnoliaceae > Magnolia > Magnolia kwangsiensis. The sequence goes on from CM073571.1 coordinate 88,112,052, forward strand.
TATGGAACGAAAAGAATCCCAAATCAGCAACTTATTAGGGTGTTTTCTTACCTAGAAAAGTGGAGAAATCACCGACGAAGTGATTGAATCACGTGGCTTAAGCACGTGTAGCAGGTGGCACGAGCAGCAAGAAATTCTCTCCTACTCTCTCTCACAAACTCTCACCTTTTCTCTCTCCCAATCTAGGGATTTTTGCAAATTCGGATGGGAGAGAGGAGTGAGGGTTTCAACCCTTTTTATAAGCCCAAACTTGCCTGAAATAGGCTCGGGAACAAGTTTCACTTGAGGGGTAACTAAATCGGGGCTGTTTCAGTCCAAAAGGACATTTCTAGAGGTCCCCTGGCCAAATGCGGTCGGACTTAAGCTCATGTATACTGGATCTAGCATACATCAAGTTTTCAGTCCGGCAGGGTTCACAGATCGCACGTGGCGGTCCAGTTTCAGTTCAGCGGTCACCGCACGTAGATCAGGCCTACAAATCTCATGATATGAAATAGAAATTTTTCCTGATCCAAGGGTGTAATCTGACTGAATTCTGACGATCAGAACGCTTAATATTGACACGTCAAGTCGTGTGCCAGATTTGAATTTGAAATTTCAATTATGTCCCTATTCGCACTCTCTTCAGTCTGGGCTCAATGAAATAGCCTGTGATTATCGGTTTGACTTGATTTTTGAAATAATTGTCAAGTCCAGCTAGGCGGTCCTAACGGTCTAAGATAGGAGGTATCGGACTTTCAACGCGCGGTCTAAATCCAATACAAAATTTTAAAGTGGTCCAGAGAACAAACCGGCTTAGAATTTGATCCGAGGTTATAGAGTGTTATAGCACCATTGGTTCTACAAGTTTTAGGTCTTGTAGAACACATTTAAAGTGGTCCAAGTTAATTCTACTGAGTATTCAGTTTGGTACTCAACCAAATTCTACCCTAATTACGGCAGAATACGGTCCTAGGGCCATTCTATCCCTCATTTTGGGAACTTCTAAGTATCATATAATTTTTATCACCAAGTTTACCCTAACTTCACAAAATTTCATAAGATTTCGAGTTGTAGAAAAATTCTAAAAATTTCAGAAGCAGCAGCCGTCCAACAAGTGATTATCGGATAGTTGCTCACAATGACCTACTTAAACTATATTAAATATTTTATTATATTTTTTACATATTTTTATATAAAATTAGACTCATTTATCTTCTGATTTTTGAATCACCTAAATCGGAGTTATAACGAAGGAGATATGATTTTTTAAATTCCGAAGAAACGTGCAGGAAAAAAGGTGCAGAAACTTGCTGTACGGACGAGTTCGGCGATGCATCGCCAAACCGGCGATGGCATCGCCGACCACTGACCTGTTTGGGGTGATTTCTCCATCTGATATTTGAAATGGGTGTATTTTAGAACCTAGGATGAGTTATTTGACATGCAATATATGATTTTGGGGTAGGAGAAGCTGATCTATCCAATTAGTCTACTTATTTAGTGAGACTTCAAAAGGATAATAGTTAAAAACCCTTTTCATTTATTTATTTACTATTCATAGTACTTTTTTAGCTTAAGTATTGATCAACATCACCTAAACTTTAAGATTTGTGTCTAATGTGAGAACTCTTAGAAAATTTTGAAGGATAAAGTAGTAAAAGGTGAGATTTTCGAAGGAAGTAGGGATTTGAGACTTTTGGATTGAGTTTTGAGAAGTTAATCAAGGGTTAGGATTGACCCATTGCCTAAGGACGTCTAACCCCAGGTTGGCAAAAATCCGGGGTGTTACAGCCGAAGAGTTCCAGTGACTCTCCAATGTGCAGGCTTACTAGGTTAGGACTACACAACAATATTTTGAGAGGCTCAAGATGAAGCATGGTTTTAAAACTCATCGAATTGAGTTGATTGGATTTTGTGTGGCCTCTACGAGAAACTCATTTCCATCGAGTTTTTAAAGGAAAACACAGAAGGCTCATCAAGTGGGTTTGCAAATATGACCAAGTGTGGGACAAGTCGAGTAACTTGAAAAAGTATTTCTGTCATTTAGTAGTTTATAGTGATCCTGGCAAAACCTTAATCCCAAAACTGACAGATGGCAGTAGACTGTCGAGCTTCTAGGCCTATCTTGTTGTTGACTGGGATCTGACCTGGGTCTACAACAGATTCACATGTTGTTGTCTATTTTCTCTTTGATAGATGCAAATGGTTACATTCACACTATCAGTTTAGATTTTGTTATAGTGTCATAGTTCATTTTTTAGACTGTTGGACATTCATTTTCTATCATATCTTTTATTTATGGAAGAGATCTTAATGTGGACAGGGATCTTACAAGTCAAGGCTTGAAAGGTTATATAACGATCAGATTTTATTTTTTTCTAAAGTTTGTAGCTGCAAGAAGATCCATTCTCAGTTGCATTTTATCAATTGTTTTGCAATGCAGGTTTAATCATTGCATCATATCATATTGTCATGAGTTTCTAAAGTAGATTTTTGTTAAGTTTGATCTTGTTCCACTAGCAAGTTCTTCCCTCGTAAAGGTTCATGTTGCTATACTAATTTTGAGTAATGACCATAGACCTATACTAATTTTGTGTTCTATCATGTTTTAACTAATATATTCTATCACGTGTGGTCCCTTAGCTGGTAGATTGAAGAGCACGAGGATTTCATGTGTGCCTCGCTCAATTTCATGTTTGCCCCGCTCAATTTCATGTTTCCCCTACTGAATTTCATGTTTGCCCCGCTTAATTTGTAGTTTGCCCCGCTCAATTCTTAGTTTGCCCCGCTCAATATGCAGTTTGCCCCGATTAATTCTTAGTTTGCCCCGCTCATTTTCCAGGTTGCCTTGTTGAATTTTCAGTTTGCCCCATCATTTTGGTTATAAAAAATGTTGTCCCTTCCAAAGTCTTGTAACAAAATTGAGCAATTTTCTATTATGATGGAGAAACAAGAATAGGGTTAGAACAAGGAAAAATATTTTGATTATTATTCTTACACATTTATAAGATGAAGATAAGACTCCAAATGTTGTTAATACCACATCATGCTTTGAAATTACAATGGGATCATGTGAGGCCTGACCCGAGTTCGCATGTGTGCATGTGTGTGTGAGTATGCATTCCATCCATTTTGGTCCTGCGGTCCTACCGGTCAAATCCTGACGACCCGTGACCCTCGAATAGTGTTTGTGGTCATCCTTGAGTTCGGTCACATAGACCCGACTCATATTGACCCGAGACCTATGTCATTGTGACCGCATCATCGCCGCGGTTCCAACGTCGTGTCTCATGCGTAAATTTGACATGTCCATCAAAAGTTATGAGCAGCACATTATTTGGACCGTTGATTGCATTCCGATGGGACTCACCCAGTTTACACATTTTTCATGGTGGGCCCCACCTAGGTGTACTTTTCTAGAAAGCATATACCTAGGAATTTTACCACCCTACTCTCTAGTAATCATGGATTTTCTTCCCAAAAAGTCATCATGGATTTTCTTCCCAAAAAGTCATCATGAGCTTTCTTCCCAAAAAGAAATGATTTCCTTACATTGCTATGATGAGTTCTCTACAACACTCCATCTTCTTCTCATTTCCTTCATTTCTCTCCTCCAGCAAACCAAGAGAAAGTCCTTGGATGTCCATGAAAACTCATTCCTCCAGCCCCTTCCAAGATAGATCTCTCTCAATCTAACCCTCAAAAACTCATCCCAACCATTAAAACTTCACCATTGGAGCTATAGAACCCAAGTGTGGAAGAAGAAAGATAAGCTTTGAGGTGAGTGCTCTTAAATTTTTATTCATCTTCCTTAGGAACTTGTAGGACCCATCAAGTGATGATGAAGGTCACCCATGTCTCCATGATTGAGGCCAATGGCCCATTTCCTTGCATGCATGATCCATGGATGGGGCCATTCTCTATGGACCCCATCATGGCATCTTCCTTTGATGCATGTCACTTTCCTCTCTTGTGGATGGATTATCTTTATTTTCTATTATTTTATTCTTGATTTCTTGACATGTGTGGCTCACTTATTCGCACCGCAATATCTAGACCATCCAAGCAAGGTGGACGCCTATGGCTGTCCATTCCTTAGACGTTGACACCCTATTTGCTCCTATTTAGATGCATGCAATGGGTTTTGTGAAGGAGGTTTTTGTCTGAAAGTTTGTGGGGCCCACTGAGGTGGACCACAACACAAATTTTGTGGGGTATTTCCCCCTTTATTTAGTAGCTATGATCAGTTGTTTTTAAATAGACCTTGCTGTCCAGAAAATTTCTGGACTATTTTTGGATTATTTTTGGCATAGTTTATGGGCTGATTTGGAGGATGTTTTACTTCCACTTTTTGGTTATTTCTGGAGGTGTGGACCCCACTTATAAGTATGAAAAATTTTACCCTCATCCGTCCCTGTTTGATCACCCAAAAGGGTGGGCCAAGGAGGTTGGACGGTCTAGATTTTCTGGACTATCTAGCCACTATGCTCGCTGGAAAAACTTAAATGTCAGCTGGTTTTTGAAATGGTGGGTCACTTTTGTAGACCTCACCTTGTTGTATATTTATACAGGGATGTTAGCCTTGCATTTCTTCAAATTTTGGCAGACCTGGGCCCACTCTAATGGGGTACACAAGTCAGGGACAGCAGCATTGCTGCAGCAGGAAAATAAAATCTGGACCTTGCTGGCCATAATTTATATGAAATAAAAAAATTATTTATACTACCTCAAAAATTTTAAAATTTTTCAGAGATGTGACCCACCCATGGTAGGACCTACCTACAAAATTTTAGGGCCAATGGACCCCATTTGGGCATCCAAACAGGTGGGCCAACATAGTGGACTGGCAGAAAAATTCTGTTGTACAGTCCAGCAGTATAGTTCCATAAAAATAAAATTTTAAAAATATTTTTCTCAGAAGGTGGGCTATCTTTATGTATCCCATATTGATGTATGCTTGATGAGGGACATTGGATCCAAATTTCAGGAATTTTAAAGGCCCAGAACCTACCCATTTGGATGACCCAAATTCAGAACAGTTACATTCCACCAATAGTTCACCCTAGATGGATTATATTCTTAAAATTTATTAAAATACTTTTGAGTGTCTAAAAATTATAAAACTTTATAAAGATATGTTACACTCATGTTAGGACCTACCTGTAAAATTTTGGAGCCATTGGACGCCTGTACACACCATGGTGGTGGCTGGACCGGCCCACTATAATATGGTGTCCAGATCAGTCTGAGTTTCAGGACAGATTATTTTATTTGAATTAATTAAAATATTTTTAGATGTCCAAAATTATAAAATTTTATGGGGATCTGACTCACCCATGGAAGGACCACCTTATAAATTTTTAGAGCCATTGGGCCTCTGTACCGACCGTGGTGTGGCCTGCAATTTGTATCAATTTTGGGCCAAATACCCAGGCACGCCCCTACTTTGGGTAGCTGGGCCTGCATTCTAATAGCATGGTCTACTTGAAGTAAGTGTTGTATGTCTCTCTTTTATCTGGTGGGGCCCATTATGATATATGTGGATCACCATAGGTCAATAACCGATGTAAATAAAATAAATTTCTGGACTCCAGCAGGCCCGGGAAATGGGTGGGCTGGAATTCCATCAAGGGGCCCAAATTTTACTACATGGTTGATTATTTAGGAACTATTATAGCACACCAGATTTGAGAGAGTGTTGTACACACTCCTTGCTTTCCTTCCTTAGATATTTTTTTTAGATATAATTAATGCCTCTTAAGGCCCATCTTTGAAGTGATAATATGGGCTAGCCTTAACCAGATTTTTGATAGTTTTATGGGACATTTGGGCTAAAAACCTATTCCTTGAGTCCAAGACTATGCAGGGGCTGACCTTATTGCTTTATGGGCCTAATGGACCATCTACAAGCTAATCATGTGTATTTATTAGCCTTGATGCCCTCATAAAATGCTTAATTGTAAGCTGACTTGCAAGGCCCACATAAATGTATATTGTGGAGGGCCTTGCTAAGTCTTTGGGCTGATATAGCAAGGCCCACACTGTCAGTATAGGCCTTACCCATATGTATTCTTAGGCTTATGGGCTGACCTCAAGTGCATCATAATGTATGAATTGGATGACTTTTATTTTGGGCCATTTCTTTAGGGCCCATTATGTAATATAGTATATGTATGGCCGCCCTTTTTATGGTAGTGATTAAGCCTTTTGGACTCAGTTCTTTTGGATAGGCCCATTGATCTTGGGGCTATACTCTCTCATTTATTGTGATGGGCTTAAGGGCAATAATATGCGAGAAGTTGGGCTCTTGGCTGCCCACTAAATTAACCCTGTACTTGAGTCAAAAGTGAGGCCCAACTCACTTGTGTTAAATGTAAAACTTGTCCATGTAAATGAATTACTGGGCTGCCCATGAAGCCCACCACAATATGTGGAATTATGACCTTTGTGGTTGGGCTCAAACCTTACTTGAGGGTCCACTATCTAGCTTATAAGTTGGGCTTGGTGTATGGTCCATTAGGCTATGCATTGCGTGGGCTTTTGACCTTATATTATATGAGTAGTGGCGGGCTACCTCTTAGAAGCCAGTTGAGGTTGAACATCCTTCTGGGTGATCCTAAGGTAGGCCCATGGGTTTCTCTATGGGTGGTTAAAGGCTCACCATAGACCCTAGGCCATTTGTTTAGGGCTTAATGTGTATGTATGTGGAACCTATCTTAACGCATGTTAGGTCCAGGCCATCCAAGCCTTGGATCACCCAATTATGGATGCACTGTCTTGGGTTACTGCTGGACTCATAATCCAGTAACAGGCCCACTTGATCTTTTCATAATATATACGCACTCTCCATCTGGTGGGGTCCCTTAGCGAATATAGTTGACTTTCATGAGATTATCTCCACATAGTTAACTAATTTCTGAACCTTAGCAGGTCTAGGAAGTTAAACTGGCTAAAAGTTTATCAAAGGGCCTTAAATGTAAAATTTTATGGTTAAAACTTTATTTGGCTATGGGGTCCACCATATTGAGAACTTGTGTGCGTGTTACATGCTTATGTTTTCTTATAATCTTTGGTCTTAATCAGTACATTCTTTTGGGTCACCTTTAGTGATCAGATGAGAATCCCATCTTAGATCATAATTTTTTGGGGGCATCCTATGGGCCCAGAGTGGGCAGGGTCGTCCCATCTTAGCCCAACCTTATATTGGGCTAACTTTCACCATTTTGATGGACTTATGGGCTAAGACAATGATAGTATTAGGCCCTTGGTTGCCCACTTAAATTGCTAAGTTATTGGGCTGATATAATTGGGCCCATTTCATCCAAACTTAAACTTATTTAGTCGTATAATGTGTACGCGGGCTGCCCACTAAGTCTGACTCAATGCATGGATTCTATGGCCATTGGGAATTGAGTCTTGGGCCTTAATTTCCCTCTCGGGGCTCATGTTGTTAAAAGTGGTATTTTATCTTTTTATGGCCTATTATGAGAAATATATATATATATGGTTACCTTTATTTTTATCTTAAATATAGGCCTTAGGCCTTGTATCCACATCATTCATGGTTGATATGCCTTTTTGGAGAATGGTGGTTAAATGTCCCCATTATGGACCCCTCTAGGCCCGATTGTATTTAAGAGCGATTGGATGATCATCTTAGACTCTTGTTAGGCTCATTTCTATATCACTTAGACCCATAGTTTGTATACTTAGTCTCGTGGGCTATCCCAGGTAAATGGGCCCCCACTAGAGGTGAGATTCCTTATAGATATTATCTAAATACCTAGTCTTGGTCCCTTCTTGGATAGGACGAGTTTACTACTTTGTATATTACCGCATAATGCGTCAAGACCCATCTTCATGACCCATGTACATCATTGTATGCTTGGTTGACACTATGTGTGTGTGGTCATATTGTGTCATTGGGCATTGCATGATACTTTTTCCTAGGGACATAGTATCCCCTCTTGAGCACGTTAGATGCTTGGGATTGATTCATGGTTGATTGTGTGATTCATGCATCTGGCATTATATAGCATATGAGCATTATCGCCCTTATTTTTATCAGGGTTGTAGCCTCCACAGATGCATCTTGATGGCCATGTTTGGATACCGGAAATGTTACTTGAGCATACCGGGTGCATAGAATGCCCATGGGTGAAATTTTTAGAACTTCCATGGTACCAAGGATCTGCTCCAGCGCCGTGACCGGGTGGAATATATGAGCGCACGAAGGCCTTATACCGTTATGCTGTGACTCCCACTGTCGTATAGTCGGTTGGATAGGGGTGTGGCCTTACTCGCCTAATGTAAGAGGGCATTACTAGGCTGAGTTTGACCAGCTCGTGAATGGGTCCGCTACCTTCAGGCCTTGCTGGTGATTAGCTGCCCACAGGCGGGTAGTGAGGTCTCTTGCGCTCGTTTGACTGTGCGGGGTCTATAGAACAGTAGTCATCCAGCAGTGCAATGGACCCCGGTGATTTCCTCATGATGGAAATGTACTTGATATGTGGATTGGATATGAGCACTGACATTACTTCGCATTGCATTTGCATCAGTTGTGTAAGCCTCATAATGCATCGCCTTGGCATGGAGCCCAGTACTCATTGCATTACATTACTCATTACACTATATAGCCTTGGTATGGCTTCCTACATTATCATACTGCCTTGGTATAGCTTCTTGTGTTCATGATATCCTTGGTAAGGCTAGTGGTATTAATATTGATCGTGACTCCCTTCTGCATTCTCTATCTTCTTCTGAGCACCATTGTCTCACACTTTCACCACCCTCTAAGCTTTCTATAAGCTTATGCACGATTGATGTGTGCAGGAGATCGTAAGTTGGCGTCTTAGCAGCGGAGCTTGGATAGGTGCGCAAGCCGAGGACCCAGTGTTGCAGATTCTCTTCCTTCTTTCTTCTATTATTTTATGTATGTCTTTTTGGACCTGATAAAAACTTGTAAAAGTTCAAATTCATAGTGGATTTTATGATGTGTGCCTTTGTTATTCTCAGATTTACTTGTTATGATCTTGGGTATGCTCGTATTAAAAATGATTATATTGTTATGAAAATCCTCATTGTAGGATCCCAGGATCGGAACCTACCTCAGGAGCCGAGAATGGGATATTATGGAGGCTGTTGCGGCCAGAACCGACCATCGGGTTTCTTGTGAGTCCGGTTACCGAGTCTGGGGCGTGGCAGATCATTAGTTTTGTCTCCACTATAGTACACAAATACTGAAAATGCCCCTGGTGTTGAATGGGCTTCGAGTTCATCCTGCAGTAATAAAATCCAATGTTAGACTGGAAAAGCATACAATGTCTGTCCAGTAAAGTAACCCTATGAAAGTATGCGTTTGAGGCATTAAATTTCAAGCAAGTGTTATGAATTTCTAATGTATATATTTCATGGTGTGATGTTGTCAAATTTGTAAGAATACACACGCATGAAGGGTTTTCTAGAAGAATCATATTGACAATCAGAATTTAGATAAAGGAAAAACTTAGTCTCAGCATGGCGCACCAATTCCTTATCAGGTTCAGAGGCCTTAAATTGCACTCACAGCATGACAGTCCTCGATTTAAACAGTTTATTGGGTGAGTCTGGCCACAGTCCATAAATGGATTGTATGATCCTACCCGTCTGATAGTGTACCTTTCCCATTCAATGTTTGACTGACCATCACATATATTATTTTACATCATCTCCAATCAACAAGGTTTTCCTACAATGGCCAATTCACTGCTGGACCACCTAACGAATAGCCTGGATCATGGATCAATGTCGATTAAACTAATACTATGAGTTGAGGTTAGATTTTAAAATTTTAAATTTTCATTCAATTGCATTATTAAAAGAATGCCAACTTTAACTACAGGATTAGAAGTAAACATTTTATGAATGAAATGAAATCTTACCTTCCACTAGCTTAACAATGCCATTGGACAGACAACAAGAGTTCCTCCTTTAACTATGGGTAGGCTTTTGGTTTGAGGATCTTTCTGACCATTCTTTGCTTTCTTGTTGTCACAATCCTGATTTTGTTCTTCAACTTGTCGGTCACCTGGACTCTCCCTAACTGGTTTTCCAAGTATTAATGCAATAGTCATTACAGTCTTTCCAAGACCCATTGCATCTGCTAAAATCTACATTGAAAAACATACAGTCAGATGGCAGTAGCAGCAAAAGATCACCAAACAAAATCTACTTTTTCCTATACCATTGTTGTAACGCCCGTGAAAAATTCGTACTTCGGCTCGAGTACCAACTCGACCCGAAATCACGTAGAATTAATTTCTATGGAAATTAAGCGTAAGTTAGCTAGCGCAACGCTGGAGTGGCTGAGAAATAGTCCCTGATCACTTTAAATACGTTCTACAAGACCCAAATCGAGTAGAACCAACGACTCTATAACACTCTATAACCTCGGATCAAACTCTAAGCAGGTTTGGTCTCTAGACCGCTTTGAATTTTTGTATTGGATCTAGACCACACGTCGAAAGTCCGATACCTCCTATCTTAGACCGTTAGAACCACCTAGTTGGACTTGACACTCATTTCGAAAATCAAGTCAAACCGATAATCACAGGCTATTTCATTGAGCCCGGACCGAAGAGAGTGCGAATAGGGACAGAATTGGAATTTCAAATTCAAATCTGACACACGACTTGACGCGTCAGTATTAAGCGTTCTGACCATCAGAATTCATCCAGATTACACCCTCGGATCAGGAGAAATTTCTATTTTATATCATGAGACTTTTAGCCCTGATCTACGTGCGGTAACTGCTGAACTAAAACTGGTCCGCCACGTGCGATCTGTGAACCCTGCGAGACTGAAAACTTAATACGTGCTATATCTGGTACGCATGAGCTTAAGTCCGATCGCATTCGACCAGAGGACCACCAGAAAGCATCTTTAGGACCGAAACAACCCCGAATTGGATATGCACTAAGTAAACTTCGTTCCGGAGCCTGTTTCTGGCATTTTTAAGCTTATAAAAGGGGTTGAAACCCTCATTCCTCTCTCCCATCCGAAAATTGCAAAACCCTAGCTTTGGGAGAGAGAAAAGGAGAGAGTTTGAGAGAGAGAGTGGAAGGATTTTTCCCGCCTTCGTGTCGCAGATTGCACGTGCTTCAGCAACTCTTCCCAATCACCTGGCCGGTGATTTTTCTGCTTTTTCAGGTATGAAACAACCCTAAAAGTTGTTGATTTAGGGATTACTTAGATTCATAGCGTGTTAGCTAACGTGACTTGTAAAACAGGTTCTCTTACTGCCGTAGACGAAGCGTATACGCTCCGTTCGAAATGATACGTCTTTAAGACACTAGGTGAGGATTTTAGATGCTTTGATTGACGGTTTACAATGCTTTCAATGTCGTTTAATAGTAGATTATCGACGGCATCGCCGTTTGACATGTACAACATGCTCTCTGTTTCCTGTTTCGTAAATTAACGAAGAATATGAGATTTAGGGCATTTTAGTCATTTGTAGGAAGTACAGATTACGTTCATATTTTGTTGATGTGATTGACATGGTTTGTTGTCGCATTAGGAAGTTAGGAATACGTGCATAATTATTTTGGCGTAGAGATTCGCCTAATTGCGCACTTTGGGTCGACATACTATATGTAGACTTAAGTGTGTGGTGTATGTGTTTGTATAAATGCTTGTATTAGCATGTATTGAATTAAATGATGTTATGAATTAGTTTGAGATGGATTTCTCAATTAATATGTTGACCTAAATGATTTTCTACATGTTGACTATATGCATGATTTCATTACATGCATGAAATATATGTGTTTGAAGATTTACTTAAGTTGAATGTTATAACATGGGTTAACATGCTCACATGATTGTATTTCAATTCCAATATTCCTATATAAATTGCTGATGTAATTCCATAATTGTTTAGGACTATACTTAGTCCAGGTAGTCGGTAACCGATCGAATTCGTGGCTGGCTGGTTTTGGCCACGAACGACGCATCGATGAACGCGAGTCGTATTTGAAGTTGGCGGCAGTGGTTAGGCCACGCGAAGTGTTTTACGCACTTCATGTCGTTCGACTTGAGATGCGATCGCGCTAGTCGAGCCCGTCAAATAACCCGACTGGCCGATGTATGTTCACCCTGTATGAGTCATAACTGCTTGAACCTAGAGTACTGAACTTACCATTGTAAACCCTGTTAACCATGGTACCTTGATCCACGAAGACTCATGAGCCGGGCATGGTGGTATGGGACACCGTGGTCGAGCTATCGGCCTACGCTGGGGCCACATACCTCCCCGTAGTGACCAGTGAGCACCTAGACTCGTGAGCAGATTATGGTGGTATGGGACACTATATTCTAGCTTTCGGCCTACACTGATCAGGCGACGAGTCCTTTGTAGTGACCGCGAGCGTATTCTAAGTCCATGGGAGGCGACGACCCTTCAGTTGCAGTAGAGTACGGTAGGCCTGTATTGATAAGGTGATGGGGGAGCGGTGCAACGAGTGCGAACAACAGCCCTGGCAGCCCTTGCAGCGACCTACGAAATATACATCGTATAAGATTACTAGGAGTGACGACCCTAGACAGGATCTGTGTTAGGATTGATACAAGGGAAGTACCTTAGTTTTCCAATCATGCTGTTTGAATGGACTAATAACAACTCGGAAATCATATCACTATAACATTGCATGTGCCTGGAAGATGTGGAGCACTCTAGGGAGTGTGACATGCCGCGGTCGTAAGATGTTGCCGTATGAGGGAGATCGTCGGTGAGGGCATACATCACTTCATGTCATCTTGCATTAACAACAGTATTAGGATTGTCTGATTTACTGCTTTACTATTATCGCATGATTGAATTGTGAACATGCTAATCTTTGCTCTATGATTCCACTGAGTTGATCACTCACTCCCACGTTATGGGATGGTGTTTGCAACACCCACCAGACCCCGTTGTAGATGCAGGTGTGGCTGAGATCCAGGAGGCAGAGCCAGACTTCGACGAGGACCAGGATGAGTTCTCGTACATGCAGTATCATGATGGCTTTGCGTAGGCGACCTGGATTGATGGGACTTCAGTGGGACCATTTTGAACATTTACTTTTGTTCATGTATATGTATATGAGACTCAGAGATGTATTCATACTTTAGAGACAGATGAGATTTACCTTGTTTTTCCATACAGTGATATATATATTGTTTAGTCTTTCGCTTGCTTTTATCACTGGATCTGAAGTATGAATTGCAGTTTTGGTATACTTTTACTCATGTGAATGCTTTAAATCAGACAACATTGAATCATAATCATTTTTGTTGCATAAGTGACGGTCTGGAACTCGGGAGTTGAGTTTATATACGACCCCTGATTTTCAGGGTGTTACAATTGTACATTGTCTAAAGGCTCTTTAAATCATACGTAAAATGATGAAAGAAACCTTTCCACAATTAAAAGAAGAAGAAGAGAGAAAAAAAAAAGTTTCTTTGCTGGCCTTTGTTAGATTTGAGAGCTATTAAAGCTGGACATATGACCATATCAATCATGCCACTTTTGGGGGGTGTTTTCAGAAAACCCTTGCGCAAATTGTGTCCAAGTGAACAGGTACCATTTACATGTCAATATAATCACACCAATGTTGTACCAATGCTCTCTTTGGGCAGGTCTTCTCACATACAGTGATGCAGATGCTCATGTTGTTATCTGACACTTTTGCCAATAAATAGGCACTCATATCCCCTCCATTTTCATTATTCTTGACTCTAAAGCTCTCATTCTTTCTCTCTTACTCTAATCTCTCTACAACTATTTCAAGTTTCTCCCTATTACTTTTCATTTCTCATTTACAAATTTGAACATTTCCAAGATCATTCAAGATTGAAGAATACCATCTAAGATGAAGATTCATCATTCGAGTATCCAAGATCGAGCTTCAAATTTGAAGTTTAAAGTTGAAGCATTCAACCATCGAAGATCAAGATTCAACAATCAAAATCATTTCATTTCTTCCCTTTTCTTTTATAGTTTTATTTCTCATTCACTCATTCATAGGCAAGTCTTCCCTTATTTTTAAATTTTTTTTTTTCATTTTTTCAATTAAAAAAAGAAGTAAGAAGCATTTGTATTGTCCAATTTTCTGGCATCAGGTGTGAAGAAGAAAGTTGATAAAGTAATAGTACTTGTGGGCAAAAGAGATGAGAAAATGACCTTAGACCTATAGCTACGAATTATAACCGTAGCCATAGATTGTCAATAATATTGACCATAGTTTGATAATATCGAAAATAAATGCCAAATTGTTCAACAACAAAACTCGAAAAATGAAAGAATTTTGCGATATTATCGACATATGTTCGATAGAATCGAACATAAGTCATCGATAATATCGAGATATGATTGATAGTATCGATAACTAATGTTGAGTAATGACCGTAGACCTATTGCTATGGATTATAACCGTAGCAATAGCTACCGTAGCCGATATGTCGATATTATCTATAATATGTCGATATATCGACATTGTATGGAAACGCAGTAAATCTTGTTGTACAATTGTCATCTAGATTCGATATTATTGACATATTGTCGATATTATCGATGACTTATATAGATAATATCGATGATATGTCAATAATATCTACGTTTGTATATTTTGTTTTTTTTTTATTATTATTATTTTTATTTTTATTTTTTTTTGGGGGGGGGGGGGGGGGGGGGGGTTAGCTTGTTGTATACACCCATGTCAGTACACACCCTCCATGTTAGTCATCCTCACTAGGAATCGATACAAAGATGAATAAATTTCATCCTTGTTGGAAGTATTTGAAAATTTATTAAGGTGAGACGTTTGAGTTATGTGTTCTTGAATTTGCTGTGTGAATAATAGCATAGTACCTTGTTTGCTTTTAGTACTTGTATTTTTTAGCAATCGGCCAAGGAAAACGTACCTAATAAGACTTTAATTTCACTACTAAACTATGGAGGTGTCCCAAAGGAATAATTTATGGATCTACCGAGGAATGTTTTAAATGATGCTCGAAATGTTCGTTCCAATAAGCTCATTGCACTAAGAGGTATGTTTTGTACTTAAGACCTATTAGATGTGTTGTTGAAAGTGAGTTTAAATGCACATGCAATTGCCATAAGTTTCTACCATCATAGATTTCTTAAAAGTTAATAACTTTCGTAGAAATCTGATGTAGTTTTTCCATATTGCTTCAACATGTTGTCATCCAATTGTTTCAGGTGAATAACCTAAAAAGTGTACTTTGGGCAATATGTTCTTTAAAAATATATTTGTTCCATGCTTTATTTCTACTAATGATATTCTTGTTATTCTACTAAGCACAAGAGAATTTCAACATTTTCTCAACATAGACCAAAAAAAGTACCCTGTGTAAACCAACATAAAAGCAGCAAACAATGCTTCTACACTACACATATGAAACAACATGTTAACACTATACATATGGATAGAATTGTTAATGTTCTATAACAATTCTCTCACAAGAAGATCCACGTACAACATGGAAGCTCAGTTTTTCCATCTAATGCATGTGGTCCAATGTAAGATTCTGATATTAGTAGCAACAGCAGTGAGTGATACTACAACTTTTTTCTTTCTTTTTATTTAGATAACTTATACTATACATACAGATGAAAAATCTACAGATGGAAAAATGGGGACCATTTTTTTTCGAAGGGTAAGAAAAAATCCTAATAAAAACAAGTTTTTTTGAATTGTATTATATATGAATGGATGACATGAGGTGCTAAAAAATACCTTTTTGGTAAAGTTTGGCCAGTAACTCCTGGACTCCAGGGTCTTCAAAAATAACATTAACAGTTAGGTGTACAGCTTCCTGTCACCAAGAAACCAACAAAAGATACAACAATGGGGCATGCAACCTTGAAGATGGAAAAGTTATTCCATAACTTCTTTGAATGTTTCAATGTGACTTTCAAACTCAACATTTTAATTGGAAAAATAGAAACCACATTGGTGTGCTAGAGAAATATATATTGTGAAATCCTGGGCTGTCAGCAGGCCAAGTTGGGCTATGTCAAGCAAATCAACATTAGTTTTAGAGTCCATGATGAATGACCCAAATCTATCTTACACATAGTCAAAACATTTCTCCTCTTCAATGAAAGAATTTACGAACTTAATAGGATAATGGAATTAACCCAGCTGCTTTGAATCTTAGGTTTACGATGGTACCCAGGACGGACTTGGTAGAGCTACTCAAGACAGCAGCTCCACCTTGTCATCTTCAATGCTCCAGAGACTGATTAAATACTATCTTAGTCCGGTTACTGACCTGTAAATGGACGATGATGGACACAGTAGTGATCGGTGAAAGTCTTGCCATCATCAAATGGTAGCATTTCCCCGAGTCAATGTCGCTGCCTTTACGGTCTGGGTAAGTACAATAGTGGGGAGACATACTTGTGCTCGATCATGAAACGGTTGTACTTAGTCCAGTTGCTAGTCCTTGGATTATAACCGCAGCTACACTATAGCTATAGCTATAACCGTACCTATAGCATGAAATTGAGTGGGGTAAACTGGAAATTGAGTGGGGTAAGCATGAAATTGAGCGGGGCAAACTGGAAATTCAGCGGGACAAACATAAAATTCAGCGGGCCAAATTGGAAATTGATCAGGGCAAACATAAAATTCAGCAGGGCAAACTGGAATTTAAGCGTGGAAAAATGGAAATTAAGCAGGGCAAAATGGAAATTAAGCAGGGCAATCATGAAATTGAGCAGGGTAAACTGAAAATTGAGTGGGGCAAATATGAAATTCAGCGGGGCAAACTGAAAATTGAGTGGGGCAAACATGAAATTCAGCGGGAAAAGCATGAAATTGAGCAAGGCAACTGAAAATTGAGCGAAGCAAACATGAAATTGAGAACCTTTCAAGTCGAAAGTAAAAAAGAGAATGCATTGGCTCCTTACCTCTAGCTCGAACATCAACCGCACTGAGATTGAGATGTTAGTACCTACAAAGACAAAACAACCACTGATCAAACATGGCCATGATTCACATTCACACAACACAATTGAATCGATTAATTATCAACATTGTTTTTTCTTTTGATGCGGTTGAGTGGATTCTAGACAACCCAATCTGCATTACTCTCAGTGCATATATATTTCTTTGGTGTATGATATCAGTCAGTTGAGAGTACTGATTCCTAAAATCTCTTTTGTACCCAACACCCAAAAATCAGAGATTTTGAGCTTTATTTCTCACTAGGATACAGAGACAATGAGCAAATCTTGGGAAATATATTAGTATACAAGGCTCCTGGACTACAATTTAGAGATATCCATGTTGTCATTGCGACTTACATCAGCGGGGCATGCATGAAATTCACAGAGGCGAAATGAAGTATGCCAAAGACAAAATATAGCATTTCGTGAATTTGAAAACAATGTGTGCAAAATCAGAAGTAATTGAAAACAATGTAGCATTTCATGAATTTGAACAAGGTTCATATGAAATAGAGATAGAAATCTAAACGTATCCAATAAATGGACCACACCACATGAAAATTTTGAATTGAACTTCTCATGTTGATCATTTCTTAGGTGTTACAGAAGTTTTGGATCAAGCTTATAATTGTATTTTCTATTAATTCATGTCTATATGATCTTATGAATAGGTTGATAACAAACAAACATCACTATTGGGCCCACTATATTTTCAACGGTACAAATCATTATGCCCATTGTTTCCCGTGGTATGATTCACTTGATCTTTTGATATGCTTCAATTTGGGGCTAAACCGCTAAAGTTAGATGGAAGAACGGATGGACGCCATGGATATACTATATACATTCAATGTGGGCTCATCTGAGTTTACTTAGTACAATGGGAGCGTACTAACTAACTCAGTACGCAATCCGAATACACTTGCTACGCCCCACAATGATGTTTTATTTGTAATATATCATGTTCATCGAATTATGTATACACTAAAATCCCATATGTGGAAGGAAACCTAGACATTGAGGGAGGGAACTGTAACGCCCGTGAAAAATTCGTACTTGGGCTCGAGTACCAACTCGACCCGAAATTGCGTAGAATTCATTCCTTTAGAAAATATGACTAGGTTAGCTAGTGCAACGTTAGAATAGCTGGGAAATGGTCCCTGATCACTTTAAATACATTCTACAAGGCCCAAAGCGAGTGGAACCAATGGTGCTATAATGCTCTAAAACCTCGGACCAAACTCTAAGTAGGTTTGTTCTCTGGACCACTTTGAATCTTTGTATTGGATCTATACTGCACGTCGAAAGTCCGTTACCTCCTATCTTAGACCGTTAGAACCGTCTAGCTGGACTTGACACTCATTCCGAAAATCAAGTCAAACCGATAATCACAGGCTATTTCATTGAGCCTGGACCGAAGAGAGTGAGAATAGGGTTAGAATTGGAATTTGAAATTCAAATCTAGCACACGATTTGACGCATCAGTATTAAGCGTTCTGACCGTCAAAATACAACCAAATTACACCATTGGATCAGGAAAAATATCTATTACATATCACGAGACTTATAGGCCTGATCTTGGTGAAACTGGTCCGCCACGTGCAATCTGCGAACCCTACTGGTCTGAAAACTGGATGTGTGCTAGATCCAGTATGCATGAGCTTAAGTCCGACCGCATTTGGCCTGGGGACCTTCAGAAATGCTCTTTTGGACCGAAACGGCCCCGATTTGGTTAGGCACCAAGTAAACATTGTTCCCAAGCCTATTTTGGGCATATTTTAGGCTATAAAAGGGGTTGAAACCCTCACTCCTCTCTCCCATCCGAATTTGAGAGAAATCCTAACTTGGGAGAGAGAAAAAGGTGAGAGATTGTGAGAGAGTGGGAGAGTTCTTCCTGCCACTTGTGCTACGTATTGCACGTGCTTAAGCAACACACCTCTACCACTTTCTCGGCGATTTCACCGCGATTCTAGGTAAGTAAATACCTTAAATAGTTGCTGATTTGAGTTTCCTTTGTTTCCATAGCGATGTAGCTTATGGATCTCGTGTATTAGGTTCCCTATTCGCCGTAGACAAAGCGTATACGCTCCGTTTCAATTCACGAGTTTACAAGACATAAGGTGAGAATTTTAGACGCTTTGATTGACGGTTTCCAACGCTTTCAATGTCGTTTAATAGTAGATTCTTGACGGTATTGCCGTTTGACATGTACAAAATGCTCTCCGTTTCCCGTTTCGTAAACTAACGAAGAATATGAGATTTAGGGCATTTTAGTCATTTGTAGGAAGTACTGTTTACATTCATATTTTGCTGATGTGATTGACATGGTTTGTTGTCACATTAGGAAGTTAGGAATACGTGCATAATTAGTTTGGCGAAGAGATTCGCCTAATTGCGCACTTCGGGTCGACATACTATATGTAGACTTAAGTGTGTAGTGTATGTGTTTGTATAAATGCTTGTATTAGTATGTATTGAATTAAATGATGTTATGAGGTAGTTTGAGATTGATTTCTCAATTAATATGTTGACCTAAATGATTTCCTACATGTTGATTGTATGCATGATTTCATTACATGCATGAAACATATGTGCTTGAAGATTTACTTAAGTTGAATGTTATAACATGTGTTAAGATGCTCATATGACTGTATTTCAATTCCAATGCTCTTACATAATTTGCTGATGTGTTTCCATAAGTGTTTGGGACTAGACTTAGTCTAGGCAGTCGGTAACCGAGCGAATTCGTGGCTGACTGGTCTTAGCCACGAGCGACGCGTCGATGAACGCGAGTCGTGTTTGGAGTTGGCGGCAGTGGTTAGGCCACGCGAAGTGTTTTACGCACTTCATGTCGTTCGACTTGAGATGCGATCGCGCCAGTCGAGCCCGTCAAGTAACCCGACTGGTCGATGTATGTTCACCTTGTATGAGTCATAACTGCTTGAACCTAGGGTACTGAACTTACCATTGTAAACCCTATTAACCATGGTACCTTGATCCACGAAGACTCATGAGCCGGGCATGGTGGTATGGGACACCGTGGTCGAGCTGTCGGCCTACGCTGGGGCCACAAACCTCCCCGTAGTGACCAGTGAGCACCAAGTCTCGTGAGTAGATTATGGTGGTATGAGACACTATATTCTAGCTGTCGGCCTACACTGATCAGGCGACGAGTCCTTTGTAGTGACCACGAGCGTATTCTGAGTCCACGGGAGGCGACGACCCTTCCGTTGCAGTAGAGTACAGTAGCCCTGTATTGATAAGGTGATGGGGGAGCGGTGCAACGAGTGCGAGCAACAGCCCTGGCAGCCCTTGCAGTGACCTACGAAATATACATCGTATGAGATTACTAGGAGTGACGACCCTAAACAGGATCTGTGTTGGGATTGATACAAGGAAAGTACCTTAGTTTCCCAATCCTGCTGTTTGAATGGACTAATAACAACTTGAAAATCATATCACCATACCATTGCATGTGCCTGGAAGATGTGGAGCACTTGAGGGTCGATTGCATGCCGCGGTCATAAGATGTTGCCGTATGAGGGAGATCGTCAGTGAGGGCATACATCACGTCATGTCATCTTGCATTAACAACAGTATTAGGATTGTCTGATTTACTGCTTTACTATTATCGCATGATTGAATTGTGAACATGCTAATCTTTGCTCTATGATTCCACTGAGTTGATCACTCACTCCCACGTTACGGGATGGTGTTTGCAACACCCACCAGACCCTGTTGTAGATGCAGGTGAGGCTGAGATCCAGGAGGCAGAGCCAGACTTTGACGAGGATCAGGACGAGTTCTCGTACATGCAGTATCACGACGGCTTTGCGTAGGCGGCCTGGATCGATGGGATTTCAGTGGGACTAATTTGGATATTTATTTTGTTCATGTACATGTATATGAGACTCAGAGATGTAGTCATACTTTGGAGACAGATGAGATTTACTTTGTTTTTCCATACAGTGATATATATATTGTTTAGTCTTCCGCTTGCTTTTATCACTGGATCTGAAGTATGAATTGCAGTTTTGGTATACTTTTACTCATGTGAATGCTTTAAATCAGACAACATTGAATCATAATCATTTTTGTTGCATAAGTGACGGTCTGGAACTCGGGAGTTGAGTTTATACACGACTCCCGTTTTTCAGGGTGTTACAGGAACCTAAACATTGAATGAGGCAAACATGAAATTGAATGGGGCAAACATGAAATTCAGCAGAAGAAACATTAAATTCAACGGAGAAAACATAAAATTGATTGGGGCAAACTTGATTTTCAGTGGGAAAAACATGAAATTCAGCAGGGCAAATCATGAAATTCAACAGGGGAAACATGAAATTTAGCAGGAAAAACTGCAAACTGAGCAGGGCAAACATGAAATTCAGCGGGAAAAACTGAAAAATGAGTGGGGGTGTAACACCCCAGATTTTTGCCAA
The DNA here is from genome assembly GCA_037074715.1 of Magnolia kwangsiensis. Lineage (NCBI taxonomy): Eukaryota > Viridiplantae > Streptophyta > Magnoliopsida > Magnoliales > Magnoliaceae > Magnolia > Magnolia kwangsiensis. The sequence goes on from CM073571.1 coordinate 88,133,472, forward strand.
CCTGGAGTTAGGCGTCCTTAGGCAATGAGTCGACCATAACACCTTGGTAACCTCCCAGAACCCAATTTCAAAGCCAAATAAATCATTTAGAACCTAATTCTTTAAAATTTAACGTGAATTAGCCAGCGCTACACTAGATTACCTGTGAAATTAGCACCAACCACTTTAAATACGATCTGTAAGATCCAAAACCTATAGAATCATTGACGCTATCTTACCCTAAAATCCACGATCAAACTCTAAACCTGTTTGTTCTCAGGAACCCTTTGAAACTTTGTATTGGATCTAGACCGCGCGTCGAAAGTCCGATAGCGATAATCTTAGACAATTACGACCGTCTTGTTGGACTTGACAATCGTTTTGAAAATCAAGCCCAACTGATGTTCTGAGGCTATTTCATTAAGCCTGGAGCAAGGAGTGTGAGAAAGAGTGAAATTCATTAAAAATTAAATGTCATTTAAATAAATCTGGCACGTTTCGCTTGCGGGTTAAGTATAAGCATTCGGACCGTTGGAATCTGACCCAAATACACCCTCGGATCAGAGAACATTTCTCACTTAGGTCAGTGTACTTGAAATTCTCGATCGAATCTCTGTGACTGCTGAACTGAAACTGGTCCGCCACGTGCTATCTGGGAATACTACCGGACTGAAAACTTAATGTGACCAGGATCCAATATCCATGAGCTTAAGTTCGACCGCATTTGGTCAGGAGACCTCCACAAATGCTCTTTTGGATTGGGAAAGACCCGATTTGGCTATAACCCAAGTATACCTTGACTTAAAGTCTGTTTTGATTATGTTTGGGCTTATAAAAGGGCCTTAAACCCTTAACTTTCTAACCCATACGAATTTGTTAAAAACCCTATGAAGGAAAGAGAAAGTGAGGGAGAAGCTAGTGATTTCTCTTGGGATTCTTCCCTGTTGCTCTACGTGCCGAAGTCATCCACCTGCATCGTTATTCCGGCGATTCTGGTTTCATTCTAGGTAAGAAAACCCTAACCTCAACCTGTTTTAGAGATTCCTTCGATACAAGTAGCGAAGTAGCTGATGTATCTTGTGCTATAGGTCGTCATACAGCGTTGACGAAGCGTAGAGTTTCTGTTCGATTCGTTACGCTTCTACGGTGAAGGGTGCAGATTTTAGACGCTTAGATTACCTGTTTTCAAAGCTTTCAATGCCGTTTAATGGTAGATTACTGATAAGCATGTTGTTTGACATGTAGAACATGTTGTCCATTTTTCATTTCGAATACGTACGAAGAATATGAGATTTAGGGTATTTTAGGTATTTGTAGGAAATACCGTATACGTACGTATTTTGCTAATATGATTGCCATGAATATTTACCGTGTACTTATACTAGTTAGGCGTGTATGATCTGTTTGGCGAAGAGATTCGCCCTAATGCACATATTGGCCGACATATGCTATGTAGACTAATGTGTGTAGACTAAGTGTTTGTTGAAATGCCTAAATCAATATGATTTATGCCTGCCATATGTTTTGAATGTAAGAACATGATTGTTGTGTATTAGACATCTCCTTGATATAAGGATCTATCATATTATATGTGGTAATCAATATACGTCAAGAACGCTAGAGTTGAGTAGTCAAGTGTTTATATAAACGTATGTATTAGTAAGTATTGAGTATATGGTGGTGTAGATTAGCGTTGAGACTGGATTCTCAACTAATTTGATGATATATATGATTTCCTCTACGCTTGTCATATTTCAATTGATTTCCTTATGTGTGAAGTACTTGTGTATGGTTTAATTGCCTATGTTGTATCTTATAACATGTTGCTAACATGCTTGGATTACTTGTTATTTCAATTTTATTTATCTCATATGATTACCAATTCATATCTTTGTTCTTGGGTTATACTCTAGTCCAGGCAGTCGGTAACAGTTTAGAATTCGTAGTTGGATTCTATTCGGCACGAAGGATGTGTATGACGAACCTGAGTCGTACTAGAATCGTCGGCAGTGGTTAGGCCACACGAAGTGCTTGTGCACTTCATGTCGGTCGATTCAACGTGCGCTCGTGCTAGTCGGACTCATTAAGTAACCCGACTGACCATTGTATGTTCACCTTGTATTGGTCATAATTGCTTGAACCTAGGCTACTGAACTTACCATTAGAAAACCCCTCTAACCTTGGTATCTCGATCCCCCAAGACTCATGAGCCGGGCATGGTGGTATGGGACACCATGGTCGAGCTGTTGGCCTACACTGGGGCCACAAACCTTCCCGTAGTGACCAGTGAGCACCTACTCTAAGCAGATTATGGTGGTATGAGACACTATATTCTTGCTGTCGGTCTACATTGATAAGATAATGGGGGAGTGGAGCAACGAGTGCGAGCAACAGCCCTGACAGCCCTTTGTAGTGACCTTGAGTTTATCCTGACACTGCATGGGGGCGACGAGTCCTGATACAGTTTCAAGGATATAAACTAGGCCTATATTGATAAGGTGATGGGGGGGCGGTGCAACTAGTGTATGCAACAGCCCTGACAGCCCTTGCAGCAACATAGAAATATATCATCGTATGAGACTACTAGGAGTGATGACCCTAGACAGGATCATTATTTGGGTATTGATATGAGGGAGGTACCTTAGTTTCCCAATCCTACTGTATGAAAAGGACTAATAACAACTCGGTAATCATATTCATATCGCACTGCATGTGCCTGAAAGATGTGGAGCACTGAGGGAAGAAAGCATGCCGTGGACGTAAGATGATGTCATATGAGGGAGTATGTCAGTGAGGGCATCCATCATGTCATTTCATGCTTGCATTAATCACAGTGTTTATGAATGTTTGTTTTGCTTACTTTACCATTATTGCTTGATTGATTTGATAACATGCTAACCTTTACTTTATGATTCCACTGAGTTAGCTACTCATTCCCACGTTACGGGATGGTGTTCCGGACGCCCACCAGTCCCTATTTTAGTTTCAGATGATGGCGATGCTCGCGAGGCAGAGCCGGACTTGATGATGATGAGGAGGATCCCTCCTATATGCAGGTTCTGATTGTCGGGGTTACAGGGTTACTGATTAGATGCCAGTACACGTGGTATTTTGCCCTTTATTTTCGCACCCATGTATATTCTTTTTGCTCATCTTTGGAGTATACATGTATATGTTTAACCTGGTAACATGTTCATACTCTGGAGACTCACAATAGTTCATATATTCTATATATCTATCACATTCTTCCGCTTGCTAAATTAACCGTCTCTGGAGTATGATATGCTGTTTTGGCTTGATCCACCTCATGTTTTATGTACTATTACCGCTGACATTCATCCATCATTGAAAATGTTGCATAAGTGATGTTCTGGAACTCGGGAGTTGGGTTTCTACCCGACCCCCGATTTTCGGGATGTTACAGGGGGAAACATGAAATTGAGCGGGGCAAACTAAAAAATTAGCGGAGCAACCTAGAAAATCAGTGAGGCAAACATGAAATTGAGTGGGCAAACTAGAAATTAAGCGGGACAAACATGAAATTGAACGGGGAAAACATGAAATCAACGGGGCAAACTCAAAAATCAGCGGGGCAAACTAGAAAATTATTATGCCCACTGTTTCCAGTGGTATGATCCAGTTAATATTTTGATATGCTTCAATTTGGGGCTCAACCCCTTATATTAGATGGAAAAATCGATGGACAGACTAGATATACTCGTTGGCCCCGCTCAATTTTCAGTTTATCCTGCTGAATTTCGTGTTTTCCCCGCTCAATTTCATGTTTGCCCCGCTCAATTTCTAGTTTACCTCGCTGAATTTCTCGTTGGCTCTGCTCAATTACATGTTTGCCCCGCTTAATTTGTAGTTTGCTCCGCTCAATTTCATGTTTGCCCCGCTCAATTTCTACTTGGCCCCGCTCAATTTCTAATTTGCCCAGCTCAATTCTCATGTTCGCCCTGCTCAAAGGAGATCAAAGTTACATGGGCCCCACAATTTTGTATTTATTATATCCACAACGTTCATCCATATTTCGAGATCATTTGGGAGCATTATATATATATATATATATATATATATATATATATATATATATATATATAAATCATATCTAAAGATCAACTGGACCACACTACAAAGAGCAGCGGGAAAATTGATTTTCATCGTTAAAAATTTTGTAGGGCCCACCATAACAGAAATTGAGTGGGACAAACTGAAAATTGAGCGGGGCAAACATGAAATTGAGCGGGGCAAACTAAAAATTAAGCGGGGCAAACGGAAAAATTGAGCGGGGCAAACTAGAAATTGAGCGGGGCAAACTGAAAATTGGGCGGGGCAAACATGAAATTGAGCGGGAAAAATTAAAAATTGAACGGAGTAAACATAAAATTGATCGTGTAGTAAATGAAATGAATGAAATTGATTGCGAAGTGAATGAAATGGATTTTCGACCATCGACTTGATGAAATCTTGAAAAATAACCGGGTTGGTTGGCTAAAGTAACTTCTCCTACCCCAAAATCATAGATGGTATGTCGAGTAACTAATTTTGGTTTAGAAGATATTCTTGTTAAATGAATAAAGAAAGAAATGAAAAAAAGAGAGAAATTTTTTTTATATGCTTATATATATATATTTATATAAATATGTATTAGAGAGTATTGTAGGTAAAATAAAGTTTTCCATGTAAAAAAATAAAAATAAAAAATAAAAATAAAAATAAATTTTGCATAAACTGGTTACGGTTGTGGCTACGGTTATAATCCGTAGCCATAAGTCCTTCGGTATATCGAGAGGCTTTCGATATTATTGAAAAGTCCAGAACTGTCCAATGAGTTTGCCTAAAAATTTATAATTTTCAGTACACTATCACTATGGATAATAACTATAGCCATACTGCACGGCCGTAGTTTTTTTGTTATTTTAATGCTGTGTTGCTTATGTAGGTCCCATCATGAGGTTTATGTTATATCTAAACTGTCCATCTATTTGGCGTGCTCATATTAAGTCTTGAGACGAAAAATAAGATAGATCTAACTATCAAGTGGACCACACTCTAAAAGGCAGTGGAGAATTGAACATCTACCATTGAAACCCTTTTAGGGGTTATAAAAGTTTTGAATCATTATGAAAGTTGTTTTTCCTCTTCATCCATGTCTTTGTGACCCTATGAATGAACTTAGACGAGGAGGATTTCTCACAAACATCACAGTGGGCCCTCTAAAGGTTTCTAATGGTTGACGCTCATTCAACAGTGCTTCCTGTAATGTGGTACACTTGAGATTTGGATATACCTCATTTTTGGTCTCATACCATAAAATGATTTGGAAAAGCATATGGATGGCATGAATGAAAAGCTTACATCATAGTAGGGTCCACAGACCACTGACCATCTGCCATTGGCTGGTGGCAAGCAGAGTACCCAATCCGTTTCCAGGAAAGGAGAGGTATTTTCGTCCTGAAGTTTGGTGTTTGCACGTGTAAGTCTAAGTTGCAAAACAAAGTTTGTCTTCTTCCATAAAAACAGCTAGATAAAAGGTGGGGTCCATAATCCTAAATTTCTCTTGTAAAATACATAAGAGACCGGGAATTTATAAAAATAAATGAATTTGGGGGTATAGTTTCGACGGGAATTTTGAAAATACCGAAAATATTTTAAAATACCATTTAAAATTCCAGCAAAATAGGCATCCAAATGACTCCTAATCAAACGGTCGTCGACGGAAAGTAGTCATGGTGGTGTTTTATGAGTGGAAAAGGAACGTGTTTATTCGACAATAACCAAAAGAGAGGAGGTTTTTTGAAATATATGCAGGAGGGGAGCGTGGTCCATGTAAAAGCTCTCGTTTTAGGAATGGTCGATGAACCGTCCACTTTCTTCGCGGTTTACTAGCACAGAAAAAGAAAAGAGAGGAAAGCGGATGCTAGAAAACTCCATGCAGCAACGGCGAAATTCTCCTGAATGACCGGATCCTTCCTCCATTAAAATGCCTTCAAAGGACAGGATCGCCTACTTCTACGACGGTACTGTCTCTCCATCCTTCCCTCATTCCCTCACTCTATTCATTTCTCAGAAGGAAACAATAGCTATAACTACGGCTGTTCTAACCTACTCCGTAGGGGCTTGTGTTCGAATCGTCATGCTTTCGTCCTCCTCCTCCTCTCAACATAGCACCAGATAGACTCCTGATTATTATCACTAGGTTTAATACTAACGTGCACCGGAGGGGGGAAAAATTAACTTTAGATGCTGTTACCACTGCACAGGGGCTCACCATTTCGATTTTGGGTTTTTCTTACGCACCACCGTGTTTAGGTTTACGTGATTAGTTCAGTTTAAGAGTCGGCTTAACTATTCATCTATATGGGCTCAACAAAATGACATGCTTTTATCCAAGCTTTCTTATGCATCAGTCTGATTTTTAAATAATTTTCTAATCCAAGCTCTGACTGGTGTGAATATAAAGCTTCTTACCTTTAACTAGTTTACAGGTTATCCAAACACAAAAACGAACTTACATGTAAGTAACTTACTTACAGTTTGCATCCAAACAGGATTACCTGTAACTCACTTTCACATGTAAGTCACCTGTAACTTATAACTTAAAAAACTTATAGGCATCCAAACGCCCAATAAAGGAAAAAAATACTGTTTGTATTTATTGACTGATTGTGAAAATGCCAAGCTGTTTCATTTTTCAATGCAAGTGTAAATACCTGGTAAATGGCTAATTATGACACTTTCACCGTTTGAAAATTTTGGGAATTCCTACCTCGAAAACTGGTTCAAAGGTGCTAGTTAAAATTTTTGGACCTCGTTGTGATGTATATTACATATCTGTTCCGTCCATCCGTTTTACTACAACATTTTGAGATATAAGCCGAAAAATTATGTAAATCCAATACTCAAGTGGCCCACACCAAAAGAAACAGGAGCCCTTACTGTCAAAGGCCATCTGACTGTTTAAGAAATAATTATTACCCCCTTTGCAGGGTATTTACCAATGTACTGGAAAATCAAACAAGCCCTAAGCTGTTTGATGCCTGCTATGTCAGGTAAAGGAAATTGTCAGTAGCTACTAAAGCGATTGTAGCATGCAGCAGTGACATGAAATAAGAAAATAATAAATAGGTACTCAAAAAGTCAAAGGGTTATGAATTGTGTTTTATGACTAGAAGGCTTGAAGTGAAGTGATGCTTTATGCAAATGTAGCAGAAGATCTTGATGATGCAAAGTCCACCTCATGATGTGTTTCTCTGTGGAACTTATTTTCTTGGTTGAGGTATGAGCAATGTAGTTGCCCTTGCCCACGATATGGAAAAAGGGGAATACATGTCTTGTTTTGTGGGGCCACTTTTTAAGCCGTCCATTTGTGATACTTAGAAGCCCTTGGATTGGATGGTTAGGATTGCCTGATTAGTTGGAATTTGGGGCATGACCCATCCGTTATGGGGTCACTGATGAATGGTCCATATCGTATATGTAGGAAAAAAGAGGAGTCTTAAAACATGGTCCTTATGTTTCAAGCATTAAGCACTTGCCCAAGCCAGCTATTTTGAGTTTCCTCCTTGCTCTTATAGTGTAATGTACTTTGGCATGTGTTGCTTATGTAGAAGTAGAGTGGCAGAATATTGTGATTACTAGCATAGTGGCTGGTAGCAGGCTCTTGGATATCAATCTAAAATCCTATATTTATTATTTTTACTTCATTTGTGGAAAATTGTGGTTTGAGCTTCAAGAAAAGAAAAAGAAGCATCTGAATAGAGATTTTCCTTTTTTTTTTTATTATTATTTAAATTTCCTTGTCTCAATTTTTGTATCAGAGGTCTCCCCACTGAGGATAGACTTCTTTAGGAGCTTCACGGACCACCCGCAATTCGAGCAAGCGATCGTCGACCTTGACCCTAACGAAGGGGGGGATTGGGGAGCTCTTCTTTGTTCTCACCCTCATTCTGATCACAGTTAGCTCCTCTCCTAGCTTCGTCTTATTGTCCAACTCGAGAAAGGACCCTAAGCATGCCGCTACGGAGATGAAAAAATCATCGTACCAGAGTTCCATGGGGACACCCCACACCTGAATCCAAATATTTTCTTTCCCAAACATGGAGAAATCCTCCCATTTCAATACTCTAGCTACCGGACCCCCTGAATGTAAATGACTAGCCATTAACAACATTTCCGGATTGAGACCTGGGCAGACTTTGACCCACAATTCATTGTAACCCATGGACTTGATTTTATAATTTCTGGGATGAAACCCTTTAATTTCAGAAATCCAATCTTTCACCTGGGAAATGGATGCCTTGCCTTTGCTAATGATGACAATGGTATCTTTGAGGTCTTCTTTGGCTTTGTTGAAAGAAGTTTGGTTGATGCGGCTTGTACACTCCTCCTCTGGAACTGTGGGAACATTATTGATGGGGTCGAACTTGGGAGTAGGTAGGGGGATAATCCCAGAGGGTTGGTTGGGTTGAGAAGGGATATTCGTGGTGGGTTGCTTGTGTTGGGATGGGTTATGCCGGAGTAGGGCATCTCTGAAAGAGGGGTCTTCCGAGATCCTTGGGAGGGAAGGGGTAGGTTTAGGACGATATTCCTTAGTAATAGTGGGGTTGGATCCTCTCTTTTGCTGAATGAGGCGATTAGGTCCAAACCTCGCCCATTGCACTAGCAAGGGATGCCCTTCGAATTTCACCATGTGTAGCATTTCCACTGCCCTAGCTAGTTCCAACTCGGAGGACATTCTGACCAACGCAAACCCTCTGTAGGACCCACTAGAGTGGTCTCTTGGCATCATGACGTCCATGACTGCTCCCAGCGCGGCTGAATACCCTGGAGATGTTAATGGGGAATCACCCCTCTGGATATCCTCTAACGTAGAGAGTAGGATAAGATTCCCTATTTTGAGCCGAAGATGAGGGAAGCGGTCGCCGGCAAGATACTAGCTTCCAGCCATGATTTGCGAGTTTCTCCCCTTCTGCTACCTTCTCCTCTGACGCGGGTGGGACATCCAAACTCTTAGAACCTTTGTCTCTGATGCTAGATCCCGACCCCTTGTCGAACGTAGTCTTGGAGTCGTCGATGGTGGAATCGCCCCACCGACAGGGGCAATCAGCTCTCAACATCCGCTCACTGCACTCTCAGCATCCGCTCTCAGTTGTGGCCCATGCAATCTGTAGGACAGGCGGCAGCAACAACCGACTCCGATCCTCTTCAACAGGCGACGTTCCTCGAGCCTCGCCCTCTCGATTGTGGCGGAAGGAGGTAGCGACAAGTGGCATGCATGCAGCAGTTGCGTGAGGGACTTCAGAGCAGTTGGAAGATTTTCTTCAAGACGGGGACACGCACAGGGGCCCAGGACAGACATGTCAGCAGCCGACGTCAGGGACATTAAGTAGCCAGTCAGTCGAAGGCCATCTCTCCAATGGGGTTAGACATGTGTCCCTCAACGTCAGAACCTCGAGCCCATCCCAGTGGCACGTGTCTCCTCGTCAACACGGGTCACCTGTTAACTCTTCTCACGTGCCTCTTCCATCCATTTTGATCGGGCCTACCATTTCGGATTTGGGTTTGGATGTGGATCATCTCCAGCCAGTGGAATCCCATGATCCATCCTCTTCTACTCAGTATCTTCCTTTGGCTATCAAGTGATGTGGACATCAGACCATTCAAAGTATATTAACGCAGGAGGCATGTGTTACCCGTGTCAATGTAGTTAGATGACGGATACGAGTTGGGTCTCTAGAGGTTGAAGACCTTACACACGTGTTCATAACATGTGTAAGTTGCTTAAAGGAGACTTTTGGACCATTGGATCGAGAGGATGGTGTGATCGGACCGTTGGATCGTTACGGCCCACCTTCATTACACCACCTTCACAGCGCTATCATCGGGGCCCATCGGGCATTTTCAATTTGTATTTAGTTTATGAACATTTGACTTATTTAAGTTTTGAGACAATTTGTGCACAATTTTGTGCAAATTTCTTTTTTTTTTTGAAACTTTTTTAGTAGGGGTATTTTGGTAATTTTATGTAATTACGAATTTATAAGGGTTGCCCTAAATCCATAGCATAATATGTTTACGTTTATGAAAAAAAAGAGGGCTTTTTGCTTCTGACGGTCTCGTCTTCGACTTCCATTGATTGGAAGAGGGCGTGAGGCTCAGGTAAACGATTTCTCATCCTCTACTTCTTTCTCATTCTCTCTTTTCTCAAGGTATTATTTTCTTTAACCCCATTCTCTTCCTTTTCTCTTAGAATCTTTAGATCTAGAAGCCAAATCTTGTTTCTTTTTATCTAAATCATTAGATCTCAAAAGATTTTCATCCCCACATAAAACCCATCATCCAAATCTAAATTTGAAGAATTACCAATTCTTTTCTGAATTTTTTAGATTTCTCAATCCAGGAAATTCTTATTTTTTTGGATTAGAAAATCCACTTGGATTGTTAGGCGGACCTATTGCAAGAAGAAAGTTCCATCTTTCGTTGGATCCAACTAAATTCAGATTTTAAGATTCAATACTTCGTGTTTGTGATGGATGGCTCTAATCAATGCTATATTAACCTTATTTGTTTTTTGTGTTTATGATGTATAAAGCAGGCTGATATTTATTTATTTATTTAGATTGTATGAATCTACCCCTTTCAAATACCATGCTCATTTAAGGTTGGATTAGGGCGTTCTACATTAATTTTTGGTATCAAAGCTTAGGTCCTTTGAATTGGGTCATCTTAGATCAAGTTATTAAGAGTCTAGATTTTTATTTATTTATTTATTTCTAGGGTTTCATGCATCGCATATAGAGTCTAGATTTGAAATTGTCAGATTTGCACACACACACACACAAAAAAGAAGAAGAAGAGTCTAGATCTGAAATTTTCTACATTTGCATCATTCTAAAGGTTAGGATCATCGGTGTCCATAGTCTTGTGTCAAAACAATCTCTTAGAGTCGTGTTTTAGGAAACCTAAGTTGAGTCTTATTGTGTATGCCCACTCGTACTGGTAGAGGATTTGGTCTACACCCGATTTTCAATATGGAACAGTTGACTGAGATGATGAACACGATCAATCAATGTTTGGCCGCTATTGAGGCACAAGTTAGGAACACGAATATTCGTATGGATTAGATAGAAGCGTCCCTAAGAGAAATTTCTAACATTGGAGGGGATGAACAGTCTCATGTAGGGGGAGTAGTTGAGGAACGGATAGGAAATCATGGAAGAGGTCGTTGAGCACGTGGCTGAGGGGTAGGACGTGGAGGGGCGCGAAATCCGCAGCCTGCTATTGAGTATCAAGACCATTATGATGTTGATGAGAGGATCTTAAAGAGTGTTAAAGTAGATGCTCCTAGTTTTGATGGGCGTCTTGACCCAAAAGCATTCCTTGATTGGTTAGCGGATATGGACCACTATTTCGAATGGTATGAGATGTCTGAGAACCGACAAGTGCGGTTTGCAAAGATGAAACTTGTGGGTCAAGCTAAATTATTTTGGACAAATACGGAGCGTAGGATCGAGAGATCAGGAGGTGTCCCAGTTGCGCATTGGGTAGAGATGGAGTTATTAGAGGAAAAATATTTTCCTCTTACCGTCAAAAGCTCCTAGATCAATGGCAAGCATTACGCTAAGGATCTATGTCGGTTGCAGATTACATCGCAAAATTTGAGGAGTATATGATGAGGCGTGATATTTAGGAGGATCCCTTAGTGACGCTGGCGCGTTTCAAGGTGGGTCTTCACATGGATCTGCAGCGTGAGCTTATGACCCATGCAGTGGGTGACTTGGATCAGACTTACCAAGTTGTACAGGAGTTAGAGCTTTACTTAAGTCTCCTGTCATGAGGTGCTTTGAGTCCCGAGACTCTATTGTTAGAACTGGTTTTCAGGGAACCAAACCTAACATTGGAAGTCAGCCTAGGGTGCAGGCTAGTGCACCGCTTAAGCCTAAGGATGATAAGGGCAAAGGTGTGCTTGGTGCCAATCTTGGCAGTGATAGTCACTTGAGATGTTACGAGTGTGGAGGTACAGGTCATCTCGCATACCAGTGCACGACAAAGACTCGAGGGAAAGCCTTAGTCATAAACGAGTCAAATGAAAATGCGGATGACATGGGTGATTATGAAGTTGAGGAATATCACCTTGAGATAGGTCCTAGTGATTATGAAGAAGAAGAACCAGAGACTGCACCACTAGCTGTAGTTAGATGTGCTTTAGCGCAGGCCAAAGATAGTGATGTTTGGCACAAAAGCACAATTTTCTACACGTTTATTAGGAGCGGTGACAAAAATTGCAAAGTCATCGTGGATAGTAGTAGTTGCACCAACGTGGTCTCAGCTAGCACAGTCACTCGTTTGGGTTTGAAACCCATCCCTCACCCTCAACCCTACAAGGTTTCTTGGGTTAACACGTCTTCTATGCCTGTGTCCCAGCAGTGTTTAGTCCCCATCCAAATTGGTTCATATAAAGACATGTTGTGGCGTGATGTTTTACCTATGGATGTAGGTCACATCATTCTAGGGAGGCTGTGGTTATATGATAGAGATGTCACGATTTTTGGTCGCTCGAATGTGTGCACATTCACGCATGAGGGCAAGAAAATCAAGATTAATCCGTTGCCACCCAAGAGCCACATGGACAAGGCTAGGGATGTAAAAACGAGTGAGTCAAGGAAGGATGTGAGGAAATCTATTCCGAAGCTTCTACATATCATAAATGCAAAAGAATTTGAGAAAGAGACAGGATGATTCGACGGTGTATGCCCTAATGGCTAGGGAAGTTACGCCCGAGGTTTATGTAGAGTTACCACCTGAGGCGACTTCGGTTCTTGAGGAGTACAGTGATGTATTTCCTGAGGATTTACCAGATGAGCTTCTACCTATGCGGGACATCTAACATACCATTGATTTCGTCCCAGGGTCTACTTTACCGAACCTTCCTCGTTACAGGATGAATCCTGCAGAGCATGCAGAGTTGCAAAGACAAGTAAATGAGCTCCTGTAAAAATGTTTCATCCATGAGAGCATGAGTCTGTGTGCCGTACCAACGTTCTTAACACCTAAGAAAGATGGTACGTGACGGATGTGTGTGGATAGTAGGGCCATTAATAAGATCACGATCAAGTATCGGTTTTCGATACAAAGGCTTGATGATATGTTAGATATGATGGCCAGATCCACCATTTTTCCAAGATAGACCTCAAGAGCGGGTATCACCAGATACGCATATATCCAGGAGATGAGTAGAAGACAACCTTCAAGACGAAGGATGGGTTGTACGAGTGGTTGGTCATGCCTTTTGGCTTGACTAATGCACCCAGTACTTTTATGCTTGTGATGACTCAGGTTTTGAGACCCTTTATGGGGAAGTTCTTAGTGGTTTATTTTGATGACATACTCATAAATAGTACCACTAAAGAACTGCATCTTGATCACTTGAGGCAGGTCTATAGTGTCCTGAGGGCGGAGAAGTTATGTGCGAACCTTAAGAAACGTTCATTCTTGTCTGATAGGGTTGTCTTCTTAGGATTCATAGTGTCGTCTGTAGGGATGCGAGCAGATCCAGAAAAAGTCAAGGCCATAGTTGACTGGCCTGAACCGCGGAACATACATGAAGTGAGAAGCTTTCATGGCTTAGCCACATTTTATTGTCGGTTCATTCGAGGGTTTAGCACTATCTTGGCTCCCATTATTGATTGCATTAAAAAGGGAGAGTTCATATGGTATAAGGCCACAGTTAAGATATTCAAAGATATTAAGGGCAAGATGATAGAGGCTTCCATCATGTGTCTTCCAGATTTTTCTAAAGTCTTTGAAGTAGCGTGTGATGCTTCAGGCGTAGGTATCAGAGGAGTACTATGCCAAGAGGGTCATATAGTTGCCTATTTTAGTGAGAAACTGAATGAGGCAAAACAAAAGTATTCCACCTATGACAAAGAATTTTATGCGGTAGTTCAATCACTACGTAATTGGCGTCATTATCTTCTACCGTAAGAATTTGTATTGTTTTCTGATCACGAGGCTTTCAGGTATTTGAATCCCAAAAGAAGCTTAACCCAAGGCATGCCAAGTGGGTAGCGTTTCTTCAGGAATATTCATTTGTCCTGAAATATAAAGTCGGGATCGAGAACAAACCAGCCGATGCCCTTAGTAGGAGAGTAACATTGCTCAACTCCTTGAGTGTAGACGTTGTCGGGTTTGAGCAATTGAAAGACGAGTATCCCATGTATCCAGATTTTGGGGGAACATACGTGTCACTCTTAGGTGCCCAGCATAGTTCGGGTGAGTTCGTGCTGAAAGATGGTTTCCTTTTTAAAGGAGACCGACTTTGTATTCCCCACACTTCCCTCTGGGATTTCCCTGTTTGGGAGCTTCATGCTGGAGGTATTGCTGGCCATTTTGGTCGAGATAAGACCATCGCCCTAGTGGAGAATCGATTTTATTGGCTAAGTCTCAAGCGAGATGTAGACAAAATTTTAGGGTGGTGTCGAACATGTCAACTGGCAAAACAGAAGAAGCAGAATACTGGATTGTACATGCCATTGCTAGTGCTACACACACCGTGGCAAGACATCAGTATGGATTTTGTGCTTGGACTTCCCAAGACAATTAAAAAGCATGATTCCATTTTTATGGTTGTGGACCGTCTCTCAAAAATAGCCCACTTTCTCCCTTGTTCTAAAACCTCAGATGCGTCTAACATAGCTAAGATTTTCTTTGAGGGGGTGGTTCGATTACATGGTTTGCCTAAGACCATAGTGTTTGACAGGAATGTTTGATTTACTAGTTATTTTTGGAAGACATTATGGCATATGATGGGTACGAGAGTCTAGTTCTCGTTTGCCTACCATTCTCAAACTGATGGCCAAACTAAGGTTGTGAATCGAAGTCTTGGAAATCTACTACGATGTTTGGTGGGTGAACACATTAAAACTTGTGACTTAGTTCTGCTAGTTGCCAAGTTTGCATATAACAGTTCAGTTAATAGGTCTATGAGTATGAGTCCATTTAAGATTGTTAGTGGTTATAAACCTAGACTACCCGTAGATTTGTTACCTATGTTAGTCACCCAGAGGATCTCAGAGTCAGCCGATGCATTTTTCCATCACATTCATGAGTTGCATGCATATATTAGGAGGCGGATAAATGCTAGTAATGAACAATACAAAATTTTAGCTGACTTACATCGTCGAATTCAAGAATTTAATGAGGGTGATTATGTAATGGTTAAGATGAGGCTAGAACGGTTCCTACGAGGTACCGTTAAGAAGTTATAAGCACGCAGTGCTGGACCATTTAAGATTCTGCAAAAGATTGGGCCCAATGTGTATGTGATAGATCTTCCACCTCGCATGGGGATTAGTTCAACATTCAATGTGGAGGATCTAATGCCTTGTTCAAGCCATCCCATAGACCCTAATTTTGTTCCAAATCATTGGCTAATTTCTGAATTTTCTTCTCAACCCACACCACCTATGCCTACTATACCTGAAAAAAGAGAAGAAATTGAAGGAATTGTGGATGAGCAAATTGTTTCCACTCGAGATGGTGGATTTTAGAGGTACTTGGTGAAAGGGAAGAACAGACCATCATTCGACTGTACATGGTTACCGGAAGCGGAGTCGCAGTCGCAGCGACTAGATCCAGAGTTTGATCTAGCCGGAGTCAAGATCTTCTTAGCCGAGGGGAGTTAATGCGGACATCAAACCATTCAAAGTATATCAATGCAGGAGGTGTGTGTTGCCCATGTCAATGTGGTTAGATGATGGATACGAGTCGGGTCTCTAGAGGTTGAAGACCTTACACATGTGTTCATGACATGTGTAAGTTGCTTGAAGGAGACATTTGGACCATTGGATCAAGATGATGGTGTGATCGGACCGTTGGATCGTCACGGCCTACCTTCATTACACGATCTTCACGGCGCTATCATCGGGCATTTAGTTTATGAACATTTGACTTATTTAAGTTTTGAGACAATTTGTGCACAAATTTATGCGAATTTCATTTTTTTGAAACTTTTTTTAGTAGGTGTATTTTGGTAATTTTATGTAATTACGAATTTATAAGGGTTGCCCTAAACCCATAGCATAATATGTTATGTTTATGAAAAAAAAAGAGGGCTTTTTGCTTCTGACGGTCTCGTCTTCGACTTCCAGTGATTGGAAGATTGGAAGAGGGCGTGAGGCCCAGGTAAACGATTTCTCATCCTCTACTTCTTTTTTATTCTCTCTTTTCTCAAGGTATTATTTTCTTTAACCACATTATCTTCCTTTTCTCCTAGAATCTTTAGATCTAGAAGTCAAATCTTGTTTCTTTTTATCTAAATCATTAGATCTCAAAAGATTTTCATCCCCACATAAAATCCATCACCCAAATCTAAATTTGAAGAACTACCAATTCTTTTTTGAATTTTTCAGATTTCCCAATCCAGGAAATTCTTATTTTTTTGGCTTAGAAAATCCACTTGGATCGTTAGGCGGACCTATTGCAAGACGAAAGTTCTATCTTTCTCCGGATCCAACTAAATTCAGATTTTAAGATTCAATACTTCGTGTTTGTAATAGATGACTCTAATCAATGCTATATTAACATTATTTCTTTCTTGTGTTTATAATGTATAAAGCAGGCTGATATTTATTTGTTTTTTTAGATTACATGAATCTACTTCTTTCAAATACTATGCTCATTTAAGGTTGGATTAGGCCGTCCTACATCATTAAGTCTTTACCTTCGCCTCCTCATCCCAACATCCCCAAAAATAGCCTGATCCGTCCTGAATCCCCATCGGTGATTTGGAGGTCCCCAAGTCTCAGTCTCTCTTCGCTCCACACGGCAAACCAGAGCTTGCGTTGTGATTTTGAAGACGATTTCTCGGGAAGAGAGATGTCGACTTCTTGCTATTCAGATTATCACTGTCGTCCGCATCCCCCGCTTCCCCATTTAATCCATCAGGAGATTCTCTTGACTTGGGCCCCATCACTCTCTTCCAAGATAATCCTCTAGGCGAAGTGATTGTTGCAGAACTGCTCCAGATATGCGTGGACCTTCAACAACACCATTAGGTTTCCACTGATGTTAAACCAGTGGACGAAGATTGAGAAGACCTTCTCGGCAAAATCCACAATAATTGATGGATCAGAGAAGCTATCGGGCACATAGGTAGATCGCTTGGGTTGTCTTTCGAGGACAGGATGGAGGACTACATCGCCTTATTCTAGTGTATTGAAGAGTGGAAGACCCATTTCAGAACCCCGTACACCTTCGAAGCATACTCCCAAATCACGAAGCAGTTGCGAGCTCCAGAGATTGGATCCAAGTCCAGGCCTCAAATCAACTTCTAAATCCAAGCAGAGGAGGCAGGGTAATTGGGGAAGGTCAGTTGCTTAATGAAGATCATCTCTTGGAATGTCAGGGGAGTGGGCTCTAAGCAGAAAAGAAGTCTAATTAGAGCCTCTGTGAGTAGAAAAAAAATCTAGACATTCTTTGCTTTTAGGAGACTAAAGTTCCGTCTTTCAAAGACAGCCTTCTCTCCACTCTCTGGAGAGCGCTATATGCGAAGTGGGTAGCGCTCGACGCCTCTGGTTCCTACCAGGGAATCTTGGTAGCGTGGAAATCTTCTAATCGGGATCTCTAGTCCTCTTTGATAGGATCCTTCTCAGTGTTTGTTATTCTTAAAGATAAGTCTTCTAATTTTCAATGTCTCCTTACTGCTGTTTACGGCCCTTCTGTTGATGTTGGTAGGTCTGAAGTCTGGGATGAGCTAACTCGTGCTAGGTTGTCCTTCTCAGGTCCGTATTGTGTGGTGGGGGATTTCAATGTCATTCGGTTTGCAGATGGGCATTCCCGAAGAAGAGGAGTCTCTCCAGCTATGAATCGGTTTTCAGAGTGGATTCAATCCCAAGAGTTCATCGACCTCCCGCACTCAGGGGCAAAATTCACCGGGACGAATGGTCGTCGTAGGTACCCTATCCAATCGAGATTGGATGGGTTTATTGTTTGTCCAGAGTGGATCGAGTCCTTTCCTTCTGTTCTCCAAATCGCGCTCCCTAGGACCACTTCAGATCACTGTCCTCTGCTGTTGCTTATCGGTTGGGGGCCGAAACCATTTAGATTCAACTCCTCATGGCTTAAAATTGAAGGCATCAAGCAGAAGATAGCAAAGTGGTGGGCGAGCTCTCAAGGGGAAGGTTTTGCAGGGCACAGTCTTATATGTAAGCTCAGATTACTCAAACAGAAGCTCAAAGGAGTGGTGTCAAGAGGAGTTATGTAAGAGAGAATCTGAATCGGAGGCCCTTTTTTCAGAACTCCAGCGTATAGATGCCGAAGTCGAAGGCATTCATCTGTCGGACGATGTCCTGGGTAGACGCATACAAATCATCCAGACCCTATCGGCCAGAGCTCTAGAAGATGAGGCTTCTTGGAAAATCAAATCGAGAGCCAGGTGGATTGCTGAGGGGGACAAAAATACCAAGTATTTCCACAGCATAGCTAATATGTGCGCTTGGTCCAAGGCCATTGTCAGTATCAAGGATAATGGAGTCTGTATTGAGGACAAACAGGCTATTGCGGATCTTGCAATTAAACATTTTAAAGATCTTCTATGTTCGGAAGTTCGGGTCAGGCTGTGCCTTGACAAGGTCCTTTTCAACAGATTGGAGATAGCCGATGCGGACCTCCTAGAAGCTGAATTCACTGAAGAACAGGTCAAGGCGGCAGTTGATTCCTTGGGAGGCGATAAATCTCCAGGTCCTAACGGATTCCCCATTATCTTCTTCCAATCCTTTTGGGAAGTGGTTGGCTAGGATGTTCTACTTTTCATTCAGGAATTTTACAAAAGAGGCAGGCTGTCGAAAGGGCTCGGGGTGTCATTCATCACCCTTATTCCTAAGGTGGCAAGTGCAAGTACTTTTTCTGATTTCAGACCTATTAGTCTGATCGGGGGCCCCTATAAGATTCTTCCTAAAGTCCTATCCACGCGTCTTGCGAAAGTTATGGGGAAGTTGATCTCGCCAAACCAGAATGCTTTCTCAAAAGGCAGACAGATAACAGACTGTGCTCTCATTGCCAACGAGGTTCTGCATTCTTGTTAGAAGTTAGGCATGGAAGGTATTTTTTGTAAGCTGGACATAGTCAAAGCCTATGATCATGTAGACTGGGGTTTCCTCCAATATATGCTTTCTCGTATGGGTTTTGGATCCAAATGGAGAAGATGGATAGAAGCTTGTGTTGGCTCGGCTCACTTCTCTGTGTTGCTAAATGGTTCCCCAAAGGGGTTATTCAAGAATTCGAGAGGGTTGTGTCAAGGGGATCCCATTTCTCCTCTCATTTTCCTCATTATCGATGAAGCTTTATCCAAAATGTTGTATAAAGGTCAAGAAGAAGGAATTTTGAGAGGAATAGCTGTGCCAGGGCTGCCCAACCCCATCATTCATGCCCAATTCACGGACGATACCCTCATCTTTTCTGAAGCCTCTGCGTCATCCATCTCCAATCTCCGGACGGCTCTATTTTACTTTGTGGTTTCTGGTCTACGTATTAATATGTCTATAAGTCGAAGTTATTTGGAATTAATGTATAATCTGAGAAACTTGAAAGTTTCTCAGCTTTTCTAGGGTGTCCCGCAGATTCCTTTCCCACTACATTTGTAGGCCTCCCCCTTTCTTCGGGCTCCCCTCCTAAAATATTGTGGGACAGAATTATCTGTAAATTCCAGAAATATTTGGCGAAATGGAAGTGTCGTTATCTGTCCTTGGGGGGTTGTCTAACCCTTATCAATGCTGCCCTATCTAACCATCCCCTCTACTTCATGTCGCTGTTCGGGTGCCCTGCGTCCATGTTGAAATCAATTGACAATATTAGAAGAGATTTCCTGTGGTTCAGAAAGGAAAATCAGAGCAACATTCACATTCTAGAGTGGAAAGATGTTTGCAAATTATATCGAGATGGCGGGGCCAATGTCAAAAATCTGAGAAGAATGAACGTAGCTCTGCTCGGCAAATGGACTTGGAGGCTAGGAGCTGAACCTGATGCCTTATGGACATCGATCATTAAAGGGAAGTATGGCTCATCCCTGGGGGGATGGCAGACTAAGGATTCCTCGTCATACAGGGCTTCTCACTTGTGGAAAGGAATCCTCAAGTCTAAGCAGGCAGTCCTCCAAAATATTAGCTCCGAGTGGGTAATGGGTCAGCCATCCAGTTTTGGGAAGATCTATGGGTGGGGGACAGTCCGCTCAAGACCCGGTTCCCTAATATCTTCCGGCTGACTCCAGATAAGAACTAATTCATTTTGGACTGCTACTCGATCACGGCTGCTTAAACAGTTTGGGACGTGCGATGTGCTAGAAACCTCAGAGACTGTGAGATCCCCGAGTTCTTGGACCTCCTGGACTGCATCTCTAACACCATGCCGCAGAAATCCGAGTCTGACAAGCTGATCTGAAGGATAGATAAGTCAAGCTCCTTTACGGTCGGATCTTTTTATTCTTATTTCTCCCCTTCTCCAAATACTTCTGTCTCAGCTTCCTCTTTCATCTGGAGATTCCCGGTGCCCCCCAAATTTATTTGTTTTGGGTGGCTAGTGGGCTGTAACAGAATCCTGACTATAGATAACCTCAGAAAGAGAGG
Organism: Magnolia kwangsiensis; assembly: GCA_037074715.1. Taxonomy (NCBI): domain Eukaryota; kingdom Viridiplantae; phylum Streptophyta; class Magnoliopsida; order Magnoliales; family Magnoliaceae; genus Magnolia; species Magnolia kwangsiensis. Next base: position 88,154,075 of record CM073571.1, read on the forward strand.
AATGCTGCTTGTCAATATCTGTCTATGTTGTATGCGAGAAGTGGAATCGGTGGACCATCTTTTGGTACATTTCCCCTTCATTTCGCAAATTTGGAACGACTTCTGTCAGCGGTTCAACATTTTGTGGTGTATTCCAGATTTGGCCCACGATCTCCTATCTACTTGGTATGGTTTCAGGCTTGGTAAACCCAGAACTTCCGTTTGGAGAATGGCCATTTTGGCAATTTGGCGGTCAGTCTGGATAGAAAGGAACGATAGATGCTTCAACAATTCGTCGTCTTTTGTTTCCGCTGTTGGGTCTAGAGCCAAGAGGTTGCTGGTTGAATGGGTGGTTAACGTTAAGGGTTTAAAAGGCTGACCTTTTTTTTTTAAGGTGTTAATGTTGGTCTGCTATCTCAGCAGATCTCTGTTTCTTTCTTTCTTGCTGTTATCTGTTTTTCTTTTTTTCTGTTTTTTTTTTTTAATAAAATTTCTCCATTGCCTCTAAAAATAAATAAATTTCTCTATCAGAGCAAGTTCAATTCCTTGGCATTTGTTTCTTTTAGTTCCTTCTTTTCTCTCTCTTTTCCTGAATTTTCTCCGTTCCCAAGGCCCTAACTTTACAAAGCCTTGAATCCCCTAAAAAACCTAGAACCCCAGTTAGGTAAAATTTCAAAATTTCCTGAACCCTATACACCTAATAATCTTGATTTCTCCAATTTTCCCAAAACCCTAAAGACCAAAATTTGCAAAGTTCCCAAATTTTCCATCTACCCTAACACCTAATTTCTCAAAATCCCCAAATTCCCTGAACCACATCTCCCAATGTTCCAATATCCTTAATCTAGACTGTAGTGTGCCCAAATCTTTCCACTAGCCCTTCTGAGGAACTGTCCTAACTGTAGCCCTAAACTTCATATAATCGTAAATCGAAATCTCTGAAGTCAGTTGTAGCTACAGTTAAGACCTGAATCCTAACCCTTCATACCTGAACCTACAGCCATATAGTATTTAACTAGCAAACTGTCCTCAGACCTTACCCAAGAAGCCAAAACCTATATCTGCTGTCCTAAAACCTGGATACAAATTGATCATTTACCCACATAACCAGGCATCAAATCTGTCTCCCTACGACTCCTGTAAGCAGTCCCAAACAGTCACATAGCTCAGCCCATTCACAACCTCAATCCAACCACAAAAACTGACCCTAAACTAGCCCACTACCTGTCACCCAACAGTCCCCTGACTTATCCAATTCCAGGCCTCAAATTCTGCTTCTAATTGTCCTTGACTCAGTCGCAAGGCAGATATAGTTGAAATCCTAGTCAAAACCCATTTAAGTTCCAAATATGCCGACGACTTTAAGCCTACAAATTGACCTAAAATCTGTCCCACATTTTAGCCTGCATCCTGTGCAGGTCCAGCACTTAAATTTCAGTCCATGCAGCACCTGAGCAGTCAGCAGGCTGTCCAGAAATTTCTTTTCACAATTTGCCCCAAAAAATCATGTCCATCACCCAACTTGCTACCAAAATTTTCATACCAATGATAAGCAGTCGGCAAGCTGTCCAGAATTTTCCTTCCAAAATCTGTCCCAAAGCATCATGCCCATACCCAACTTGGTACCAAAATTTTCATACTCATGATAAGCAGGGCTTTTAAAAGTCCTAAAATGGTGGGAGAGAGCCAATGTGATTTAATGAAAATGCTCCGGTAGATGAAAGTAGAGATGGAACCATACCATGTCAAATGCTCGATAAAATTCTGCTAAGTATTTAAAATGGAAGTAGCGTGGGTGGAAAACTTGTTTTGATGATAATTGATGGGAATAGTCGTGAAAAATTTGTGTCTAAGAGAGTTATTATGAAATTGTTGCTGGTGGAATATGTGCTCATGTATGAAGAATGCTCTTTTTCATGATATCTTTTAACCTATTCCTTTTGAGTAAGGTATGCAGAAGATGAATGATGCAGAGTCACTCCCATGGACCATTGTCTCTTAGTACTTGGAGACCATGGGTATAGCATTAGAAAGGAATTCATGATGAGAAAAGTGGACCTACAAATTTGTGAAGGATTGAAGAAAATTCACAATGAAACCAATGTTTGAAGAGCTTTGGCCGTCCTTCAAATCTTCAAAAGATGAAAAGGAGAACCATAAAAAGAATAGAAGGGAGTAGAGCAAGTGGTGGAACCCAAGCAAGCAGTGCCTGAAACGTCTAAGGAAGAGATTTTTCTAGCAACAACATTCCAATCCAGGTGATGATCACGAGGAATTTGTTGTTGGATTGACTGATGATCCACGGATAGATATGTTGATAGATGAGTGGCCAAATCAAATGAAGGGTCAACTAAATCAAAGGAAAAATTAATGAATGAACCAATAGATAGGATCAACTGATTAACTGATGTGCCAATTATGAACAACGTTGCGGTTAAATTGGCAGAGGAGGAAACGATCATATTAACGAATTTTATTTTGTATCTTAAAGTTGAGATGGTTAAGTTGGTCCCATCCCAACAACGATCAAAGAGCATAGGTCATATGCCAGTAGTAACAAAGATGAAACCGTGATAGGAAGCCAATCGATAGTAATGGATAGAACATTTTTGATGTTCCAACCATCCAGGTCTCCAAATTCACTGTTGCATAAGAAGTGGAAGTTGAAGCTGAGGATATGGAGAACAATGTGAAAGAAGTGGTGTGATCTACCACACCATCCGTTGCAAATGCAGAGTCGATGCATAGGTCTTCACCACCAATGACTACTGAAGTCGAGAACACGTTACAAAGATGAAACTTGGGCATGTATTGTTATTGGCTATTAACTTGACGACGAGTTCTTTTTATTCTAGGGGGAATTTATGCATCCAAGCCACACAAACTAGCCAATCGAAGATCATGCCCATCCAACATCTTCATTAAGGATCTAGACCAAACCCGTAGTTTGATGACAAATCTGGATAAAAACACTTGTATATTATATTATGGGGTTCACAGGATCAATCATATGTTATACCAGCCCATAAGTTTGTTTAGTTACTTGTTACAGTTAGGTTGAGTCATGACTTGTTCAATGAGTTTCTTTTTAAAATTTTCATCACTTTTGTGGGCCACTTTTCGAGCATCAAACAACGTCACATGAAATTAGTCCCATTTGAAAGCTTGTTGAGTTAGCTTTCATTCTAACCAGATGTCTTGCAGTCATGGTGTGCCATAACTGCCATTACGGGGCCATAACTGCCGTTACATATAGGTAATGGTGGCAACTGTTACAAGTTATGCGATCATAAAGGTCGTAACAGCCGTTATGGAAAGAAAATGATTCGTAAAGGCCGTCATGGCCCCTATAAAGGCCATAACGGTCCATGACAAGGTCGATACAGGTTTTTCGGGTTTTGTTTTTCAATTAAAAAGAGAGCGTAATGCCGTAACAGCCATTATGGGGGGCTGTAACTGTTGTTACAACACTTAACGTAAAGGTAATGGTGGTGGCCATTATGGCCACTGTTACCATTACGGAATACTTGCAATTCTTATATTGTTTGAGTTATGGCCAATCAACAAAAAGACCTTGTGGTTTTGATGGGATCCAAAGTGTAACTAATTTTCAATATCTTAGATGATTAGGATTATTTGTGGTGGCATTTTTCACCAGTAAGAGTTAGTGTTGATTTCTTTGGTTGAGGATTGGAGTTTTACGCATTTTAAGGCTATAAAAAAGCCTACATAATGAATTGTGATGAACTGTAATTTTAATGAATAAAAAAGAAGAATTCTCTAGGGAACAAAATTGGTTGTTTGGCATGTGTTACCCAGGATAAAAGAGTGAGGAAATAGTGCAATCAGTAGCATAGCAGCTAGTTAGGATGTTGGATGTCAATCTACAGACCTTTATTTTTATTTTTTGTCAGATTTGTGAAAACTTGTGGTTTGAACTAAAAGAAAAATGTTTGTATCCAAATCGAGATTCTCCCATTTCAATTTGGTTGCATAAGTCGGCCCATTGATTAAGTGAAATTTCGTATGTTAGTTGGGTGGGCCTTCACCAGGCATGAGTGTGGAGGGGCAATCTGTTGGGGAGATTATGAGTGATTGGAATGCGACGAGAAGAGGATAATCTGGGCTTGTAGTCAGGTGACTTTCCCGTAATTATTTTTTGTGGTCCTTTGATTAGTTTAATGTCTAAGATAGCGACGAGAGTGTCACTATTTTCAGGCTAAATTTTTTTCTCATCGTTAAAGAAAAGGTATGCCTATAAACCATTCATAGCTATGTATTTGCATGGAAACCTATCTGATGGGGCTGCAACTTAAGTTTCGGGTCAACCCGAATCCAATTGACCCAACCTGAGTTTGGGTTGTCATGATCCTTGGGATGGGTTTGGTTCGGAAACAGCCAACCCAACTTGAATTTAGGTTGAGTTAGGTTGGGTTGGGGATATTCGCATGTATTTTGGGTTGGGTCGGGTTGGTTCGAGCATAGAGGACATCTGGTTGGGTCGGGTTGCAGGTTGGGTTATCTTGAGGTCAGGTCGGTGACAGTCACATGTATTTGGGTCAAGTCAGGTTGGGTCGAGCATAGTGGACTTTGGGTTCAGTTTGGGCACCTAAGGTTGGAATTCGGGTTGGTTGAGTTCACTTAAGGTCAGGTTGGGCTTGGGTTGACACTCAACCTGACCCGAGCCACCCAAGTTGCACCCCTACTATCTAATCTTCAATCTGGGCTACCCATATATCAATGTGGTGTATCCAATCTACAAAATGGTAGTTGCATCCAAAATACTATACACTAATTGCACAGTCCAAAACCCAATAACAAGTAAAAAAACCGAAGCAAGAAGAAAGCAAAAATAGTCATCAAATGCCTTGATACAGATGAAGACATTTGGAATCAATAACAAGGTTATAAGGAGCTAGAGCATAAATATCAATTGAGTGATATTGGAGTGCAGATACCTAACATTTCTGAACAAGGAGAGCTTTCAAAACCTGATAATTGAAAGTGATGTTGGAGTGCAAACACTTCACTTCGATCTCAATGATAGATGAGCTGTTCTCCTTGACTGTAGCTTTTCACGTGTGAAAACATCTTCCAAGTCTCTAGCTTTTGGATATGGGAGGATCTTCTGTTGATGCCACACACACCTAAACCAAGGTTGGAATGACAGAAAACATTTCATGACAATCCAACAACTTGCCCTATGAAGATGTGGTTTTTCTTCACATTAAATGCTCAGTTTGGTCAAACCAAAATACTCAACTAGGTTTGTATTTTATTTGGGGAATTGTGTTCGAGCTTGTAGTTTGTTGTTTGACTGTTTGTTTCACATGAGGTCTTTTTTTTTTTTTCAAACGAACAAAAAATTTACAATCATTCAGGAGTGTCCCGACAAAAAGGGCAGACAACTCCTATCGTATACATCAAATTGCACAAAGAAAACTGTCCGAAGAAGGAAAAGGAAAAAAATGAAAGTGAAGAAGCCCCAACTACGAAACGCGAATGTTCCCAATGCCAGTTGTATCAATGACGAGGTTTCCTCGCACCTGTCTCGGAAGGGTTGCATGGGATTCATACAATTTGTTCAGGCAGCCTTCGCTAGCCAATCTGGCTAAGGCGTCAACAACTGAATTACCTTCACGATGAATGTCTTGAGTATGAACTAACCTTACAAATCAAAGGGACTGCAAATAAGGTGGATTTAAATAATAGCTGCAGCTCATTATATTATTAATTTTTTTTTTTTTATTAGCAAGCAAAATACCAAAACCTTGGAAGAAAGCTACATAGTTCAATTTTGCATTCCAGTTATAAATTAAAAAACAACAAGTTGCTTCCAGAAGTTTGAACTAAGCTTGCAAAATGTTTATCTCACAGGGTCTGCTTTATGTGCTTTGTAGCACCATGCGGATAGTGTTGCCTAGATATGGTTATTATTAGTATTTGGTAGCCTTGGAATTAGGAACCTCTAGGGCTGTAAGATAAGGTGAAGCAAGGCAAGTAGGACTTGAAGCCCAAATCATTCCCATGTGAGGAGGTCTCTTCCAGCTCACCTAATGAACCGAAGACAAGATTTGGTTATTTTACGATGATTATAGTTTGCGATTGCAATCGATATCTGGTGTTTTAGTATTAGGTTTGAGTTGTTCTATCTTGTATGTGGAAGACACAATTTAACATGTTATAGATTAATCACACTAGTTGCTCCACCATTGAACACTTGTATGAGATCTAGCATATGCATCAAGTGTAGCCGTCCGCACTTGAGTCAACAGTTTAGATGGTCTGGATTGCCATATGAGTAGAACTATGTCACGTGTATAGTTGAAACCAAGTGCCTCACCATTCAGAGTTGAGTCGGTGAATTGGATGGCTAGATTATTGTGCAACTATGCCATATGTAAGGTTGAAACCAAGTGGCCCACGATCCATGGTTGAATCACGATTTGGACAGTCTGGATTGTCATACAACTATGCCATGTATATGGTTCAAATCAAGTGACCCACCATCCATAGTTGAGTTAGCAATTTAGAGTGTTTGGGTTGCCATGCGATATTTCCTGTGCATAGGCAAAACCAAGTTGCCCACCATCTACAGTTGAGTTAGTGATTGGGTCAGTTTAGATTTCTATATAACATGCCATGTGTATGGTTGAAACCAAGTGGCGCACTGTCCACAGTTTAGTCAATAATTTGGATGGTATGGGGTAGTGTTTCAAATAGCGCCTGTAGCATAGCGGTAGCGTACGCTACGTAGCCTCCCAAATAGCGTCAATCCCCTGTAGCGTATGCTACAGGGGTCATAGCATACGCTACAGCTTCGTAGCGCGTAGCGTCCGTAGCGTAAGCTACAATGTATTTTTTTTTTCATGTTTTCTTTGTAATTAATGTTGAAGAATGTGACACTTGTATTGTAATTGATACTTTTAACCTATGGGATTTTTATTTCTTTTCATAATTGTGACTTGTGGTTTCAATTAGACATTATTAATTAAAGGGCTTTGTTTAGAAAGTTGTTGATGTGATAATTATTTGATTTGGCTTATATATGTGGATTGGCTTTTGATAAATGATAACTAATAACTTACGCTATTTTTTCCTTCATCTTTTAGGTATTTTAGGTATTTTTATATTTGATAAAATGAATCATCTTTTAGGTATTTTTATATTTTTTTCCTTTTTTTTTTTTCACTATTTATTATATGTCCTATTTTTAAATTAAAAAATAGAAGTATTGTGTAGCTTACGCTACATGCTACATATTTACGCTACACGTGATAGAGGGTTGAGCGTTATGTATTACGCTACCGCTATTTAAAACACTGGTCTGGAGTACAACTATACCATATACATGATTGAAACCAAGTGGCCCACCATCACCAGTTTATACAATGATTGGACGGTCTGGATTACTGTACAACCATGCCATTTGTATGGTTGAAACCTAGTGGCCCACCATCCATAGTTAAGAGTTAGCAATTTAGTTGAATTTCTGTACAACTATGTCGTGTGTATTGTTGAAACCAAGTGTGATGGGGACATCATGCATACGCCCCCTCTACGCACGTATTCGAGGAGGCGAGCCCCACTTTTGATATGGATCGACGACGACATCTTTGGAAGGCCTCATAATTAGGGGGCTGTGTTATGGAGCATCGGAGTGGACCCGATCATCACATAGATTCTACCATCGGATCTCATGATCGTGGCCCACTACTTTAGATGATCTAAGATTTTGAGTTTTGACTATTTTTGTTATTAGAAACTTCATGAATGGCTTTGATTGCTTAGATTAGTATTTATTTGCTTTAGCTTTGGTATTAGTGCGTGCACATGGTGCAAGGGTAATTCTGTCTTTTTTGGGTTTAAGATTTTCTTATAAATATAACATTCCCATGTAGGTATGGCATTGATATTTTATGAAAAAAATTTCTGCGTTTCTTTCTCTCTCTTTCTTTGGGTTGAAGAATCGAATTGGGTATGAAGCCCTCCCTTCCTCGAAGGGCTAACTACAGTAGTGCGAAGCCACATCCGCTCTAAATCATCTCCATCTTCTTACGCATTACCTCCATTACCCTCTATACCCCTTTCACCATTTGTTTCACCCTTTTTCGCATCCACGTTTTCTCTTACAGCAGTGCACAAACAGATTTTTCAGATTCTGGCCTATTTGGGGGACAAAAACTTCGGCGGAGTACTAAGCATCGACTTTGCAACGGATCGACGTGAACCTGGGTATGGAGGCAGCCCATCCCTAGCCGATCCTAGCCTAGAAGTCGGTTTCCGACTTTGTCGGCCCCACACACGTGCCGACGACCTGTTGCGCACGTGCGTCCAGGCCCATCTGCTGTCCAACGCGCGTGGTTCATCCCAGGTTCTCTTTTTTCCTTTATTTCCTTCTATTTTGACTAAAAAAAAACCCCTTAATCCAAATCCCTAACTCTAAAGAGTCCCAAATCCCAATTATCCTCAATTTCAAACCCTAGATTTTCTCCCAAATTGAAACTTTGTGAATCTCTTGAGTTGGGAACAATCCTTTGCAAGAATTGATAATTCTTGCACTCCTTTGGGCTTGCTTGGCTTATAATTTTATTTGATCTAGCCCTAAAGTTGTGTAGGCTTGGACCCCCATAGATTCCCCTTTTTGAATGTTTGATAGTATGTAGGATGTGGAATTTTGTGACTGTTTAAAAGTGGTATAATCTCAAGCTTTATCTCTTGTATTCCATATTTAATTTCATGTCCTGCATCAAAGTGGCCCACCATCCATAGTTGAGTAAGTGACTTGGACGGTATGGATTACCATACAGCTATGCCAAGCGTATGGTTGAAACCAAGTGGCCCACCATCTATGGTTGAGTAAGCAATATGGATGCTCTGGGTTGCTGTACAATTGTTCCACGTGTTCGGTTGAAACCAAGTGTTCGGACAATCTGGATTGCTGTAGGACCACGCCTTTTGTACGGTTGAAACTAAGTGCCCTGCCATCCATGGTTGAGTAAGGACTTTGGTGGGTCTAGAATTCCATATAATTATGCCACACATTCAATTGAAACCAAGTGGCACACCATAAGAGTCTACGATTTGGATGGTCTAGATTGCCGTACAATTATGCCATGTGTGCATTTGAAACCAAGTGGCCCACCATCCCTAGTTGAGTCAACATTTTGGACCATCTGGATTGCTGTACAACCATGCGATGTGTACGATTGAAACCAAGTGGCCCATCATCCACAATTGAGTCAGCAATTTGGACGGTCTAGATTGATGTACAACTGTGCCATGTGTGTAGTTGAAACCAAGTGGCACACTATCCACAACTTGCTGTACAACTATGCCATATCTATGATGAAAGCAAGCGGTCCACCATCCACGATTAAGTCAATGATTTGGATGGTCTGGATTGCCATACAATTGCGTCATGTGTATGGTTGAAACTAAGGGTCTGTTTGTTTTGCCAATTACCTGGTAATGTAAAGGAAATATTTCATCATTACGATTTTTGCACTGTGAAACTAAACATGGGAATTGTCAGTCAAATGTAGATGATTCAAGAGACAGGTAAGGGCCTGTTTGTATTGCGCATTACATCCGTAATTTGCTGTAGAAGTGTAATGATTACAAATTACAATACTTGGATGGGTCTATGATGATACTTTTTTTTTTTTTTTTATATTTTAAAGATTGAATATTAATAAGGAGGGCCAAGGGCAAACCAGAAAAGAAAAACAAAAACAGAAACATCAGAGGAAAAAACAAGAACTATACAGAAAGAAAAAGGAGAAGTAAAAAAAAAAATGAAAGAAAAGAAAGAGAAGAAAGCTAAAACTATACAACTCGAAACCAATGGCCGCAAGAGCAGCTAGAAACTTGGAGAGAGCAAAAAGAAGAGAGCTAGTCCAGGTAACGAGAAGACCCAGATTGGGGTCGAGATTGGAAGCTGAGACGTAGTCTTTGATATCTCTAAATATTAACCCTTGAATTCTCCCTTGCAAGGTAGAAAGATTAGAGAAAGTCCGGTTGTTCTTCTCTCTCCAGATTTCCCACTGAGAAGCAAGAACAACCAATCTCTGAATAGCTTTAAAAGCTTTGTCACCTCTAACTCCATGCTAGCAGAAAAGGAAGTCGGCAATTGAGCTAGGCATGACCTAAGGAACTTGCAATTTGGCATAGATGGAAGACCAAATTTCGAAGACAAAAGGGCAGTGAAGGAACAAGTGGTTGATTGTTTCCTCATTACCCAAACAGAGGCAACAAGCATTAGATAAAATGAAGCCTCTCGGTTGCAGATTGTATATTGTGAGAGTTCGCCCTCTGGCTAAGAGCTAGGTAAAAGCGGCAACCTTGGGAAGGCTGCCATAAGACCAAAAGAAGGAAGTGGGAGGCTTAGCTAGTCTAGATCGAGACATCTGGATGAAGGACTTGCAGGTGAAGCAACCAGAAGCAGTAGAGGTCCAAAGAATGATCGAGACATCTGGATGAAGGACTTGCAGGTGAAGCAACCAGAAGCAGTAGAGGTCCAAAGAATGGTATCAGGCTCCTCAGGGTTGGGACGAATGAGATGGAGCATCCTGAGTAGATCCAAGGGATTGGAAAGATGAATGTTAGAGAGGGCTTGTCTGCAGGAAGGATTCCAAACACCCTGATCCATAAGGCAAGAAGCAGTCGGCTATAGAAATTGACTGATGTGCGTGTTTGATAGGAGATTTCCATTGCAATTTTATGTAAAATTGTAATGAATATACATTCCTTTACCCATCTCCTATTACATTTGCATTTGACCGTATATTGTGTTTAGTAAAATGTTGCAAAATCATAATGATGACGCTTTTATAATGCATTACTGATATAATTAGCAATCCAAATAGGCCCTAAAGGAATTTGTAATCATTGCACTTTTTCATGGCATTATCATGAAAAATCTCTAATCCCAACAGCGACATGAGGGTATTTTGGTGATGATATAACATTCTGTAAAAATGCCATCATTATGATTTTTCCGCTGACAAACCAAACACAAGAATCGACAGTTAAATGCAGATGTTATTAGGACTTAGGAGATGGGTAAAGTAATTTGTAATCATCGCACATTTCCTTTACATTACCGTTGTAATTGGTGAAACAAACAGGCCCCAAGCGGGTTCACCATCCATAGTTAAGTCATCGATTTGGATGGTTTGGATTAATGTACATGTATATCGTAAGTGTCACCGCCATGTAAACATGTTTTAAATGGTGCAAAACTAACAAAGGAACCCCTTTCTTCTTTTACTATAATGAATATAGCTGGATTCCAATTTTTCTTGGAATCCAACTATTTGGATAATACCACAATTAAGGCTAAAAATATGTGAAATAGAATTATTTAGTTAACTGTGCTATGAGCATTACATTTGGGCATGCCAAACACGAGATAAGCTATGTCAGTAGCCTTATTCTTATGCTTTGGAATCCAGCTATTTGGATAATACCACAATTAAGGCTAAAAATGTGTGAAATAGAATTGTTTAGTTAACTGTGCTTTGAACATTACCTTTTAGCGTGCCAAACACGAGATAAGCTATGTCAGTAGCCTTATTCTTATGCAAATAGTGCTATGACGTGTGCCAAACAGACCCATAGCAATCTTCTGATATGGGTGTTTGTTATTGAATAATTCCTCAATCTTTTCTAAGAGAATCAGGTAACTGCTAATCTGCTACTTTCCGAAACAAAAGAATTTGACATGAAGTACTCATATTGGTAATTGTGAAATGGTATAGCGTATAGGAAGTGAGTGTAATATGAATTTATAAAACAAATAGGAAGCAAGTGCATTCTGCAAAAAAATGTGCTTCTTGGGAACATGAACCATAAGTGAGTGGAATGATTTCGTGATGACAAGAAAAATAGATTCAACCTTGCTTCTTGGGAACATGAACCATAAGTGAGTGGAATGATTTTGTGAGGACAATAAAAATAGATTCAACCTTGCATCATTTAATTTGAATAATTGTTTTAATTACTTTTCCATGTTTGTAAAATTTTGCAGGAGATGTGGGCAATGTTTACTTTGGTCCGAATCATCCTATGAAGCCACATCGTCTTTGCATGACACACCACCTTGTACTCTCGTACGACCTTCACAAGAAGATGGAAATATATGTGCGTTATAAAAGTGTTTCCTTATATGTTAATCATATAATTTGAAATTTAGTTTCAGTCTCATGCATTCAATGTATTATGATGAAACTTTTTTTTTTTTTTTTTAAATTTATTAATCGATGCAGCGGCCGCACAAGGCATATCCTGTTGAGCTTGCTCAGTTCCATTCAGCAGATTATGTTGAGTTCTTGCACCGGATCACTCCTGATACACAGCATCTGTTTGCAAGTGAATTAGCAAGATGTAAGGGTTGAAATAGGAGTTCATTATAGTTCTCGGAGTTTTGATGTCCATGTGGAGTTCTGTGAATACGTTTTCTTTTCTCTGTTCCTAATGAAATACATGTAGTCTTTCATGAATATAATTTTTTTGCAGAGTTTTGCTAGTCCCACATGCACTTTTGCATTCAACACGTGCCACTATACGTGCTCAGGGCATCTGACCAGTGCACAAGGTGTGCTCCAGAAGGAAGATGAATTACACAAAAATTAGGCTAATCCACTCGTCAGGGGGGTCACTCATGCGAGAGCAGTGGACTTTTTAAGAAAAACTTGTTGATAGTCTATATTGAATTATTTGTGGGCCTGCTTGATAAAAGGTAGCCCTGATTTTTGTGTGATTCATCTTCATGGTGGGCACCCCTGATGCACAGGTCATATATCCTACATGTAAACTGTTAATTATCTTTGTTGTAAAACGCTCTTTTGCAATTTATTCAATTTAATTTTTTGTTTCTTTCAATTTTTTCATTGCTGCTATAGATCTCTCATGCTAAACTGGCATGTTTATTTTGAGGTTGGATACGGACCTGGTTTTATCGTACATGCCATATACGGATGAAGAATCATCTTTTGAGGTACAAGCTGTTGGTGTGTGCAGATTTATCTTCTCAAAAACCAGTCAGATTGCAAATAGATAGTGCCTAAACCATGTCAACCATACATTGGATCACAAATTGTAAGAACTCTCTTGGGAACTTTTCATATAATTAACTGTTAAATGAGAAGGACAATTCAAACATATCCTAACTTTCACACAAATCAACATAGCCCAGGGAGGATTCTTGAAGTTGGCAATTTAAATGATACATGTTCTCACTTGGGATTTGGAGGGAGGAACATACGTCTTAGGAACCCCTTATAAAAAGGTAACCATACAAAAATTGTGTATTCATCATTCCCCATAATGCGTTGGGATTCTGAGGTGGTAAGGAATTGGGAATTTTTTAAGCTTTTTGGTTCTACGGGGCACCACCCAAGGTGGCATTCTTTGTTCGGTTGGTTGGGCGAAAGTGTATGTTAACCACAAATAATTTTCAAAAAAGGTCTATGATCCTCCCAAACATTTGTTTCTTATGAATGAAGGATGCGGAATGAGTGTATCACCTGTTTGTTCGTTGCTCCTTCGTTCGACAAGTCTGGATTTCCTTATTAACACCTTTTGGTATCAAATGGGTTTGCCTCAGTCGATTGGTGATATGCTCTGGGCCTGGCAAGGCTGCCCCTTCCCTAGGGATAAGCGAGTTATATATCCGCTTGTCTTGTTAGTAGTTTTGTGGAGTACTTGGTGTGAGTGAAATAGTCACTGCTTCCTCAACAAACAAGGAACATGGGAGCAAGTAGTGTGGCAATTCAAGAGGCATGTCATCGAATGGGCAAATGGGGTTAAAGATGTAAATGTTGTTGAAACGTCATCCATGTTTTGGCTGTAATTTGGATTGTAATCCGGGATACAATAGGGGTTGTGTTCTGTTATTGTTTTTATTGTTACTAGGGATGTCTTTTGAGGTTGTAATCCGTTGCTGCCTTGACTTTTGTCTTGCAGCCTTTTAATAAAATCAAATTAATTGCTCTTCTGAACTTTAAAAAAAAAGGAAAAAAAGGAAAAAAAAATTATTCCCCATGTGTTGGCTACAGGGGAGAGTAGTTTTGGAATCCTCATCACGTGTCAATGGACATATGCATGTGGCATCTGGGTCATTCAGATGGTGGACCCTAACTATCCATGTAGCAGCTCTCTTTGTGGATTGAACAGAAGCCCAAAAATAACATAGATCAGGTGCACTTCCATTCAACTAGTGCCTACCAGAGATTTCTAAAGTCTGTCAGTGGCTTGAACTCAATGGACAACCAAATGTTTAGGATTTTTGGATGTGCGATATGGGTTCCAGCTGTGAATGATCCCAGATCCAGCACACCTGTTGGACATTGGGGTGTGTGCACGAAACATTGCCTTCATCTCACATGAATGAAAACCATTAGTATTCCTCTTTCATACAGGTGCAGCCGACATACACAGAGGGAGCAACCTATTGTACAACCTGGATCTTGCACATACTATATGAGCACGTGTTGGATGTCTTTCCACTTGTGAGCCCATGCAACTTGCAGTTGCTTACTACTGCTTTTAGTGTATGCAAATGGATGCTTTTATAGTCTATGCAGGATGCACGATGATATTTTGCTTAATGCTTGGGACATGGTAGGAAATGTTTTATGCCCTCGTATTGCACCATTATTGGACCCTTGGGGCTTTTAGTGTGTGCAAAGGGTTGCTATTATAGTCTACACAGGTTGCAAGATGATATTTTGCTCAATGTTGTGGACATGGTAGGAAATATTTTATGCCCTCGTATTGCACCATTATTGGATCCTCGGGATTTGGAAAGATTGTAGGAAACGTCGGGAAATATTGCATGTAACGTAACGTTCCACAGTATGAGGGAAACATTGGGAAACTTTCGTAAAGTGGTGAATGTTCAATAAAACCTTAGGAGGTGTTAAAAAGGCAACAAGCTAGCTAACAAACACTAACAGAGCAGATGCCCGGGAAAACAACTTAACAGAAAAAAAAAAAACCAGAAAAAAGTAGGAAAAAGAACAGACACAAGGCACCACCGTGCCGCATGAAAAGAAAAAATAGGGCTGAGACTAAAACTTTCCAGAGGCACCTAGTGATGGGGACACATCATGCACGCCTTTACGCATGTATCGGAGGAGGAGGTGGGCCTCAATCTCTTTATGGCTAGGTGAGTACCTGTGTTGAAGACCCCATATTGCATGTATGAGCATCTAGAAGACCCCACACTAGGAAGATGCATGTGGGTTGCTTGACGAAGTGATTTCGACCGTCATATTTGATGGAAGCAACGATCGGACCGTTGGATCACATGGAGTACATGAACGGGCTGTTGATTGTGGGCCATCTTCATCAGAGGACATCATATATTTAGGATTACATGTTTTATATTATCTTAGTGGATTAGATGATTAGTTTCACGTTTCATTGATTTCAATACACTTATTTTATGTTTGGGGTACTTGGGACGTTGGGAACAATTTTTATTTGAGAGGGCAATTTGGTCATTTGTGGCCCAAAAGGCTATAAAGCCTTGGACGTGTGAACCTTAGGGTTTTAATGGTGTTTTGAATAGAATTTTGAGATTTCTCTTGTGTGGCTCTTGTGATTGGAGTCCTTAATGGTGTGAATCCATCTCTTGGTGTGACTCCAAGAGACAACTACCTTGGTGGGAAGCCAAGATTATCTTCTTTCTTCTCTATCAAAGGTATTGACTCATCCTTATCTCTCTATTCACCTTAAAAAAAATAAATTATTTTCTCCAACAAATCTCAAATCCCCACATCCAAAATCACAAACACCTCGACATAAGCCATCTAAACCACAAACCCCACTTGTGCGTGCCGATCCATTCATCCGTATGACCGTATACCATATGGACAGCCGTACAGCCACATGTGCGCGGCCTTCTATGCATGTGGTTTTGATCCCCCTTATCTATTTTCCTCATCCCATCAAAGCCTCCCAACAAAACCCTAACCTTAATGGCTTAATCCATAGTTTTCCCCCTTCATAACCCTAAATCTACCTTTCTTACGTAGACCCTAATTCCTCTCTAATCCAAAATTCCTCTCGATTCCCTTTGGATTCAAGTGATTTCCCTTGATTGATAGCCTATCCCTATATTAATTTGGGGGTTTCTTAATCCCATTGGGACCAAATGCTTTAGTATGTTAACTGTCCCTATTCCGAGCATGTATTAACTTAGGATCTTACATATTGTTTACTTATTTACTGTTTGGATTGATATGAGATTGCTGAAATGTAGGGTTTATTGCTCATTTAATCTGAAAATTTGATTTTTAAAATTTCATCACGCATCAAATTTTGGTATAAGAGCATAGGTTATTACAGTGTAAACTCATCTTAAATCTAGAATAGGGTTGTTCATCATCATACATGGTGTAGATCATCGTATTGTAGCATGCTAGGGTCAATTATTTCCATATGTATACTGCTAAAATTTAGTACTAGTTGTTTATCAATTTACATTGCTGAAGTTTTCGGGTACTAGTTTGTCATTGTATTGCTGAAGTTTTAATCCTAGTATTTATTTTAGCGTATTGCTGAAAATAGTGCTATTCTCTCAGTTATACCATTGCTGAATTTTCTTAGCACTCATTATTTCCATGCTACATCGATGAATTTTAGTATCAGGATGTTTCATTAGTTACTTTGCTGGATTTTTTAGGGGAAAAGTGTCTCTTTGGCCATATAGAATTATATAGGGTCATCTAGAGTTGTCTTAGGATCATCTAGGGTTGCGTTGAGTCTCCGCCTTAGGTTTTTAGTGCATGCCCACGCGATATGGGCGTGGTTTTTGGTCTTCATCCAACCACCATTAGCCAAGAATAGATTCTCGAAGCTCTTAATGACATAACTAGACGACTGGATGCCCTTGAAGCTCAAAGCAGGACCACCAACAATCGAATAGGTCAGTTGGAGACTTCCCTTCAAGCAAACCCCGACGATGGGGAAGAAGGCCAATCCCAAGTGGGAGGTGCAGAGGAAGTTTAGATGGGAGGTTGCGCTGGTGGACGTGGAAGAGGCCGTGGCCGAGGTGTTGGCCATAATGTGGTGTGTGCCTAGCCACCCTGTGGAGAGTATCTAGACCACTACGATCTTGATGATCATGTGATGAGTGTCACGCCCCGAACTCGGAAACCGGGCTCACAAAATTTCCGATCGCCGAATCTGGTGCCGACAGCCTCCGTAGTACTCCATTCTCGGCTTGTAGCGTCCATATGCCAGATTTTCGATCCTGGGATCTTCAACAAGGCATCATCGTCATCACATATCCACTAATATAATCATTTGAGTACAATACTGAAAGGGAAATACATAAATAGAAAATCAAGCTCCAGAAGACCACTGCACGCTCCAAGCTCAACACTGCTGCAACCTAATATCACCTGCATGCATCTATCATGCATAAGCTTATAGAAAGCTTAGAGGGTGGTGTAAGTGTGTGCACAAGGTAAGTGTCGAGTATTCAATACAATGCCATAATCATACAATACCGGAAGTACTGGTAATCCATAAATCGTGCAATATCGGAATAAGTAGAAATACTGGCAAGATCAGGAATTATCAGAGTAAACAAAAATACTGACAAGATCATAAATCATACGATAATAGAGTAAGCGGAAATACTGACAAGTCCATGAGTCATATAATATTAGAATACGCAAGACAAATCAACTATGCAAATGAGGAATCATAGATAGCCAAATATCAGATGCAAAGGATGCAATGCAATATACATTCCTGATGAGTATCACAAATAGCGTCAGCTGTACCTAGACCATATAAATGCAGAAACACAATAACCCAAAATGTCGTATGCCGCGAATGTCATGCAATATGCCGTGCGAATGGAATGGTCATGCTGGAGTGTAAAGTCGGGATGATAGTATGTAGTATCGCTGGCTATGAGGTCCATCATAAGGGACTTCTATCCAAACTAGTCCCATACCTAAATTTGGATAGTCAGACTCAATGTGGTAAACTCCTGATCTCAGGTTAGTCGCGCGCCCCAACCGAAATCATAGCCATTGCGAAGGCACACATGACAAATAGTTGCGCACCACCAGCCCGAGTGGATAGTGAATGAATGAATGAATATGCAACCCTTGCTCACTAAATCCACATATCAGTACAGTTCATCTCTGGGATCATCACCGGGGTTTAGTACACTCTACGCCAGCTTGCCGTCCCTATCCAAACGCACAACTGGGAGAGCGGAAGAGACCTCACTATCCGCCTGCCAATATCGGGCCCAGCTCGTCGATAGCGGATCAATTCCTCAAGCTGGTCAAACTCAACCTAGAAGTTGCCCCCTCACTCAGGCAGGTAAGGTCGCATCCCTTTTCAACTGATCACGACATAGTAGGAGACGCGGCCTACTGGTATAGGGCCCTCATGCGCTCATATATCCACTCGGTCTCGATATTGGAGTTATCTCCTGGCCACGGAGGTTTAGAAATTTTCACCCAGGGACATCTATGGCGCCCGTATGTTAGAACCAAATATTTTTGGTGTCTCATCTGGCCATCCACGATATGTCTGTGAAGGCTACGGCCCTGATGTCGTCAGGGCGTATAGTGATCACAACACAATGCAGGATACATGAGTCATACAATCTAGTAATGCATCAACCCTGCGCATACCGTGCGCTCATGTGAGATATCCTTTGCCTATCATGGAGTCTCATAACCTGTCCAATGACATGCAATAGTCGACCACACCTTATAACAAACATGCAGATGATGCGTATGGGCATGTATCATGATGTTATGCAGTCACATACTCATAATCAGTATCAATAACCGGCATCGACAATCGACCTCGACAATGTGGACATTTAACCAACATTGCCCCCAAGGAATGACCCACATAGAGCCAAACATATCGTGGGCCCATGGCCTCACACAAGGGCCACATACATCAAGTGGGCCGCACCTCAATGGGCCTCATATACATCAAGTGGGTCGCATCGACTGGGCCGCAACAATGGGCCTCATATAAACCCAATGGGCCGCATTAAATGGCCATATACAATCTAAATCGGCCGTATCCCATGGGCCTCAAATATATCTTAATGGGCCTCATCATACGGTCTAATATACATCTTAGTGGGTCGATTACACGGGCTTAATATACATCACCATGGGCCACGACCCATGGTCCTCAAATACATCATAATGGGTTACGACCCGTGGGCCTCAATATACATTAAGTGGATCGCATTAATGGGTCTCATATACATCCAATGGGCCACGTACCTGGGCCTCGAAATACATCAAGTGGGCCACACATCATGGGCCTAATACATATCACAAAGGGCCTTGCCCTTAAGCCACGAATACATCACAATGGGCCTCTGACACGGGTCTAATATAACATCATGAGGGGCCACATCCTATGGGCCTTAATTATATCACAATGTGCCATGTCCCATGGGCCTCAATACATCACAATAGGCCACAACTCATGGGCCTCAAATACTAAACATGTGGGCTCCATATATATTAAGTGGGCCAAATGGGGCAGTCCATGGTTTAGCAAAACAAATGGACAACGTGGTTAAAAAATATCCATCATGGTGTGCCCCTCCATGCCGATGGGTGGCGTGGTGAATACATACATCATGGCGGGTTCCCACACTACCCTGGATAGATGGACGGCTAGAGAACCACTTACATCCATGTGGGGTCCATGTCCTCAAGCGAAAGGACGGTTGGATATAACAATACATCATGGTGGCCTTATGCCACTTGTCCAGATGGACAGTCGAATATAGAGCATGTACGTCAAGGTGGATCTCACCTGCCATGGACAGAGTGGATATACAACACATCATCAAGGTGGGTCCTAGGAATAGTCCGCCCAATGGCGTATGCTATGATCAGTCACTTCTCACATCAGGCATACATATGATGCGTATGATCATGAATTATGGATCTATACTAAACATGTGTTGTGGTGATGGGCTCTATTCATAACGAAGATGGGCCTAGGCGATCTACACGCTACAAGTATGAATCTATCATTGGACCCTAGGGAGAGTCGCAATGCGGACATTTAACCAACATTGTACTTACAATGTGGACGTCAAACCATCATTGCTCTCAAGGCATAGCCCGCATAAAGGTCAGCACATAAACCACGGTGGAATCACATTCAATGAGCCTTATGTACATCCCATAGGGCCTTGACCCATGGGCCTCAAATACGTCAAATGAGCCTCAACCCACGGGCCCTAATACATCACAATGGGCCTTGACCCATGGGTTCCAAATACCGCACAATGGGCCTCAAACCATGGTCTCATACATATCAAAGTGGGCCTTAGTGGGTGGGCCACAATTACATTAAGATAGGCCTCAACAATGGCCTTAAAATAATCTCCAGAATGGTTGGACGGTTTGGATGAAACTCATGCATCATGGTAGGTCCCATCGGGATGGAAGGCATAGATAAATCACATACCCCATGGTGGAGGTCCACACTGATGAAAGATGTGGACACAATACATACATAAGTGGGTCCTAAGTAGGACCCACCATAATGTTTGTTTTCCACCTAACCTAGGGCCCAACATAATGTTTATTTTCCACCCAACTTGGGGCCCAACATAATGTTTATTTTCCACCCAACTTGGGGCCCAACATGATGTTTATTTTCCATCCAAACTGGGGCTCAACATGATGTTTATTTTCCATCCAAACTGTTCATAGGGTCACATGGGCCTAGGGCCCACTGTAATGTTTATTTGCAATCCAATTGTTCATAAGGTGACGTGGACTAGGGCAGGGCCCAGGGCAGGGCCCCCTGTAATATTTATTTGCAATCCAATCTATTCATAAGGTGACGTGGACCTGGGCAAGGCCCACTGTACTGTTTATTTGCCATCAACCTGTTTATAAGGTCACACGTGACCTGGGCCCACGGTAAGGGAGCCCACCGTGATATAAATATATGTATATGGGAAAAGGTACAGTGCTCGAGCTGACGTAAAGCTCCCAGGAGGTCGAGCTGTGTGGGTCCCACCGTTGATGTTTGCCAAACATCTAACCCCTCAGTCAGATGCACCATTCCAGCATGGGCCTAGGTCTCAAAAATCAAGTCAGTCCGTGACTTGCGTGGGCCACACCAGATACAACAGTTGAGGGCGACTACCCTCCATTAAAACATTCATAATCATTCATTAGGCCCACCTAGATGTGGTTCACAAATCCAGCCCACCCATTGTGGGCGTCCCGCTTGAATGGACGGTCATACCAAGTTTCAGCCGCATCCAAATTTCAGGTAAGCCCACTAAGTGATGTTATGTGTTAGGCATGTCTTCACATGATTTTAGATGGTATGGCCCATTTGAGTTCCGTATACGGCTGATTTTTGGGGCAAGCCCCTTTTTGAAGGGGGGCCCCACAATGGACGGTGCTGATGTTCGAAACGCATCATGGTGAGGTCCACAGCTGGGCCGTGAGGCCCAGCCGGTCCGTTCGTCCGTCCGCCCGTGCGCAGGCAGCGCCTGCTGCCTTCTGACAGTAGCAGCGCATGCTGCTCCTATTATTATATATATATATTGAAAAGAAAAAATCTATGGTTTTTGATAGGTGGGCCCCACATAAGAGGAATCCATTCCGTCCATTGGCTTCCACGGCTCAAGACCGTCCTAATGAGTCTAATATGCCATATATTTTTGGTGAGTAAAAATGTAAAAAATGGATTTTAACGGCTAACACCACTATTTCCTATGGTATGGCCCGCTCAATAATCGGATTGGCCTAATATTTGGGCTCAACGTCTAACATTATTTGGGAAATAAGATGGATGACATAGATTAGTTCGATACATCAAGGTGGGGCTTGTATAGGTGGCCCACCCCAAAGCACATTTCTCCTTCACGTTAGCACACCACGTCAGTACACGCACTCCATATTAGCCCACCCTCACGTCCAGTGTCCTGAGACGCTGGACGGCGTGGATGAACTCAGGCATCTGGGTGGGTCCCACACATACGTTGCCCACCATCAATATACATATATATATATATATATTTATATAAATATATATATATATATATATATATATATATATATATATATATATATATATATTTATATAAATATATTAGCATAGTAAAAGGATTTCACCTAAAATGTGGTGGGCCACACCATTTGATGAATGGAGTGAATTTTAACATAATTTGGTGGGGCCCACATGGTTTGGACGGTTGGATAAGACATACATCAAGGTGGGGTACATCCGGGTGGGCCACACATCAAACAAAAATGAAAAAGAGGGAGAGAAGCACCCACCTTAAGATCTCTTCGTCCTTCTTCTGCCAACATGATCTAGAGCTCCAAGGGGATTTCAACGGTCGAGATGTTCTTATGATGGTGGAGATAGGAGGTGGGAAGTGGGCCACACATGGCTTCTCAAGGGAGACATGGACGTGGGTGCTCCATGGAAAGATTGCTTGGAAGAAATGAGAGAGAGAGAGAGAGAGAGAGAGAGAGAGAGAGAGAGAGGATGGGATGTAAGGGAGTGATGGGTGATGGGTGGTATGGGTTGTGTAAGCAAGGGTTGACTTGGGGAATGTCTTGTGTACTTGGGGATGAGATGGGGTGATGAGTTTCTTTGTACTTGATTGATTTGATTTGATTGATTGATTTGATGGATGGTAGAGATTCTCTCGGGATTACAACGCCCGGTGTTTTCTTTGAATTAAATGCAGACCCGACATCTTCCAGCCTATGTATCGGTTCGATGTGCGAGTCGCGGCGTTGGAACTGCGGCAACGGCGCGGTCGCTATGATACAGATTTCGATTCGAGCCGACTCTGGCATACAGGTCTTAGCTTAGGATCACGCGCAAACGTCGGATACGGTTCGAGGATTGCCGGATTTCGACTGGTAGGATCACGGAAGCCTACGGAATGGTACGGACTAGGACACGGGTCTTACATTGAGGCCCCTAATTTTGATGGTCATCTGGACCCAAAGGCTTTCCTCGACTGACTTTCAGATATGGACCACTACTTTGAGTGGTATGAGATGTATGATCGCCTTTGTGTGAGGTTTACCAATATAAAGTTGGTGGGCTAGGCTAAATTGTTTTGGACCAATCTTGAGTACAAGTTAGAAAGGTCTGGAAAAGACCCGATTGTAAATGGGGTTGAGATGAAGGAACCGCTGAAGGAAAAATATCTTCTTCCTTCATATTGCTAGAAATTAATGGATCAATGACAATCCCTTTGCCAAGGATCAATGCCTGTTAAGGATTTCATTGCTAGATTTGAAGAGTACATGATGAGATGTAATGTCAATGAGGACCTAATAGTGACTCGTTCGCATTTTAGGATGGGCCTCCGATTCGATATTCAGCGCGAGCTGCTCTCTCATGATGTTGGCACCCTTGAGCATGCCTATCGGTTGGTGCAAGAACTTGAGTAGTATTTAAAACTACAATTTGGGCAACACGATTTGACTCTTGAGATTCAAATGTTAAGAATACTTCCCAGGGAGCAAGTCTAACTTTGGAGGTCAATCTAAGGCCCTTACTAGTTCTCAATCCAACCTTAAGGACGTTAAGGGGAAATGAGTCTCTAGTACCAGTTCGCGAGGAGGCGAACCCAGGCGGTGTTATAACTATCAAGGATTCGGCCATTTTGCCCATGAGTATCCCACAAAAAAGCAAACTAAGGCCCTCTTGATTGGAGAGCAGGAGGAAGGTGAAGATGGCTAGGGTGATTGTGAAGAAGAAGAATATCACCCTGCAATTGGTGCTAGCGATGAAGAATAAGAGGAGATCATGCCACTTGCAGTTGTCAGGTGTGCCTTAGCTCAGGCTAAGGAAGTCAATGATTGATGTAGGAGTACCATTTTCTATACTTATGCCAAATGTGGTGAGAAAAACTGCAAAGTGATAATCCATAGTGGCAGTTGTAAAAATGCGGTCTCTGAATGCACCATTTCTCGTTTGGGCCTAAAGCCTAGTCCTCACCCTCAGCCCTATAGAGTCTCATGGGCTGATGAGTCCTCTATTCCAATCTCCTAGCGTCGTCTTGTCCCCATCCAGTTCGCATCTTATAAAGACTCGTAGTGGTGTTATGTTTTGCCTATGGATGTAGGCCACATCATCTTGGGCAAGCCTTGGCTCTTTGATCATGATGTAACAATATTCGGTTGCTCGAATGTTTGTTCCTT
Organism: Magnolia kwangsiensis; assembly: GCA_037074715.1. Lineage (NCBI taxonomy): Eukaryota > Viridiplantae > Streptophyta > Magnoliopsida > Magnoliales > Magnoliaceae > Magnolia > Magnolia kwangsiensis. Next base: position 88,178,272 of record CM073571.1, read on the forward strand.
CATGCACGAGGGCAAGAAGAAGTTAAATCCTCTTCTGCCCAAGAGCACCCCTGAGTTTTTTAACAAAGAGGATGTTAGAAAGGGTGATCCCAAAGAAGTGAGTAAATCCCAACCTAAGTTTCTTCAGAATTTGAAAAAGAGACTGAAGTGGATTCGACGGTGTATGCCCTTGTGGCTAGGGAGATGACACCTGAGGTGAGAGTAGAGTTGTCATTTGAGGCGGGTTCGGTTGTTGAGGAGTTCAATGATGACTTTCCTGATGGCTTACTGGATGAGCTTCCACCCATGAGGGACATTCAACATGCCATTGATCTTGCCTTTCGGGTGACTTTACCAAACCTTCCTCATTATCGGATCAACCCTAAGGAGCATGCAGAATTGAAGAAGCAGGTAGATGAACTCCTTATGAAGGGTTTCATTCAAGATAGTTTTGAGTCTGTATGCCGTGCCAACGCTTCTCACGTATAAGAAAGATGGCACTTGGAGCATGTGTATGGATAGTAGGGCCATTAATAAAGTCACGGTCAAGTACTGGTTTCCTATACTGTGTCTTGATGATATGCTAGACATGATGGCCGATGCCACAATTTTCTCGGAGGTAGACCTTAAGAGCGGGTATCACCAAATACATATACTCCCAGGTGATGAGTGGAAGATAGCCTTCAAGACGAAGGACGGGCTATATGAGTGGCTAGTCATGCCCTTTGGCTTGACTAATGCCCCGAGCACATTTATGAGAATGATGACCCAAGTGTTGAAATCCTTTATGGTATGGGTAAGTTCCTTATTGTGTACTTGGATGCCATTCTTATCTGTAGTACATCAAAGGAACAACATCTTCACCATCTGAGGCAAGTTTGCGGGATCCTTAGAATTGAAAAGCTTTATGCCAACCTTAAGAAGTGTACATGTATGTTAGAAAGTGTTATTTTCTTAGGGTTCATAGCATCATCTGAGGGCATGAGAGCAAACCTTGAGAACGTCAGGGCCATAGTAGAGTGGCCTGAACTACGGAATATCCACAGGATGCGGAGCTTTTACTTAACAACTTTCTATAGCCGGTTCATTAGAGGGTTTAGTTTCATCATTGCTCCCATTACTAATTGCATAAAGAAAGGAGAGTTCACATGGACTAAAACAACCTCTAGAGCATTTAAGGAGATAAAGGGTAAAATGAGTGAAGCTCCTGTCATGCGCCTTCCAAACTTTTCTAAAGTCTTTGAAGCTGCGTGTGATGCATCTAATTTGGGTATAGGTTGAGTTCTTAGTCAAGAAGGGCACCCCGTTGCTTACTTTAATGAAAAGTTAAATGAGGCAAAGCAATGGTACTCTTACCCATGACAAGGAGTTTTATGCGATAGTCCAGTCCTTGAGACATTGGTGACACTATTTGTAACCATAAGAATTTATCTTGTTTTCTGATCACAAGGCCCTACGTTATCTTAACTCCCAGAAGAAATTGAACCAAGGCATGCTAAGTAGGTTGAATTTCTTCAGGAGTATTCGTTCATATTGAAACATAAGGTTGAGGTCGAAAACAAACCTGTAGATGCCCTAGTCATAGAGTGCCGCTTCTACAGTGCATGAGCATAGAGGTTATTGGGTTTGAGCAACTTAGGGATGAATACCTTGCTTGTCCAGATTTTGGTAAAGTATGTGCCTTGCTCTTGGTTGACCTGTTAAGGAATGACAGTGGATTTGTCCTGAATGATAAATTTTTATTTAAAGGTGACAAACTTTGTATTCCCCGTACCTTTCTCCGGCATTTCCTTGTTTGGGAGCTTCATGCCGGAGGACTAGCATGTCACTTTGGTCGTGACAAGACCATTGCCCTTGTGGAAGATCGATTTTATTGGTCAAGTTGCAAGCGAGACATCTAAAATTATTTGGCAATGTCGTACTTAGGGTTGCAAGTTGGGCGGGTTCAACTTGACCGACCTGTGACTGACCCAGCATTGGGCTGAGCTTGGGCAGGATGTATCAGGTTTGGTCTTGAGCTTGGGCTATATAAACACCAAACCGATAAAACTTGGGTCGGGCTTGGGTTGAGGTCTCGGGTTGCCCGACCCAACCCGAACCCAATCGATAAATAAGTTACTTATAAATTATAATTGAGTGCTGATTGTCTATGTTGAACGCACAAGACATTCCATTGCCGTCGGGTCTCATTGGTCCACTCCATTTTCGATGACTCAAGCTAATAAGATATGTCGGATTTCTCTCTCCCAAATAGATTGCATGCTACACAACACAACTTTTAAAGGAGTAGTTGTCCTATATTTTAGTTTGTTTGTTTAGAAAAACTACAGTTCTTTATGATAAATAACTACAACTATAATTAATAAAATCGTAGGTACAAAAAATAAGACGTGTATTGAAATATAATAGACTAATGTAATAATGAAAACATTAGCATTTATCCACTCAACCAACCCAACTAAGCTCGCTTGGGTTGGGCTTGGGTTGAGAATTCCCAACACGATGTTCGGTTGGGTTGGGTTAGGGTTGAGTTACAGGAACCTTGGGTTGGGCTAGGGTTGAGCACCAACTCGACCCAACCCAACCTACCCGACTTTCAGCCCCAGTCGTACTTGTCAGCTGCCAAAGAAAAAGAAGCAAAATACAAAGTTAAATGCACCTTTGCCAGTGCCGCATGCGCCGTGGCAAGACATTAGCATGGACTTCGTGCTTGGGCTTCCCAAGACTATCAAGAAGCACTATTCCATCTTTGTCATAGTGGATCGTTTATATAAAGTGGCCTGCTTTCTTTCTTGTTTTAAGACATCGGATGCCTTCAACATCGTGAAGCTATTCTTTGGGGAGGTAGTCCGTTTGCACGGTTTGCCCAAAACCATTGCGTCTGACTGGGACGTTAGGTTCATGAGTTATTTTTGGAAGACACTTTAGCACATGGTGGGCACAAGGCTCCAGTTTTCAACGGCTTACCGCCCTCAGATTGATGGCCAAACAGAGGTGGTCAACAGGAGCCTTGGTAATTTGTTGAGATGTCTCGTGGGTGATCACATGAGGACGTGGGATACAATATTACATATTGCGGAGTTAGCATATAACAATTCGATTAATAGGTCTATAGGCATGAGTCCATTTGAAGTTGTATACGGTAATAAGCCTAGAAAACATATCGACCTCATTCCCATGCCATTATCATATAGGCCATTAGAGTCTGCAGAGTCTTTTGCACAACACATTCATGCATTACATAATGAAATCAGACAAAGCGTCAATATGAGCAATGAACGTTATAAACTTTCCGTCGATTCTCATCGTCGGTCCAAAGCATATCAAGTAGGCGACTAGCAGTTTCCTCAGAGAACCGTCAAGAAAATACAAGCTCATAGTGCGGGACCTTATAAGATACTAAAATGAATTGGTCCTAATGCGCATATTACAAATCTTCCACCTCTCAGGACCCATGGGCATTACCTGACTTGTTTTCCTAGCCTTCGCTTCCCTTGCCATCTATACTTGCTAGACGAGATGAGATTGAGGAAATCTTGGATCATTAAGTAGTTTCCACACACCAAGAAGGGTTTTAGAAATTTCTAGTGAAGTGGAAGAGCATGTCGATTTCAGACAGTACATGGATCACAGAAACAAAGTTCTAGATTATCGATTTAGATTCACTTGAGCGGTACTAGAGTTTTATTTTGCTAGAGGCGAATCCTTCTCAGTCGAGGAGAGTTGATGGGGATATCACATCACGCATACATTTACGCACGTATCAGAGGAGGCGGGCCCCAATCTCTCTGTGGCTAGGTGAATACCCATGTTGAAGACCCCATATTGCATGTATGAGCATCTGGAAGACCCCACACTGAGAAGATGATGTGGGTTGCTTAAGGGAGTCATTTGGACCGTCAGATTCGATGGACGAGACAATCAGATCATTGGATCTCATGGAGTACATGATCGGGCCGGGTCCATCTTCATCAAAGGACATCATATATTTAGGATTACAATTTTTTAATGTTATCTTAGTGGATTAGATGATTAGTTTCATGTTTCAGTGATTTCAGATTAGATGATTAGTTTCTTGTTTCATTGATTTCGATACACTAATTTTATGTTTGGGGTACTTAGGACATATTCGGAACAATTTTTATCTGATAGGGCAATTTGGTCATTTGTAGCCCGAAATGCTATAAAGCCTTGGATGTGTGAACCTTAGGGTTTTAATGGCGTTTTGAATACAATTTTGAGATTTCTCTCTTGTGGCTCTTGTGATTACAGTCCTTAATTGTGTGAATCCATCTCTTAGTGCGAAGCCAATATTATCTTCTTTCTCCTCTATCATAGGTATTGTCTCATTCTTATCTCTCTATTCATCTTTATTATTATTATTATTATTATTATTATTATTATTATTATTTAAATAATTATTTTCCACAACAAATCTCAAATCCTACATCCAAAATCACAAACCCCTCAACCTAAGCCATTTAAACCACAAACCCCACCCGCACGTGTGCTGATCCATTCATCCATACGACCATACTACCATATGGCTGGACCGTACGGATAGTCGTACGGACAGTTGTACAACTGCCTGTGTGTGACCTTCTATGCATGTGGTTTTGATCTCCCTTATCTGTTTTCCTCAACCCATCAAAGCCTCCCCACAAAACCCTAACCCTAATTCATAGTTTTCCCCTTTCCTTCATAACCCTAAATCCCATTTTCTTACCTAGACCCTAATCCCTCTCAAACCCAAAATTCCCCTCAATTCCCTTTGGATGCAAGTGATTTCCCTTTATTGATAGCCTATCCCCTATGTTAATTTGGGGGTTTCTTAATCCCATTGGGACCAAATGCTTTAGTATGTTAATCGTCCCTATTCCGAGCATGTATTAGCATAGGATCCTACATATTGTTCACTTGTTTATAGTTCGGATTGACATGAGATTGCTGAAATTTAGGGTTTATTGCTCATTTAATCTGAAATTCTGATTTTTAACATCACTTTAGGACAGGAAATTTCATCCTCCATCACCTAGACTTCTATCTTCAGTAATCAAGGGCAGCCTGAAAACTCCTTGGCCACGGTTGGAACTCAAAACATTACAAAATAACTATCTGTGATATGTTTCCACTTTTAGGGGACAAATTTCGGCCATTGGCCGTAATTGACGCACTTATATCCACAAAATAAAAAAGTTTTCATATAATTCAAATCTCATAGAATACAAGTAACAAAACACAAAGAATACATGCAAACAAATAAATGGAATAAAATGTACACCTTGGATGTAGATCCACATGAAGTTACAAGGGGGCTCAAAGTCATTGCCCCAGTCTCTACAGGGGCAGGTATAATAGTGGCTTGTCACATAAATGTATTGTTAATGTGTTAATTGCTTTAAAATAAAAATGTTTAGTTATAGAAATCAATGTTCATAGTATTGGTTTCATTACATGTGTTGCTAGGTGGGGATACGGAAACATGTATTGATATCGTCGATATTATCGCTGATACTGTGGGAAACATTGGGGAACACAAGGAAATGGTAGAATTTCTCAATTAAACTTCGAGAAATGCTAATATACACAATATTTTCATATTTAGGAATTAAATAACAGTAAAAAAAATGCATACATAATAAGTTTCTCTTTAATGGGGGTCTAAAAGTATGTAATGCTGATTCAGGGAAACATTGAGAGAAACATTGGGAAAATGGTGGAATTTTTCAATGATACTTCTGGAGTTGTTAAAATATACGTATTTTCATATTTGAGAATAAAATAATATAAAAGAAAGATGCATATTTGCATATTTAGGGATCAAATAATAACCCTCCTCCCCTCCCCTCAAAAAGAAGAAGAAAAATAAAAAGAGGTTGAAAACAGAATAAATTTGGATTTTCCCAATTTCTTCATTTGTCTACCTTCAAAGTTGAATTCAAATCAATGTATTTGAGGGCCGGGAACCATTCTCAGAGGCTTGGGAATCGTTTGCGGAGTATCAGAGCAATCAAATGGAGGAGACAAGTGCGACAGTGTTTTGGATTAGAGGTTCGTTGTCTACTCCTCTTGGTTGGACCCTCCATCAAGGATAGAGGCATCATCGAGTGAGGGGGATGTGGTTGAGTTATTGCAACTTATTTCCTAGCATGTGATATGTGAGGATTCACCCCCTTTTCTCTCATGTGCAAGCCCTTCTATTCATAGCACGTGCAAAATTAAGAAATTTTATATCCTGAAAACTTTCACTTTTCCAAGTTCTTCAAGCAGGACTATTGGGGCAAGGGGGGGAATTCAGAATTAATAAAGGCAGATCAATGACGCTTTTCTCGCTTGAACGGGAGATCAATGCTCTAGTGATCTCTTCTAACAATGAAGAGTCGTTGTGAGAAATTCTGGAGGTAAAGCCCCTTCAAGTGGAGTCTGTGAGTGTTAAGCGTGGCCTCTAGCGAGTGGCGAGCATTGACACGTTTACTTAGGCAAGGGATCCAAGGGTGGAGGGTTTTGTTTCGGTTGCTTGCGGCAAGCATTGGATTCAGGAGGGTTTGATGCACATGGGTAAATTTGATTGGAGTCTCCTTTGGAGATCAGGAGAAGGATTACTATGAATTGTTCAAGTTTGTCTTGCAACGTGGTAGTCCCAGGGACTTGGTGATGATTCCAGTAAGAAGCTAGAAGATCAACGGAGATTAGTGTGAACTAGTAAGCCTTTCTTCTTATATTAATTATGGTCTTGAGAAAGGGATTTGTAGAGTTTGGTTGGGCAGAAAGGCAAGATCAATGTGTTGGTGATAATTCTCTCTTGGAAGGTAAGAGGGCTGGGTGATCTGCATAAAAAAGGGGTAGGTTAAAGAGATTTATAGAAGGTCAAAGGCACAGATTATTTCTTTGCAGGAATCCAAGTTGGCTGTCTGTGATAGTTAGGTGGTGGGTTTTGTTTGGGCCTATAGTAGTAAGGATTGGGTTTCAGTTAATGCAGATGGTTCTTCTGGGGGCATTATTAATGTGGAACCTATTTGTTTGGGGGGGATTTTTGTTGGCTCTTCAAGACTGTCTATGGGCCTAATGTTGCTAGCCGAAGATCTGAGTTTTGGGAGGAGTTTTTTGATTTGAGAAGTCGTTGTGTTGACCTGTGGGTTGTGGGCGGTGACTTCTCTGTTACAAGATTTCCTGCAGAAAAGTCCAATGGGGGCAGATTGACTTACAGTGTGATCGATTTTTCTAATTGTGTGAATTCTCATGAGTTGATTGATCTTTTAGTGGGGGCCGATTAATTTTACTTGGTAGAATGGGCAAGAAAGGCCTATTATGTTGAAGATCAATAGATTTTTGGTTTCTATGGGATGGGTGGATAAAATCCCTTTGGTGACTCAATGTGGATTGCCGAAGCTGGTCTTTGATCATTGCCCTATCTTGTTATAAGTTGAAGTGGACAATTGGGAGCCTCAACCCTTTAGGTTCGAATTAGCTTGGTTGGAAGTGGAAAGTTTTCTGGAGTTTTTTTTTTTTTTTTTTGTTGGAAGCTATGAATTTTGCGCTTCTTTCTCTATGAATTTTCTGGGGAGTAAGATCAACTCCGTTGGTCTCTCTCTATCTCGGGCCTCTTCTCTTGTAAATCCTTCTGGAATCTTATCAGATCGCGAAGGCCAATACATTTTCTTCAGTTCCCCTCCTTTTGGTCCTACAAGGTCCCTCCTAAGATGTTAGTTTTTACGTGGATTCTAACTAGATGGACTCTTACGATCGATAACTTTTGCCCTCGGGGAATATCCTGGCATCTTGCACAATATCTTCCCTCTCTGCTGTAGAGATGTCAAATCCATTCCTCATCTCTTTCTTCACTGCTCATATGTAGCTGCCATATGGACCTCTATTGTTTCTAAGTTCCAACTCCTTACTCCACACATGGCATGATGCTCATTTTCAAATTACTCTTAGACCCATGTGGCGGATGGTGCTCTTGGCTACCCTTTGGGAAATATGGAAAGAACAGAATGCCCGATGCTTCAGAAACTCATCCTCCCTTACTCCTTAAGTGGTTATTCAAATCATTAGAGTGGTGAAGGAATAGGCTTCTTCCCTTATTTAGATGGATGGTTTAGATCTCACTTTTCTATTGGGTTGATCGCCCTTTTGCATCCTTTTGGCTTTTGTATCTCTTTGGGTGGGGTAGCTCTTGTTTAGGTGTTTTCCTTTCCTTTCTTTCCGGCTCTTCGGGGTTGTTCTTGTGTTTTGTTCTGTGTTTGGGTCCCTCTTGGGCCCAACATGTTGTATAGTTTCTATTTGTTTTGTTTTCTTTTGGGTTGCTGTTGCTCCTATTAATAATATTTTTCATCCTTACAAAAAAAAAATAAAATAATAAAAATTGCGCTTCTTGGGAAGTGGTGGTGGAATTTTGGGATGGAGGTAAATTCTCTTTGGAGGAGCAATTGTCTCCAAGTATGGATGCGGGAATGGGGGATGGCGGACAAGAGAAGTGTGGGGGGTGCTAACATAAAAGTTTTGGGAGCTCTGAATTTTGCGCTTCTTGGGAAGTGGTGGTGGAGGTTTGGGACGATGGTAAATCCACTTTGGAGAAAAGTGATTGTCTCTAATTATGGATGCAATGATGGTGGATGGTGGACAAGAGAAGTGTCTTTGTACACAAGTGTTTGGGTTGTGGAAGGGTATTGCAAGTGTGAAAACTAAATTAAGGAGGGGATTAGTTTTATGGTTGGGAACGATGAAAAGATTAAATTCTAGAAGGATGTTTGGGCGATGGATTTCTCATTTGTAATTGAGCTTCTAGGTTTGACCTCTTTAGCGTTGGATGTTGACGTCTTGGTTGCGGATTATTTGTTGGTTAATGGCCCTTCGGGAGTGTGGTCGCCCCCTTGTCGTCATAATCTTTTAGATGAAGAATTTGACGACTTTTTCTTCTCCTTCAACATATTTAGTTGTTTTTCCCAATCCCTGGGGAGCAAGATAGGTTGGTGTGTAGGATTGAAAGTTTGGCCACTTTTTGGTTTCATCCTTCTATGTTTTGTTGTGCTCTTCACTACATGTGGACCAAGCGCCGATGGCCATGTTGTGTTGGTATGGTGCCCCATTGAAAGCAGTGGCATTTGGATGGCTCGTTGGTAGAAAGAGGGTCCTCACCATTGATAATATGCGGAAGTGAGGAATGATCTCGAACATGTGTGCTTTATTCAAGGGCAGTGAGGAGACGATCAGCTATTCATCCATTTGCCTTTTTTTCGTGGAAGGTATGGAATTCTATCCTATTTGCATTCAAGTTGCAGTGATGCATGCCTGATTCGGTGGATAACCTATTAATGGAGCGCCATGGGGTTTGTCTATCGAAGTTATCTGGTGCGGAATGGCAAATGGCGATCATAGCGGCCTTTTGGTTTATTTTTGGAAGGGGAATTGGAGATGTTTCAATGATTTTGAAAAGGATGTTGATTTTGTCATTCGTCGGGTGAAGTCCTTTATAGCAAGTGGGCTTCTTGTAATGTGCTTTTGAAAGGTAATTTTGTACTTTTTGCTAGATAGGGTTGTAAGCCTTTTGGTGCCATCTCGGTACCTTCTTAATAATGTCCCTTTATCTTTAAAAAAAGAAAATAGCTAAAATCAAAATTTTCTTAGTGATTGTGTTCCGGCCCAATTCTGCTCTCATATAGCTATTTTCTTTTTGCTGATATACCACGATACAGTTGTCTTTTGACATCAATTCTATTGGAGTTGTCAAAACATAGGTACAAACAATTTCCCAAAAAATCTAGCCCAAAATGGCCTTTAAAAAAATATTTCTCGAATTCTAGTGATGATGTTGTTAATGGTCAATGCTCGTGAAATATTGCAAGTATCAATTGGCACAATGTAACTTTATAAAGGGAATTTTGCTGATATACCACGGTACAGTGGTATGTATTGACAATAAGATCGTCAAGACAAGGTAATATTTGTTATAGACTCATATTTCAAAAAAAATAAAAAAAATATATATTTGTTATAGACTCCTTGATTGTATCAATAGCATATGATATTGATAATGTCAACCGATATTTCAGGCAATATCGTCGATACATTGAACACTGGTAAGGACTGACATTTCCATGTGCCTATGAACCATATAAATATTCTCCGGTCATTCTGTGAGTTTGTGACACTTAAAAAACATTTATATGTATCAATGACCTATATTAAGATCTGCATAGACATATATATTGGAAAAGTCAGTGTTAATTTTGGAGTTGTCAATTATCACAATATGTTGCATTATTCCAATTTTGAGTGCATTTTCTTTTTAGTCATACAGGGTAAAGTTGGATCTTGAATTGCTTTTACTTTCAGTTTAGAACCACCAAATTATCATGTATGTTACATTTTTGTAATTTTTAGTGCAGTCTTTTTTTTCCTCTCTCCCTCAAATAGGGTTAACATTGGGGTTTGCATTACTTTTAATTTTGGTTCTAAAATGAGTAGTATGGTGCAACCCAGTTATCGAGTCAATGAGATGTGCTCAAATTGCAGAAAAAAAAAGAAGGAAGTATACCTACAAGAACAATAAAGTAGAGAGGGAGAGAACTTTATTGATATCAACCTTTATCTCTTACAAAAACTTTAAGAAACTCAAACTTGAAAAATATTCGAATGACAAACTCCTACACCACTAGTCCTTTTATAGATTCTAATTGAATATTTAATTAAAAATTGAAAATCCTCCTAGTTAAGAGACTAATTTCAAATCAATCACAATTTTTTATAAACCAATTTAATCTTCCTTAATATGGTAAAAGCCTAATGAAAAGTAGACATCGAAAAGTAATTATATCTCTAAAACCAACCCATTTCTTCAATCATATCAATTGCATCCTCAGGTATATCTTTAAATCAGCTCCTCATTATCTCCCACAAATAGCGAATTATAGGCCTCCTAATTTGTAAATAAATAGTCGAAAAATCAGCACATGTTGGTCCTACGGTGGGCTATGAGCCTATGTCTTGTTGGACCAAGTAGTGGGCCTAGATGGTCCTAAGTGGGTTAGGCCCTATAGTGGGCCTAGACGGGTCCAAGTGGGTTGTGGGCTTGCATCAATTCTCCCCAGTTTCGAAAGAACTCATCCCTGAGTTAGAAACCAATGTTAATATTTAAACTTGTAATACCTTTACGGATGAATCATATTCTTCTTTGGTGGAAGTTGATGGTGTAACCCTAAGCATCGGCTTGACACAACCTTTGTTGGAGTCCACTGTAGATGATGTCTTTTTCTCCTATGCTTTTGTGGGTGCCAACTTGTTTGTTGTAACGTTAAAGTTCTTCATGGATCCTGAAACATTTGTCATATTTTTCATGCCATAGTTATCTTTTGCAAAGGTGTTTCAAATTGTGTATTGAGACCCACTTGCATGTCTATCAATGTGTCTGTCACTATCATTGGATCCATCAATTGATCCATCGGTGCATTCAAGTGTAGTTCCAATGTTAATGCATCGATCACCTTCAAATGTCAATTTTTTTTTTTTCCTTTGACTTTATGAATCTATTTGTCGTTTCCGGAATTTCTACTTCAATTTCGGGTTTTTTGTCATATTCTAACAATCGAAGGATTCAATCATTGGTGCCTTCTTAAGCCAGGGCTGCCCGCTGTTGCTTAGGACTTTAGTGTGGACCTTCCCCACGTGTCTGTATGCTCCAACTTCGGTGTCTAGATTCCCTCCACGTCAGAGCTCTCCCACTTCATTAGTGAGATTGCCTTCTGCATACGTGAGTTGATCTACTTGCTCTGTGAGTATGTGGATCGATTGGATTAATTGCACACTCGCTTCTTATGTCACCTTATTCGAAGCCATTAGGAGATAATGTAGAGTTGACAGTTCCCCAACAATTACCCGTTTTGTACCAAAATGGTGCAACCTGTTCATCGAGTCAATGAGATCTCGATACCCAAATTGCAAAAAAATTATAAAAAGTATAACCCCACAAAAACATGGAGTAGAGAGGGTGAGAACTTTATTGATCTCAACCATCCTCTCTTACAAAAACTTTAAGAAAACTCACAGTTAGAAAAATATTTAAATGACAAACTCCACCACCACCCCTTTTATAGTTCCTAGATGAATCTTTAATGAAAATCTCACCTCCCCCCCCAACTAAGAGATTGGTTTCAAATCAATCATAATTTATTACAAACCAATCTAATCTTCCTTAATATGGTAAAAGTCTAATAAAAAATAAACATGGAAAGTAATTATATTTCTAAAACCAGCCCATATCTTCAATCATATCAATTACATACTTTATCACATCTTTAAATCAGCTCCTCATATCTCCCAAAAATAGTAAATTATAATTCTCAATTACATTCGAAAAATCAGCACATGTTGGGCCTATGGTGGGCTCGAAGCCTACATCTTGTTCGGCTAGACAGTGGGCCTAAATGGGCTGGGCCCTACAGTGGGCCAAGATGGGCCTGAGTGGGCCGTGGGTCTGCATCATTGTAGGATCTGAATCCTAATTTTAAGAGCTGAATTCCATTTGTTTTAATAACAAGCATTTGAATGACATCTGTCGAAGCTCCAAACTTTGCTTTATGTTGATTTATTTTATGTTCAGTTTTCTAATATATGGAAAAGATAGAAAGCACATCCTGCGATTTTTGTGCTGTATGTATTTGTGGAACCATTTGGTAGCAATGAGTCTGGCTTATACATTTTAGTCTGACTTGGATTTTGTCAGAGCCTGATTGAATACTTGATCAAGTTTGGGTTTTGTTGAAGTTATCATTTGTTCTAGCTGAAATTAGAGATCTTGTTTCCAACCTAAATTGTATTGTATCCTGTCTTGAGGGACCTGAACAGGGTGTCTGTTTCCCTTGAAAGAGGGAGCGACAAAAGGGTTACTTATAATCGGAACCGTGTTTCTCCTTGTCTGAGTTGTAGGTTTTTTTTTTCCCTTGCTAACATAGTGACAAATCTTGTTATCAGAAATTTCTCGGTTGGGGAATTTCTTGGAATATCTTCAAATTTTATGGTTTTTCTCACGATATTAATCTTGCTAAAAATATAGAAATAAAAGAATACTTATTATAAATTAATAAATAATTTTAACAATTAGAATATATAATTATATAATGAATTAGTTAAATTTTAAATAATTCTGTATTAATTTCACGATAATCTTGTGAAAAATTAAAAAAAATGCTATATTTCGAAAATCCTACAATAACATTGTTTATTTGATTTTTCACGATAATTTCATGAGATTTCATAATCTTGGCGACATTTGTCACATTGCTTGCTAATAAAATTTTCAGTTAGCATTAAGAAAGTTTTCTGGAAACTTTGTTACCCCCTAAACTTGATAGTGCAGAGTCAACTTGGAAGTTTTGAGTACTCGATTGAGTTACTCAATCCTCAGTTTTGCTCTTTGTTATTTTCACTTTGGAAGATTGATTACCATAAAACTTATTATTTTGCAGATAACCTTGGCGAGGATTGCCCTGTGTTTGAGAACTTGTTTGAGTTTTGTCAAATTTATGCTGGTGGCACAATTGGTAATTTCAGCTGAGCTTGGCACGTAATGTTGGTTACATTGAGTTTCTCTTAACAAACCTAATTACTTGTGCAGATGCTGCTCGCAGATTGAACAATCAACTCTGTGACATTGCTATTAATTGGGCTGGGGGTTTACATCATGCAAAGAAGTGTGAGGCATCTGGGTTTTGTTATATCAATGATTTAGTCTTGGGAATTCTAGAGCTCCTCAAGTATCATGCTCGTGTTTTATATATCGATATAGATGTGCATCACGGTGATGGAGTTGAAGAGGCCTTCTATTTCACTGATAGGTATTTATTGTGGTTTATTTTGAAGTGTAAACATGTATTTATTGACATTTTTAATCATAAACTTTTCTAGAACTCAGATGACCCTACCATGTGACAGGGTGATGACTGTTAGCTTTCACAAGTATGGTGATATGTTCTTTCCTGGCACAGGTGATGTTAAGGTAATTTTGCATTCTGTTGTGATCATATTTACGTGCTTTTAACTGATGGTGAAATGTTGAATCTTTCATTGCATGTTAGTTAATTTCTTTTAGATGCTACTTTATTTGGTAAATAGGGCTCCGAGTTCCAAACATATATGTTAGATTTGCTTGCATTGCTCACATGATCTGTTACAACCATGGCGCTCACATGAAGAAAATGTGCCCATGATGGGAACTTCAAAATCCCATTCTGTTCTTTCTTCTCAAAAAAGAAAAAAAAAAAGAAAAAAGAAAAGAAAAGATTGCATTTGAGTTAGTTTCTTTTGGGCGGTACGATATGTGGTACATAGGGTTTTGATTTTCTCATATTTTAATGCAAGAGTGCACCTTGCATGTTCTATTACAACCATGGTACTCATATTAAGATGTGGCTTTGATGGTTAAAACTCCATCTCGTTAGCCAACTACTTGAGTACGTCATAACCACTGGTTTGATGGTGGTATATTCAGAAGAAGAAATCCCGTTTATTATTTTAATTATTTACTTATCTATTTCCCAAATAATGATAGTATTTAGGCTAAAGTGCAGTGTTGGGAATGTGAATGGTGCTATGGTGCAGGTTGGGCATGTTAGTGATGCTTGGTAAAGAGGTATCATTGGCTCCATGCTATTCCCTGCAGGCAACTGCTTGAGAGTGTCCTTTCCACTTTTGGTTTCATGGCGGTACTGGTACATAAAGAAGAAGAAATCCCATTATTTATTTATTTCTGTTTCCCGGACAATGCACAATAGTTATGCTAAACTGCTGTGTCGGGCATGTGGGTAGTGTTTGGTAAAACATGTATCAGTGGCTCCCTACCATTTGCTGCTGCTATCTACTTGATCATCTCCTTTCCACGTTTGGTCTAACGGAGGTACATTCGCCTGCCTTCATGCATAGAGGTTTGCTCACCAACTGTCCTTGACGGCCTTACCTTGCTTGCTTGGCATTTGGGGCTGCATGTTATATGATGCAGGACATGAAATTTAAAGATGATATGCAAGATTTCAGGCTTAGATCATACTAATTTAGAAACAATAACATAAAAATTCTACATCCCACACAAAAGTCCATACATTTTATTAAGGGGAATCTATGCGGGTCCAGGCCTACACATGATAGGGCTGGATCAATAAAATTTAAGAACCAAACGATGCTCAAAAGATAAGAAATAATCATTTACACATGCATAGTAATCAGCCCCTAATCCAAGGGATTTACCAATTTCAATTTAGAGAATCCTAGGGTGAGAATAGGGATAGAATTTGGGAATTTAGGACCATCTAGGGTTAGGGTTTATGAAAAAATAAATATGAGAGAGTAAAGGGGAGGGAACCTTGAACCAGAAGACAGCTATCACGTGCGGACCACGAGTGGGACCTGACGCACGTGCGCTAGTGATTGGCCGCACATGTGTGGGGCCCACGTACCCAAAAATAGTCTCCTTGGGGTTGGTCGGTTAGTCTTGGGCTTTAAAACCTCCAAATTTCACGTCGATCCGAGCTACCGCCTGGGTGTGGTGCTCCGTCGAAGTTTCAGTCCTACAGGGCCAGATTTCGCAAATTTGTTGAAGAGAGGGAATTTGATGCAATAAGGGACAGATTTGTAGCGCAGATGATTATGGGAGATGAGAAGGGTGGATGGTATAAGACGGGTAATAGAGATGACGATGGATGGAGGTGAATTGGGATAGATGTGGCTTCGCACTACGGTAGTTAACCCTTCGAAGAAGGGAGGGCTTCGCACCCAATTAGGCTTCACAACTCAGAGAGTAGGAAAATGCTGAATTTTTATTAATCTTCAATGAATTAAAAGAACTATAAGGGGTGTCTGTTTATAGGAAAACCCTATATCCAAAAACTCGCGCCATGTGCGCAACATATTACTTGGCGATGAAGTAAACTAAAATAAAAACTAAACAAAAAAATATAAAGCGTTTATGATGTTCTAAGTAATAACAATAAGCAAAACTTAAAATATGAAATCAATTTAACTAATGAGCTATGATTATGAGATCCCATGGTGGGCTCTTCTTGATTGTCGGGCCCACTCTTTTGAATCAAAACTTCTTCTCCTAACTAGGAGGCCCTCCCTGGACGTCGTCATCGATCCAGATCGACAGTGGGGTCCTCCTTCTAGCGTACGTGCGTAGGGGGTGATGTGCGTACGCCTGTGCGTGTGACGTCCTCATCAATTCTCTCCGGCTGTGAAGATTTTTCCACTGGCCAAATAAAGCTCCTGAACCACTTTTGGATGTCAGGATCAAGTCTCTGAAGCTCCTCCTTAGTGAGCCACGTGCTGTCTGAAGCTGAGCGTGACTTCCATTTAACCAGGTACTTCTGAAACCCGCCGTTCGACGTTGAAACTATCTGATGGTCCAGGATATTCTCTATTTCCTCTCTGAGTGTGTGAAGGATAGGTATGGGAGGCAGAAGCTGGGAAGAAAGGTCAGTAAGAGTAGGTATGAGAGGTAGAGGTTGGGAAAATGGGTCGGGACGGGTAGGTATGGGAGGTAGACGCTGGGAAGAAATGTCGGGACGGGTATGTATGGGATGTAGAGGCTGGAAAAAAGGGTCAGGAAGGGTAGGTATGAGAGGTAGAGGCTGGGAAGAAAGGTCAGGAAGAGTAGGTATGAGAGGTAGAGGCTAGGAAAATGGGTCAGGAAGGGGCCATGGTTTAAGGGATAAATATGAAAAATTAGGATGGGTGGGCAAAGGGCCTGACAAGTATCAGTGGTCTCCTGAAAAGTAACCAGATCCTCCACATCGAATGTGAAACTAATTCTCATGGAAGGTGGAAGATCTACCTCATACACATTGAGATTGTTTCGTTTTATAATTTTGAAGGGTTCAGCGCTACGCGCGTGTAACTTATGAACGGCTCTAGGAAGGTACCGCTCGGGCCTGATGCGGACCATCATAGAGTCCCCAATATTGAATTCTTTAAAACGTTTATGTTGGTCATTAGAAAATTTGTAATGTTCATTGCTAGTAGTGATCTTATGTCTGATTTCTTGATGCCATGAATGAATGTGATGTGCAAAAGACTCTATAGGCTCTGACGCCCTATAGGATAGTGATACAGGGACAAGATCAATAGGTTTCCCAGGTTTATAAGCAGTAACGACTTCATAAGGACTGAGACCTGTGGACCTATCGACAAAACTATTAAACGCAAACTCTGCAGTAGGTATTATGGTGTCCCATGTTCTGGTGTACTGTATATCCCTCCTAGGGGGAGACTCATCCGGTAGATCATCAGGAAATACATCACGTAACTCATCCATTACTGGAATGGTCTCAGTGGGTAACTCTACAGTAGCCTCTGGTGCACTCTCTCCAGCCACAAGGTCGCACATGTTGTACCCCTCAAAATAGTGATCTTGATGTCCCTCATGGGGTTGGTGCATGGGTGCACGCCCATAATTGATTCCTTGACCAACTCCATTCATTGGTCTATCATCCAGGCCACCTGCCTGAGATTGGACATCTACCCCAATGGTGGGGTTTGTCCTGGCGATGGTATTTAGTCGGGTAATGCGCACATCAAGTTGTTCAAAGCATTGGTCTATTTCCAAGCGCTTATCCAAAGACTCGATTTGCTGGGACAACTTGTTTAGTGACTGTAGTAGTTGTTCCATGCTTAGTGTAAGGTGCAAATTAAAATTCAGCAATATAGTTGTCAAAATATAAGAAAGTTTTTTATTTTTTTTATTTTTAAATTTTTTTTTTTAAAGAAACAACCTAGTTTCTAAAAACGAAAAAGGAAAGTTTCTGAAAACAAATTAGGGAAGATTCTAAAACAACAACCTATTTTCTAAAAATGAAAAAAGGAAAGTTTTTAAAAACAAATTAGGAAAGTTTCTTAAAAAAAACAAATTAGGAAAGTTTCTAAAAAGCAACCTAGTTTCTAAAAACGAAAAAAAAGGAAAGTTTCTACCAAAAAAAAATAAAATTAGGAAAGTTTTTTTTTTTTTTAAACCTAATTTCTAAAAAAAGAAAAAGGAAAGTTTCTAAGAATAGAAAGTAAGTTAGTTTCTAAAAAGAAAAAGGAAAGTAAACTAGTTTCTAAAAAAGAAAAAGGAGAGGAAATTAGTTTTTAAGAACAGATTAAGAAAGTTACTAAAAAACAGAAAAAAAAGTTTCTAAACCTAGAAATAGAAAGCTATGTTAATTTCTAAAATAATTCAAATAAGGGTATAATAGAAAATTTCAGCAGCTTATGTTAGGGTTTTTGGACCTCTAAACAGCAATATATGATGAGAATTGATGCATAATGGACATAAACAACTAAACCCTAAACATTTAATGCATTCCCATATAAGAACCCTAAGCTTTGATTCCAAATTTGATGTAGGACATGAAATTTAAAGATGATATGCAAGATTTCAGGCTTAGATCATACTAATTCGGAAACAAGAAAATAAAAATTCCACATTCTACACAAAAGTCCAAACATTCAATTAAGGGGAATCTATGCGGGTCTAGGCCTACACATGATAGGGCTGGATCAATAAAATTTATGAACCAAACAATGCTCAAAGATAAGAAATAATCATCCACACATGCATAGTAATCAGCCCCTAATCTAAGGGATTTACCAATTTCAATTCAGGGAATCCTAAGGTGAGAATAGGGATAGAATTTGGGGATTTATAGGGTTTATGAAAAAACAAATATGAGAGAGTAACGGAGAGGGAACCCTTTACCAATCCTAGGGTGTTTTAACATCTTCTAAAGTTCCACTGAAAAATTCCACCATTTTTCTGAAATTTCCCCAATCTTTCCCTCAGACTGATACATTATCTGATATTTCCAGATGTTTCCACGATATTTCGTATCCTATGGGTATGTCCGATACATGGTGTGATATTGATACAAAAATCATTGACTAGGAGAAAGGCGAAGAAGATGATGGTGGTGGTGATGATGTGATGAATGGTGATCTATTTGTACTTCATGAAGATCATACCGATTTGTATGGGCACCATAATCTATAAAGAACGGGAGACGTAATGAAGATGGACCTTTTGCTTTATTTTTAGTTAGTTTATGCACAGTCTGGTGGCGACACGCCAGCTGGTATGAAGCCCAGGTAAAGGGGGTCTGATTTCAGGTTGGCAGCCGGTCTTTAAACCTTTTCCAAGAAAATCATACGAGTTCTATTTTGAATCTTGAGATTGGTGAACCAAGATTGATAAAGCTGTTCCTGAAATAGATGAGACAAGGCTATGATGATGAGAAAATTGATACTCTGATTATTTTCCAATGCTCATTCAGCTATATTCATTCAACGTAAAAAAGTCTGAAAGCTTCCTTTATATCCTTGAACTGAAAGTACCATATCCATATGTTGTTTCTGGAATCATGTTTGCTGTGGAAAATAGTTTTTTTTATTACCACACCCTTATCAATCTGATTATATTGATATTGTGCGTGTTCTAACATTATGACTGTAGGTTCTCCTGTGTGTCTATTATATGAACAACGGGAGAGAATTTTTCATACTTCCACATTTGATGTATTCTATTACGAAGTTCAGGTCTTCTGGGGCAACTGTAAATTGCTGTTCTACAATGTAGCTGTTGAAGATAGAGAAAGGATGCAGTGATTTTACCTTGTTTCGTTTGGAGTGGATGTATTTTTTCCATGTCCATACACCCGTCCAATTTCCATAAAATTTGTTCTAAAGTGTTTCTTTGTGCCTTTCTTTTTGTTAAACAAATCTTGCGATGTGTTGTTTTTCTTGTTGCACTATTAGTGCAACTCAGATATAAAGGGATGGTATAATTTGTTTAACCATGTACTCAATGAGCCATGGGCCTCTGGCAATGAGGGCAGAGGAACCTTGTCAGAGTTACTGAGATAGCTTGACCAGATAATTCATGTTTCAAGATGGTCTCTAAGCTACCTGCTTCAGGTTGGCATGCTCATGTTGTTAGATTTTTTTTTTTTCTTCGCTTTCTATTCTATGTAGAGCTGTTGGGGAATATTTGGACTCGTTAAAATGATGTTTCTTTCTACATGCCGAGTGAATATAACACAAGCTGTTTTTTGGTTTTTTGTTTTTCTACTTCTTTTCGATTAAAATTTGTTTTATGATCTTCGACCTATTAGTTTGCAAACATTCATGCTTGTGTTGCAGTTCAATCCTTTATTTGGGTGATGCTAATATTTAGAAATTGAGAGAGCCTCAACTAGACTTTTTTGTTTTTGAAGGAAACAGGAGAAAGAGAAGGGAAGTATTATGCCATAAATGTCCCACTTAAGGATGGAATAGATGACACTAGTTTTACTCGGCTTTTTAAAACAGTGAGTTGTGAATTGTACATCTGAATTTGATGTCTGTACCTTGTCATGATGTACCATACTCTATTGTGTTGATGGTAGACTTGTCTTACAGTATTTCATCTGTGTAGATTATCGCCAAGGTTGTCGAAACCTATCTTCCAGGTGCTATTGTTCTTCAATGTGGGGCTGATTCACTTGCAGGTGATCGCTTGGGCTGCTTCAACCTCTCTATTGATGGTGCTGGTCTCCTTGTAATTGAATCTCTCTTATTGTTATTGTTTCTTTCAGGATGCCTTGAGAGCATGAAATATGCTTAAATATTGTGTTGGGAGGTGTTGAATTGGTATTGTACTAGTCAATATTATCTGTACTTTGATCGATATGTTTACTCAGCATTTCACTTTTTACATCTCGAACAGGTCATGCTGAATGTGTCAGATTTGTGAAGAAATTTAATTTGCCCCTATTGGTAAATTGTGATGCAAATATTTTTGTGCCTTTCATGAAGTTTTATTTTATAATGCGTGGCCTGAGAGTTTAATACCGTACTGTTTGAGTTTCCAGTGTGTATAAGTGGGTCACCTTGGATGGCCCATGCTCCAAAAATTTCCCAGATCGGAAGATTATAAAGTCCTACTTATAAAATATTTGAGCTTTAATAGAGTTGAATGTGAGCTGTTGCTGTATTTTCTTTCTTAAAAGTCTTGTCACCTATTAAGGGTATTTTTGGTGCGTGGGCTTGGATACATATATTCAACAGTTTGGGTTGATGAACCCTGGGCCCTCGACAGTTCAGATTACTGAATTATGACGCTCACCTCTACGAACTTAAAACACTAGCAATACTGTGGAAACTTTCAGCCCTATCATTGTATGATAACACCTCATTTGTCAATGTCAACCATTGAGCATACTAAGTATATCTCTGCCTTGCAGGTTACTGGAGGTGGAGGATACACGAAAGAGAATGTAGCTCGTTGCTGGACTGTTGAAACTGGAGTTCTTTTAGATACAGAGCTTCCAAATGGTATGATAACAAATCTTTAAGACAATTTTTTTGAAGCTGTGTTTGTTACTTTATTAATCTCCAAAGTAGTTTGATGTGTGTAGAGTGATAGTCTACTGAATTTGTATGTAGAAGCATTGTGATTGGTTCTGATTACCCACATCAAAGGGTTTAATGTAAAGCTCTTTTAGCAAATATGTTCAAAACATTTGAAGTAGTGCTATCTCAGATGAGCAGCTTCTCTTGAGAGGCTGGTCTTAGAAGGAGAGGCTGCTCTTAGAAGGCAAAGTTAAGGCAGTAGTGGACAAATTGGGGAGGGAAAAGGCTCCAGGACCAGATGGTTTTCCGTTGGCATTCTTCTAAGTTTTCTGCGGATTAGTGAAGGTGATGTTGTGGCTTTTATTCAGGAGTTTTTCGATAGTAGTAGACTCGGTGGAGTTTGGAGTATCGTTCATCGCATAGATTCCCAACAAGGAGGGCACAGACAGTTTAAGGAATTTCAGACCAATAAGTTTGATAGGGGTACCATACTAAGTGCTAGCCACAGTGTTACCCACGTCGTTTAGAGCAGCTCTTAGAAAGGTCATATCTAAGGTTCAAGGTGCCTTTGTAGGGGGATCGGATTAGGTGAAACCCCAGATCCATTGAGTTGGGTGGGACCCCTAATTGTGGGGTCCACCATGATGTATGTGACAACATCCACGCTGTCGATCCGTATTGGAAGCTCATTTTAGGGCATGATCTAAAAAATGAAGCAGTTCCGAATCCCAGATGGACCATAGTATAGGAAACAATGGTGATTGACCATTAAATACTTCTTGTGGGCCATAAAAACTTTGGATCAATATGATATCTGTGTGGTCTCTTCATCTAGGTGTTTGTGACCTTATCAACAAGTTGGATGGAAAATAAACATTCTAGTGGAATCCATGAAGTTTTTAATGGTGGGGATTCAATCACGATTGTTTCTTGTGGTGTGGCCCACCTAAGATTTGAGTCAGTTTCATTTTTTGGGATCATGCCCTAAAACGAGCTTTTAAAATAGTTGGACTATGTGGATTTAAGGCACACATCACTGTGAGCCCCACAGTTAGGGGTCCTACCCACCTTGGTGGATCTGGGGTCTCACCTAATCCACTCCCTTTGTAGGTTAGACAAATATTGGATGGTGCATTGGTTGCCCACAAGTTTATCGATTCCAAGCACAAGGAAGGCAAAAGCGGAGTCGTGTGCAAGCTAGATTTGGAAAAAGGCATATGATTACGTCGAGTGGGGATTTATAGACTACATGCTGGAATGAATTAGATGCGGGAATAGATGGTGAAGATGGATTCAAGTTTGCATTAGATCAACAAAGTTCTTGATCTTGGTCAATGGGTCATGGAAAGGTTTCTTCAAATCAACTAAACTACTAGAGGTCTCAGGCAATTTTGTTAAAATATGTCAAAATCGTTATTGTATCGCAAATCATAGTAGGTTTGAATCGTATTGAATAGCAAATCGTATCGTAAATCTTAAGATTTTGAAAAAAAATATTTTTCTTAAAAAATTTAAAAAATATGAAAAATATAAATAAATTAGTAAAAAATTAAAACTCATCAATCATCCTTTTGCAATCAATATGCACCAAGCAATACCCTGTCATGAAGTGTTAAAGGATTCTTTTCTTTCCTTTATTTTGTCTTTTAAGAAATTTCCCCTAAAAAACACACAAGGATCCTTTAATAATTTATGTTATCGTCACCTTTCTCGAATGTAGAATCACGTTGGAAAAGCAACATTTAATACTATAGATCGACGAAAAAAGATATTTTGATTTCTAAGCATCATTTCACAATACATATAAGTCAACTTGATTGTCACCATCTATAAAAACATTCTAGATAAGTTAGACATCAATTTGGTGTTTTGACCGGTTATGAAGGAAGAAATCATTAAAAAAAGTCCATTATTTAACATTAAAGAGATATCATTTAATCTCTTATAAAGAACAAGTAAAATAATTTACCAAATGATTCTTAAAGCCCCCACCGATTTGCAAACATAAAATGAAATCCAAGTGAAGCCTAAAATAGAAGAGAACAAGTATAATTTAAATTGTAAATCAGGATTCGAATTGTAAAAATCGCAGGATTCATAAAAAAGGGATTCAAGGTGGGATTCAAATCATTTTGCTTAAGATTCGATTCAAATCGTATATCGTAGATCATAGATCGTAGGATTTGACAACACAAGTCTTAGGTACAGGATTTGCTATTGCCTTTTATTGTTTGTTATGGTGGAAGAGGCTCTAAGAAGAATGTTGGAGAGTGGTTATGGTGGGCCTAATAAGTGGGTTCAAGGTGGACAAGGGAGATTTACAAGCATCTCATCTTTAGTTTGTGGATGATACCATCTTGTTTTGTGATGTAGAAGTGTCCTAAGTGGACAATCACCGGAAAATCCTTTCTTGCTTCGAAGTAGTTTTGGGTTTAAAGGTGAATGCTCATAAATGTGAAATGCTGGGTATATGGCGGCATCTGGCTAATGGGAAGGATCCGCCCAGGTGTAAGCACCTTCAATCTAAGCACGAGAACTCAAACAAATAGAAGAGAACAATTCCAGAAATTTAATTCGATTCAAAGGTGCCTTCCTACTAATCCTAGGCCCTTATATTAGCTTTTGAAATGTGCATGTAAGGAAAACACATAATGTCATTAGTAACCAATGACTTATTACAAATATGGAAAAGAGATAAGAATGCATTAAAAATGTTTGACTAATGGATTATTTATAGCTAGCTGATGGATTTTGCTAGCTAATTACCTAAATAGGAGGCTTGAGCCACCTTATTGATGGGCTGGGTTTAATGGGCTTAGCCCATGGGTCGTGGGCCCAGATCAACCGGCATTAGTCCTCCCCCACTCGAAAGAACTCGACTTCGGCGAGTAAATGGCCTGATATTGCTCATAGAGGTTAGGATTCAGACGCTATAGGTATGCGGCTGTGATGCATGTAGCATCAAAGAGAGGTCGTCCTTGCCAACGAACAAGAAATTTCTGATAACCACCTTAGCACGTGAAGACGATTTGGTCATCGAGAGCATCAATGATCATGTTTGTAAGTGGCAAAACGGTCGGAAGTGTGATGGCTTGTTCTTCGATACCATTGTCTGTATGGTGCCCATGATAGATTGAAAGATCTTCTACATTGAAAGTAGGACTGATAGGTAAATCTGGTGGGAGATATAAAACATAAGCATTGATATCTTCTTTATGATTATGAACGGTCCCATATTGTGAGGATGGAGCTTCTTCGAGGTTTCGGGAGGCAACTGTTCAGGACGAATATGGGTCATAACCATGTCACCTTTTGCGAATTCAACAAAGCGATGACTTATACTTGCATGTTGCTTATAACTTTCATTATTTGCGATAATATTGCATCGAACTTCGTCATGTACTTGTTGCATATAACGGATGAAGTCATTAGCTTCTTTGCTTGGTCTCGACTTTACGGTAGAGAAACCAAATTGACTGGAAGATGCGGTCATATACCAGTTACTGCTTCAAAAGGTGACACATCCTTATAGACCCATTGACTTAGTTATTATAAGCAAATTCAACCATGTGTATTACTAGGTCGCATGTAGCTATATGATCACGGACAAGACACCGTAGTAACTTGCCCAATTTACGGTTGACCACTTCTATTTGACCATCGGTTTGAGGGTGGTAGGCATTAGAGAAATGAAGCTTGGTTTTCATTGCCGCCCAGAGAGTTTTCTAGAAATAACTCATGAACTTAGTATCACTATCAGACATAATTGCCTTTGGAAGCCCATGAAGACAAACCTCTCTAAAGAATGATTAAGAAATATGGAGAGCGTCTACTGTATTTGAGCATGGTATGAAATGCGCAATCTTTGAAAATCGATCAACCACCATAAATACTAAATTAACTTTCTGAGCAGTCTTTGACAAACCTAGGATGAAGCCCATGCTGAGATCTTTCCACGGAGCATGTGGGATTGACATTGGTTGATACAATTCATGAATTTTCTTTTGACCCTTAGCCAACTGGCAAACCCTGCATAATTGGTAGATCTTTGCAACATCTGATTTTAGACGAGGCTAGAAGTATCTATCTCCAATGAGGGATGGGTTCTTATCGTGGCCCAAGTGATCACTACACCCACCGGTGTGTTAACTTCCTCACAAAATACTTGCCGATGGATGTATTGGGTAGACAAAGTTGTGTTTCTCGGAACAAGTAGCTATCATGAATGCTGAAATGTGGGTGTCTTGCAAGCTCTCCACTAAGAATGCCTATATAAATGCGTTTGAAATTCTTGTCATCAACATACTCACGCGTATCTCTTCGAATTTTGAAACAATGGCTGCCATCGATGACAATAGATGCGCGCAATGACTTAATGCATCAACAACCTAATTATCCTTACTAGCTTTGTGACGAATGACAAAAGAAAACTCCTGAATGTAAGTGCTCCACTTGACACAACAAGCACTTATCTTTCGCTGAGAGTTTAGGTATTTGAGTGCTTCATGATCAGAATATAGGACAAACTCCTTGCCAACCAAATAATGATGCCAATGCTGTAAAGTTTGAACAACAACATAAAACTCCAAGTCATAAGTGGAGTATCATTGCTTCGCATCAACGAACTTTTCACTGAAGAAAGTTATTGGATGGTCCTCCTAACTGAGAAAAAACCGATGCCAATGTTAGAAGCATCACAACTCACCTCAAATTTCAAAGTTTGGAAGGTGCAAAACTAGAGCTTCGGTCATCTTACGTTTGATCTTATCAAGCGCTTTTGTTGTTGCACTTGTCCATCGAAACTCTCTTTGTTTCACGTAATCAATAATCGGAGCCATGATGCTGTTGAAGTTTTACACAATGTTTGTAAAATGTGGTGAGGCCATAGAAATTGCTAACTTCAAAGATAGTGGTGGGTGTCGGCTAATCAACAATGGTTTCACCTTGGCGGGTTCCACCTCTACACCTTACGATGAGACAATGTATCCTAAGAAGACCACTGATGTATTCATGAAGGTACACTTTTTAAAGTTGATGTAGAAGCACTTGCGATGAAGGATTCTAAAGATACGATTTGAGTGATTAAGGTTCTCCTTCTTAACTTAATGTAGATAGCCAATAAAAGGGTGCAACAACTGGGTCATGATGTGCATGAAAGTGCTAGGCATGTTTGTGAGACCGACTGACATAATTAGCCACTCATAGAGGTCACCCTTCGTCTTAACTGCTGTCTTCCATTCGTCACCAGGTTGGATGCGAATCCGTTGGTATCCTGATGCAGCACAATTAACCACTTGCTCTAAAAGCTCGAAGTGTTAGAGCATGGTGAATCAATCCTTTTATCTCATAGCCTAGGCCTCACATCTCATGGGTTAGGACCTCGGCCGAACCCCCCTCGTGGGTCCCAAATCACATGGGTACCTCCTCACATGAGCCACCTGAATCACATGGGTGGGGCCCGCCTCTCACGAGCGACCCGCATCACACGGGCCGCCCACCCAGAGTGTCCTGGCATCTCACAAGCTACCCCACTCGAGCCCAGTGTGAAAATGCCCCTACATTATATCCACTATGAAGATCAATCTTGGAGAAGACGTTAGTAGCTGGCATCAAGTCCAACATATCATAAAGTTGAGGAATGGGGAAACAATAGTTCATTGTGATTTTATTAATAGCTCGATTATCTATACACATGTGCCAGCTTCCATCCTTCTTGGGAGTAAGGAGGGCTGGCACTGCACATGGGCTTAGGCTCTCTTAGATGTAGCCCTTTTTAAGCAACTCAGAAACTTGACGCTTCAAGTCGGCGTGTTGGCGGGACTCATCCGGTATGCTGGTTAGCTAGGCAAGGATGCTCTAGGAACCAAATCTATAGTGTGCTGAATATCTCGTAGCGGAGGCAACTCCTTAGGTAGATCATCGGGGACCAAATCTTGGAAATCATGCAGTATAAATTTGACTTCATCTTGAATAGGCCCATCTTGGTCAATAACAGGCTTCTGCACCTATTTTGTGATTAGAGTGAATATTACGCATTTCTCCTAGCTCTCTTATTCAAACTTCCGTAGGGTGAGAACATGGGAGTTTGAAAGAGCAATCAATGTCGACAACGACGGCATAAATGAAGGAAGAGCTGTAGGTTGCAATGGTCAAAGAAGGATACAATGACCTTGCTAGAGGAAAGTATGCGTGTTAGCTTCACCATCGCTTTGTGCCTCTCGATCAAAGAGCCAAGGTCAACCAAGAAGGATGTGGGTGACATTCATCGGAATTATGTCACATCAAATATCATTCTCATATATCTTGATTTTAAATGATATCAAACACCTTCGAATCATGGGGATGGTAGTGTTGTCGACCCACACAAACCTTATATGGTTTTGGATGCCTTTTAGTTGGCAACTTGAACTTATCAATCACCCCTTGAGATACGATGTTCATTGCACTGCCGCAATCAATGACCAAGTTACGTAACTCGCCCCCAGGATTTTACCCGCGTATGGAAAACAGTGGTTTGTTGCCAGTCTTCCTCTTCCTTGGTGGTGGTAAGCAGACGGCGTATGATAAGAGTAGGGCCTTCATCTCCAGTTTCAACCGTAGTTTCAGCATGAAGGTCCTTTGGCTGCGATGTAAGTTCTACATAGGGTTGTTTTATCTCGATGTGCTCACTGTAATACTCATGACCATCCGGGTGGTAGGGGTCTTCCTGCAATGGAAGTTCTTGGTTCGCGGGCACTCATTAAAAAAGTGCCATTTCTATCCACAATGGCCACAGTCAACACCTCACCCTTCTCTTCTGAGGGAAGGATTAAAATTAAGACCTTGCCCCTAGTGTTGTCCTTGCGTTGTTGGTTGCTTTTGGTATGAATTATGTGGCAAAAGGCATTGTAAAGGTTGAGGTTGCCTTATAAGAGAAGTCTGCATCTGTGGGTGTGGCTGAAAAGGGTAGGGAGGTGGTCGGTAGCTGTGTGGTGGAGTTCAATTAAGATGTGTATTTGAACCCTTTCTCACAGAAGGTTCCCCAACTGGAGAACCAAAGCGTCAGAGAGCTGCTGCAGTTGTTGTTCAACTCGTCGAGCGTTTCGACGAACATCATTAACTGACTCAAAATCATACATGACCATCTCACGTTGGATCTCTTGGCATAACCTTGCCCAATAGCTGTTAGCTGTTATTCGGTCTTTCTCTGCAAACTCGCAATGGACATAGAGCTCACTGAACTTTTAAGTGTAGTCATCCACCGACATAAGTTCCCTGCTTGAGTGCAAGGACCTCTTGGAGAAGAGTATCCATATAATTGGAAGGCAAACATTTACTTTCTAGCTGCTCCCATATGTCAGCCCACCTGGTGATAGCAGGACGACCCATAATGAGATTGTTGTCGTCAATGCTTTGCCACTAGATTCTAGCTGGGCTCTTCAGCTTGACCTTGACAAAGGCCACTCGCTAGACATCATCCATGTCATACCATGCAAAATAATCTTCAAACATTATAATTTATAATCCAGTTGACAAAAACTTTTGCATCAAGATGACCCATGAAGTCTAGAACTTCAACTCGTACTTTCTTGGTGATATCATCTTTTTTGGGTGTCTCTATCGAGGCGTCATGTGCTCGTTCTACAAAGAGCCATTGTATGAAGTCATAAACAGACTCTCAAGGACTAGTGCAATTGTCTCGTTGTTGATCGGAAAGCCTCCCTCGTTTGTGACCACTATGGGTAGGCATCGTATAAGGGGTTGACGCCGGTAAAGTAATGGACAAAATATAGGGCAGGTTTTTTTTTTTTTTGTTTTTGTTTTTTTGTTTTTTTTTGTTTTATAATTTTAAGAACAGAATATTGTTAATGAACTGAGATTCTAGGCTTTAATGGATTGAAATAAGGCTGGATTTAGGATAGAATATGGCTGACTTTTTTGGGCCTTTAATGGGCTGGAATGAGGTTAATTTTAGGG
Organism: Magnolia kwangsiensis; assembly: GCA_037074715.1. NCBI lineage: Eukaryota > Viridiplantae > Streptophyta > Magnoliopsida > Magnoliales > Magnoliaceae > Magnolia > Magnolia kwangsiensis. The sequence goes on from CM073571.1 coordinate 88,207,558, forward strand.
GGTTTAATGGGTTGGAATGGGGTTGATGTTGGGGTTTTAATGGAATGGAATATGTATGATGTTGGGGTTTTAATATGTTTGAATATGGCTGATTTTGGGGGTTTTAATGGGTTGGAACTTGGAAGGGAGATAATTTTGGGGGGTTTAATGGGCTGGAATAGGGCTGATTTTGAGGTTTAATGGGTTGGTACATGGCTAATTTTTGGGGATTTTAAAGGGCTGGAACGTGGCTAATTTTTGGGGGTTTTAGTGGGCTGGAGTGGGGCTGATTTTGAGAGCATTAATGGGCTGGAATAGGGCTGATTTTGAGGGTTTTAATAGGTTGGAATATGGCTGATTTTGGGTTGGGATGCAACTGATTTTTTGGGGTTTTAATGGGCTGGGATGGGGCTAATTTTAAAGGTTTTAATGGGCTAGAATATAGAGGTAGAGGGCTGCCAAAATTTTTACATTCCCTGTCAATTGGACTTTTGGGCTTTGTCAAAAGAAAATAAAAAAAAGGTGAATCGGGTAGGTGGGATGGATGTAATGAAGAAAATAAAAGAAAAGATGCGGAATTTTATGATTAAAAGACTTGGAAACAATAATAACAAGATTGTTGTTGATCCAGGACTTCAACCTAGTTGTTGGAACCTACTCTGATACCAAACTGGCGCAACCGACTGATGGGAAGGATCCGCCCAATCTAAGCACAAGAACTCAAACAAATAGAAGAGGACAATTCCAGAAATTTAATTCAATTCAATGGTGCATTCCTACTACTCATCCCAGGCCTGTATATAAGCTTTTGAAACATACATATAAGGAAAACACATACTGTCATTGACAACAAATATGTAGGGTGGATGGTCTAACTTAGAATGACGTGCTGAAATTAAATAACGGATTAATTAAAGCAATCAAAACACAATAAAACTACTCTATCACAAAGTTAAGGAGTCCAAGTAACAAGACATGTTCCAATTCAAAGCCGTAAATAATCCCGCAATGCCAATCTAACAAAATATGAGTCGATTAGGACTTATGGAAGGTAGAACCTGTATCTAGCATAGGGATTATTCCTAATTCAAAGGAACTCACTTGGTTTTAGGGTTTTGGCTAAACTAGGTTTAGGGTTTTAGATTTTGGGAATTGGGGATTTAGGTTTAGGAATTGAGGATCTAGGGTTGTGAGAATTAGGTTTTTGAGGTTTAGGATCGATAGTAAAGGATAAGGAATAGAGAGGAATGACGGGGATGAAGCAATAGGGCCATAGAACAAGGGGGTCGTTCGTACAGACAACTGTACACGTGTCTGTACGGACATGGGCTTGGGTCGGGGTAGGTTTAGTTGGGGTTGGATGGGTTAGGGCTTGACTGGGTTGAGGTTTGGATGGATTAGGGCCTGATTGGGGTGTGGTTTTGAGGAAGACAAGGAAAATCGAAGAAGAGAGAGAAATATATATATATATATATATATATATATATATATATATATAGAGAGAGAGAGAGAGAGAGAGAGAGAGAGAGAGAGAGAGAGAGAGAGAGAGAGAGAGAGAGAGAGAGAGAGAGAGAGTACCTTGAAAGAATAGAATAGGAGAGAGATAACTGGAATCACTCCATGGCTTCACACCAACTCTAATCACAGGAGGTTTTTTGTTGCTCAAAAGCAAAAGAGAGGAATTTCATTCAATGCTTAATAATGCTCCAAGGTTACGCACACCCCTTCATAAACTAATTGGGGTATTTTTACAAAAACATCCTTATGGTTCTAAAATATCCAAATTATTCCCTGAATCAACTAAAATAGAAAAAACTCACAAAATAAATAAAATAAGTAAGGAAATAACCAACCTAGTGTCTCATGATAGCTACGACCAATATGGCCCAATGATCAACTGTCCAAATGATCCAATTCTCAAAATCCAACGGTCCGATGAAAGTGTCCACTCAATCCAACGGTCTAGATGCGTCCAGTAGGCTCCTATATGCACCCCACATGCCTCTTCTCAGTATGAGGTCTTCGAAGATGCATGAACATGCATGTGGGGTCTTTCAATATGGCTACGTACTTGATCCAAGCCCCATATAATGATCATCCAACCATAGAGATGCTGGAATTGGAGCCAAAGCTTTCCTTATCCGTTGGTATCCTTTGAATGGTGCTCAGATATCCTCGTCACAATAACTTGTTACAAATATGGAAAAGAGATAAGAATGCATTTAAAATGTTGACTAATGGATTATTCATAGCTAGTTGATTGATTTTGCTAGCTAATTATCTAAATAAGCTAGCTACCTATGTAGGAGGCTTGGGCCTCCTTATTGATGGGCCGATTGTTGGGCTTGGGCTTAATAGGCCCAACCCTTGGGTTGTGGACCCAGATCAACCCGGATTGGTATAGGTTTACCCAAGGAGGTCGAGAATCTAGCAGCGGTATTTGGATGCAACTCTTGGTTGTTTTCATCCACTTATTTGGGGCTGCCGCCAATACATAGGGAAACCCGCCAAGCATCTATGCAATCAAGTAATTGAGAAGTTTGAAAGAAAAGTGTCATCTTGGAAGCGTTGACACTTGTCTTTGGGGGATTGGATAACTCTAATTAAAGCGGCTCTTTTGAATTGCCCACTATATTTCTCATCTCTGTGTAAAATCCCTTTGGGAGTTCTAAAGAAACTGGAAAGATTGAGGAGCAATTTCCTGTGGCAAGGAGCAGAGGAGTAAATTCCATCTCATGAAGTGGAATGATGTGTGGAATTCGACAAAGGAACGGGGGATGGATATATGGAAGTTGGAAATTATGAACTAGATGCTTATCAGAAAATGACTTTGGAGGTTTGGCTTGGAAGAGGACAGCTTGTAGAGGGAAGTAATAGTAGAAAATATGGGTTTGAGGAATTGGGCTGGTGGACAAAAAAGTGATCTTCGTATAGGGCTATGGGGTTGTGGAAGGTGATTGTGGGCATGGAAGGGAGATTTAAAGAAGTGGAGGGCTTTTTAGTGAGAGATGAAGAATGGAAAGATTTTGGGTAGATGTATGGTTGGGAAGTAGGAGATTGCTAAACGATTTCCCAAGGCTAGCTTCTGTGTCCCGAACCTGGAAATACCTATAGCTCAGTGCTTTTCGTATCAAGGTCCGAATGGAGTGTGGATGCCTCCGTGTAGAAGGAACTAGGGGACTATTGTCACTTTTCCCTCTATGTAACTAGGTATCTATTCCATTGTCCACCTATTAAAGCATCCAAATTGGTTCAGATTATCTGTATCAAAGGCTTGTAAGGCAAGCTCTATTTTGGCCAAGGTGGTGGTTAATACACTTGAAATTGCCCAGGTGCCCAAGCCCATTGCACACCTAGGCGAATCTCCTTGACAACACTAATTGGGATTTAGGAGTTTGATTTGAACAAAAAAAAAAAAAAAAATCATTTTTTGTTCTTTGTTTCTTGTTTGTTTGTTTGTTTGTTTGTTTTTTCTTTTTCTTTATTTATTTAAATAATTTATTTCTTGGCTTAGCAATTCCCTGGGTTTTATAAAAGATGAGTTTGGTTTTGCACTTAATGATTGGTCATACATTAACTAGAAATTCCATTCCCTAGCTTATCCTCAAAAAAAACTTGCGTGCCTTTTAACTAGGGAAGGAAAACTTGGGGAAATAAAACAAAATTTTAGACTTTTCCCAAGAATAAACAAATATGCCAGCTGTAACGACCAAACAAATAAACTTTAATCGTTCCCCAAGAAACACTGGGCCAATTCTAAACTTCCCCAGGAAGCATAAAAAGCAAGGTGTTAATTCACCACAAAAGCAAACATGCCATAAAGTTTCACATTTATATTAATAATTAATATAAATATGCATGTTTCAAGTTATATTATGAGGAATGAGCAGGGTGTGTTTCAACATTGAGGTCAGAGAGAGCAACATGAAGATCACCTGGCTCAAAAATCAGGAGTCCACCCATCACCATGTGTGACAGCAGTGGATGATTTGAATCCGACCTCCTGACATTCTGATTCAGTGTGCACATCTAGCCTGCATGATGAGTGGACAAGCCTGATTTTGTGCTCAATTGATCTTCTTGTTAGGGTTCAACTTACATGTGGTTCCATGGATATCATACACGCATGTCATGGCATGTGAGCTGACTTCGCATGCAACCTGTGGTAAGTAATGATTCCTTGTTCCTCTAATAGTAATATTTGATTAGTGTAGTTAGCCCTCCTGCTTCTTGACTTTGTTGAAAACCATCACTTTCATGCCTCTCCAAATCCGGTTCCGTTTTTATGCAACTAATCTGCAATTTGTCTCATGAAGATTGAATAATGTCCTTTCACCACTGAAAGACATGCTCCAATTCATTTCTTCAATGTTTTTGTTGCCTGTACGTTTTGCTGCAATGAATACTGTTTAGCTTCAGCTAATTAAGTCTGCACATTCAGTTTATGTTTTTCCTTATCCTTTTCTTGCAGAAATTCCAGATAATGAGTATATCAAATATTTTGCCCCAGAATTTTCCTTGAAGATTCAGAATGGCAATATAGTAGGCAGTTTTTTTTTTTTTTTGAACTCATTTTGTTATCGTTTATTAATCAATGTTCAAGAAACTTGGGCTCAACTTGGAAAAATGCATTTTGTTCATCAATTTAAACCAGGCACGAGGGGCCTGGCTGTATTGAGATCACTTGGCTGAGTTCCAAAGTCGATCATCGGGTTTTTGAACATTGATCCGATAGAGCTTGTACATTCACTTTCTTCTAATCTCTTCAGCTCTGCATTTTCATTAATGGTGCAGGAGAATCTGAATAGCAAGTCATACCTTGGCACAATCAAAATGCAAGTCCTGGAAAGCTTACGGTGTATCCAACATGCCCCTAGTGTACAGATGCAGGAGGTAAGTTAGCTAAGGCCTTTTGATTGGAAAGGAAGGATTTCAAGTGTCCCAGTGTTATTATTGGTAATCATTGATATGTATTCGTTTGTGCCATTATGCGGAACCTCTGAAACATCCTTCAACTGTATTTTAACCATGCCCTTCATGTCAAGCTGGCCCACTGGCCATACAGGCCTGGCTTATTAAGGGATGGGTTCTGTTCAAGTTATTCCATGAAGGTAATGGTGGCCGTAATGGCTATCGTCGTTACTGTTATGATATGGGCCAGAACGGCGGTGCCACTACAGCCATAATGAGGCGGTTAGGGTCAATTTTTCAATAATGGCCAGCCCTATAATGCATAATGGTTACCACCATTACCGTTACATAATTGTTTTGGTATACCATGGTTCTGTTGGTCGGGTCAGGTGTAGAAGTTCTTGCCTCAGTAGGTGTCAGGGCTTGGATCTAAGTCATTAGTTTGTCGGGTAATGTTGAGCTGGGCCTGGCCCAGGCCACCACGATAATAGTGCATGTTAGTAGTATGTATGTTTGTTGCAAAACATTATTATGGATATTGAAACTGCATCTATGGCTGAGCTCAGGTGTGCTGAACTTTTATTTGATATGGGCTCAGGCCTAGAAAAGTTGCCCTGCTCGCGTGGTTTGGGATCATGCTGATGCAGACATAGTCCATCGATGCCCCTAGAGGTTATATACAATATTATGCTATCGGATACACAATCTTCAGTGAATGCAACTCTTTTCTGTACACAAATTTTGCTCAGCTCTGAGAAAATAGGTCCGCAGAGTGGAAATGCTGAGATGATCGTCAAGTATGGGCCAGTTTTGATGCACCTGAAAATGTGAACAGGCTTATGTGATGGCCTGTTGTTGGTAATGAGAATCACAGTTTGGGGCGTCCTCTCCAGCAAGCATTTAGTGCAATCCAAAATCCAAGTTTCAGGAATGTAAAAAAGCCCGCTATATTGACTGCAGATGCACAATTTCTACCACCTGTATCTTCAGTGCATTCAAACAGGTGTGATGGTTAGATAACTGAGGGGAGATGTGGGTGATTCATAGTTCAAAAACCCAAATACTTGACTTTATTATGTCCAGCTAGGATAGTTTGACTCAAAGACTTGATCGAGTCAGTTACTTGATTCGCTTTTGATAATTAACTAAAAGATATGATGTGTGGCTTGGCGAGAAATAACTTAGGGTGGAGTTTCCTAGGCTTGTTAGACTTTCCATGGATGTAGATATCATGTTTGCCCATTGTTTCTCGGCATTGGGCGAGGATGTTGTTTGGTCCCCCTCATGGAGGAGGAACTTCAACAATGAGGAAGTGGAGGAATTTTCTCAGCTTTTGGCCCAGATGCAATGTGTGCGTCTGTTGCTAGGAGAGGAAGATGAGTTGGTGTGGAACAAGGCGAAGTCAGGGGTCCATTCTTTGTATGATATGATTGCTCAAGCCTTGTCATTCAAGTGTTGTCGTCACATTGGATTCGTGCCTGATCCTCAACGGTTGGGCCCTTTGCTTGGTTGGTGGGGAGGAATAGAGTCCTTACAATCGACTATCTTTGGAAGAGATCAATGATCCTCCCCAACATTTGCATTTTGTCGATTTAAGGAGCAGAGTTGGAAGACCATTTCTTCATTCATTGCTCCACCAAATCTGTGTTGGAATGTCTTTTTTTTTTTTTTAATTAAATTTTTTTTTTTTTTTTATGCCTTTAAAGTTCCTTGGGTGATGCCGAGAACTGTCAAATGCCTCCTTGCATGGCATGGAGGTGGAGGTAAATTCAGGAAAAAAAGGAAAAGGTGGAGGCAGGCTAGCCTTATTGGCTGGTCTGTGGGCCTTGTGGGAAGAAAGGAACAATCGATCTTTTCAAAATTAGATTGAGCCTCCTTCGGAAGTTTTCAGAAGGGATTTTCTCCTTGTTTTGGTGTGGGATTGTTAATTTTTGTTTTCTTTTCCCTTGGGCTTCGACTTTAGTCTTTGTATAGTTTTTGGCCTTTTGGCTTTTAATAAATTTTATCACCTTAAAAAAATAGTTATAAATATTTAAGATAGCCATCTTTAGGCAAAATATATAAAATAGTTTAAAAGGCATAGCCTGTAAGCTAGTTGAAGACCTTTGCTTCCCCAAGAAAGGTTGTGCAGGACATGAAATTCAAATATGATGTGCGAGATTTCAGGCTTAAGATCACGTTAGTTCAGAAACAATTACACAAATTCCATATCCCACATGAAAGTTCAAATATTTAATTAAGGGGACTCCATGCGGGTCCAGGCCTATACATGTTAGGGCTGGATCAATAAAAATTATGAACTAAACGATACTCAAAGATAAGAAATAATCATCCACACATGCATAGTAATCAGTCCCTGATCCAAGAGATTCACTAATTTCAACTCAAGGAACCCTAGGGTGAAAAAAAAGGCAAATAAATTAAGGATAATGCAATTTAGGGTTAAGATTTATGAAAATAGGTATGAAGATGAGAAATTAAGAGAAAACCTGAACTGAGAGACAATTCCTACGAGCGGATAGCGGGCCAGGGCCTGGCACACATGCGCACTGGCCTGGCCGCACGTGTGAGTGGGTCCCACACCCGGAAATCGATTCCTTAGCCCTGGTCGGCCACGGGTGGGCTCCAAACCCGTAAAGTTTCAGGGTGATCCGAGCTACGGGCTATGCGCGGTGCTCCGCTGAAGTTTCATCTCTCCTATATGGCCAAATTCTGGAAGCTGCCTGTAGGGAGAGGATCTGCTGCAAAACTGATGGAATCGAGGCGAGGATGGCTGTAGAAGGTGAGATATGTGGATGAAAGATGGTAGGGGTGGATGGGGATAGATGTGGCTTCACACCATAGTATTTAGCCCTTCGAAAAGGGAGGGCTCCGCACCCACTTGAAAATTTTCACAACTCATAAACTCAGAGAGCAGAAAAACATGCAAGAACTTTTATTCAACTTTAATGAATCCAAAGAACTATAAGGGGTGCCGATTTATAAGAAAACCCTATACCTCAAAACTCGTACCATGTGCGCAACCTATTATTTGGCGATGAAGTAAACTAAAATAAAAACCAATTAAAGAAATCTAAAGCGTTCATGATGTTTTAAATAATATAAATAAGCAAAACCTAAAATATGAACTTAATCCGACTAGTGGGCCATGATCATGAGATTCCATAATGGGCTTTACTTGACTATCGGGCCTACTCTTTTGAACCAAAACTCTGTCTTCTAACTAGGAGGCCCTCCCTGGATGTTGTCATTGAGCCAGATCGACGGTGGGGCCCTCCTCTGTGAGTACGTGCGTATGGGGCGGCGTGCGTGCGTGTAATGTCCCCATCAATTCTCCCCGGCTGCAAGATTTTGTCATTGGCGAAATAAAACTCCTGAACCTCTCTAGGATGTCAAGATCAAGTCTCTGAAGCTCCTCAGTGAGCCAAGTGCTGTTTGAAGCTAGGTATAACTTCTTTTTAACCAGATACGTCTAAAACCTGTTGTCCGACGTTGAAACTATCTGATAGTCCAGGATATCCTCTATCTCCTCTCTGGGTGTATGAAGGCTGGGTATGAGAGGTGGAGGCTGGGAAGAAATGTTGGGAAGAGTAGGTATGAGAGGTAGAAGTTGGGAAAATGGGTCGGGACGAGTAGGTATGAGACGTAGAGGCTGGGAAGAAGGGTCGGGAGGAGGCCATGGATCAAGGGAAAGGTCTGGGGAATCGGGATGGTTAGGCGAAAGGCTGGACAATGCATCAATGTCCTCTTGAAATGCAACTAGATCCTCCACATTGAATGTGAAACTAATTCCCATGGAGGGTGGAAGATTTGCCACATATGTATTGAGACCATTTCGTTTTATAATTTGAGAAAACATGAACCGGGAGACAATTCCCACGAGTGGATAGTGGGTTAGGGCCTGACGCACATGTGCACTAGCCTGGCCGCACGTGCGAGCGGGTCCCATACCCGAAAATTGATTCCTTGGCCCTGGTCGGTCAGGGGTGGCGATTCGAGCTACGGGTTGTGCGCGGTGCTCCGCCGAAGTTTCAGCCCTCTTATAGGGCTAGATTCTGGAAGCTGGCTGTAGGGAGAGGATCCGCTGCAAAACTGATGGAATCAAGGCGAGGATGGCTGTAGAAGGTGAGATATGTGGATGAAAGATGGTAGGGGTGGATAGGGATAGATGTGGCTTCGCACCGCAGTATTTAGCCCTTCGAAAAGGGAGGGCTTCACACCCACTTGAAATTTTCCACAACTCAGAAGCTCGGAGAGCAGAAAAACATGCAGGAATTTTTATTCAACTTCAACGAATTCAAAGAACTACAATGGGTGTCTATTTATAAGAAAACCCTATACCCCAAAACTTGCGCCATGTGCGCAACCTATTACTTGACGATGAAGTATACTAAAATAAAAACCAATCAAAAAAATCTAAAGCGTTCATGATGTTCTAAATAATATAAATAAGCAAAACCTAAAATATGAACTTAATCCGAGTAGTGGGCCACGATCATGAGATCCCATGATGGGCTTTACTTGACTATCGGACCCACTCTTTTGAACCAAAACTCTGTCTTCTAACCAGGAGACCCTTCCTGGACATCGTCATCCAGCCAAATCGACGGTGGGCCTTCCTCCCTGTGTACGTGCGTAGGAGGCGGCATGTGTGCGCGTGATGTCCCCATCAAGTTTGTTTAATGACTCTAGTAGTTGCTCCATGTTTAGTGTAGGGTGCAAGTCAAAACTATGACTCGTACGTGTGAGCATACACTTGTAACTCTACCTAAGGACTTTTTATGATGACTATATGCAACTAAATAGGATTAAATGATCCTATGAGATTTTATATGAGGGAAACTATGCAGTGCTACTAAAATCCAACAACATAGTTATCGAAATAAGGGAATAACAGAAAGTTACAGCAATGTGAATTACTAACTTCCTACTAATAGAAATTTCAGCAACTAATATCAAGGAATGCGGACTTCTAACAGCTAAATGTGACGAACTGGATGCTTGAAGGACTCAAACAAACTAACCCTAACATGTAATGTATTCCCCTATAAGAACCCTAAGATCTAATACCAAATTTGATGCAAGACATGAAATTTATATATGATGTGCGAGATTTTAGGCTTAGGATCATGTTAGTTTAGAAACAATTACACAAATTCCATATCCCACATGAAAGTCCAAACATTCAATTAAGGGGAATCCATGCGGGTCTAGGCCTACACACTTTAGGGCTGGATCAATAAAAATTATGAACCAAACGATACTCAAAGATAAGAAATAATCATCCACACATGCACAGTAATCAGTCCATAATCCTAGGGATTCACTAATTTCAACTTAAGGAACCCTAGGGTGAAGAAAAAGGATAAATAAATTAAGGGTATTGCAATCTAGGGATAAGGTTTAATGAAAATAGGTATGAAAATGGGAAAAATAAGGAGGAAATCTGAACCCGGGATAGTCCACGCGTGTGGGTAGCGGGCTAGGGCCTGGTGCACGTGCGCAGGAGCCTGTCCGCACGTCCGAGCGTGGCTCGATTCCTCGAACCGACTCCTACGGTCTGATCGGCTACGGGAGGACTCCACAACCCTTGATTTTCAGCTCGATTCGAGATGTGGTCTATGCGTGGTGCTCCGCCGAAGTTTCAGCCCTCCTACAGGGCCAGATTTTGAAAACTGGCTCTAGGGAGAAGAACTGCTGCGAAAATTGGCGAATTCGAAGCGAGGATGATAGTAGAGGGGGGGATTGGATAGATGTGGCTTCGCACCATGGTAGTTAGCCCTTCGATGAAGGGAGGGCTTTACACCCACTTGAATTTTTTCACAATTCAGAAACTCAGAGAGTAGAAAAAAACTTGCAGGAATTTTTATTAAATTTCAATGAATCAAAATAACTACAAGGGGTGCCTATTTATAAGAAAATCCTATACCCCAAAACTTGCGTCATGTGCGCAACCTGTTACTTGGCGATGAAGTAAACTAAAATAAAAACCAATCAAAGAAATCTAAAGCGTTCATGATGTTCTAAATAATATAAATAACAAAACGTGAAGAATGAACTTAATCCGACTAGTGGGCCACGATCATGAGATCTCATGATGGGCTTTACTTGACTATCTAGCCCAATCTTTTGAACTAAAACTCCGTCTTCTAACAAGGAAGCCTTCTCTGGACGTCGTTATCGAACCAGATCAGCAGTGGGGCCCTCCTTCTCCGTGCGTGAAGAGGGGGGGGGGGGGGGGGGTGCATGTCTCCATCAGGTTGTGAGTTTAAAACTCACTAGTTTATTTTGTGTTTTTCTTAGTGAATTTTTTTTTTCCCATGATCTTCAAAATAAAAGAAAAAATAAAAATAAATTCACCTGCTTGTTTGCACTTCTATTGAATAAACTAATTGACCATGCGTGCCACTTAGTTCAAAGTCATCATGAGTTATGTTGAATTGGCCAAGTCAACTAGCGATTGGAGTCTTGTCAATTCGTGAACCGGTCAATCATATTCATGAGCAAGCTTCAAAATCTCATTTTAGTCTAATTGACTTGGCCGATTTCATGACAATTATTCAGTCGTAGATGTTTTTAAGAGTATCTAGAGGGAAAAGCCAATCACGAGTCATGTACTAAAAGCTATTAATGAGAATCTTTCGTGTTTTAAATCCTTGCAAGGGAATAGAAACGATGAAAATCTTGAATAATATAGAAATACTAAAAAGATTGCTAAGAAAGTAGTGAGGCTAAACTTAAGGCTTATGAGGATCTTAACAATAGAGTGGAGACGAGAAAGATGTCTTCAAACTTGTTAAAATGAGAGAGGATGAGTAGGGACCTAGATAATGTTAGATGCATGAAAGGTGATGACCAGAAGGTACTAGTAAAGGTCAATGAGATCAATGAAAGGCAATGAGGCTATTTTTACAACCTTTTAAATGACAACCACTCTTAGAGCATATGGATACAAGGAATTATAAGCTTAAATGATGTTAGAGGCCGTGTATACTTTTGTAGGATTACAATTTCTGAAGCGAAAGGAGCTCTGAGAAAGATGAAAATAGGAAAGGTTGTTGGATGAGATCGTACAATAGACGTTAGGAAGTGTATGGGAGATATTGGGTTATTTTGGTTGACATAGTTTTTATTTTATTTTATTTGGAGCATTGACATTTTATTGACTTGGGCTGCAACTAAGGAAAACAAAATACAAAAGAAAAGATCTACAAAAAGAGAATTACAACTCTTGCCAATTGAGAGGAAAATGGGCAATTACTTTTGGTGCAACCAGTGTTTTAAATATCGACGGTATCAGCCGATATATCCCACGATATATCTTGTATCCCACCTGTGCGATACAAAATGCACAAGTAGTGCCGATATATCCCACTTATTTGATCCAATGAGCATTTTCGATTTTCGATCCTTTTTAAAAAAATTTTTTTTTGGTAAATTATGTTAAACCAATGTCAAATGGTTACAAATTTATGATTCTTCATGTTTTCCATGAAAAATCAAGGATTTGGAACTTTGATTTCGAGATTTGGGAGAGATGGGTCAAGTTGCGGAAAATTAAGAAAAATCAAAATTTCTTAATTTCTCGCAAATCAGTTGCAATCTTTACATGTAAACACAAAATTAAACATATATGTAACCTGATCTAGCGATACTTATTTTTCTTTTGAATGTATTACTTATGTTTCCATACATGTCTTCTTACGTTTATAAATTTTATGAATGGACTTCGAATATATTTGCATCGGTTCAGTTGGAAAGCGCATATATTAGGACCCCATACAAAGGAAACGCCTATTATGTGCACTTTTTTTGTAATGTCGCAGAAAATACACTTGATAGAATGAGGTGAAAGTTACACCCTGGTCCATAGCTCAAGTGGTAGATTGAGTGAAGATACCTCGTTTCAACATTGAGGTCTTGGTATCGATTCCCTAGTGGGGGTGGCTAACAGTGGAGTGTGTACTAATAGTGGGGTGTACTAACAAGCTAACCCCCCCCCCCGCCCCCCCCTAAAAAAAAAAAAAAAAAAAAAAAAAAGAGGCGGAAGTTTATCTCGACCTGACCCAAATATATGAACAAAGTAGGTGCAGGCAAACACTTTGAGAGGAACAAAAAAAATACTAGTTGATTAGGAAATAACAACTAAAACGGACTTTTGCCATCTAAAACTGATGAAGACATCCTATTGATTAAATAACATCTAGTTAGAACTGCATCACACCCCCCCCCCCCCCCCCCCCCCCCCCCCCCCCCCACACACACACACACATAAAAAAAAAAAAAACTGTGGAACATTCATTTCTAACAATAAGGCTCGAGTAACAATCACTGGATGTCTATTCTTGCGCTCAACCACCCCATTTTATTGTGGTGTGTAAGCAAAAAAAGTATGATGAATGATGCCTTGACTTTGCAAGTATGTTTGAAAATCTCGAGAAACGAATTCAAAGGCATTATTTGACCTTAACATGCACAATTTCGCACCAAACTGATTCTTTATTACACTATGAAAATTCAAAAATACATTAAAGACTTCAGATCTATGTTTTATTAGATATAACCATGTCATTATAGAATAATCATTAATAAAGATAACAAAGTACCTAAAACCTAACAAATTAAGAACTCAAACTAGTCCCCACACATCGCTATGGACTAATTTAAAAGAAACATCACATTTTGAATTGAAGTGGACTTTGTGATGTTTACTTAGCTAGTTAGCTTGCATGCTTCGCACTCCAACTTGGACAGCTTAGGAAGAGATGGAAAGAGAATCTGTAGATTCTGACGAGAAAGATGTCTAAGGAGATGATGCCATTGAATTGCCGAATCTGGTGGAAGTACTGCTGCACCTATTGGTTCCTTCTCCAAGAAGTACAAACCATGCCCCTCATGACTTCCACCAATCGTCCTACCTATTTTGAGGGCATGAAACACGCAATAAGAAGGAAAGAAGGGGACAACAATTCAAAGACCTTGTTAACTTACAAATAAAATGACTAAAATGAAAATTGGGTGCATACATAATTGACTACAAAAGCACTGATGCATTAGATTTAGTACCAACACCAATGACATTAAACGACGTACTATCAGTTAAAGCAACCGACGTATTTGATGAAGCATAATTAAAGGAAGAAAAGAAATCGCGATTACCAGAGATATGGTTGGATGCCTCGATGATCCAAGATGGGGAGGAAGATGACAATAAGCATGCTTTAGCTGATTGAGCAAAAGAGGCAGTAGAGGTGGATGCAACATTGTTGGATGGAGAGCCACTAGAAGAAGGAAAACATGCATATTCCTCTCATGATAGTGAAACACTGATCTGATCACCATCGGGACTAGACAAAGTAAGAGTAGTGGATTTACCATATGAAGAAGCATCCTCAACCATAGGAACTTTTAGTCCTCAAGGGTTTTTCATGAAGATCCCAGCAAGTCCACTGTATGATTTATTAGGCCACAATGAGTACGCATATGCTCTCCTCTACCACCATGACTACCTCTACCTCTCCCTGATAATCTACCACCTCTACCTTTCAACACGTCGAGGGTTGATCGGACTGCAAAGGAGAGCGCGTTAGTGGTACATTTTTACCCAACCGGCTCGTGCTTTGTTCTTCTTCTCTGGACCAAACCGAGCCTTTTGAACACCTAATTTTCGGCCTCCAAACTTCTTACCGTCTAAAAGCTTCACAACCCTCTTCCTCCAATCACATTCCGATCGGTCGTGTCTCTCTCTGGGGATGACCACTTCCATCAGCCTTCCCTGCCCTTCCAAAAACTCTTTCAAAGTTGATTGGAGGTGAATTGTCCAGAAAGCCCACCACGAATAGTGTTGGAAGCTCTGTTAACTCTTTCGCCACCCACGAACCTTTCTTCTTCGGCTCAGGCTTCCTCCCTTGGACCATCCAACCCCTTTGTCCTTCTCTATCTCCTCCCTAAACCCAGAGCTCTGAATCTCCTCCAATCTAGCATCACCCCCTTGGACCATTGACGCTTTAGCCTTTAGGTCGACTGCTGCTTTTGAGATTCTGCCTCCCAATGCGGTTTTTTTTTTTTTTTTGCCACTCCATGTTGGTTGAGAAAGTTCAATGAAAATGGCGAAGAATAAAGGAATAGTATAGTGGTGCCTATTTATAAGAATAAAGGAGACATGCAGAGTTGCACTAATTATCGTGGGATGAAACTTATGGGCCATACTATAGAACTTTGGGAGAGTAATAGAGCAAAGACTGCATGAGCTGAATATATTAGAAAATCAATTTGGTTTCATGCTGTGGAAGTCTACCATGAAGTTATTTTCCTACTTAGACAATTGATGGAGAAATATAGGGAGAGAAGGATCTCCATATGGTCTTTATTGACTTGAAAAACATACGATAATCCCTAGTGAGTTAAATCTGGTGGGTGTTGTCAAAAAAATGAGTTTCAAGAGGATATATTGACATGATTAAGGATATGTATGAGGGAGCTGCAACAAATGTGAGGGTCGTTGTGATACGGGCTGTGACGGCCATTATGACCTTTTTTGTTTTGAAAAAAATTTGTATCGCCCCTGTAATGGCCATTACAGGCCTTTATTTTTTTTGGTGGCAGCCATTACGATTTCGTAACATGTAATGGTTCCCACAGTTACCATTAGGTATGTAACTGTTTTTTGAATATCTTGCCACTAGTAGAGAGACAAGTGAGTTCTCAATTACTGTAGGCTTGCGCCAGGGGTTGGCATTGAGTCCATTCCTTATTGCATTGGTTATGGATGAGTCAACAAGGCATTTGTAGGAAGAGACCCCATGGTGTATGTTGTTTGCAGTCTGCAGATGACATAGTTTTGATTGACAAGCCAAGGGAGGGTGTAAACACAAAGCTGGATCTGTGGAGGGGTGCTTTAGAATCCAAAGGATTTAAAATTAGTCAGACTGAAATAGATTATATGGAGTGCAATTTTAGTAACAATAGTAGTGGGAACAAGGAATTAGTTAAGCTAGCTGACTAAGAAGTTTCCCAAAATGACCACTTTCGCTATCTTAGGCTGATAATTCATGAGAATGGAGAGATTGAGAAGGATGTTGCCCATGGAATTCAAGCAGGGTGGAAGAAATGGAAATGTGAATTTGTAGTTTTATATTGTTGTGTACCACTCAAACTGAAAGGGAAATCTTGTAGGATAGCCATAGGACCAGCCATGGTTCATGGGACAAAAATGTTGGGCAGCTAAGGAACAACATGTTCATGGGATGAGTGTAGCTGAAATGAGGATGTTGAGATGGATGAGTGGCCAGCTAAGGATAGAATTAGAAATGAATGTGTTCTAGGGAACTTAGGAGTGGAACCAATAGGTAATAAGATGAGGGAGGATGGTTTGATCATGTTCAATGGAGACCAAAAACTACACTGGTCAGGAGTGGGTACGTTGAGGTAGTAAGAGAAGACTTGATGACCTATGGTCTAACTGAAGGTATGGCCCTTGATAGAAGGGAATGGCAGAACAGGATTCATGTAGCTGACCCCAGTTAATTGGGATAAGGCTCAGATGATGATGATGATGAATCAGAGTTTTAGAACTATGCGATAAACCACATCATTAGTCTCTAGGTCGTTAGCTGAACCGGTAGAGGTATTCACTTGTGGGAATGATCCGTGGTTTTGAGCCCACTTGGCTTTCCATGCCTGGGGGGTAGGATCCTCCAAGGCTACTAAAAAATAAAATAAAATAATAAAAAATAATAATAATTCACATTTCTCAAAACAAAATATTTTATGGTTTTTGTGGCAGGTTCCTCCCGACTTCTATATTCCTGATTTTGACGAAGATGAGCAGAATCCTGATGAACGAGTGGACCGTAAGTAAAATTTTGAGAATCATGCACCTTGATGATCCTCTTCGTTCTCTCTTTTACTGCATACAACTGTACAAGTGAACTCTTATTCTGTTTGTGTAATAGATTGTCCAACATGAACCATCTTTCTTACATCCTGTGTAAAAACATGTTTATTACAGAGCACACACAAGATAAGCAAGTCCAGCGAGACGATGAATATTATGAAGGTGACAATGACAATGATCACAATATGGATGATGCAGTGTAAAGCTAAACCTTTACACACCATTTTTTTTTTTTTTTGGTGGGGGGGGGGGGTGTAGAGCTGATTGCAGCCATTGATGTTAGCTTTTGATTTTCAATTTCTAGGTGATAATTTCTCAGATTAAGCATTCAGCTGTAAATATTTCTGATCATTACTTTTTCTTTTTGCAAATCTTTTAATGTTGAGGCGACAATTTCTGCATTCTGTAAAAACTACATTTAACTAAGGCCTGTCTAAAAGAGAGTTAATCTCATTTTAGTTAATTGTAATTTATATCTTAGATATCATTGTTGTTAGTTATCAAGATTGATGTTCAATCAACAAAAAGAAATGTGATTGACGATGCAACTTGGGCAGGTTGGGTTGGGTTGAGGTCAACCCGAGCGCAACCCAAACCACAGGAAGACCCAACCTGCAACCCGACCTGACCCGACCCAGATTCCAACCTGAGGTACCCAACTTGAATCCAACTAGTCCTCCATGCTCAACCCAACCCAAATACATGTGACCGTTCCCAACCCGACCTAACCTGACCTGAATTTGCTCCACCCAAATTCAAATTGAGCAACCTGAACCCAGCCCAAGGACTTGACAACCTGACCTGAACTCAAGCTTAATCAATCCGATTCAGGTTGATCTAAACCCAAGTTGCATTACTAAATGTGATATCTAATACAATTACGATTGGTCAATCAAGGAACTCATTTTTAAGTGGCACTCCCAAACAGGCCCTTGGTATTTAGATTTAGGAGCTTTCCTAAGCCTACATGTGTCTACAGGGCTGCTTATGCCCATGCCACAAAGTTTCCAGATTTAACAGTTGGACCTAATGGTGTCATCCAAGTAATGGTTGCCAAATGGATGGTTAAAAGAAAAATAGTGAGTTATTCAAATTGCAAGTGAGAGATCAAGTGCGTATCATCATCTGCTCAATTTAGCTTTTGAATATGCTACATCTGTAACTGGTCAGTGATTTGAATGGTCCGGATGGATTGTGTACAACTATGCAGGTGTGGTGGATAAGTGTTGGTAAATTTCCTTCAGATCTCGGATTCCAGTACTCAATAAAGAAACAGTTTGGCACATGCACTTTGAAATTCAGTATCCCAGTTGTGTATATTTATTTCTCATTCTATTTTAATTCCAAGTGAGAAAGCAAATGTGATATCCAAGCCATGTGAATCCATCCTGGTTGTAAATGGTCTAGGCAAAGATATAGGTGGTTGGCTCCCACCTTTCTCCCAAAAAAAAAAAAAAAACAAAAAAGAGAACATGAGAGAAAATATAAGAAACAAAGTGGTTTTTAAAACACGATGGGTGCTCTAGTGCTCTCACAGCGCTGTAAGTTATGGTGCTCCTACATTTATTGTTGAGTTCTCTGAGGGCTCTTGATAGGCTAGGAGAAGCATGCTAAGAGCTCAAATGAGATGCTCTTATGTAGCCTTAGCACAATTCAAACCCAGCCGGCTTTCCAATTTTCTTCATAATCGATATAGGTGGCATAAAAATAAATAAATAATAATAATAATAATCATGGCAGACCTAGGGAGATTTCAGCCGTAAGCACTACTTTATCCACTTTTTACTATGGTAAGGCCCACTCGAGTCTTAGATATGCTTCATTTTCTAGCCCATGTAATAACATGATTGGGAAAAATGGATAGACGGGTGGATTTCTAACGAAGATCATGTTGGCTACACCTTTTCACACGAAGCTCCTGCAAACATGGACTTCCTACCGATTAACGCTTAAACATGTTGAGTAACAACTATGGGGCACACTGTGATTTATGTCTTTAGAAAGCCTACTGTTGAAAACTCACTGGAGGCCACATGAGTTATAGAACAAGCTGATACTTGTGTTCTCACTTCATCCATGTTTGCATGATCTTATGAACAAGTAGGTCATTCACTTGTTCTCGAACATATGGGTACTCGTACCCTTGACTTGGTGTTGAAATTCTTGTTAGTCTACCAATCAGGCAAGAGTAAGGACCTAATGCTGTTGACCCATCCATCTCCTATATGGCATCGCCATTAGTCGCACCGTTTTTAAAACAATTGCATATCTTCGTCGGTGTTGAGGGCCAAGAGTTTCTTGTGCCGGGAGAGCGGATTGTCTATGTTAAGGCACAGGGCATTTCTGGTTGCTTCTCACTGGTCCACCTCATTGCCAATGGCACCAGTTCACAAAAGATCTCAATTTTCACTCTCTTGAATAGATTGTGTACTACACAACACAACTTTTAACATGTGGTCCACTTAAGCTTTAGATCAATAAGGCTTATATCTTAAAATGATATGAAAAAAATGGATGGACAATGTGGATATAAGAAATACATCATGGTGGAGCCCACATAAAGTTCATACTTTGATTTATTATTATTATTATTATTATTTTATTCACAGATAACATTTATGTGCCGTTCATTCATGCTTTCCAGCTAATATTGAATGAAAATAGTGATTTCTTATCTAGGATGAATATTCGTTCTCATTTGTAATATATCTACACTTTTAAAAGTTCTCATTCTATTGGAACCTGACCCAACCGAAAGTTCCTAACCATCTAATATTTACCCTTTTCGGCATGCTATTGCTATATTTATTTTCCTTAACCATTTATTTATTTATTTTAAGAAAAGGTGGGAGCACACCACCTAAAATTTGTTGATATAGCAAAATCTGTACAATCTTTCAAATGGGCACTAAAAAAACCACATGCCTCACTTGTCCATTAACATCACTTGACAATGCAAAAGAAAAAAGAAAATATATAGGGTGAATCTAATAGATGCCAAAAAAGACCAACAAATATATAGCTGCTGCAAATGACATAGAAGCAAGATAAACAACGTCCTACAATTGACAACAATATCCGAAATCAAATGGGCTTGGTGGTCCATGCTCCAACCCTACTTGCTATTCTCACACCATAATGACATTGCTACTCATCTCAAATGGGACTGCACTCAGCCCAACCTCCGGCTCTTAATCCAAAAACCAACGACATTCGTGATGGGGTTTTCCTCAGTTCAGAGGAGAGATAGTGCAGGCGGTTGAAAATTGAAGTGTTTTACTACGCTGCTCGACCAGTCGAGTGGATTGTTGGACCGGTCGAGTGAACAGTGCTTGACCAATCGAGGGTCACTCGACTCAAAGTCCAGCAAGCTTAGTGAATAGTGCTCGACCAGTCGAGGGCCGGCTTGACCAGTCGAGTGAACAGTGTTCGACCAGTCGAGGACTCTGCTCAATTAGTCGAGCTTACGCAAATTTGAGTCTGGATCTTGTGCGGACTGTGGAAATTTGAGGCGGTTTCACAAGATGTACGAAAAAGGAGTTACCTAAACAATAAATAGGGGTCCCTAGGGTTTTTCTAGGGTATGCAAGTGGTAATGTAAAAGGGTTTCCTAAAGCTTTACAAGAGTTTGTTAAAGGGTTTAGGGCTATCAAAGGTGAGAGAGAGAGAAGAAGCTTGTGGAAGGGAGGTTATGCTCGTAGAGGTGATTTACGATATCTCAGCGCTTCTATGTCCTCGTAATTAGTGAGATCTCTTCATTTTTCTTTTATTCTCTTATTGTTTATCCACTCCTGCGTGAGTGAAGAAAGTTGTAACGTTCGACTTCATAGTGGATTGTTGATCTGGATGAGGTCCCATGGTTTTTACCTCTTTGAGGGTTTTTCATATAAAAATCTCTTGTGTGGTGTGATTTATGCTTTCATTTATTTCATTGCTTTATTATCCCATAATTCTGGTTTGTTTTGGGAGGCTAGATCCTAAGGTTTTGTGTAAGGCCCCAAATAAAGTGGTATCAGAGCCAGGTTCATTGAACGGAGTGGGATCAGTTCTGAATTATGGAAGGTGGCTTGTCAAGAATGATCAGCCTCAATGGTTCTAACTGGACCATATGGAAGGCTAAGATGGAGGACTTGCTTTATTGCAAGGACCTATATTCTCTAATTTTAGACATATCAGCAAAATCCAAGGATATGTCTGATGATGATTGGAAGAAGTTGGATTAGAAGGCTGTGGGGTTTATTAGACAATGGTTGGATGATTTCATGTTCCACCATGTGTCTATGAAGACCTCAGCCGCTGGTTTATGATTGAAACTATAAGAGCTGTATGAGAGGAAGACAACCAGTAATAAAATCTTCTTAATAAGACGACTTGTAAATCAAGTTCAAAAATGGTGGTTTTGTCGCTAAGCACATGAATAAGGTCAGCAATATTTTGAACCAGGTTTTTGCTATAAAGTGAAGGTGCCCTTGCTAGTGCCCTGTTTTGTCAATTAGCGTGTGTTAAGTCAGTCGGACTGCAGAGCCTCACAAGAAGATCAATTCAAGCATTTGCCTCAACCGGATGTGTGGAAGCTCGCCATAGGTAAATCTAAGCCTCAAATCCCTTGTCCCAAAATACCGGGTGAATAAAACCCTTAAAACAAGTTAGAACATATTAGGGTTTATGGTGAGAAAACTTTTTCAAAGAATCAAAAAATCTCTAAGTTTTCTTGATCTGTCAATTATATCGATACATATCTCAATATGATCGACTTGCACTGTCGATGTCCTCGGAAGACAAATCGATAAAATCGAATGAGGACTTAATGTGTCTAGCAACCGCATACATATCTGGACAGAATTATTAATGTATCGACACATGTATTGATATCATCGATATTTGAATATCGAGCTCATTGAAAGTGACTCGATAGAATCGACAGGCAGATATCCGGCGCCCATGTTTTTACATAAAAAAATCATATATGCTTTGATATATTAGAGCTCTCCTTGATATCATCGGTGTTCAAATCTCGATGATATCGGAAGGCTCTCAATGATATTGGTTATGGGCGCATAGTCTTCTAGTAACATTTTTCAGGTGGTTTTTCAATTCTGAACGATGGTCACTCGATAGAATTGATGTTCAAATATCGATGGTATCGAGGCCGGATTGATTGCATCGAGAATGAAAATAATTGTCCAGCAAGTTCAATGATTAAATCCTTGGATTTATCGATGGCATCGACACGACCTTCGATATCATCGTTTTCAAATTTCGATGATATTGAGTATCCCTCGATCATATCTAATGACCTGAAAATTTTCATGCAAGTCTCTCTCATTTTTTAAATGTCGAGGACTCGATCCTTGTATCGATAATATCGGAGTTCGAAATCTGATGACATCGACACGAGTCTCGATTCCCTCGACCAGTTGGCAAAAGGTCTTCAAAAGCGTATGACATTGAGTTTGTGTCATCCAGCGGACCATCGATACAATCAAGAGTATACGCTCGATGATATCGAACTCTGTCATAAATGTGACCGTTTTATATCCGTTGAACCTTTTGTCTATATAAAAAGAACTTGTCTGCTGTTGCTGGTAGAGAAAGAAGAGAGTGCTTTTGAGTGTTTGACCTTAGATCATATACCCTAAGCCCTTTCTCTCATGAGAGTTCATCCTCCAATTCACCCTCATCATTGATATTCAATAGAGTGGATTGGAGAATGAACTTCCACGTTCAAGGATCCTTCAGCTACCTCCTTAATGGCAATCATTAAGCTGGGATGCCTTGAATGCATAGATGATTGGAATCACTCTACCTTCATTATAGAAAAATATTTATAGAGTAGGATTCCATCATAACCTTGACCTAACCCGTCACCACATATTGGTACATCATTAGTGTTGCAGATCAAGGGTGCAGAAGATTCTTCATCAACAAGGAGGAGATTTTCGCCACTGTGCTGAATGAGACTCATCAACTTATCTGTAAGTATCTAAAGTCCAGAAGACCCCTTTGATCATTCCTTTGTAGGATTAGGTTTAAGGTGTTTCTCACCCTTTGAAGTCCTCAAGGAGGCCTCCAACGAGAGTGTACGTGGTGGGTGTGTTGTGTGGACCCTTGCTCTGTGGAGAGCATAAACATCTGGTTAGGTGTGAACCATAAAACATTGGGTTTGAGGTGAACCGTGTAAAACCTTGAGTTTGAGATAAACCGTGTGAAACCTTGTGTTTGAGGTGAACCGTGTAGAAACCTCCGTTAAGGTCTTATGGAAGATCCTTAGCCAGTGTGCCTAAAAGTGGGTGCATTGTGTTAACCCTTCCTCGTGAGAGCATAAACAGTCAGCCTCAGTGTAGGTTGTAAAGGTTGAAGGTGAACCTGATTTAAAACCTTAGGTACCATGTGAAACCTCCTTAGTGAAATTCGGTACACTCAAAGGTTGAGTGCGGCTATCGGGAGTGGAGTAGACAAGTAGTCGAACTACTATAAAAATGACTGTGTTTGCGATTGCTATCATTTTGTGTGTGTGATTTATTTCAATGCCTTCATATCATTATATTTGAGATCACACCTCACACACATACACAGTCATATCTATCATAAACTAGGTTGTATTTTGTTAATTCATGAATAGTTTGTGATTGGATCCTCTACAAGGCTTGGAAGCCAGTAGAGTTACATTTGAATAATCCTGATGATTGCATATTCATAGGGTTAGTGTAATGGGATTTTTAAATACATTGTAATAACTTTAAAAAGTCCTATTCATCCCCCTCTAGGACATATTGGCATATTCCTAATTCAACTTCAAGCGGTCTTCACCGCTATTTCATGAAGATGGTCATGGATTATGAATTACAGGCTTTGCTATTGCTTAGCTCATTGCCTAAAAGTTGGGAGACATTGGTGGTGTCTCTAAGTAACTCCATGCCAGACGGAAAGGTATCCATGGAACAGGTAACTAGCTGTTTATTTAATGAGGAGACAAGGAGGAAGTCTCAGGGGTCTACTCAGCAAGAGGCCCTTATGACATAGGAACGGGAGAGGAAAGAACAGGAAGGGCAGGAAGGCCCGAGATAAATAAAGAGGTAAGTTGAGTACCAGAAAGGATGTTGAATACTGGAATTGTAGTAAGAAGGGCCACTATAAGAATGAATGTCATAAGAATAAGAACGACAAGAAAGGAAAAAGAAAGAAGAAGAAGATGAATCAGATTCCACTGCAGTCGCTGCAGATGACGACGTTATACTTATTCTTTCAGCAGATCATGATGTTTGTCTCACCGCTATGAGTCAGGACACCGAGTGAGTGATTGACTCAGGAGCCTCTTTTCATGCGACTCCACGTAGGGATTTCTTCACAAGCTATAAGTCAGGTGACTATGGGACCGTGAAGATGAGAAATTCTGGCATATTGAAGATCGTAGGGGTCAGTGATATTTGTGTGAAGACTGATGTGGGCTGCACATTGGTTCTTAGGGATGTGAGACACATTTCAGACCTTCGCCTTAACTTGATGTTGACAGGAAGGCTGGATGATGATTGTTATGAAAGCCGGTTTACTAGTGGGCACTGAAAGCTCATCAAGGGTTAATTGATCACAGCCAGAGGAAAGAAGTGTTGCACCATTTACAAGACAAGTGTCAGTGTATGTAAGGGTGGGTTGAATGCAATGAAAAATTCATCTATTGACATGTGACACAGGCGTCTAGGCCATATGAGTGAAAAAGGGCTTTAGCTACTAGTGAGGAAGCGGCTCTTTCCAGACGCGACAGATATACCTCTTAAAACCTGTATTGATTTTTTATCAGAGAAACAACATAGAGTTTCATTTATTAAATTTGATTCTTATGTTAATAAAGTGCATGCATTAGATTTGGTTTATTCTGATGTTTGTAGTCCTATGAGGACAAAAACCTTGGGTGGGGCATTATATTTTGTTACTTTTATAGATGATGCATTTAGGAGGGTTTATGTTTATGCTTTGAAATCCAAGGACATGGTCTTTGATGTATTTAAATGGTTTCATGCTATAATCGAGAGAGAGACAGGTAGATCATTGAAGTGCATCTGCACTGACAATGGTGGTGAGTACATTGACGACTTTCATGAGTATTGTATGTCCCTGGGTATACGACATGAACAAACGCTTCCCAAGATCCCCCAGCATAATGGTGTGACTGAGTGAATGAATCGTACCATTGTAGAGAGAATCAAATACATATTATCCCATCCAAAATTGCCCAAGACATTCTGGGAAAAAGCAATGCACACAGTAGTGTATTTGATAAACAGGTCTCCATGAGCCTTGTTGAATGGAGAAGTGCCTGAGAAGGTGTGGACTGGACAGGATCCATCGTACAGTCATCTCAGGGTGTTTAAATGCAGGGCATCCGTTCACATACCAAAGGATGAGAGGTTCAATCTTGACATGAAGATCAAGCAGTGTGTGTTCTTGGGGGTACGGTGATGAAAAGTTCAGTTACAGATTGCGGGATCCGACCGAGAAGAAGCTCGTCAGAAGTAGAGATGTGGGTTTCTTTGAAGATCAATGTATAAAAGACATTGGTAAACCAGATAAGAACCAACCTAGTTCAGGTGAGCTAGAGGATATGGATCTGGTTATTCCTCCCGTGATGCCTAATGACTGGGGAGTAAAGCAAGGTGTAGATAACGAGGGAGTTCCTTCAGAAGATGGACCAGGGGAGCAGCCCCCACTTCATCTACCTATTGAGCCACAAGTGAGGAGGTCATCTAGGGTGTAAGACCCGTATCTTGGTCCGTACCTTTCCGTAGACTTCCGCGGTCTTACCGGTCGAATTTCGGCAACCTTCGACCCTTAACCGATATCGACGCGCGACCCTGATTCATATGCCGAAAACCCGAGTCGACTCAACCAAAGACCACTACCATAGAGATCGCGCCATCGCTGCGGTTCCAATGCCGCGACTCGCGCGGCGAGGCGATACCCTGATCAAGAGATGTGGGCCAACGTTCGGTGCGAGGAAATGCCGCGCGTTACGAAATCCAAGGGAATCTCTACGATGTGTCACATCAATCACATCAATCCCATCAATCAATCACCCATCAATCCATCACATGTCAAGTACACATCACTTTCACCCCTTTTCCCAAGCAACCACAAAAGTCTCCCAAACCCATACCTTTCTTACACAAATGCCACAAAAGTCTCCCAAAACCATTCCTTTCTTACACAAAAGGGGCCACAAAAGTCAAAAGGGTGTCTTACACCCCATCACCACATCCATCCATCACTCTCTTTCTCTCCCTTTACAACTCTATCTCTTTCTCTCTTTCTCATTTCAAATCTCCAAGCAAAAGAGCTTCATACGTATGGAATTTTCCAAGCATCCCTAAGCTCCAAGTAGCCCACTTTCCTACCCCATCATCTCCTATCTCAATCCTCCATTCTTCATCTCATCCAATGAAATCCAAGCTAAGGTGTCAAGGAACCCCTAGGAGCAAGAAGATCGGACGGTGGGTGCCTCTATAGGGTAGTTTTTTTTTTATTTTTATGATGGGCCAAGTGAGGCCCACCGATCCATGGTGTGGATCTCACTTGGGACCCTAAGTTGTGGCCGATGGACCACTTTGATCATCATGATCATCCATGGTGGGGCCATTCTCCATGGACCCCATCATGATGTTTATTTCATTACAAAAAGGTCATCTAGACCATCCATATTGGTGGGGAAAGGATCCCCACCGTTGATTTTAAGTTTTGATGGTCCCATATGCTAAATGACTCATTTGATTGTATGATTCATTGCAAGGGAGGGCCCATAGTATCGGGGTCCCTCCATCAGAAGCGTGTCCCACCTTCTATCTCTCTCTCTCTCTCTCTCTTTTAATCTCTTTTGCTTTATTTTATTTTATTTGTAATAGGGTGGTGTGGCCCACTTGAATGGACCCCACCTTGAAACATTTATTTCGTCCAAGTTTTCTTCAAGTGGGGTCCACCTTATATGTTGCACCCACACCATCCATCTGTGGTGGCCCACCTAAACAAGGCCCACCACAATGTATCTTTTAAAAAGGACCCAACCGTCCAGCGTCTGAGACGCTGGATGTCCCTGCCAAAAGGAAGGAAAAAGAGAAAGAAAAGGGAAGGGCGCCCACCTTGATGTATTTGTTCAATCCATGCCGTTCATCCCTTTTTCCAACTCATTTTAGACGTTGAGCCGAAAAATGAGGTTGATCTGTTAATCAGGTGGGCCATACTATGTGAAATTGTATTCCTTACCATTCAAAGCTAGTAGGACCCATCTTGGTGCATCCTCACACCTAAAAATCCCGAACTTCAGACTCTCTTCGCCTGTTGCGAGTCACGGAACGCAATGGCCGGGGCGAATTTTTTGTAAGCGGGCCCCACGTGCGAAATATCCCGAAAAATCAATTTTTTTCCAAAATTGCAAGAGGCAGGGCCTCTGCCTCCCTCTGACAGCGGCAACCGCTGCACGCTGCTGCATGCAGCGTCAACGGGCGGGCGGTCAGCGAGCCACCCACCGCTGCTGCCGTGGGCCCCACCATGATGTATATGTAGATCCACACCGTTCATGAGGTGGGTCCCCTCCAAAGATCAGCCTGATCCAACGCTCAGGTGGCCCACACCGTAGGAAACAGTGTGAATGAACTTTCAACATTGAAACAACTTCTGGGGTCCACGGAAGTTTTGGATCAAGATGAACTTTATGTTTTCCCTTCATCCAGGTCCGGGTGACCTTATGAACGGCTCGGATGGCATTTGAGCACTGTGGTGGGCCACATTTGTGGGACCCACGGTAATGTATATATTTTATTCACCGTCCACAGTCCGTGGACGGTGAGACTCACCATGACATGTTTGTTTAATCCACCGTCCAGCGGACGGTGGGGCCCTGTTGCATGTGTTTTATACACGCCGTCCATCTGCCTTTGATGATGGGGCCCACTGCCAGCTGCCCATAGTGATTTCTGTGGGTCCCTTGAGACCAAATAAGACACATCTAACATCAAGAGGACCACACTGTAGAAAACAGTGTTGAGTGAGCGTCCACCATTGAAATCCTTCTTGAATGGGGTCACAGCCGTTCTGGGTCAATTTGAAATTTATTTTTCATCTTGATTCAGGTCATGTCTGTGTGACCTTATGAACAAATTGTATGGGGAATTAGATGATATGGTGGGCCTTGAGAATTCCAATGATGGGAATCATTATCACCACGGTTAGTTGGAGTATGGTCCATGTGATTTAGATATCCCTTTGAATACTCTAAAATGATCCTTAAGAATAAATGAATAGTGTAAATGGCGCGACCACTTGATAAAGGTTAGACCCATTGGTGTGGTCGATTTGAGTTTCGTTTGGCCCATTGGTGTGGCCAATTTAATATACACGAAGCCCTTTCGACTCGACCTATGTGATTAAGCCCATTCGATGCAATCTAAGGTCCAGGGGTTATGACCCATTGTAATGCACATAAGGCCCATTGTTACGGCCCATTTATGTGGCCCATTTGATGAATAAAAGGCCCATATGACATGGCCCATTTGATGTATTTAAGGCCCAATGGAAAGTACCTAAGATCCATTGCAATGTGTGACCCCAATGCAGATTATGTATCAATGCTTTCGACGGTCGTGCCTTGGGAGTAATGTTGGTTTGACGTCCACATTGCGAGTGTAATGCTGGTTGGATGTCCACATTACGACTCTCCTTAGGGCCCATTGTTAGGCCCATACTTATTGTGTATAGGCCGTCCACGTCCATTTGCAGTGTAAAACAGTTCATTTTATTATAACATGTTTAGTACAGTTCCATGACTCATGATCATACGCATCATATGTATGCTTGACGTGAGAATTGTCTGATCATAGCATATGCCTTTGGGCAGGTTGTTTATGGGATCCTGATTAGGCGGTGTTGCCCTGCATGAGCGCACGATACGCGCAGGATTTGCTGCATGATTGGATAGTGTGACTCATGCATTTTCGCATTGTGTGACATGGTTGTTGTACGCCCTAGCTACATCGGGGCCGTAGCCTTCACAGGTAGATCGTGGTTGGCAGGATTGGATACCAGAAATCTTGTTCTACATGGGGTGCAATAGATATCCCTGGGTGAAAGTCCCTAAACCCTTATGGTACCAAGAGGTTGCTCCAACGTCTAAACCGAGTGGGTAGATGAGCGTTGAGTGCCGATTACCAGATGGTTACGCTCTCTACTGTATCGTGGTCCGTTGGAAGGGGGTGCGGCCTTACCCGCCCGAGTGTAGGGAAAATGCTAGGTTGAGTCTGACCAGCTCGAGGAATGGGTCCGCTATTGACGAGTTGCGCCCGATATTGGCAGATGGATAGTGAGGTCTCTTCCACTTACCTTATTGCGCGCGATGTGGCGGCAATCTGGTTTAGAGTGTACTAGACCCCGGTGATATCCCATATTTGAGCTGTATTGATGTGTGGACATAGATGAGGATCTGTATGCTTGAGTTGCATTGCACATCGCATGGCCTTGGGATGGCCGATACCATTCATGTCTTGCATCGCATAGCCTTGGTACGGCTCATGATATTATGGATCCATCTGCATATTCCGCATTACTCTGACATTGCATGTTCATATTACTACCTTGCGCACACACTTTTACCACCCTCTAAGCTTTCTATAAGATTATGCACGACCGTTGCATGCAGGTGACGTTGGTTCACAGCAGCGCTGAGGCAGGAGCACGTTGCAGATCATTTTGGAGTTTTTATTCTTTACCATTGTATTTCCCTTTATGCTCATTGTACTTGTAGATTTTTTGATCATAGTAGAAATGTAATGGAGTTCTTGGTTGTTGTTTGTGGGTTATGCCTTTGGTTATGCTTATTACAAAAAAAAAAATAAAATACACTGACGTTGAAAATCCTCCTCGTAGCATCCCAGGATCGGAACCTGGCGAATGGGAGCTAAGAGCCGAGAATGGGGTTCTACGGAGGCTGTCGGCACCGGATTCGGCGATCAAAAATTTTGTGAGCCCGGTTCTCGAGTTTGGGGCGTGACAGAAGTTGGTATCAGAGCATAACTTAGAAATAACCGAGAACAACATTACATGTCTGCTATGAGTGTAGAATGGCTAAGTTCCGAAGTTCGGATAGCTTAGCAACCTTCCGTTACAGACCGTTAACGTGCGTACCTTAGAGAGTTTTGAAGTTGATAGGCGCCTTCGCTCTTTCCTGTAGGACATGGCGCCTGGGAGGGTGACCCGATCGACTCCCGCACCACCACCTGAGGATCCCGCTTCACCACCTGAGGCTCCAACTTTACCACATGCGCCTCCCGTTACACCCTCAGAGATCCCTGTTCCCTTCCCTAAGGATGACATTCCTCCACCTGAGGCCGATGCGGAGCCGACTATGATTATGAGTGCCTCTCAGTTACAGTAGATGTTACAGGCTGTGACAGCCGCACTCCAGGGACAGGGCAGGTGCCCAGTTGTTTCACCAGCTCAGACAGAGTAGGAGCGCACGAGCACCTTACTTCGTGAGTTCAGATGGCTTGATCCCCCACGTTTCCAGGGCGAGCCAGATCCGACTGCAGCAGAGAGATGGCGCTCTGATGTGGAGAAGATTTTCGATACCATGTCATGTACGACCGAGCAGCGAGTCCGGTTAGCAGTATTTCTCTTCCAGGGTGAGGCCGAGCATTGGTGGACCTCTGTTACCCATGTTGCCGGACCTGAGTATGTCTGGACATGGGAGGACTTTATTGACTGATTTGAGGAGCAGTACTTCCCCGACCATATCCGTCGTCAGCGAACTTTAGAGTTCGAGACTCTAGTGCAGGGAGACATGACTGTGGCGCAGTACGCAGCCCGTTTTGTGGCACTATCAAGATTTGCACCGTATATGGTTGATGACGAGGGGTGGAAGGCCCATTGTTTCGAGCACGACTTACGTTACGGCCTTCGAGGTCATGTTATTGGGCATGAGCTCCCTACTTTCCAGGCAGTGGTGCGGAGAGCTCAGATTTATGAGACTGAGTGGGCCGGTTCTCAGTTTGATCGTGGTCAGAGGAGAGACCGGAAGAGGCAGGTTTCTTCCAGTGATTTCCAGCAGCATCGACCACAGCAGCAGAGGCGTACTGGTCGCCCAGCCTTCCGTGCACCATCAGCACCAGCAGGACCTCCACCACCACCTCAGAGGCAGTTCACTGGCACTTGCTTTAGGTGTGGTGCGACGGGACACTGTTCATGGGAGTGTCCCAGCCCCCAGCAGCAGAAGAGAGGTCCACAGCAGCAGAGGGCTCCACAGCAGCCTCCACCGTAGCAGCAGAGACCCCCACAGCAGCAGCGACAGCAGCCTCCACCACCGAGGCCACCTCAGCAGCAGCATCAGCATCAGCACCAGCCTCAGAGGCCACAGCAGCAGAGGCAGCAGTTTCGACTGCCTCAGCGGCCCCAGCAACAGCACGTTCAAAGGGGACAAGCACCTCCCCAGCCATCTCAAGCTAGATTCTATGCAGCTCAGCAGGATCCGTAGTCATCCGGAGGAGTTGTTGAAGGTATACTTCCAGTTTCTGCATGCATTGCACGAGTGCTGTTTGATTCCGGTGCATCGCACTCTTTTGTGGCCGAGAGCTTCTGTCGATCGACTAGCTTACCGTTGGAGTCTGCTGGTGAGAGCCTATCAGTATCGACTCCCTTGGGGAGGACTACAGTGTTGGGCCGATTTTGCTCGTCTTGTCCCGTTCTAGTTGGGGATACCTTTCTGCCTCCCGATCTGTTCGTATTACCGATGTCTGAGTTCGACGTCATCCTGGGCATGGACTGGCTCGCCGAGTACTATGCCATATTAGACGGCACAGCGAGGACAGTCACGTTCTCTATACCCGGCATGCCACAGTTCCAGTTCGTTGCTGAGCTTAGAGGAGAGCGGTTGTCTTGTTTGATGTCCTGCGCCATAGAGGAGCCTGTTGCCGCCTGCATCGACCATTTGCCCGTGGTTTGCAATTTTCCCGATGTGTTCCAGAAAATTCTGGGATTACCGCCTTGCCGACTCACCGAGTTTTAGATTGATCTCGTGCCCGGTACCTCTCCTATTTCGAAGGCCCCGTATCGTATGGCACCGTTGGAGTTACGGGAACTGCAGAAGCAGTTGGATGAGTTGCGAGAGTTGGGTTTTATCCGTCCGAACAGTTCACCGTGGGGGGCGCCGGTACTCTTCGTGAAGAAGAAGGATGGCTCGTTGAGGCTCTGCGTTGACTACCGCGAGCTCAACAAAGTCACGATCAAGAACAAGTACTCGCTCCCTAGGATTGATGATTTGTTCGATCAGCTGCAGGGTGCACAGTTCTTTTCGAAGATTAACCTACGTTCCGGTTATCATCAGATTCTGGTCCGAGATGAGGACATTCCGAAGACGGCGTTCAGGACGCGTTACGGTCATTTTGAGTTTCAGGTCATGTCCTTCAGACTGACCAATGCACCCGCGGTCTTCATGCAGCTGATGAACGAGGTCTTCCGCCCTTATCTGGATCAGTTTGTTGTAGTCTTCATCGATGACATTCTGATCTACTCAAGGACCCGTGAGGAGCATGAGCAGCACTTGGAGATTACCTTAAAGACCCTCCGCGCACACCAGCTTTATGCGAAGCTGGAGAAGTGCGAGTTTTGGCAGGAGGAGGTGTTCCTCTGTCACGTGGTGAAAAGGGAGGGTGTCGCAGTGGCCCCTCGAAGGTCGAGGCAGTGCGTCAGTGGGGCCAGCCCACGACTGCGACAGAGATCCGTAGTTTCCTTGGCTTGGCGGGCTATTACCGACTTTTCATTGAGGGTTTTTCTCGTATTGCAGCCCCGCTGACCAGGTTGACTCGGAAGGACGCAGAGTTTATTTGGAGTGACGCCTGCGAGCAAGCATTTACGGAGTTGAAGGATCATCTGATGTCTGCTCCTGTCCTCACTCTTCTCTTTGGGAGTGACGGTTTTATTGTATTCGCCGATGCCTCGCATATTAGTTTGGGTGCTGTCCTGATGCAGCATGGGAGACCAGTGGCCTTTGCGTCTCGTCAGCTCAAGGTCCGTGAGCTGAACTATCTTACGCATGACTTAGAGCTGGCTGTAGTTGTCTTCGCACTGAAGGTGTGGAGGCACTATCTTTATGGGGTTAGGTTCGAGCTCTTCTCTGATCACAAGAGCTTGAAGTACCTCTTCTCGCAGTCTGAGTTGAATATGAGACAGAGGCGCTGGATGGAGCTCCTGAAAGACTATGATTTTGATCTCCAGTACCACCCGGGCAAGGCGAACGTGGTGGCAGATGCCCTCAGCCGTCAGCCACGAGGCCTAGTGGTGCATATGATGATTCAGGAGTGGTGGATGCTTGAGGATATCGCAGCGTATGATTTTGAGTTCAGCCTGCAGTCTTCCATCGTACAGTTATCGAGCTTGTCGATTCAACCCTCTCTTGTCGCTAGGGTGATCGAGGCTCAGCAGGCTGATGAGTCGTTGCAGAGTTATATGGCTGAGGCGGCATCTGAGGGTCAGACAGATTGGTAGATTGGTACAGACGGTAGACTTCGCTTCAGAGGCCGATTATGTGTCCCGGATATTCCAGAGTTGCGTAGAGATCTTATGAACAAGGCACATCGATCGTGATTTTTTATCCACCTAGGCTCGACGAAGATGTACCGTGACATGAGGCGACAGTATTTTTGGGCAGGGATGAAGCGCCAGATCGTCAGTTTTGTGGCCGAGTGTGACACATGCCAGCGTGTCAAGGCCGATCATCAGAGACCTCCTGGTCTATTGCAGCCGTTGAGCGTCCCGATGTGGAAGTGGGAGCACGTGTTGACTGATTTCATTATGGGTTTGCCGAGGACTCAGCGCGGTCATGAGGCCATTTGGGTTGTTGTGGATTGTGTGACGAAGTCGGCACATTTCCTTGCGATGCGTGCAACTTGGTCTATAGACCAGCTTGCGAGATTATTCATTGAGGAGATCATGAGACTACATGGCGTTCTGGTCTCGATCTTTTCTGACCGAGACTCGAGGTTCACGTCTCATTTTTGGGGGAACTTTCAGTGAGCGATGGGGACTGATTTGTAGCTCAGCACCGCGTACCATCCGCAGACCAATGGCCAGACCGAGAGGGTTAATCAGATACTAGAGGATATGCTTCGGACCTGCGCGATTGATTTTGGGGGTAGCTGGGATGAGCATCTGCGATTAGTTGAGTTCGCGTACAATAACAGCTATCAGGCGACCATCGGTATGGCTTCTTTTGAAGCACTATATGGCAGAGCATGCAAATCACCGAGTTGCTGGACCGAGGTTGGAGAGCGTCGTCTCCTAGGTCTCGAGCTTATACAGGAGATGTCAGAGGCTATAGATATCATCAGGCAGAGGATGCGCACAGCTCAGAGCCGACAGAAGAGTTTTGCTGATCGTCGGCATCGTCCCTTGGAGTTTGATGTAGGGGACCATGTATATCTCAAGGTCTCGCCCATGAAGGGCGTAGTTCGATTCGGTGCGAAGGGCAAGCTTGCCCCGAGATTCATAGGACCTTTTGAGATCACTGGGAGCGTTGGCGCCGTGGCCTATCGGCTTGCCTTGCCATCTCAGTTTCTGGCGTCCACAACATTTTTCACATCTCCATGTTGAGGAAGTGTGGGTCAGACATAGTTTCCGTTATTGATTGGCAGCCGTTGGAGGTTCGTGAGGATGCTTCTTACATTGAGCAGCCAGTCCGTATCCATGATCGGAAGGAGCAGGTCCTCAAAACCAAGGTCATTCCATTGGTGAAGGTTCAATGGGGTCCCCATTCTGTAGAGGAGGCTTCTTGGGAGCGTGAGGCTGAGATTCGAGAGAGTTATCCTCATCTCTTTGATGATTGATCATGTGATGTATTTTGTATCTTATCTCTGATTTTATATGATGATGTTGTATCGCTTCTTTTTCATGAGTAATGCTTAGTTGCGATGCTTGTGTAAATTTTGAGGACGAAATTTTTATAAGGAGGGGAGAGCTGTAAGACCCGTATCTTGGTCCGTACCTTTCCATAGACTTCCGCGGTCTTACCAGTTGAATTTCGGCAACCTTCGACCCTTAACCGATATCGACGCGCGACCCTGATTCATATGCCAACAACCCGAGTCGACTCAACCCAAACCACTACCATAGAGACCGCGCCGTCGCTGCGGTTCCAATGCCACGACTCACGCGCCGAGGCGATACCCTAGTCAAGAGATGTGGGCCAACGTTCGGTGCGAGGAAACGTCACGCGTTGCGAAACCCAAGGGAATCTCTATGATGTGTCACATCAATCACATCAATCCCATCAATCAATCACTCATCAATCCATCACATGTCAAGTACATGTCAAGTACACATCACTTTCACCCCTTTTCCCAAGCAACCACAAAAGTCTCTCAAACCCATACCTTTCTTACACAATTGCCACAAAAGTCTCCCAAAACCATGATTGGATAGTATGACTCATGTATTTTCGCATTGTGTGACATGGTTGTTGTACGCCCTAGCTACATCGGGGCCGTAGCCTCCACAGGCAGATCGTGGTTGGCAGGATTGGATACCGGAAAGCTTGTTCTACATGGAGTGCTATAGATATCCCTGGGTGAAAGTCCCTAAACCCTTATGGTACCAAGAGGTTGCTCCAACGTCTAGACCGAGTGGGTAGATGAGCGTTGAGTGCCGATTACCAGACGGTTACGCTCTCCACTGTATCGTGGTCGGTTGGAAGGGGGTGCGGCCTTACCCGCCCGAGTGTAGGGGGAAATGCTAGGCTGAGTCTATTTAGCTCGAGGAATGGGTCCGCTATCGACGAGTCGTGCCCGATATTGGCAGACGGAGTGAGGTCTCTTCCACTTACCTTATTGCGCGCGATGTGGCGACAATCTGGTTTAGAGTGTACTAGACCCCGGTGATATCCCATATTTGAGCTGTATTGATGTGTGGACATAGATGAGGATCTGTATGATTGAGTTGCATTGCACATCGCATGGCCTTAGGATGGTCGATACCATTCATGTCTTGCATCGCATAGCCTTGGTACGGCTCATGATATTATGGATTCATCTGCATATTCCGCATTACTCTGACATTGCATGTTCATATTACTACCTTGCGTACACACTTTTACCACCCTCTAAGCTTTCTATAAGATTATGCACGACCGTTGCGTGCAGGTGACGTTGGTTCGCAGCAGCGCTGAGGCAGGAGTACATTGCAGATCATTTTGGAGTTTTTGTTCTTTACCATTGTATTTCCCTTTATGCTCATTGTACTTGTAGATTTTTTGATCATAGTAGAAATGTAATGGAGTTCTTGGTTATTGTTTGTGGGTTATGCCTTTGGTTATGCTTATTACAAAAAAAAAAATACACTGACATTGAAAATCCTCCTCGTAGCATCCCAGGATCAGAACCTGACGAATGGGAGCTAGGAGCCGAGAATGGGGTTCTACGGAGGCTGTCGACGCAGGATTCGGCGATCGGAAATTTTGTGAGCCCGGTTCCCGAGTTTGGGGCGTGACATAGGGACCTACAGCCGTCCAAGAGGTACTCACCTCATGAGTACATTATGCTGACTGATGGGGGAGATCCAAAAGATTATTCTGAGGCCCTAACCGACAAGCATAAGAGGAAGTGGTTAAAATCTATGTAAGAGGAGATAAAATCCTTACATAAGAACCACACTTATGATATGGTGAAATTTTCTAAGGGAAAGAAAGCTTTGAACAACAAGTGAGTGTTCAAAAAGAAGGTTGAGTAGAAGAATTTACAGACGAGGTTTAAGGCCAGACTCGTGGTGAAAGAGTTTTGTCAGAGGAAAGGCATAGACTTTCAGGAGATATTCTCATAATTGGTGAAGATGACATCCATACAGGTGTTGCTTGGGTTGGCGGCTAGTATGGATCTAGAGATAGTGTAGTTAGATGTTAAAATTGCCTTCCTCCATAGTGACTTAGAAGAAGAGATGTACATGTACCAACTAGAGGGGTTCGAAGTCAAGGGCAAAGAGCATATGATGTGTAGGCAGAGGAAGAACTTGTATGGGCTGAAACAAGCTCCACGGTAATGGTACAAGAAGTTCGACTCATTTATGTTGAAGCATGGGTATGATAGAATGGAGTTAGAACACTGTGTGTTCATGCGCAAGTTCTCAGATGGTGATTTCTTAGTTCTGTTGTTATTCGTTGATGATATGCTCATCATGGAAAAAGACATCAAAAGGATCGACAAGCTGAAATAGGAGTTGGGCATGTCATTTACGATGAAAGACTTGGGCTTGGCTAAACAGATCCTAGGAATGGAGATAACCCGTGAAGAAGTAGCAGGAAGCTTTGACTGTAACAAGAGCGGTATATTGAGAAAGTCCTAGAGCGGCTCAACATGAATGTAGTGAAGCCGGTCAGTACTCCATTGGATGGTCACTTCAGATTGAGCGACAGACAGTGTCCTAAGATGAAGGCAAAGGTGGATGAGGTGCAGAAGATACCCTACGCGTTAGCTGTAGGAAGTTTGATATATGCTATGTTGTGTACACGCCCAGACATAATATATGTGGTTAGTGTTGTTAGCCAGTATCTTGCCAATCCTGGTAAAGAGCATTGGGCAGCGGTGAAATGGATACTGCTGTATCTAAGAGGCTCATCCAGGTTAAGCCTATGATACAGTGACAGAAAACCTGTGTTAGAGGGCCACACAGATGCAGATATGGTAGGTGACATAGACTCCAGAAAGTATACATCGGAATTCATGTTCATGTTTGCAGGGAGAGTGGTCTCTTGGCAGAGCAAGCTCTAGAAAGTCATATCATTGTCGATGATAGAGGTTGAGTACATTACAGTCACAGAGGTATGTAAAGAGACGCTTTAGATGAAGAGTTTCATATAAGAACTTAGCTTGAAGCAGGAGCAGCACGCGTCTATTGCGATAGTTAAAGTACTATATACTTGAGCAAGAATCTAAGTTAGCACTTCAAGTCGAAGCACAGAGAGATTCGGTATCACGGATCAGGGATACATTGGAACAGGTGTTACAACTTGAGAAGGTCCACATAGATGATAATGGGTCAGACATGATGACCAAGGCTTTGCTCAAGAGCAAGTTTGAGGTTTGTAGAAACCAGGCTAGCTTAAAGAAGGTGAATTACTCCTGAGTTAGAAAGGGAGAGATTTGATGGGGGGACAGTGTAGGCGGTTGAAAATTGGAGTGTTTCACTGCACTGCTCGACCAGTCGAGTGGATTGCTCAACTGGTCGAGTGAACAGTGCTCGACCATTCGAGGGTCACTCGACTCAAAGTCCAGCGAGTTTAGTGAATAGTGCTTGACCAGTCGAGTGAGCTGTGCTCGACCAGTTGAGGGTCACTCGACTCAAAGTCCAGACCAGTCGAGTGAACAGTGCTCAACCAGTCGAGGGACGGCTCGACCAGTCGAGTGAACAGTGCTTGACCAGTCGAGGGACAGCTCGTCCAGTCAAGTAAACAGTGCTCGACCAGTTGAGGACTCTACTCGACTAGTCGAGCTTATGCAGATTTGAGTCCGGATCTTATGCAGACTGCGGAAATCTGAGGCAGTTTCGCAAGAGGTGCGAAAAGGAGTTACCTAAACTATAAATAGGGGTCCCTAGGGTTTTTCTAGGGTATGCAAGATGTAATGGAAGAGGGTTTCCTAAAGCTTTACAAGGATTTGTTAAAGGGTTTACGGTTATCAAAGGTGTGTGAGAGAGAGAGAGAAAGAAAGCTTGTGGAAGGGATGTTATGCCTGTAGAGGTGATCCACTATATCTCAATGCTTCCACGTCCTCGAAATCGGTGAGATCTCTCTGTTTTTCTTTTATTCTCTTATTGTTTATCCATTCCAGCGTGAGTGAAGAAGGTTGTAATGTTCTACTTCATAGTGGATTGTTGATCTAGATGAGGTCCTGTGGTTTTTACCTCTTTGAGGGTTTTCCACGTAAAAATCTCTTGTGTGGTGTGGTTTATGCTTTGATTTATTTCATTGCTTTATTATCCCATAATTCTGGCTTATTTTAGGAGGCTAGATCCTAAGGTTTTGTGTAAAGCCCCTAATAATTCAAAGATCAGATAGAGAGGGGCGTGAAGCCACACCAAGATATAAAACAGAAGGGGGCACTCTATAGACATGCCTCCCTGACACACCCCTGACTTTTACAATCCACCCTCCCAATAGCCCTATATCACACAACATACAACAATAAGAAAAACCACCTGTAAATCCATACAAACAGCAGTAAGCCCAAACATCCAGCCTCTAGTCTTCTACACAACTACAAACATACCCAACAACCATCCATACTTCTCTACTACTGCCATTAACTCAAAGAAAATGTCTAGATTTTTATTTTATTTTTTCACACCCAACATTGCCTGCACCTCCATCTGGCACTTTTTTCTTTTCTTAAAGCATCTAACTTCCCCTTAACCATTTAATTGAGGGACATCGATTGAAGGATTAAGAACTCCTAATCTGAGGGCATCCTCCATCCACACTGAGATTCATCGAATTTATAGTGTGAATTATAACTGTTATGGGAAAATCTGGATTGACTATGAGCGAGGCTGACCTAGAACAGCCACATCGGTACTTAGTTAATCCGAGTGATCTTATGAGGTTTGCTCGGCCAAATGAGTAAATGTATCAAATACTACGAAAGGAGCAATGACGACAATATGGACCACTGACCCATGGCTGCTATGCATGGGCTCAGACCACCTACCCATAGCTGTTATGCATGGGCTCGAACCATCCGAGCTCCTCTCGATTTAACCCCATAATGCACGATAAGATCGGCTATAACTCCATGTTTGTAGGGTAACTGACAATATTAGTGAGCGCATGTTCTCTGCCTAGGGGAGGAGATCATGTCGAGATTGCTGGAAGAGGTCAGTCGAACTAAAAGGTATAAATATGAGACTCGTACAGAGGAGTAGGTACGCAATATCTCACACCCTAAGACCAAGCTACATTACTTATACCCAGATTCCTAGCCTAACTTTGGCATCGGAGGGTCCCTACTCTAGCTAGGGTCTCCCTTATCCTTCTCCTGTGCAGGCTTACATGGCTCGACGTGAGTACTCGGAGCTCAGCAAGGGTGAACTAGATTTTTGCATTAACATTTTGGTGCCGTCTGTGGAAAACAAAACAAAGAGTCTTAGTAACTTTACCAGAAATGGTTAAGGGAAAGAAGAAAGCACTTTTAGTAGCAGTGGTGGAACCCAAGCCTACCAGACAACGACGCTCATCTTCAATACTTCATGCTAAATCGGCTTCAATAGGATCGTCTCAACAAACTCAGAGTCGAGGAGGCAAGTACAAAGCATTACAGAACCAAGTGCATGCATTGGTCAACGAGATCAGCCAACTGAAGCAGCAGTAGATGACAAGACAATAGCCACCACCCGATCAAGGGGATGTCCCTCCAGTGGTGGCAGAGTGATCCATTCTTGTAAGTTCACAGGTAGGAGCATCTTAGATTATATTAACCCGGGCTCCGACTTACTTACGTATTTGAGACCTCGGCGCTAGCCCCAACTGACCTCCACCATGAGTTGAAAGGAGGAGAAGGGACAGAACGCCCGAGGTCGAGGTTCCTTGTGAAACTATCGTTGAGAAAGAGACCCTTGGGAAGCTCAGCTTAATGAACTCCGAAACCAAATTAAGAGCCTACAGCGAGATCAACAGACACAAACCTCAACTACAGCAGAAGCGATGATGAAGGAGACCGAGCCTTCGTTCACTAGTGAGATCATGGGTACAACAATGTCTTCGAGGTTCAGGATGCCCCCCGTCATTCTATACTCGGGTTCTGGGGATCCAACAGAGCACATGGAATTTTATTGCTCCTGGATGCGGATCCAGTCGGGATCAGAGGTGATGATGTGTAGAGCATTCTCCATAACCCTCATAGGGGCTACGAGAAGCTGGTAACGATAGCTCAAGCCAAAGTCAATCAGCATGTTCGCCGAGCTCAATAGAGCTTTCTTGATGCAGTTCATTGTCGGGAAGAAGACTCAAAAGTCGTCAACTCACCTACTCACACTCAAGTAGAAGAGCAGAGAATCATTGAAAGACTACATTTCTTGTTTCAATGAGGAGGCTTTGCAGGTCGACGATTATTCTGACAAGATGGCTTTGATCGCAATGATTAGTGGACTCAAAGATGGGGGGTTCTTCTTCTCGATAGGGAAGAATCCGCCAACCACCTTGGAGAACTCATAAGTCAGGCTCAGAAGTATTCGAACACTGAAGAGTTCTTCAGCTTGCGAAAGAATAACCAAGGCTCGGAATATTCGTCCAAAGAAAAGAAACGAAAAGATGAAGCCCCAACATAAGTAAACAAAAGGAGGTCGAACGAAAGTATCTCCCGTGATTGGAGGCCGAGTAGGAGGCTGAAAAGAAAATTTAACTCATATACTCCCCTCAACATGTCTCCGGAGCAGATCCTATTAGATATTTGGGACAAGAGGCTGCTTTATTGGCTAAGCTTCCTGAAGATGGAAGCAGGCCAACTAGACAAGCGTAGATACTGTTGCTTTCACCGTGATCATGGGCACAACACCAGCGATTGTGTCAACCTAAAAGAAGAGAATGAAACTCTTATTTGCAAAGGACATCTGTGACAGTATGTGAAGGAAAAGAAATAACCCCGGAAGGATGAATCGTCAAGCTGAGCAGTGTATGATGCCGTAAAGATTCAGACAATATATGGGGGGCCATCAGGAGGTGGGGATTTGAACTAGGCTTGAAAAGCCCATGCTCGGAGCACTAACCCCAAGCATTATATCCATCTTGCCGACAGGTTGAGCAAAGAACCTCGAATGAGCCCATGCAACTTGACATTCATAGAGGATGACGTGCGAGGGATTCAACACCCTCATGATGATGCACTAGTAATCGCAATGACTATAGCCAATCAAAAAGTGTATCGAATTCTGGTCGATACAGGAAGCTCGACTGATATCTTGTATTCCAAAGCATTCGACAAGATGGGGATCGATAGGTCATGCCTTTAACCCATTCGAACCTCATTACATGGCTTTGCTGGTGATAAGTTGATCTCGGAGGGAGCTACCTCCCTCCTAGTCACAGCTGGAGAAGGTTGGAACCAGGTCACCCTGTTGGTCGACTTCCTGGTAGTAAACATGACATTGGCATACAATGTCATCCTTGAACGACTTCCCTCAACTCCATGAGAGCAGTAGTGTCTACATATCACTTGATGATGAAATATCCTGTGGTGGGAGGAATTAGATACCTCCAAGGAGATTAGCGGGAGGTGGGACACTGCTACTCTGTAGCAGTTAGGAAGGGCGTGGCAAAGAAAGCCCTTACAGTCAACGTGCTCGACCCCAGAGAAGTTGCCTCAGAAAGTTCTTCCATAGAGGACCTTATGGCACTCTCACTTGATGACACGGATCCATCCAAGACAGTTCATCTTGGATCATCGTTATCCGACAGTCAGCTAACATTAATGCTTAACTTTCTAAAGCAGCATTGAGATGTCTTCGCTGGTCTCATCATGATATCCAGGTATCCCTCCTGAGGTGATGGTTCATAAGATGTACGTGGAACTAGAGCATAAGCCAGTCAAACAGAGAGAAGAGCCTTCGAGCTTGAGAGGTATGCTGCAATCACTGACGAAGTCTCTAAATTCCTCGGCGCTGGTTTCATCGAAGAAGTTCACTACCCAGATTGGATCACAAACATGGTTGTAACACCCCAAATTTTTTGCTAACCTGGAGTTGGACGTCCTTAGGCAATGGGTCAACCATAACAGCTTAGTAACTTCTCATAACTCAATTCCAAAGCCAAAAAAATCACTTTTCAACCCATTTCTTTCAAAATCTCACCTTTCACCACCTCATTCTTCAAATTTCTCGAAGTACTTTTATATTAGACATAAATCCTAAAGTTTAAATGGTGAAGAACTATACTTAAACTAAAACTTACTGTAAATGATACATACATGCATAAAATGGGATTTTGACTATTTAATTTTTGAAATTTCATGATGTAGATAGGTTATTTGGATGGATTAGCTTCTTCTACCCCAAAATCATATATTTTACATCGCGTAACTCATTCTGATTTACAATTGAGACTCGATAAATGTCTCGACGGACTCGTGGGCCCAAACGGCTCAATTTGGGAGAATCCGAGGTGGGTCCCACATGTTTTCGGCATCCCGGGGGAGGGGGGGGGGGGGGGGGGGGGGCGAGGACCTTGACCCTGGGGCGAGCCCTTGCCAAAATGACCAGTGACTGGGGAGGGGCTCGCCAGTTTGGTGATTTAAAAATTAGATTGAAGCTAAATAGTCTAGTTTTATATAAAAATATGTGAAAAATATCATAAAATATTTAATATAGTTTAAAGTAGGTCATTGTGACAACTGTCCAAAAATCACTTGTTGGACAACTGCTGCTTCTGAAATTTTTAAAATTTTTTTACAACTCAAAATCTTATAAAATTTAGTGGAGACGGGGTAGACTTGATGATGAACTACTAAAAAAATAATTAAAATAATATGATAACTAGAAGTACCTAAAATGGGGCATAGAATGGCCCTAGGACCGTATTTTACCATAATTAGGGTAGAATTTGGTTAAGTACCAAACTGAATACTCAGTAGAATTAACTTGAACCACTTTAAATACAAACTATAAGACCCAAATTCACCCTTGGATCAGGGAAGTTGGCCCACACATGCCTGAGTACTTGTAGCCCTGATCAAGTTTCCATGACTGTTGAACTGAAACTGGTCTGCCACGGTCGACCTGGAAACCCGGCCGAACTGAAAACTTAGTTTGACCTAGATCTAATATTAGAGAGCTTAAGTCCGACCACATTTGATAAGAGGACCTCCAGAAGTACTCCGTTGGATCAGAAAGATCCTGATTTGGTTATAACCTAAGTATACCTTGACCCTAAGGCTATTTTTATCGATTTTAGATTATAAAAAGGCCTTAAACCCTCATTTCCAAATCCCATATGAATTTCCTAAACCCTAGCCATTCAAGAGAGAGAAAGGAGAGAGAAAGTAAGAGAACCTGTTGTTTCTCCATGGGATTCTTCCCAGTTCTTCTACGTATCGATCCTGCGTATTTGAATCGTTATTCCGGTGATTCTGATTCCATTCTTGGGTAAGTTAAGCAAACCCTAACCTGTTTTGAAGCTTAGAATAGTTGTAGTGAAGTTATAGCTAACCTGTTTCATGCCTTAGGTAGCGTATCCGCTGTTGACGAAGACTTATCATTTGAATCATCTCTATTTCACATTTTCTGGTTTAAGGTGCGGACTATATACGTTTAGGTTATGATTTTTAAGACTTTCAATGTTAGATAATGATTTATTCTTGCCTAGGATGCTATTTCACATGTATAATGTCCGTTTCATTTTTCAGTTATACGTTAACTATGTTGAATATACTGTATTCCTCGTATTTGTAGAAAATACCGTATACGTATG
The DNA here is from genome assembly GCA_037074715.1 of Magnolia kwangsiensis. Classification (NCBI taxonomy): domain Eukaryota; kingdom Viridiplantae; phylum Streptophyta; class Magnoliopsida; order Magnoliales; family Magnoliaceae; genus Magnolia; species Magnolia kwangsiensis. The sequence goes on from CM073571.1 coordinate 88,251,813, forward strand.
AAATTTGAATTTGTACTTACCATGATTAATTGTTGTCTATGCATGCTAGGTGCATGTGTATCAACTTCTGGGTGAACGGATTAGCCTAATACATGTTTTATCAGCATACGTTGCGTATGTTATATTATGTAGTCTAAGTGTTTGTGGAAATGACTGAATGAGTATGGAATTCACTTTCGTGCTCGCCATGACTAACTGTCATGGATATATGATTGTTGTATAGGTGATAACCCTTTGACGAGAGGATTGGCCCTAATACGTATGATAAACTTATATATATATCACATATGATGGAATGTGTAGGCTGTGTTTGTAAAAATGTTTGAATGAGTTAGTAGTTAGTAAGGTGTACTTGTATGCGTGTTGAGATATGCTTCTCAACTACCTTATCTATGTGTATGACTTCCTCCATGTATTTTATATTGCATATGTGTGGATTCATGTTTAAGTTGTATTCCATAACATGCAGAAATAAAGCCGTGAAGGGTGATGGGGGAGTGGTGTAATGATTCCGTGCAACAGCCCTGGCAGCCTTAAAGTGAACAATGTCGGACCTTTGATTGTATAATTTAAAATATGATCCATTTACTGCTTTAACTATATCATCGAATAACATGTCATAATTAAATGTGATTGGGGCTATTGTATAGTCAAGGTAATCAGTAACAGTCTTTAAACTGGTGGTTGAGGTTATTTTCACCACGCAGGATGTGTTTGACGAACCCGAGTCGTACTTGGGATGTTCAGCGGTGGTTAGGCCACACGAAGTGCTTATGCATTCCAAGTCGATCATTTCGACGTGCGCTTGGCCTAGTTGAGCTTATCAACTAACCCGATTGACCGATGTATGTTCACCATGTTTGAACGCTACTGCTTGAACCTAAGGTACCAAACTTACCAGTGAAAAGCCCCTCTAACCTTGGTTCCTCGTTCCCCTAAGACTCATGAGCTGGGCATGGTGGTATGGGACACCGTGGTTGTGTTGTTGGCCTACGCTTGGGCGATGAGCCTCCCCGTAGTGACCAGTGAGCACCCTACTCTCGTGAGCCGATTATGGTGGTATGAGACACTATATTCGTGCTGTCGGCCTACTCTGATTAGTGACGAGCCCTTTGTAGTGACCTCGAGAATATCCTGAAACTGTAGTGGGGCGACGAGCCTTCTTGCAGTATATAGGATATAACTAGACCTGTATTGATTGGTGACGAGCCCTTTACAATGATCTAGAACTATACTATCATATGAGATTATCTCGGACTGACGACCCGAGAATGGATCATCGTTTGGGTAATGATACAAGGGAGCTACCTTAGCTTCCCAATCCTGCTGTATGAAAGGACTAATAATAACTTGGTAATCATGCTCATAACATTGCATTGCGTGTGCTGTTGGCGTTGGTGTAGAGCACTAAGGAAGTGACTGACATGCGCGCCCGTAAGATGAAGATCGTAGAGGGAGATTGTGGTGAGGGCATGCATCATCCCCTCATACCATTCTTGCATTAACAAGAGTATCTAGGTCATGTTTGATTGTACTGCTTTATCATTACTGCTTGATTGAATTGATAACATGTTAACCTTTGCTGTATAGTTCCACTGAGTTGATCACTCACTCCCACGTTACGGGACGGTGTTTGAAACAACAACCAGTCCTTGTTTTAGTTTCAGATGATGGCGATGCTTGCGAAGCAGAGCCAAACTTTATGATGTTGAGGAGGATTTCTCCTATATGAAGGTTCTGATCGACGGGGTTACAAGGTTACTGATTAGATGCCAATACACTTGGTATTTTACCTTTTATTTAAACACCCATGTATATTCTTTTGTACCATTTTTGGAGTATACATGTATTTAGTTAACTTGGTAACATGTTCACACTTTGGAGACTTACAATCAATTATACATTTTATATATTTATCACAGTCTTCCGCTTGAGAAACTTAACTGTCTCTGGAGTATGATATGTTATTTTGGTCTAATCCCACTCATGTTTACTGCACTAATATGAACAACATTCAATCATCATTATCTGTGTTGCATAAGTGATGCGTTGGAACTCGGGAACTGAGTTTCTGCTCGACCCCCAATTTTCAGGGCGTTACAATGGTGCTCATGAAGAAGGCTATGGGAAATGGTGGGTCTGCGTGGATTACTCAGGCCTGAACAAAGCTTTCCCTAAGGAAAATTTCCCTCTCCCCAGGATCGACCAACTAGTCAACAGTATAGCTTGGCATGAGCTTCTCACTTTCATGGACGCATACTCTGGCTACAATCATATAGCGATGCATCCTCCAGATAGACAAAAGAAGACGTTCATCACAGACAAGAGGCTTTACTGTTATCGAGTCATGCCCTTCGGCCTGAAGAATGCTAGTGCGACATATCAGAGGTTAGTAAACTAGATGTTTGCTCGACAGATCGGCCGAACCATGGAGGTCTATGTCGACGACATGCTTGTTAAGAGCATCAGAGCATCTGACCATATATCAGACCTCAGAGAAACATTCTCCATTCTCTAGAGGTATCGTATGAAGTTAAATCTGGTCAAGTGTATTTTTGCCATGGGATCAGGTAAATTCCTTAGTTTTCAAGTTAGTCAAAGAGACATCGAAGCAAACCCTGATAAGATCAAGGCCCTCCTTGATATGAGCTCACCTCAGACAGTGAAGAAGATCCAGTGCCTCGCCAAAAGGGTTGTCACACTCAGCCATTTCATCTCCACAGCCACGGCTAATTGCCTCCCCTTCTTTCAACAATTGAAGGGTCACAAGAAAGCAGAATGGACTTTAGACTGCGAACAAGCCTTCTAGCAATTGGAGTAATATTTAGGGTCACCACCATTACTGTCCAAGCCCGAGGAAAGAGATCCCTTGTTCCTTTATTTGGCAGTCTCTGCGTCAACTGTCATCTCGGATCTTATCAGAGAAGCTGGGGGAAAATAACTTCCTATTTATTATACCAGCAAGGCACTGGTTCCAGTAGAGACGAGGTACCCGAATGGAGAAGCTAGGCTTGAGCTTGGTCGTCTCTACATGACGGCTACGACCATACTTCCAAGCACATTTCATCATTGTCCTCACGGATTCACCACTTCTATAGTACTCTAGAAGCCTGAAGTATCCGGACGCCTGACCAAGTAGGCTGTTGAGCTCATGGAATTTGACATACAATATCGGCTAAAGACTGTAATCGAGGGTTAAGCAGTGACTGATTTTATAGCAGAATTCACCACTCGGAACTGCGAACTTAGAGGAGACGATCCAGAGACACCTACAGGCTCAGCGACGAACCCTGCCACTCCCCCAATTCCTTCATCCCCTGAGAATGCCGGGGCAGAGATAGGGACGACTAATAGATGGACCTTATTCATGGACGGGTCATCCAACTCAAAATGAGGAGCGGGGATCGTTTTGGTCGCACCTGATGCGACAACCATTCAGTATGCGATAAGGCCTGACTTCAAAGCATTGAACAATGAAGCAGAATATGAGGCACTGATAGCTGGGCTCAGGTTAGCTTTACCTTAGGAGTCCAGTTCATCGATGTCCGGTACAATTCCCAACTCATTGTAAATCAGGTGTCAACAGAGTATGAGGTAAAGGAAACTAGGATGATTACATACTTAGGCGAGGCGTGGAAGATCACGGGGAAATTCAAGGAATGTGTTGTGAGTCAAATACCGAAAGTAAAAAATTCTTGGGCCGATGCCCTTACAAAGCTAGCCTCTGTAACTGAAGGGAATATCCCAAGGATTGTCCTTGTGGAGTTCCTGGATAAGACGAGCATCGATCAAGCCAACCAAGAGACCATTAACCCGGTATAAATGACTATGAGTTGGATGGACCCTATAGTCGGATACCTCACGAACAATGAGGTTCCTCAGGATAAGCTGGAAGCTTGGCGTTTGAGAGTCAGAGCAATGCGATACATAATCATAAGAGATACTTTGTACAAAAAAGGGTACTCTCAGTCGTACCTAAGATGTCTATGACCCGATGAGGCAGAGTATGTGATCCGAGAGACGCATAAAGGAATTTGTGAGAATTACTTCGGCAGCCAAGCCTTGGCTCAGAAGATTATCCATTAGGGATACTTTTGGCCAACGTTCTAAGAGGATACCAAGTATTCCATCCAAAGATGCGATAAGTACCAGAGATTTGCTACTATCCCAAGGCAACCGGGGGAGGAGTTGACCCCCATAAGCGAATCATGGCCGTTTACTCAATGGGGGATCGACATCATTGAGCCCCTGCCTCGAGGCAAAGGACAAACTAAATATGCGATTATAGTGGTGGATTATTTCACCAAATGGGCAGAGGCTGAGCCTATGGCAAAGATCACCAAGTAGAAGACAATGGATTTCATGTGGAAGAACATCATTTATTAGTTTGGCATCCCGCATACCATTGTGACCGACAATAGGAAGCAGTTCGACAATGACAGATTTAGGGATATGTGCCAAAGGCTTGACATCGTTAACGCCTACTCGTTGTCTCATTATCCTCAGTTCAATGGCCAAGTGGAAGCTGTGAATAAAATCATCAAGAATCATCTCAAGATAAAGCTGGAGAAGGCTAAGGGCAATTGGGCCGAGGAACTCCCGTTCGTTCTGTGGGCATACAAAACCACGGCTCGATCAAGTACAGGAGAGACCCCGTTCTCTCTCTTATATGGCTCATAGGCCATCGTCCCAGTCGAGATAGGACTCCCCACTGCTTGGGCACGGACCTATCAAGATGATCAGAATATCGAGCAGTTTGCGACAAGCCTCGACTTGCTCGAAGAACTGCGAGACACTGCCAGACTACAGGTAACGGCTCGGCACTAGCAGGTCGCTCATTTCTACAATTCTAGTGTTAAAATGAGGCAATTTTGATGAGGAGATCTTGTCCTTTACCATGTGTTCCAGAATACAATAGAACCTGGAGTGAGGTCCCTGGGCCTAAACTGGGAGGGATCCTACTGAGTAGTTGACTCGGCCAAACCAGGATCCTATCGCTTGGAGGATTTGGAAGGCCGACCATTGCCGCATCCCTAGAACACCGAGCATTTGAAGATCTACTATGCGTAAAAGGGAACAATGTAAGGGTCGGGACTGCTTGTTATGACAACATTTTGAATAAAAGATGTCATTTTCTACATGAAGTCAGTCTACATGGGACTTCCCTCGAGGAAGAACATCCCGATGGCAAGCCGATCACCTAAAAAATGATCACCTTGTTAACTAAGCACGCGACGAGGGACCATTTCTCACGTGCAGAAATGAGATCCTTTAAAGAGTTGACCCTTATATAAGAGGTCAGCTTGTCATTCAAAAAACCCACAAATGCAATCCACAATCAACAAATGGCATCATCAACCAAAAAGTAAAGTTAACAGGTATAAAGCGCAAACGCACCATAGTGTTTAGTTATAAAAAGAAGTGAAATTAGCCAATCCAAGGGGGAGGATTGGCAGCAGAGTTGGGAGGTTGAATGCTAGGAACTTCTTTGGCCTCGACAGCAGTGAGAGCATCTTCAGGCTCTTCGGTAGCCAGAGCATCAAGGTCGAGGTCCGGATAGAGTCCTTTAACATTTACCAAACAGGCGTTATAGGCATAGTAGTATATTCTGTCTATCTCGGCAGACCTCTTCGTCGAAGACTTGAACTCCTCAATAGCCACAACAACTCGTGAGTCAGCCAAGGCTTCAAGCTTGGCATGATGCACAGCTAGGGCCTTGACAATGTTACGTCTGGATTGCCCCACTACAGCTGGCAGTCATGCATTGTCCTCCTCCACCCATTTAAGATAAGCTTTTGTGCTTGTTATTTCGGACTCAGCTGAATCCAAGTGAGATTGAAATCTGTTGAGCTCCCCTTAGAGCATCAACTCCCTTAATTGGCCTTCTCCTACTAGGCCTTTCAACTTCTTCTGTTCCTTGGTCGAGGTCTTTAGGAGCCCCTCATATTCCGCCTTCTCCCACTCGATCTTAGTCATCGCCTTTAATCTCTCCCGAATCAAAAGAAACATAAGCAACGCCTAAGAAAGAAAGGGGTTAGAAAATACAAAACGATAATCAGAGCCAGCAAGTCAAGTAAAGTTGAAAGCTTGTCGTATAACAGACCGAGGCATAGTCATTGACGAACGACTTAGGAAGACGGGTGAGAGTAATGGCGATCGACGTCTCGGGCACATACTTTGTTGCCCAGTCGGCTAGGAGAGACATATGATAGCCAGGTAGAAGGACCTCTGATCCTGAGGGAGGAACCAGATCAGTGGCTCTCCCAACACCACTAGCAGCTCAAGCTTGAGGCTCGGCCTCGGGCACGGCAGCACCTTCTACCAAAAGGTTTGTTCTGCAGGCAAAAAAATTTTCCTTAGTAGCCGTGAGGTTGATGCCTGCGGGCTAGTCCAAGGTGTCCCTATTACAGGAGAGACTCGTGGCACCAGTCTCTCCGACCACTTCCTTCTCAATCCTGGGTGGGAGGTGTGGGGCAGTTGAAGGAGCCTCAGGGGTTGGAGTGGGAACTGCGGCAGGCTCGGCCGCAGGAGTAGTTTTCGTATTCTTTGTTGTGATTTTCACATGAGGCTCCGAAGTCATCATCACATTAAGAGGGGGTGCAATGCCCTCTTCCTCTTAGAACCTAAGGCTTCGACCATACCTGATCAAAGAGGTTTGACTCATAAGTGTGTCTACAAGGAAAACTAAAGTTGTATAAAAAAACTGCGAGACTTACCCAGGGTAGTGGGGAAGGGCTTGAATATGAAAAATCCAGATTGAAGAAGGTTGTCCGAACTGATGATGTTATGCCAAATGTGTTGCTCTTCTTTAAGCACCCGGGCCCTGACAACTTGGGCTCGAAGGAAGGGAGATAGTTTCGGAGGATCTTTTGGATAATCTACAAATAGAAGACAGAGATTAGAACAAAAGAACAGACCAGAAATCTAAAATGTAGCATGAATCTTAAAAGATTCAACCTGGGTTGAAAAACTTAGTGGGCACTCTAACCTGCAGATTGCTGAGCTTAGATGCAGGTGCTTCCCACTCTCCCGAGGCCCAGAACCATTTGCCCTTCCAATCCTTATTGGAAGAATGGAGCTTAGCAATGAGGCCTAGGGTACATTGGCTCCTTATTGAGAAGTAATACCAGGACGACTCAGACAAGTCATGCTTGGCTTGATACAAAGATAAAAATTTATCCAGCCTTCAGATGATGTATGAAGAGATCAGGATTCTCCAGGCATTAGGGATGAGCTAACCTGGCACCAGCCTCAGACGTGTGGACATCACACGTATGAAAGGATGAATTGAAAATTGAAGCCCACACTGGAGGGTGCAGATGAAGATAAGAACATCTCCATTGGCTGGATCTCCTGAAGCGTCGAGGGGGGAAGGAGCTCTAATGTTCATAGAGTCAGGGATCTGGTACTCGGCACGGATTTAAGCTATTTGGGACTCGACTAAGACTGAGCCCTCGGGGACGACCACCTCAGACCGGCCTCCCAAAGGCTCATTCATGGCACTTCTAGCTGGATCCCGAGGTATTCTCCTCGATCCTTTAACGTGACCCCTTGATTTTAAGCCCGCAGTCTTCTTTGTAGGAGGTTGAAGGGGTATCGTCTTATAGGGACCTTCCGAGCCCCCGCACCCGAAGTCCGTACTCTCTGGTTCAGACTCATATCTGATTGCTCGGACTACTTGAACTTCGTCTGAATTGTTCGACATATATAGACTGAAGGAAATGGAGAAAGGGTTGAGAGGGACTCACAAGAAATTTATCATGCCCCAAACTCGAAAACCAGGCTCACAAAATTCCTGATTGTCGAATCTGGTGTTGACAACCTCCGTAGTACCCCATTCTTGGCTCCTAGTGCCCATACGCCATATTTTCGATCCTGAGATCCTACAAGGAGGATTTTTTAACGTATATTTATCTCGTAAGAAGCATAGCTACAAGTATACTCAAATCACAAGAATAACATCATCATCACATATCCACTAATATAAACATTCGAGTACAATGCTGAAAGGGAAAATACATGCATATAATAAAAAATCCATAAAAGCTCGACCGCATGCTCCTGCTCCTACTCAGATATGACTACGTCTAGGCGTCACTTGCACGCATCTATCATGCATAAGCTTATAGAAAACTTAGAGGGTGGTGAAAGTATGTGTAATGCCTCGGATCTTTACCAACCTAGAGTTAGACGTCCTTAGGCAATGGGTCGATCCTAACACTTTAATTGACCTCATTTCCTCCAAAATCTCACTTTTCACCACCTTATTCTTTAAATTATTTTTAGTACTTTCATATTAGACACTAATCTCAAAGTGTAAATGATAAAGAATAATAATAAAATTAAAATTTACTATAAATAGTGAATAAATAAATAAAATAGATTTTTTACAATTAACCTTTTGGAATCTCATGAAATAAATAGGTTAGTTGGATAGAGCAACTTCTCCTACCCCAAAATCATATATTGCATGTCAAATAACTCATTCCGGTTTATAACATACACCTATTTTAAAAATTAGGTGGTGAAACCACCACCTGATAGGACAGCGAGCGGGCGATGGACTTACTGAAACGGCGAGGCCTCGCCGTCCAGTGGGCCGAGCTGGCCACAACGGGTCGGGTGGCCTATTTTCTATACTTTTTGACTGAATTCAAAAAGTCATATGTCTCTCGTTATAATTCTAATTTATGTGATTTAAAAGTCATATTGAAGCTTGATAAGTTTAGTTTCATATAAAAATAAGTAAAAAATATAATAAAATTTTTAATATAGTTAAATATAAGTTGTTATAAAAACTATTCAAAAATTAATAGTTTGGACAGCTGCTGCTTCTGGAATTTTTAGAATTTTTCTACAACACGAAATCTAATGAAATTTGGTGAAGACGAAGTGAACTTGATGATGAACTGCTAAAAAAATAATTAAATTAGTATACTAACTAAAAGTGTCAAAAAGAGGCATGAAACTACCCTAGGACATTATTCTATCGTAATTAAGGTGAAATTTGGTAAAGTGCTAAACTAAACAATTGATGGATTTGGCTTTAACCATTTTCAACATGAACTGCAAGACACAAAACCATTAGAATCGCTAACCTAACATTACTTAGAAATTTAGGATTGATCTCAAAACGCAGTTGCTCTTGGGAGCACATTGAAACTCCGTATCGGACCTGGACCACGCGTCGAAAGTTCGATTCCCGCGAAACTATATGTTTGTAACCACCTTACTGGGCTTGATAACCATCCTGAAAATTAAATCCAGATAGTGTCCAAAAATGCACAACTTGAGCCTGAAGCGAAGTGTGTGAGAAACGAGAATATCTTTAGGAAATGAACTGAAACTTAAGTGAATTGAGCCGTTAGCTTGCAGGACAATTTTAGAGTTTCAGACTGTCAGATTCTAAACTAAATACACCCTCGAATTAGGAAAAATTTTCAACATATGTCAGTATACTTGTGGCCCTGATCGAGTACTGGTGACCGTCGAAGTAAAACTGGTCCTCCACGGTTGATCCACTGATCCGATCGGACCGAGATCTTAACCTGGCATAGATCCAATGGAACTTAACCCCAACCGTATATAGGAAATGGGTCTCCAGGTGGGCCCCGTTCATCAGAAACGGACACCCTTTGGCTATAAGTTAAGTATACCATGGCCCTGGGGCCATTACCATTAGTTATGGGCCTATATAAGGGCTTTAAACTCACCTCTCTCTCTCTCTCTCTCCCATACGAATTTCTCCAAACCCTAGGAGAGAGAAGAAAGAAATGGAGAGAAAAGAGTGAGGGGAAGAGAGGGAGAGTGAGAGACTATTGCTGGGATCTGGTCCCACCACTCCACGTGCCGATTCATCCTTCCTGTATCATTGCACCGGCGATTTGGACTCCTTTCTTAGGTAAGAAATCCTAACCTTAATCTATTTTGGGTATCTAATTAGATAGATTGGTGAAATAGCTAACCTATTTCATGATTCAGGTAGCTGTTGTGCCGTAGACAAAGACGTAGTGTTCAAACTGAGCTCGATACGAGCATATCAATGAAAGGTGCAGACTGTAAACGTTTAGGTTATGATTTTCAAGGCTTTCAATGTCAGCTAATGATTTATGTCTGACTTGATTGCTGCCATATGATCCTAGTTACGATGCTTCGTATATATGATACATATGTGAACTATGTTGAATACAAAGATGCATTCCATGTGTTTGTTGAAATGTCTGAATGAATATGAAATTATGGTTTGTGTTTGACATGACTGTAAACGTAGGATTCATGGTTGTCATCGGTATTATGATCACTATGTGTGATGATTTTCTATAATATATGTCGTAACTAACCTAGTTCATATATTGGATAAATGGTAGCTTATGTGTTTGATAAAATGTTTGAATGAGTGTGAAAACTTAATTTGTGCTTGTCATAATTTATAATCTAAGATCCATGTTTGTTATATGCTTTATAACATACGTCGTGTAGGAAATTGTTATAGTTCATGTCATAACTAATTTAGGCTATGTATTGAGTAATGTGTAGGTCTAAGTATTTGATAAAATGCCTGAATGAGTAAATGCTTACTAAAATGTATTTCATGAGGCCATTGATATGGGATTCTCAATTACCTTGTCTATAGTTACAGTTTCCTTTATGTAATCTATCTTGCTACTACGTGATTTATAGATGAATGTCTATGTATGATAACATGAACTCTATGTGTTTGTTAAAATGCTTAAATAAGATTTATATTTGAATTAGTTACTACATACTGTTTTGACTAGCACAGATGAATGCCTATTGTATTTGAAGTATGATTGGGGCTACGATGTAGTCCAGACAATCGGTAATGGTTTACGAATAGGTCCAAACTGTTTTAGCCACGATGGATATGTTCGAGGAATCCGAGTCATGCACTGATTATCGACAGTGGCTAGGCCACAAGGAGAGCACATGCACTTCATGTCAATTAATTCAACGTACGCTTGTACCAGTCGAGCTTGTCAAGTAACCCAATTGACCCAATGTATGTTCACCATGTATGAATGCTACTGCTTGAACCTAAGATACCAAACTTATCACTGAAAAACCTATTTAACCTTGGTACCTCTATCCGCTAAGACTCGAGAGCTAGGCATGGTGGTATGGGACACCTTGGTTGAGCTGTCGGCCTATGCTGGTGTGACGAGCCTCTCCGTAGTGACCAGTGAGCAACCCAAACTCGTGAGCTGAATACGGTGGTATGACATACTGTATTCAAACTGTCGGCCTACGACTAGGTGACAAGCCTCTAGTAGTGACCTCGAGTATACACTAGAACTACGCTAAGGTGACGTGCCTTGCCGTAGTGACCTTTAGTATAAAATAGGCCTACCCTCGTGCAGCCTGACTGTTGTCTCCAGTATGAATATGCTTAATTAAGAACTTGGCTAACATGACCATGCATCGCATTGCACGGTGCTTTGGTGAGGAAGTGCATAGAGGAAGGGGTGCATGCCGCGATCGTGAGATGATGTCATTGAGGGAGTGTAGGCGAGGGCATGCATTATTATAGCGTATCATTCCTACATTAACAAGAATGTTTAGGACTTAATTGTTGATTACTTTATCATTACTGCTTAACTGAATTGATAACATGTTAACCTTTGCTTTATAGTTCTACTGAATTAGCTACTCATTCCCACCTGTGCCAGTGTTTTAAAACACCACCCAAACTTTCATTTAGTTGTAGGTTTTGGCGAGGTCTGCGCGACGGAGCTAGTCTTCATAGACGAGGAGGAGTTCTCCTGCGTGCAGCTCTTAGGCAGGTCTATGTAGACTCATGCTGCTTCGATGGGATTACACGGATACTGGATTATTTGAACATTTACATTTTTTGGTATTTTGTAAGTTTGAAACAACACTTGTATATATATTCAGCCCAGCTACATGATCATACTCTGGAGGTTATGAAACATGTACCTATACTTTTTTATATTAAATTCAGTCTTCCGCTTACCAAATTACATTAACTCTGGAGTATAATATGCTGTTTTAGTATAATACCACTCATGTTTAAATGCACTAATATGGGCAACATTCAATCATCATTATCTATGTTGCATAAGTGATGCGTTGGAACTCAGGAGTTAAGCTTCTGCTCTACCCCCAATTTTTAGGGTGTTACAAGATGTTATCAGAGCATGATTTGGATTAAACTAGACTGAGTTATGATAACATGACGCACTCTAACGCACTCTTAGGAAGGGGGCGATAGAATCTAGAAACTACATTAGAATCCTAAGTTTCGTCGATAGGCGAGATTGACTACAGTAGTTTAGTCATACGCGTTCAAGATCATGCGAACGGATCTCAATCACATTTAGACCGTTAGTCGATGAATTGGAGTTGTACTTAACAATTTTGAACTTGAAACAAATCTTAAAAAAAGGCATGAATATGACACGTACAGTTAGGAAAAATGGACCTTACGAGCCTAAGGACCGAAACCAACAAGTTCAGAGCGGAGTAATGAGATAACTAGGACCTTGAGAATGAGGATTTTATAAAATTTGACAGTATAGGAAATCTAATAAATTAATAACGTGAACCCTAGGACCTCCTTAGCTGGTATGAGCATATGTGAAGTGCTCGAGCGTAGTTAAATTCAAGTTCGGACAACTTAATTCTAATCAGACAACTTTTGACCCTAAGCGATAAAACATTTTCTTGTATTAGAAATGGTATGAAATCATCTAGCATATAAACATAGACTTTAGATTACAACTAGTGGATTACCACTCCTCCCAAGTTAACACTAGGATACTGGTGATACTAAGGAATGTAAAAGACTGATTATGTTAAGATAATTGAAATATAGACTAAGTTAGTTGGCTTGATTAGGTTAGAGTGAGACCTCGTTCCTTCGTTGAATCCCATTAATACTTATAGGATTCTTTAATAACTCTTAGGAAGCGTGTTTTGATTAGAAACTATTCACGCTTAGAGAAAACTTATATATCCCTTGAATTTAACGTTAGGTCAAATCAATACACCCTTTAGAATTACCTTCCAAAGGACTTATTGCAATCGGGAACACGGAGTAGAGAAACTATATATAAAAGCGAAGTATTTGCGATTTGAATCAAATTCTCAATCCTAGTAGTTACTAATGAACTCAATGCTCTGATCAAGCAGAAGATCGAGATCAACTAGGATTAAGAACTGATACAATAAATTTTCTATCATAGACTAGGCAGAAGGTCTATGTATCCGGCTCAGACCCACTATACAACTTTCCTTCTGTGTTAGCTCGACCACTTGCAACCAAAAGTTTATTACTTCTCCTTTGAGAAGTATTAAGAATATATAACCAATAGAGATTTTCCTTTTTTAGGCCCAAGAAATTTCTCAAATGGGCAATAGACAGTTACGAATTAGGTCCCGAATCACAAACCCTTTGGGCATACATGTTGTGCATATGAACTTAGAAAGATAGCCTACTTTTTAATATATTTTATCCAAATTCTTTATGTACTAATAATTTATAGATTATCTTACAGTATTAAACCGGACCTGATTAGAAAGGGTAAGTCGGGACTGTAGTAAAAGTTATTCTTTAGCAGAATTAGGCATTTTGCCATAAACTCACACCTGTCCTTGAAATCAACCACAACATCCATCATTTTTTAGCTCCTTTCTATGACCATAGGTTCTAATGCCATAGTACACCTCATCGATGAAAGGAAGACCAATGTATTGAGAGATCGTTTCCCATTTCATGTCAAGGATAGGTCTCAAATTATACCTTGTTCCGACATACGGATTGGGATATAGATTCTTGAACCCTGAGAGTAGAAACACTTTTAAGGGGGGTAGAAAAGTTATGAACCCAGTTGAGTTAAGTAGGTATACACGTCAACCCGCTCATAGGCACAATGGAAGCATGGTGGGCCCATACCCCATTAGCCTAGGATCGAAGGAAATTGATTCAGGATACATGTAAGGTTATGTCATTAAATAGGATCTGAATCTTCCTTAGAATGTCGATAATAAAGTCTTTGAAGGAAAGCAACTAGGGTTCAAGTGTTAAACTAATTCATATTAAAGAATAGGCCTAACAATGGGTACAAGTTGAATTACAATAGTTGAGGTCAGTGTATCTACAATGTGCTCGTTGAATACGGACCCAATAGGAGCTTTAGCCAATTTCAGGGCAAAACAGTTTTAAGGAGGGAAGACTAAAATGAGCCAGACTAGCATAGTATACACCCTACCACGCATATAAACTTGGAATCAATAAAACTTAGGCAAATAAAATAATAAAAATCTTTACATATTACCCTTAGCTAATTTCGGGGATGAAATTATTTTTAAGGGGGGTAGATTGTAACGCCCCGGATTTTTGCCAACCTGGAGTTAGATGTCCTTAGACGATGGGTCGATCCTAACACCTTAATTGACCTCTTAGAACTCAATCCCAAAGTCTAAAATCACTTTTTAATTCATTTCCTTCAAAATCTCACCTTTTACCACCTTATTCTTCAAATTTTTCTAAGTACTTTCATATTAGACACTAATCCTAAAGTTTAAATAATGAAGAATAATAATGAAATTAAAATTTACTATAAATAGTGAATAAATAAATAAAATGGCTTTTTGACCATTAACCTTTTAGAATCTCACGAAATAAATAGGTTAGTTGGATAGAGCAGCTTCTCTTACATCAAAATCATATATCGCATATCAAATAACTCATTCCGGTTTACAAAATACACCTATTTCAAAAATCACTGATAGGACAGTGAGTGGGTGATGGACTCGCCAAAACGGTGAAGCCTCGCTGTTCGGTGGGTCGAGTGGGCCACAACGGGTCGGGCGGCTCCTTTTCTGTCCCATTTTCTACAATTTTTATTTGACTTCAAAAAGTCATATCTCTCTCATTATAAATCTGATTTATGTGATTCAAAAGCCATGTTGAAGCTTGATAACTTTAGTTTCATATAAAAATAAGTAAAAAAATAAATAAAATTTTTAATATAGTTAAATATTGGTCGTTATGACAGTTATCCAAAAATCATTAGTTTGGACAGTTGCTGTTTCTAGAATTTTTAGAATTTTTCTACAAAATGAAATCTAATGAAATTTGGTGAAGACGAAGTGAACTTGATGATGAACTACTAAAAAAATAATTAAAATAGTATACTAATTAAAAGTGCAAAAAAGGGTCATGGAACTGCCCTAGGACCTTATTCTGTCGTAATTAAGGTGAAATTTGGTAAAGTACTAAACTAAACAATTGATAGATTTGTCTTGAACCATTTTTAACATGAACTGCAGGACTCAAAACCATTAGAATTATTAACCCAACATTACCTAGAAATTTAGGTGTAACACCCTGAAAATCGGGGGTCGTGTAGAAACTCAACTCCCGAGTTCCAGACCATCACTTATGCAACAAATATGCTTATAATTAAATATTGTCTGAGTTAGTACATTAACATGAGTGAGATTTTACCAAACTGTAATTCATACTCCAGATCCAGTGATAAAATGCAAGCAGAAGACTGAAAGACATATATATATATCACTATATGTAAAACAAAACAATCTCGATTTGTCTCCAAAGTATGAATATAACTCTGAGTCACAAATACATATAACAAACCAAAATCAAAGGTCACATGATAGTCCAACTAGTAAAATCCCGCTGATCCAGGCCACCTATGCGAAGCCGTCAGAAAATTGCATGTACGAGAACTCATCCTGGTCCTCGTAGTAGTCCGGCTCCAGCTCCTGAATCGCCTTGCTATCTGCATCTAAGACAGAGTCTGGTAGGTGTTGCAAACATCGTCCCGTAACGTGGGAGTGAGTGATCAACTCAGTGGAATCATAGAGCAAAGATTAACATGTTATTAAATCAATTATGCGATAATAGTAAAGTAAATAATCAGACATTCCTAGATACTGTTATTAATGCAAGTATGAGATGCAGTAATGATGCGTGCACTCACCGACATACTCCCTCATGTGACACCATCTTACGTCCACGAGATGCTTTCTTCCCTCAGTGCTCCACATCTTCTAGGCACATACAGTGCGATATGGATATGATTGTCAAGTTTTTATTAGTCCTTTTGTAACACCCTGAAAATTGGGGGTCGTGTATAAACTCAACTCCCGAGTTCCAGACCGTCACTTATGCAACAAAAATGATTATGGTTCAATGTTGTCTGAGTTAAAGCATTCACATGATTAAAAGTATACCAAAACTGTAATTCATACTCCAGATCCAGTGATAAAAGCAAGCGGAAGAGTAAACAATATATATATCACTGTATGGAAAAATAAAGTAGATCTCGACTGTCACTAAAGTATGAATACATCACTGAGTCTTATATACATGCAAAGAAACAAAATCAAATGTCCAAAATAGTCCCACTGAGGAGTCCCGTCAACCCAGGTCACCTAAGCAAAGCCGTCGTGGTACTGTATGTATGAGAACTCATCCTGGTCCTCATCATAGTCCGGCTCTGCCTCCTGGATCTCTACATCACCTGCATCTAAAACAGGGTCTGGTGGGTGTTGCAAACACCATCCCATAACGTGGGAGTGAGTGATCAACTCAGTGGAATCATAGAGCAAAGATTAGCATGTTCTCAAATCAATCATGCGATAATAGTAAAGCAGTAAATCAGACAATCCTAATACTGTTGTTAATGCAATATGACATGACATGATGGATGCCCTCACCGACGTTCTCCCTCATACGGCACCATCTAACGCCCGTGGCATGCGTGCATCCCGCTCAGTGCTCCACATCTTCTAGGCACATGCAATGTAATGGTGATATGATTGCCAAGTTGTTATTAGTCCATTCAAACAGCAGGATTGGGAAACTAAGGTACTTCCCTTATATCAATCCCAACACAGATCCTGTCTAGGGTCGTCACTCCTAGTAATCTCATACGATGTATATTTTGTAGGTCGCTGCAAGGGCTGCCAGGGCTGTTGCTCGCACTTGTTGCACTGCTCTCCCAGCACCTTATCAATACAGGCCTACTGTACTCTCACTGCTACTGAAGGGTCGTCGCCTCCCGTAGACTCAGAATACGCTCGCGGTCACTACAAAGGACTCGTCGTCTGATCAGTGTAGGCCGACAGCAAGAATATAGTGTCCCATACCACCATAATCTGCTCACGAGATTAGGTGCTCACTGGTCACTATGGGGAGGTTTGTGGCCCCAGTATAGGCCGACAGCTCGACCACGGTGTCCCATACCACCATACTTAGCTCATGAGTCTTCGTGGATCAAGGTACCATGGTTAACAGGGTTTACAGTGGTAAGTTCAGTATCCTAGGTTCAAGTAGTTATGACTCATGCAGGGTGAACATACAACGGCTAGTCGGGTTACTTGACGGGCTTGACTAGCACGATCGCATCTCAAGTCGAATGACATGAAGTGCGTAAAACACCTCGCGTGGCCTAACCACTGCCGCCAACTCCAAAACACGGCTCGCGTTCATCGACGGGTCGTTCGTGTCAAAGATAAGCCAACCATGAAAATTCTCGGTCACCGACTGCCTGGACTAAGTATAGCCCCAAACAATTATGGAATCACATCAGCAATCATATTAGAGTATTGGAAATGAAATACAACCATGTGAGCATGTTAACACATGTTATAACATACAACTTAAGTAAATCTTGAAGCACATGCATTTCATGAATATAATGAAATCATGCATTTAGCTAACATGTAAGAAATCATTTACAAAAGCATATTAATTGAGAAAACAATCTCAAACTAATTCATAACACCATTTAATTCAATACATACTAATACAAGCATTTATACAAACACTTATACTACACACTTAAGTCTACATATAATATGTCGACCCGAAGTGCGCATTTAGGCGAATCTCTTCGCCAAACTAATTATGCACGTATTCCTAACATTCTAATGCGACAATAAACCATGTCAATCACATCAGCAAAATATGAATGAAAATAGTACTTCCTACAAATGACTAAAATGCCCTAAATCTCATATTCTTCACCAGTTTATGAAACAGGAAATGGACAACATGTTGTACATGTCAAACGGCGATGCCGTCGATAATCTACTATTAAACGACATTAAAAGCGTTGGAAACAGTCAATCAAAGCGTCTAAAATCTGCACCTTTTCCCTTATAGGTGAAGTGATTCGAACGGAGCGTATACGCTTTGTCTACGGCGAATAGAGAACCTAATACACAAGTTCTATCAGCTAAGATGCTATGAATCCTAGTAAACCTCAAATTAGCAACTTCTAGGGTATTTTCTTACCTGAAAATACGAAGAAATCACCTGCCAGGTGATCGGAGTGTGTTGCTAAAGCACGTGCAACAGGTAAGGCAACAATAGGAAAATCCTCTCCTACTCTCTCTCACAAACTCTCACCTTTTCTCTCTCCTAAGCTAGGGTTTTTCTCAAATTCGGATGGGAGAGAGGAGTGAGGGTTTCAACCCCTTTTATAAGCATAAAAATGCCCAGAATAGGCTCGGGAACAAAGTTTACTTGATGTATATCCATTTCGGGGCTGTTTCAGTCAAAAAGTACATTTCTGGTGGTCCCCTGGCCAAATGCGGTCGTACTTAAGCTCATGCGTATTGGATCTAGCATACATCAAGTTTTCAGTTCGGCAGGGTTCGCAGATCGCACGTGGCGGTCCAGTTTCAATTCAGCGGTTATCGCACGTAGATTAGGTCTGCAAATCTCATGATATGAAATGAAAATTTTTCCTGATCCGAGGGTGTAATTTGGCTGAATTCTGATGGTCAGAATGCTTAATATTAACGGGTCAAGTCGTGTGCCAGATTTGAATTTCAAATTCCAAATCTGTCCCTATTCACACTCTCTTCAGTCCGGGCTCAATGAAATAACCTGTGGTTATCGGTTGGACTTGATTTTCGAAATGATTGTCAAGTCCAGCTAGGCGGTTCTAACGGTCTAAGATAGCAAGTATCGGACTTTCGACGCGCGGTCTAGATCCAATACAAAGTTTCAAAGTGGTCCAGAGAACAAACCTGCTTAGAGTTTGATCCGAGGTTTTAGAGTATTATAGAGTCATTGGTTCTACTCGATTTGGGTCTTGTAGAACGTATTTAAAGTGATCAGGGACTATTTTCCAGCTACTCTAGCGTTGCGCTAGCTAACTTACACTTATTTTCTAAAGGAATTAATCCTACACGATTTCTGGTCGAGTTGGTACTCGAGTCCAAGTATGGATTTTTCTCGGGCGTTACACCTTTCATACAGCAGTATTGGAAAACTAAGGTACTTCCCTTATATCATTCCCAACATAGATCCTGTCTAGGGTCGTCACTCCTAGTAGTCTCATACGATGATATATTTCTAGGTCGCTGCAAGGGCTGTTAGGGCTGTTGCTCGCACTCGTTGCACCGCTCCCCCTTACCTTATCAATACAGGCCTAGTTGTACTCTTGTTGCTACAGAAGGGTCGTCGCCTCACGTAGACTCAAAATACGCTCGAGGTCACTACAAAGGGCTCGTCACCAATTAGAGTAGGCCGACAGCTCGAATGTAGTGTCCCATACCATCACAATCGGCTCACGAGTCTAAGGTACTCACTGGTCACTACGGGGAGGTTTGTGACCCTAGCGTAGGCCGACAGCTCGACCACGGTGTCCCATACCACCATGCCCGGCTCATGAGTCTTAATGGATCAAGGTACCATGGTTATCAGGGTTTTCACTGGTAAGTTCAGTACCCTAAGTTCAAGCAGTTATGACCAATACAAGGTGAACATACAATGGTCAGTCGGGTTACTTGACGAGCTCAATTAGGACGAGCGCACCTCAGGCTGAACGACATGAAGTGCATAAGCACCTCGTGGGGCCTAACCACTGCCGTCAACCCAAGCACGACTCGGGTTCGTCGACACGTCCTTCGTGGCGAATAGAATCCAACCACGATTTTGAATCTGTTACCGACTATCTGGACTAGAATATAGCCCCAAGCACTTGTAATCTAATTAAATAATCATATGAGAGTGATAAAATGAAGCACTAATAATCCAAGCATGTTAACAACATGTTATAACATACAACATAAGCAAATCAACCAAACGCAAGCATTTCATATATATAAGGAAATCAATTTAATATAACAACATGAAGGAAATCATGTACATCATCATATTAGTTGAGAATCAAATCTCCAAACTAAACTACAATACCATTCACTTAATACTTACTAATACATACTCTTATACAAACACTTAGTCTACACACATTTGTCTACATAGCATATGTCGACCCAACGTGTGCTTTAGGGTGAATCTCTTCGCCAAACAGATCATACACGCCTAACTTGTATAATAACATGAAAAATACTCATGGCAATCATATCGGCAAAATACGGACGTATACAGTATTTTCTACAAATACCTAAAATATCCTAAATCTCATATTCTCCGTACGTAATCGAAATGGAAGACAGAAAACATGTTTTACATGTTAAACAACATCCTTGTCGATAATCTACTATCAAACGACATTGAAAGATTAGAAAACAGGTAACCTAAGCATCTAAAATCCTCACCTTACATCGTAGAAGCGTATCGAATTGAATAGAAACTCTATGCTTCGTCAACGTCGATATGACGACCTAATTCACAAGATAAGTCAGCTACTTCGCTACTTGTATTGATAGAAATCCTAAAACAGGCTAAGGTTAGGGTTTTCTTACCTAGAATGAAGTCAGAATCACTGGAAGAGTGATTAGAACACGATGGCTAAGCACGTGTAGTAGCAGGATCGAGTGACAGGAACTTTCCCTCACAACTTCCACACAATCTCTCTCTTTTCTCTCTTCTCTTTTCTAGGGTTTCTTGAAAATTCATATGGGAGGGATGTGAGAGGGTTTAAGGTCCTTAAATAGGTTAGAAAGTCACCTATTTAGACTTTAAACCAAGGTATACTTGGGTTATAGCCAAATCGGGTCTTTTTCGATCCAAAAGAATATTTCTGGAGGTCCCCTGACCAAATGCGGTCGGACTTAAGCTTATGGATGCTGGATCCTGATCACATTAAGTTTTCAGTTCGATCGGGTTTCCAGATCGCACGTGGCGGACCAGTTTCAGTTTAGCGGTCACTGAGACTCGATCGAGGATTCCAAGTACACTGACCTGAGTGGGAAATATTCCCTAATCCGAGGGTGTATTTAGGTCAGATTTCAATGGTCTGAATGCTTACACTTAACCCGCAAGCGACACGTGTCAGATTTATTTAAATCACATTTAATTTATAAAGAATTCTACTCTTTCTCACACTCCTTGCTCCAGGCTCAATGAAATAGTCCCAGGACATCATTTGAACTTAATTTTCAGGGTGGTAGTCAAGTCCAACTACGCGGTCGTAATGGTCTAAGTTCATTGCTACTGGACTCCCAACGTGCGGTCAGAATCTATTACAAAGTTTCAAAGGGTTCCTGAGAGCAAACGGGTTTAGAGTTTGATCCTAGGTTTCAGGATGTTATAGTGTTAACAATTTCACAAGTTTTGGGTATTGCAGAACGTATTTAAAGCGATCAGTGCTAATTTCATAGCTAATATAACATAACACTAGTTATCTTATGCTTAATTTCTAAAGGAATCAATCCTAAGTGATTTTTGCTTGAGGTGGTACTCGGGTCTCCGTACGGATTTTTCCGAGACGTTACACTAGGATCAATCTTAAAACCTAGTTGCTCTCGGGAGCACATTGAAACTTCGTATCGAACCTGGAATGCGCGTCAAATGTCCGATTACCACAAAACTATACGATTATAACTGCCTTATTGAACTTGACAACCATCTCAGAAATCAAATCCAGATAGTGTCTAAAAACGTACAACTTGAGCCCGGAGTGAAGTGTGTGAGAAACGAGAATATCTTTAGGAAATGAAATGAAACTTAAGTGAATTGAGCTGTTCGCTTGTAGGCCAATTTTAAAGTTTCAGACCATCAGATTCTGAGCCAGCTACACCCTCGGATCAAGAAAAATTTTCAACACATGTCAGTGTACTTGTGGCCCTGATCGAGTACCGGTGACCGTTGAACTAAAGCTGATCCTCCACGGTCGATCCACTGATCCGATCGGACCGAGATCTTAACCTGGCATAGATCCAATGTTAGGAAATTTAACCCAACCGTATGCAGGAAATGAGCCTCCAGGTGGGCCCCGTTCATCAGAAACGGACACCCTTTGGCTATAAGCTAAGTATACCATAGCCCTGGGGCCATTACCATCAGTTCTAGGCCTATATAAGGGCTTTAAACCCACATCTCTCTCTCTCTCTCATACGAATTTCTCCAAACCCTAGGAGAGAGAAGAGAGAAATGGAGAGAAAAGAGTGAGGGGAAGAGAGGGAGAGTGAGAGACTATTGATGGGATCCGGTCCCACCACTCCACGTGCCGATTCATCCTTCCTGTATCGCTACACTGACGATTTAGACTCCTTTCTTAGGTAAAAAATCCTAACCCTAATCTGTTTTAGGTATCCAAATAGATAGATCGGTGAAATAGCTAACCTATTTCATGATTCAGGTAGCTATTGTGCCGTAGACAAAGACGTAGTATTCATACTGAGCTCGATACAAGCATATCGACGAAAGGTGCGGACTATAAATATTTAGGTTATGGTTTTCAAGGCTTTCAATGTCAGCTAATGATTTATGTTTGACTTGATTGCTGTCATATGATCCTAGTTACGATGCTTTGTATATATTATACATATGTGAACTATGTTGAATACAAAGATGCATTCCATGTGTTTGTTAAAATGTCTGAATGA
Organism: Magnolia kwangsiensis; assembly: GCA_037074715.1. Classification (NCBI taxonomy): domain Eukaryota; kingdom Viridiplantae; phylum Streptophyta; class Magnoliopsida; order Magnoliales; family Magnoliaceae; genus Magnolia; species Magnolia kwangsiensis. Next base: position 88,274,628 of record CM073571.1, read on the forward strand.
ATATGAAATTATGATTTGTATTTGTCATGATTGTAAACGTAGAATTCATGGTTGTCATTGGTATTATGATCACTATGTGTGATGATTTTCTATAATATATGCCGTAACTAACCTAGTTCATATATTGGGTAAAGGGTAGCCTAAGTGTTTGATAAAATGTTTGAATGAGTGTGAAATCCTGATTTGTGCTTGTCATGATTTCTAATCTAAGATCCATGTTTATTATATGCTTTATAACATACCTCGTGTAGGAAATTGTTATAGTTCATATCGTAACTAATTTAGGCTATGTATTTAGTAATATGTAGTCTAAGTATTTGATAAAACTCCTGAATGAGTAAGTGTTTGCTAAAATGTATTTAATGAGGCTATTGATATGAGATTCTCAATTACCTTGTCTATGGTTACAGTTTCCTTTATATGATCTATCTTACTACTACGTGATTGATGGATGAATGTCTATATATGATAACATGTACTCTATGTGGTCGTTAAAATGCTTAAATGAGATTTATATTTGAATTGGTTGCTACATGCTGTTTTGACTAGCACAGATGAATGCCTATTGTATTTGAAGTATGATTAGAGCTACGATGTAGTCCAGACAATCGGTAATGGTTTACGAACAGGTCCAAACTGTTTTAGCCACGATGGATACATTCAAGGAATCCGAGTTATGCGCTGATTATCGATAGTGGCTAGGCCACGAGGAGAGCACATGTGCTCCATGTCGATTAATTCAACATACGCTCGTACCAGTCGAGCTTGTCAAGTAACCCAATTGACCCAATGTATGTTCACCATGTATAGACGTTACTGCTTGAACCTAAGATACCAAACTTATCACTGAAAAGTCCGTTTAACCTTGGTACCTCGATCCGCTAAGACTCATGAGCTGGGCATGGTGGTATGGGACACCCTGGTTGAGCTGTCGGCCTATGCTGGGGTGACGAGCCTCCCTGTAGTGACCAGTGAGCAACCCAAACTCGTGAGCTAAATACGGTGGTATGGGATATTGTATTCGAACTGTTGGCCTATGACCAGGTGAAGAGCCTCTAGTAGTGACCTCGAGTATACACTAGAACTATACTAAGGTGACGAGCCTTGCTGTAGTGACCTTGAGTATAAAATAGGCCTACCCTCGCGCAGCCTGATTGTGGTCCCTAGTCGGGTTGGTGACGAGCCTTCGAAAATAGACTGCCAGTTGGTAGGGCGTTGGTGGTAGTGACCACGAGTGTGAATTAAGCCTATGCTGAGGTGACGAGCCTCTCATAGCAACCTATGGTATAAACTCATGAATTTACCTATCGTATGTGATTAACTAGGATTACGACTCTATATGGATTATTGTTTGGGTAAATGAAATAAAGGGAGGTACCTTAGTGTTCCAATCTTGTTGTATGAATATGCTTAATTAAGAACTTAGCTAACATGACCATGCATTACATTACATGGTGCTTTGGTGAGGAAGTGCATAGAGGAAGGGGTGTATGCCGCGATTGTGAGATGATGTCACTGAGGGAGTGTAGGCAAGGGCATGCATCATTATAACATATCATTCCTGCATTAACAAGAATATTTAAGACTTAATTATTGTATTGCATTATCATTATTACTTAACTGAATTGATAATATGTTAACATTTTCTTTATAGTTCCACTAAAATTAGCTTCTCATTCCCACCTGTGGTGGTGTTTTAAAACACCACCCAGACTCTGATTTAGTTGCAGGTTCTGGCGAGGTCTGCGCGATGGAGCCAGTCTTCATAGACGAGGAGTTCTCCTGCGTACAGCTCTTAGGCGGGTCTATGTAGACCTCATGCTGCTTTGATGGGATTACAGGGATACTGGATTACTTGAACATTTACATTTTTTTGGCATTTTGTAAGTTTGAAACAACACTTGTATATATATTCAGCCCTGCTACATGATCATACTCTGGAGGTTATGAAACACGTACCTATACTTTTTTTTATATTAAATTCAATCTCTCGCTTGTAAAATTACATTAACTCTAGAGTATGATATGTTGTTTTAGTATAATCCTACTCATGTTTAAATGCACTAATATGGGCAACATTCAATTATCATTATCTATGTTGCATAAGTAATACGTTGGAACTTGGGAGCTGAGCTTCTGCTCGATCCCCAATTTTCAGGGCATTATAGTGTGTGCTCAAGGTAAGTGCCAAACACATAGATATCAGAATAAGCAAAAATACTGATAATCCCATAAGTCATACAATATCAGAGTAAGCAGAAACATACTTATAAATTCATGAATGCTATCAGCCGTACTAAGGCTATGCGATGCAAAAACGTAAGCAACCAATATCATATACCGAGGATGCAAAGCAATATGCAAATCCTGATGAGTCCAGGATACCGTCAGCTGTATTTAGGCCATATAAATGTAGAAACATGGCAACCCAAAATGCTAAATGAAGCGGATGCAATGCAATATGTGGTGCGAATGAAATGATCAAGCTGGAATGAAGTCGGGATGATAGTATGTAGTATCGCAGGCTATGGGGTCCGTCACAAGGGACTTCTATCCAAACCAGTCTCATACTTAAATTTGGATAGTCATACTCAATGTAGTAAACTCTTGATCTCAGGTTAGTAGCGCACCCCAATCGAAATCCTGGCCATTGTGACGGCACATGTAACAAATAGTTGCGCACCACCAGCTCAAGTCGATAGTGAATGAATGAATGAATGAGTATGCAACTCGTACTTAATAAGTCCTCATATCAGTACGGTTCCTCTCTGGGATCATCACTGGGGTCTAGTACACTCTACATGTAAATCTTCACCCACTGATGCGCGACCATCAAATAGAAGAGACCTCACCATTCGCTTGGCTAGTAGTCAGCCAATATCTACCTGACACATCAATAGCGGACCCATTCATGAGCTGGTCAAACTCAGCCTAGCAATGCCCCCTACTCTCGGGCGAGTAATGCCATAACCCCTCCCAACTGACCATGACATAGTGGGAGACGCAACCTCCTGATATTCGACCCTTATACACTCATATATATCCACTCGTTCTAGACGTTGGGGCGTCTCCTGGCCACGGAGGTTTAAGAATTTTTACCTAGGGACATTTATGGTGCTTGTATGATAGAACCAAATATTTTTGGTGTCCCATTTGGCCATCCATGATATACTTGTAGAGGCTATGACCCTGATATCCCTAGGGCGTACAATAGTCAAAACACACAATGCAAGATGCATGAGTCATATAATCTAGTCATGCATCAATCCTGTGCATATCGTGCGCTCATGTGAGATAACTTCCACCTATCAGGGAGTCTCATAACAACATGCCCAATAACATATGCAATAGTTAACCACATCTCATAACAAACATGTAGATGATGCATATGGGCATATATCATGATGTAAGCTGTCACATACTCATAATCGGTATTAATAATTGACATCAACAATCGGCCTCGATAATGTGGACATTTAACCAACATTACCCCAAGGAATGACCCACGTAGAGCCTAACATATAGTGGACCCATGGCCTCACACAATGGCCTAATATACAATACTTTGGGCCTTACTCAAGAGCTTAATACACATCACAATGGGCCTCTCACATGGGCCTAATATACATCATAATGAGCTTCATCGAATAACCCTCAAATGCATCACAATGGGCCTTATCACATAGACCTCATATTCATCACATTAGGCCTTAAACACAGGCTGAATACACATCTCAATGGGCCTCAAATACGGGTCGTATATACATCACATTGGGCCTCAAACATAAGATGAATACACATCACGATGGATCTCAACTACAGGCTGCATATACATCATACGAGTCTCGACAATCGCCCTCAGCAATCGAAATCGGCCTCGATAATTGACATCGACTAATGGAATCGGCCTTGTTAATCGGACTCGGCCTCGGTAATCAGAATCAACAATCGAAATCAGCCTCGACAATTGGCCAAGACTAACAGAATCAGCCTCGACTAACGGAATCGACCTCGTCAATCGGACTTAGCCTTGACAATCGAAATCGACAATTGGAATCGGCCTCGACAATCATCCTTGACTAACGGAATCGGCCTCGTCAATCGGACTCGGCCTCAACAATCAAAATTAGCCTAACAAGTCCTGAGGGAACGTCACAATGTGGACATCCAACCATCATTGCCCATCAATGTGGACTTTTAACATTATTGCTTCTAAGGGGCGGCCCACATAGGGCTGAACATACAGCGGGTTTATGGCTTCACACAAAGGCCTCATACACAATACAATGGGCCTAATACAATCTTGATGGGCCTCATACAATTATAATGGGCCTTACACAAGGGTCTCATATGAAAGTGCACCTATTACGTGCCTTGGTTTGTCAATTACGTTCTATGTTGAGTCAGTTGGACGACAACACCTAACAAGAAGATCAAGTCAAGCATCTGCCTCATCTGGATGTGTGGAAGCTCACCAAAAGGTAAATCATAGCCTCACATCCCATGTCCCAAAACACCAGGTGATTAAACCCTTAGAAAGAACTAGAATATCTTAGGGTTTATGTGTAAGAAAACTTTTTATCCAAAAGAAAATTTTCTAAGTTTTTCTTACACTATCGATTATATCGATTCCCCTTTCGATATGATCGACCAGCTCTGTCGATGTCCTGGGCATATCAATCGATACAATCGAGTGAGGATAAAAAGCGTCCAGCAATCAAACAATCTTTTGGACGATTTATGGATATATCGACCTTCGAGTCGATATGATCGATATCGAAAATCGATCATATCTGAAGTGGATCGATCGTATCGATAGACTGATTTCCGGTGCCCCTATTTTTTTAAATAAAACTATCAACTGCTTCGATATATCGATGACTGTCCGATTCAATCTGAACTCAAATATCGATCATATCGGGAGTCAATCGATCATATCGACTGTGGGGCGCATGTTCTCTCCAGCATGAATTTCAGGCTGCTTTTAATGTTGATTGGGATGCCTGTCGATAAATCGATATTCATATATCGATCATATCGAGACCAAGTCGATTGGATCGAGTCAGGACATAATTCGTCCAGCAAGCTTACATGTAAAATTTATACAATTTTCGATCCCATCGAATGGTCGCCAATATGATCGATGTATAAATTCTGATGACATCGACTGGTTCCCCAATCATATCTGTGATCCTGAAATTCTTCAAGACTTCTCTCTTATTTTTTAACTGTCGATAGAATCGAACCATCACTCGATGGAATAGGAGTTCGAAATCCGATATCATCGATGTGTGTCTCGATCCCATCAACCAGTTGGCAGAAGGTTTCCAAAAGTGAAATGACAATTAAGTTCTTATCATCGAGAGGTCGGCCGATACAATCGAGAGTATACGCTCGATCATATCGACGACTGATCGATGATATCGAACTCTGTCATAAATATGACCGTTTATATCCGTTGGAACCTTTTACCTATAAATAGAGAGAGTTGTCTTCATTGCTGGGAGAGAAAGAAATGAGTGCTTTAGAGTGTTTTAACCTTCCTATCATTTACCTAAGCCCTTTCTCTCAGGAAGTTCATCCTCCAATCCACCCTCATCATTGATATCTCATAGAGCGGATTGGGAAATGAACTTCCGCATTCAAGGGTCCTTCAGCTACTGCTTTAATGACATATCATTAAGCTGGGATGCCTTGAATGCATAGATGATAGGAACCTCTCTATCTTCCTTATAGGAAAACATTTAGAGAGTGGTAGTCCATCATAACCATGACCTAACCTAAGCCTAGCATATATACATCTTCATGTTGCGGATCAAGGGAGCTGAAGACTCTTCATCAACAAGCAGAAGGTCTTCATCACTGTGCTGAAAGGGACTCATCAACTTATCGGTAAGTACTAAGAGTTCAGAGGACACTTGCGATCATTCTTTTTTAGGATTGGGTTTTAAGTGTTGCTCACCATTTTATGTCCTCAAAGGAGGCCTTCGACGGGAGTGTACGTGCGGGGTGCGTTGTGTGGACCCTTGCTCGTGGAGAGCATAAACATCTGGTTAGGAGTACGCCAGCAAAACTCCAGGGTTAGAGGTGAACCGAGTAGAAATCTCAGGGTGCGTTGTGTGGACCCTTGTCCTGTGTGGGCATAAACATCTGGTTAAGAGTACGCCAGTAAAACTCCAGGGTTTGAGGTGAACCGAGTAGAAACCTCTGTAAAGGTTGAAGGTGAACCTGATTTAAAACCTTAGGTTTGAGGTGAACCATGGGAAACCTCCTTAGTGAAATCTGGTCACTCAAGGGTTGAGTGTGGAAGCCGGGAGTGGAGTAGACAAGTCGTCGAACCACTATAAAATGACTGTGTTTGAGTTTGATATTATCTTTCATTTATGTGATTGCCTTGCATGTATTTATATATGATCACATCCTATGCACACACAGTCATATCCATCACAATCTCATCTATACATTGTTTATCTTTTAAATAGTTTGTGATTGGATCCTCTATCAGGCTTGGAAGCTAGTAGAGTTAAGGTTGAGTAATCCTAATCAATACTCTGTGATAGGATTAGTGTGATAAGGAGCTTTAATAATTTATAAAAACTTTAAAAAGTCCTATTCACCCCCCTCTAGGATATACTGACCTATTCCTACTTCAACTAAAGCAGTCTTCACCGCAATTTCAATTGGTATCAGAGCGGGTCTCTCTTTAAGGGCTTCACCGCCTAGAGAGTGATCTTGACTGAAGTAGAAATATGACAAAAGGAGAGGGCTCGTCTGTCATTAGACCTCCAGTATTTGATGGATCAAACTATGCTTATTGAAAGGCTAGAATGCACTACTTCTTGAGATCTTTAGATCATGAAGTTTGGGATATAGTTGAAAAAGGATATGTGGTACCATCGGAACAAATTGTACTTAAAAATGAAACCACAATCGCTAAACCCAAACTGAATGAGAAGTGGACGGTGTTTGACAAAGAACAGCGAAATGCTGAAGCAAAAGCAATGAACGCCATCTACTGTGCCGTGTCCCAAGACATTTTCAATCAGATAAGTATGTGTGGGACGTCTAAAGAAGCATGAGACTTATTGGAAATAACCCATGAAGGCACAAGCACTATGAAGAGATCTAAACTACAACTCTTAACTTCACAGTTTGAAAATCTCAGGATGGAAGAGCATGAGACATTTATGGAGTTTTTCATTAAATTAAACATCATTTGTAACTCCATGGGTGGATTGGGAGAGAAGGTTCCGGCACCTAAAATATGTAAAAAAATCTTAAGATCCTTACCAGAACGCTTCAATCCCAAGGTAACAACAATTGAGGAGTGTAGGAATATTGATGAGATGAAAGTAGAAGAACTGGTAGGTTCCCTACAAACTTTTGAACTACACTTCACACAACCCCAAAAATCTAAAAACACTGTCCTAAAAACTTCTAAGAAATCAAGACATGAGGACAGTGAGAGCGAAAAAGAAGATGATGATGAGGAAGTGGCTCTGCTAGCACAAAGATTAAGAAGATTCTTTCAAAGGAATCGCGGCCGCCCCTCTAAAGGTAGAAAGGCGGATGACAAACCTTTAGCAGGTAAATTTGGAAAAAGAAACAGAGAACCACAATGTTATGTCTGTCATGAGTATGGACACCTATCTACTGAATGCCCAAACAGAAAAACCAAGGGCAAGGCGATGGCCGCCACATGGGATGATACGGAGGAGTCAAATTCAGAAAATAATGACTCAGGAAGTGATGGAGATCAGAAATCTTTGAAAATTCTTATGATCTCCACCACTCCAATTATTCCCATGGAATCTGAAAGAGAAGAATAACAACAAGACACTGAATCATTTTCATCTGACAATGAGGAAATTGAAAAAGAAGATAGAGAGCAAAATGAATTACAAAACGCTTACAATCAACTCTACATCCATAGCGTTAATATTGTCAAAAGACTTGGAATAGTTGAAAACAAAAAGAAAATGCTGCAAATAGATTTGGATAAAGCTTCAAACATTAATACTCATCTAATCACTGATTTGCAGCAATGCCACTCAGACAATGATAGACTTAAAAGAACTAACAACTCATTAAAATCTGAGTCAAAGAATTAGAGGAACAAGTCAAAAAACTAAATGAGGAAAACCTAATTCTTCAAGATAAAAATTATACACTTCAAAATAATCTAGAAGAACTAGAAAAATTGCCAAAATAAACTGTAAATTTTTCCAGTGGTGAGAAATTAGAAAAACTATTAGGAATGGGAAAATATGGAGAAGACAAAAAGGGATTAGGTTATGGAAAGGCTAGAACAAAAACTAATGCACAACCATTTGGAAAATCTGTTGCATCCAGTAGTAACACCAAACCTATCCCAGCTCATTGCAAAAATAAGGAGTTAGTTTATGAGCTAAATAAAAGAAGTGTGCAATCATCACCACTTGAGATAGTTGACAGGATGGAGAAGCAGTTAAGTCATGTGGATAAATCAAATAAGAAAAATAAATCTACCACAAGTAAAACTTCTATCACAAAGTGGGTGATTAAGGAAAAGACTAATTGCCTTGTTACTCAATCAGATCATTTATCAGGCAATATGGCTAAATGGTACCTGGACAGTGGTTGCTCAAGACACGTCACTGGTGACAAATCTCTTCTGTCAAACTATAAGGATCTTCACAAAGGGATAGTCACCTACGGAGATGGAACCACTGCTGAAGTAATTGGTCAGGGAATTATAGAAGGAATTAATCTGTTTAAGAATGAGAATGCTTTTTGTATAAAAGGATTGGCACATAACTTACTGAGCATCCCTCAAATCTGCGATAATGGGCATGTGGTAAATTTCAACAAAGAAGAATGCGAGATTCTAGATCAATCAGGGAAATCAATTATAAAAGGTCTTCGCACAAATAACCACTGCTACATTATTGAAGTAAAAGGAAGGAGTGATATTGAGAAACGCTGAGAGAGAAGAAGTTAGTCCAGGTTATGCATCAAAATCTGGAGATTTGTTGAAATGATGTAATTTTGTTGAGCCTTCAAAAGAACATCTAAGGTTGGAGACCTTGAAAGTTTTGTATAAGATCATTATCTCATTTATAGTTATAGAACTGGTGCATTTTTTTAAAAATATATAATAGTATGCTAAAAGTAGGAAATATTTGAGTAGCAAATACTTTCAAAACAAGTGATGGTCTTTTTTGATTTCATCGACTGAAGATCGATAATATCGATAGCTGTTCTGAATGTGAAAAGTCATGTGACCATGGATAACATCGACAGCAGTCTCGATAGCATCGATCGACAACCTCTCGATACAATCGATAGGTTGGACGATATGATCGACATTTAAGCGCCCAAATAAAAGACTGATTGAAAATTCTTTTAAAGAGGCTAGCTCTCTGCCCTGATCAGTTCCTCTGGTTGATGTGCGTGAAGTCTAGCTGAAATTTTGACACCTAAGTGATACAAGGAAGATGATTAAAGGAAAAGGTAAGGCTCTCTCATCTGTAAAATCTTCCAAGAATAAGAAAGAAAAATATTCTAGACCCCCTCAAAACTAGTCGGACTGGGAACAAGTCACAATAGTCGATCGTACTATTCTCATGAGTACTGTCAAACTCAATGGGGTGGATCTCATGCTGGAAACCATTGGATAGAAGAATATGTTTGACATGGGCGGGCCATATCAGTTTGAAATGATCCAGCAGTTCTTTAACTGTTGTCATGTTACCCAAGATTACCCACCTTGCATATGTCTGAAATTCATGCAGCACACCAAGTACATTACTCCATCTGTTCTTGGTCATGTTCTAAACATTGAAGTGACTCAAATCCCTGTCACTAGTAGAAATCTAAATGATTTGGGCAGATGGGAGGAAATTACACAAGCACTGTGCCAAGGTAGGACAATTCCTAGAAATAATAGCAATATTCTTTCAGTAAAACACCTAGGAATCTCGTTCCGACTCCTTCACAGTATTTTCAGCACGAATGTGTACCCTTGTGACGTAAATGACACATATCTGAGTCCCATTGCTCTCAACATTCTGTATGATGTCTATCAAGAGATTTCTGTATGCTTACCGACTTTTATATTAGACCAGCTGATCAAGGTAATCAGAAGTGACCATCTTGAATTTCTGCCTTTTCCATCTCTTATCTGCAAGCTCGCACACTGGGCAGGTCTGCCGGAAACAACTGATAAGGTATATCCTGAAGAATGGTTTGACCATGAAGCAGTGCAACAAGTGTATGCTTCTGTCTCATTGGATCCAAAGATCCTTCCACCTGTTGAAGATATTGGTCCCATACTTAATGAAGAAATTCTTTGGGAATCTAATCGAACTCCTGATTATAGTCTTGCTTCTGTCACAAATCATCAACATCATGTGTTTGAGCGGCAACTTTTAAACAATCTCACTAGAATTGATGAGCGTATCCAACACTGCGAACAACGACTATCAGGAATAGAAAATAGGATGAAAGCTCTCCAACACTCTGTGGAGCAGATTCTTGAGCTACTAACATCTGGCAGGCCTTCTATGTATTAGAAAGAGACAGTTTTAGTAGAGCCATGTGTCTAGTCAAAAACATTTGATCTTGCATCCATCTTTGCTTACTTGTTTTGGGTATCCCTACATTTCTGGACAATGAAATCTTTTTGTTGATATGGCTGAACTTAATTCTCATTTTACTGAGATTCTCATTTACTTATACAATGCTTGTGCTGACTGCTTCAATGGATTTATGTTCTGTGGTATCATTGATGTATGCTTTACAAAATTTTTATTTATATACATCTATCTCTCTATGTTTCTCCCATATGCTTCAATCTTTAGTCAATATCATGTCTTATACCTTTGCCAATGTCTGACAAAAAGGGGGAGAACAATTCAAAACACCCTGAGCGAAAATTGTATATCTTTATTGCAGGTGTTAGGGGGAGTAGCCACAACAAGAAAGGGGGAGTTTTTGAATTAAGGGGGAGAATTTGTTTGTTGTGTACATGGGTGTTTAGAATTTATAAAATTGTGTTAATACATGTACACAAAATTTAGGATGTATCTATTTAGATATGTTCCTAGGGTGTTTTGGAGATTTTGTCACTTAATTGACAAAGGGGGAGATTGAAAGTGCACCTATTACGTGCCCTGGTTTGTCAATTACGTTGTATGTTGAGTCAGTCGGACGACAACACCTAATAAGAAGATTAAGTCAAGCGTCTGTCTCATCTGGATGTGTGGAAGCTCACCAAAAGGTAAATCATACCCTCACATCCCATGTCCCAAAAAATCAGGTGATTAAACCCTTAAAAAGAACTAGAATATCTTAGGGTTTATATGTAAGAAAACTTTTTATCTAAAAGAAAATTTTTTAAGTTTTTCTTACACTGTCGATTATATCGATTCCCCTTTCGATATGATCGACCAGCTTTATCGATGTCCTCGGCATATCAATCGATACAATCGAGTGAGGACAAAAAGCGTCCAGCAATCAAACAATCTTCTAGACGATTTATCGATATATTGACCTTCGAGTCGATATGATCGATATTCGAAAATCGATTATATATGAAGTGGATCGATCGTATCGACAGACTGCTTTCCGACACCCCTATTTTTCTAAAGAAAACTATCAACTGCTTCGATATATCGATGACTGTCCGATTCAATCTGAACTCAAATATTGATCATATTGGGAGTCAGTCGATCATATTGACTGTGGGGCGCATGTTCTCTCCAGCATGAATTTCAGGTTGCTTTTAATATTGATCGGGGTGCCTGTCGATAAATCGATATTCATATATCGATCATATCGAGACCAAGTCGATTGGATCGAGTTAGGACATAATTCATCCAGCAAGCTTACATGTAAAATCTATACGATTTTCGATCCCATCGAATAGTCGCCGATATGATCGATGTACAAATTTCGATGACAGAGACTGGTTCCCCGATCATATCTGTGATCCTGAAATTCTTTAAGACTTCTCTCTTATTTTTCAACTGTCGATAGAATCGAACCATCACTCGATGGAATCAGAGTTCAAAATCTGATATCATCGATGTGTGTCTCGATCCCATTGACCAGTTGGCAGAAGATTTCCAAAAGTAAAATGACAATTGAGTTCTTATCATCGAGAGGTCGGCCAATACAATCGAGAGTATACGCTCGATCATATCGACGACTGATCGATGATATCAAACTCTATCATCAATATGACCGTTTATATCCGTTGGAACCTTTTGCCTATAAATAGAGAGAGTTGTCTTCATTGCTGGGAGAGAAAGAAGAGAGTGCTTTAGAGTGTTTTAACCTTCCTATCATTTACCTAAGCCCTTTCTCTCAGGAAGTTCATCCTCCAATCCACCCTCATCATTGATATCTAATAGAGCGGATTGGGGAATGAACTTCCGCATTCAAGGGTCCTTCAGCTACTGCTTTAATGACATATCATTAAGCTGGGATGCCTTGAATGCATAGATGATGGGAACCTCTCTATCTTCCTTATAGGAAAACCTTTAGAGAGTGGTAGTCCATTATAACCTTGACCCAACCTAAGCCTAACATATATACATCTTCATGTTACGGATCAAGGGAGCTGAAGACTCTTTATCAACAAGTAGAAGGTCTTCATCACTGTGCTGAAAGGGACTCATCAACTTATCTGTAAGTACTAAGAGTCCAGAGGACACTTACGATCATTCCTTTTTAGGATTGGGTTTTAAGTGTTGCTCACCATTTGAAGTCCTCAAAGGAGGCCTCCAACAGGAGTGTACGTGCGGGGTACGTTGTGTGGACCCTTGCTCTGTGGAGAGCATAAATATCTGGTTAGGAGTACGCCAGCAAAACTCCAGGGTTAGAGGTGAACCGAATAGAAACCTCAGGGTGCGTTGTGTGGACCCTTGTCCTATGTGGGCATAAACATCTAGTTAGGAGTACGCCAGCAAAACTCCAGGGTTTGAGGTGAACCGAGTAGAAACCTCTGTAAAGGTTGAAGGTGAACCTGATTTAAAACCTTAGGTTTGAGGTGAACCATGGGAAACCTCCTTCGTGAAATTCGGTCACTCAAGGGTTGAGTGTGGAAGCCGGGAGTGGAGTAGACAAGTCGTATAAAATGACTGTGTTTGAGTTTGATATTATCTTTCATTTATGTGATTGCCTTGCATGTATTTATATATGATCACATCCTATGCACACACAGTCATATCCATCACAATCTCATCTATACATTGTTTGTCTTTTAAATAGTTTGTGATTGGATCCTCTATCAGGCTTGGAAGCTAGTAGAGTTAAGGTTGAGTAATCCTAATCAATACTCTGTGATAGGATTAGTGTGATAAGGAACTTTAATAATTTATAAAAACTTTAAAAAGTCCTATTCACCCCTCTCTAGGATATACTGACCTATTCCTACTTCAACTAAAGCGGTCTTCACCGTAATTTCATCATACATCACAATGGGTTGCGTCACATGGGCCTAGTACACATCACATGGGCATATGCACATTACAATGGACCGCATCACGGTGGGCCACATACGATCTCGATGGGCCACATGCCATGGGCCTCAAATATATCATAAAGGGCTTCATTAATAGGCCATAAATACATCACTTTGGGATACATTCATGGGCCTCATATAGGTCACATTGGGCATCATACTTGGGCCATATAAACATCACATTGGGCCTCACCACATGGGTCATGAATACATCACTTTGGGCCTCATTAATGGGCCACAAATATACCACATCGAGTCCCATCATATGGGTGGCAAATACATCATTGTGGGCTGCACAAATGGATGACATAGATAAACAATACATACAACACAGTGGGCCGCACGAATTGACGATATAGATATACAATACATACATCATGGTGGGCTGCATACACGGAACTAATATACATCACCGAGGGTCATGACCCATAGGCCTCAAATACATCACAATGGGTTACGACCCATGGGCCTCAATATACATAATAGGTGGGCCCTGCACATGGTCTCAAATACATAACAATGTGGGCCCTACACATGGGTCTCATACATTAAGTGAGTCACATCATATGGGCCTTATACATCACATCAGGCCTCATCATATGGGCCTCAAACACATTACAATGGGCCTCATTCCTTGGGCCCAATATACATCAAGGTGGGCCTTAATGGATGGGCCACAAATACATTAAGGTGGGCCTCATACACATGGCCCTCAAATGCTCAATAGGTGGGCCCCGTGTAGGCAATAAATGGGTCTGATGGGGCAGCCCATGGTCCAGAAAATCAGGTGGACAGTGTGTACACAGCACACACATCATGGTGGACTGCATAATACAATGGGTGGACAACATCAGTATACAATATATTCAGTAAGGTGGGCCATCATTGGATGGTCATCCCACCTGCTGCTGGCCCAGTTTGAGCGCCCAAGCAGTTGGACAGCCTGGATGAAGTACATACCTATGGTGGGCCACAAAATGGATGGCTGGCGAGGATGAAACACGTGCATCATGATCGGTCCACACAGCTCTAAAAACGGTGGTCCCCATTGTCCAGATGGACGGTGGGATGAAGTACATAAATCATGGTGAGCCACAGATGATCGACGTTGATAAAACACATGCATCATTGCCAGGGCCCACCGTCCAATCCCTACTGGACGGTGCTAGGAAAATACATAAATCATGGTGGGCTCCACCATCTGGATAGCCAGACTGATGGATGTTTTGGGTGTACCACATACCTTAGGATGCCATAGATGGATGGCGTGGCACACTGATACATTATGGTGGCCCTTGTACAACCCGTCCATATGGACGGTGCTGATACAACACATGCCCCACACGTGGGGCCCATATAACTATGCCGACATCAGCAAGCAGTAGCAAAGATGGACGGTATGGCTGTAACACATACCTCATGGCTCGCCCCACTGTCCACGTGGACGGTGGGGATATATAATACATTTTAGGGTGGGCCCCACCCTCACACGTGCATCATGTGTGGGGTGGGTCCCGCATCCTACAAATAGATGGACGACATGTGTATATATATATAATACATCAGGGTGGGCCTTACACCACATCGTCCAGATGGACGGTGTGAAAGTAGAATGCATGCATCAAGGTGGGCCCCACCTCCACACGTATCACACGTGTGGAGTGGGTCCACGGTCCTGCCAAGGAAAAACGGGTGGACGATGTTGATAAAACACATATGCCATGTAAGGTGGGGCCCTCAAACTCAATGAGGTCGGTGCATCTGCCATACAGCTAGAAAAATGGATGGTTGGGGTTAACAGATACATCATGGTGGGTCCCACCAGCCCACACATGTCACACGTGTGAGGTGGGCCCCACATGCGTCCAAATTGACAGAAAGTTTAGATAAAACACATACATCATCGTAGAATCCCACAATCACATCTAGACATTGGACGACTAGGATCAAACAGATGGATGGGTCGGGTAATACACATACCTCATGACCCACGAAACTTACTAACATTGTACATCAGCTATATAACTGGTGTGCGGTAACCAGCCAATCCAGCCCCTCTAACAAGTGGGTCCCATGCTGTATCAAGCTGTTATTTATATTTCCCTTCATCTGGGCCTGTCCAAAATGGATAGCCTGGATGTAACAAGTGGGTCTCACCGTCTAGATCTAATGGACGGTGTGGATCCACACGTTCATCAGGTGGGCCGCAATAGGAAAGAGAGAGAGAAAGAGATCAGAGTAGAAGAGGGACCCGCCACTATGGGCCCCTCTATACAATGCATACATCAATGTGGGTCCCACCACAAGTGGGCCCTCAAATCTTCAAAATTAACGAATAAAATCACCCACCTAAGGATCTTCTCTTCCTTCTTCTGCCTATGGCCTCTAGAGCTCTAATGGATGGACTTCAACGGTTGATATCGATCATGGAGGGTGGGATTGGATGGTAGGAAGGTGGGCCACACCAAGCTCTTTCTCAAGGAGAGCTTGGACGTCCACCTCCCATGGTTGCTTGGGAGAATGAGAGAGAGAGAGAGAGGGATGATGGAGTAACATGAGAGTAAGGTGCTTGTTGACTTTAGGGTACTTGTGTAAGAGAGAGGTAAGGCTAGGGTATGGGTTTCTTGTACTTGACTTTGATTGATGGATTGATGAGACATTTGATGTGATTAATGGTACATTCTCTTGAGATTTGTAACGCTGGGCATTTTCCTCGAACTAAATGCGGGCCCACATCTCATGGTCCAGGTATCATCTCGACGCGTTATACGTGGCGATGGCGATGGCGCGGTCGCTAGGGTATAAGTCTCAAGTTGAGCCGACTCTAGAATACGGAATATGATGCAGGGTCATGCGCAATTGCCAATTACATATCGTGAGTTGCCTGAATTTGACCGGGAGGACTGTGGAAGCCTATGGAACAGTACGGGCTAGGATACGGGCCTCACAAAATTTCTCTTCGGAGGATGGCTGGTGACATAAACTCTCTGAGAAAATGAAATGCGAGGGGATTCAAAGGGAAGCAGAGAACGATCTTTATAGCATTAGTCAGTCGGTTATAATCATTATAGACAACTATATCTAAAGTTGAAATGACGTGATGTCGAGCCCTGCTGCATACATGACAGTTAATCATTTGTCTGAACTAACACCCTCCGAGCCATGCGCCGCCAGCACTGAATGACATTCAATGCGCAGACGACCCTCCACCTCTCAATGACCATCCGGCAGTGCCTTACTCATCCAAATGATTCGATCCCCAACCGTTGCCACGTGCTCATCAATCATAAGCTCGTTCCAAAAGGCTGTCGCCGTAGTACAACGCCTTGATAACAGAGAGCAGTGATTATTGTTGTTCGTTTCCACCTTGTCGACTTATCATCTTGGAGGGAGCGGCGGTCCACCTCCTGAGTGATTTACTCCTTAAGTCCAAACGAGTTCGAACTTAAGGAGTAGGGGGCATCTGTTATAGAAAAAATTGGATTTACTAGGAGTGAGGCTGACCTGGAACAACCACATCGGTACTTAGCTAATCTGAGCGATATTCAGGGGTTTGCTTGACCAAATGAGTAGATGTATCAAATTGTAACGCCCGGAAAAAATCCGTACTTGGACTCGAGTACCAACTCGACCAGAAATCGCGTAGGATTAATTCCTATGGAAAACATGAGTAAGTTAGCTAGTGCAACGCTAGAGTAGTTGGAAAATAGTCCTTGATCACTTTAAATATGTTCTACAAGACCCAAATCAAGTAAAACTAATGACTCTATAATACTCTATAACCTTGGATCAAACTCTAAGTAGGTTTGTTCTCTGGACCACTTTGAAATTTTGTATTGGATCTAGATCGCGCGTTGAAAGTCCGATACGTACTATCTTAGACCGTTAGAACCGCCTAGCTGGACTTGACAATCATTTCGAAAATCAAGTCCAACCGATAATCACAGGCTATTTCATTGAGCCCGGACTGAAGAGAGTGCGAATAGGGATAGATTTGGAATTTGAAATTCAAATCTGGCACACGACTTGACGTGTCAGTATTAAGCGTTTTGACCTTCAGAATTCAGCCAGATTACACCCTCGGATCAGGAAAAATTTCTATTTCATATCATGAGACTTGCAGGCTTGATCTACGTGCGGTGACCGCTGAACTGAAACTGGACCGCCACGTGCGATCTACGAACCTTGCCGGACTGAAAACTTGATGCGTGCTAGATCCTGTATGCATGAGCTTAAGTTTGATCACGTTCGGCCAGGGGACCACCAGAAATGTACTTTTGGACCGAAACAGCCCTGATTTGGATATGCCCTAAGTGAACTTTGTTCCTGAGCCTATTTTGGGCATTTTTGAGCTTATAAAAGGGGTTGAAACCCTCACTCCTCTCTCCCATCCGAATTTGAGAGAAACCCTAGATTGGGAGAGAGAAAAGGTGAGAGTTTGTGAGAGAGGGTAGGAGAGAATTTTCCTGCCTTTGTGCTACCTGTTGCACGTACTTCAGCAACCCACCTCAATCACCTGGCCGATGATTTCTCTGCCTTTTCAGGTAAGAAATAACCCTAATAAGTTGCTGATTTGGCATTCGTTCCGTTTCATAGCATGTAAACTGATATAACTCATAAATTAGGTTCTCTATTCGCCGTAGATGAAGCGTATACGCTCCGTTCGAATTCACACGTTTACAAGAGATAAGGTACAGATTTTAGACTCTTTGATTGACTGTTTACAACGCTTTCAATGTCATTTAATAGTAGATTATCGACGGCATCGCTGTTTGATATGTACAACATGCTATCCGTTTTCTGTTTTGTAAACCAACGAAGAATATGAGATTTAGGGTATTTTAGTCATTTGTAGGAAGTACTGATTTCATTCATATTTTGCTGATGTGATTGACATGGTTTATTATCGCATTAGAATGTTAGGAATGCGTGCATAATTATTTTGGCAAAGAGATTCGCCTAAATGCACACTTCGGGTCGACATACTATATGTAGACTTAAGTGTGTAGTGTAAGTGTTTGTATAAATGCTTGTATTAGTATGTATTGAATTAAATGGTGTTATGGATTAGTTTGAGATTGATTTCTCAATTAATATACTGATGTGAATGATTTCTTGCATGTTAGTTATATGCATGATTTCGTTACATGTATGGAATGCATGTGTTGGAAGATTTGCCTAAGTTGTATGTTATAACATGTGTTAACATGCTCACATGGTTGTATTTCAATTCCAATACTCTCATATGATTTGCTGATGTGATTCCATAATTGTTTGGGACTATACTTAGTCCAGGCAGTCGGTAACCAAGTGAATTTGTGGTTAGCTTATCTTGGCCACGAACGACGCGTCGCTGAACGCGAGCCGTGTTTTGGAGTTGGCGGCAGTGGTTAGGCCACGCGAAGTGTTTTACGCACTTCATGTCGTTCGACTTGAGATGCGATCGCGCTAGTCGAGCCCGTCAAGTAACCCGACTGGCCGATGTATGTTCACCCTGCATGAGTCATAACTGCTTGAACCTAGGGTACTGAACTTACCATTGTAAACCCTGTTAACCATGGTACCTTGATCGACGAAGACTCATGAGCCGGGCATGGTGGTATGGGACACCGTGGTCGAGCTGTCGGCCTACGCTGGGGCCACAAACCTCCCCGTAGTGACCAGTGAGCTCCTAGTCTCGTGAGAAGATTATGGTGGTATGAGACACTGTATTCTTGCTGTCGGCCTACACTGATCAGGCGACGAGTCCTTTGTAGTGACCGCGAGCGTATTCTGAGTCTACGGGAGGTGACGACCCTTCAGTAGCAGTAGAGTACAGTAGGCCTGTATTGATAAGGTGATGGGGGAGTGGTGCAACGAGTGCGTGCAACAGCCCTGGCAGCCCTTGCAGCGACCTACAAAATATACCTCGTATGAGATTACTAGGAGTGACGACCCTAGACAGGATCTGTGTTGGGATTGATATAAGGGAAGTACCTTAGTTTCCCAATCCTGCTGTTTGAATGGACTAATAACAACTCGGAAATCATATCACCATACCATTACATGTGCCTGGAAGATGTGGAGCACTTGAGGGTCGATTGTATGCCGCGGTCGTAAGATGGTGCCGTATGAGGGAGATCGTCGGTGAGGGCATACATCACGTCATGTCATATTGCATTAACAACAGTATTAGGATTGTCTGATTTACTGCTTTACTATTATCGCGTGATTGATTTGTGAACATGCTAATCTTTGCTCTATGATTCCACTGAGTTGATCACTCATTCCCACGTTACAGGATGGTGTTTGCAACACCCAGCAGACCCTGTTTTAGATGCAGGTGATGCTGAGATCTAGGAGGAAGAGCTAGACTTTGATGAGGACCAGGACGAGTTCTCATACATACAGTACCATGATGGCTTTTCTTAGGCGACCTGGGTCGATGGGACTTCTTAGTGGGACTCTTTTGGACATTTATTTCTGTCATTTACATGTATATGAGACTCAGTGATGTATTCATACTTTAGTGACAGTCGAGATCTACTTTGTTTTTCCATACAGTGACATATATATTCTTTAGTCTTCCGCTTGCTTTTATCACTGGATCTGGAGTATGAATTGCAGTTTTGGTATACTTTTACTCATGTGAATGCTTTAACTCAGATAACATTGAATCATAATCATTTTTGTTGCATAAATGACGGTCTGGAACTCGGGAGTTGAGTTTATACACGACCCCCGATTTTCAAGGTGTTACACAAATACTTCGAAAGGAGCAATGGCGACAATATGGACCACCGAGCCATGGCTACTATGCATGGGCTTGAACCACCGACCCATGGTTGCTATGCATGGGCTTCGATCATCTGAGCTTGTCTTGATTTAACCCCATAATGCACGATAAGATCAGCCATTACTCCACGTTCATAGGGTAACTGACAATATCAGTGGGCGCATGTTCTTCGCCTAGGGGAGGAGATCGTACTGAGATTGTCAGAAGAGATCAGTCGAACTAAAAGATATAAATATGGGACTCGTACAAAGGAGCAGGTACGTGATATCTCACACCCTAAGCCCAAGCTACACTACTTAGACCCAGATTCATAGCCTGACTTTGGCATCGAAGGGTCCCTTGCTCTAGCCAGGGTCTCCTTTGTCCTTCTCCTGTGCAGGCTTACAGGGCTCGGCGCGAGCACTCGGAGCTCGGCAAGGGTGAACCAGATTTTTGCATCAACAATAACTAACACTACTTGGATGAAATTTGTGCATCATCATAGTTTTCACATTTATGTACTTCTATTTTGTTGATGAGTTGTTGTAGCAAGAATATTACAGATCATTTTACAGGTTTTAAATAGAGATTTGAGTAGTAGTCTTTAGATTTTGTTTACAATGCTACTTGGCTTGTTTGAAGTGATTGATGAGAGAGTTTAAATACACACGGGACTAAGTTGCTCATCAATTGGGGGTGCATACAATGAACAACCTATATTGAAGGTTGGTCCCCACATTTTGAACAATCTACAATAAAGGTGAGACCTAATGGATGGCCCACATCAAAATGTGGCCCCATATGGACTATCCACACCAAGTGGCTCCAGATGATGGATGGTCCATAACAATGGTGGGACCTACACGATGCATGGTGGACATCAAATGTGGGCCTACATGATGAACGACCCATATTGTCAGACCCAAAACTCGGGAACTAAGCTCGCAAAATTCTCGGCCACCTAATTCAGTGCCGACAGCCTTCGTAGTACCCCATTCTCAGCTTCTAGCTCTCATGCACCAGGTTCCGATCCTAGGATCCTATAAGGAGGATTTTCAGGGTGAATTTTTTTTATAAAGGAGCATAATCACAAGTGTACCCAAGTTACCAAAACATTATCACCACATATCCACTAATATAATATTTGAGTACAATGCTAAAAGGGAAATACACCATATAACAAAAGTTTAAAAGATCGGGCATATGCTCCTGCCTCAATGCTGCTACGGTCTAGTTTAACCTATATGTAATGAACGTGCATAAGCTTACTACGAAGCTTAGAGAGTGTGTGCGTGTGCGCATAATGCATGTGCCAAGCATACAAATGTCAAAGTAAGTGGAAATACTGGAAGGCTAAACTAGCAAGTCAATAAATGATGTTAGCCATACCAAGGCTATGCAAGTCATATGCTAGAGATGCAACGCAAGCATGCCAATCATCAACTAGTCCACGTATCAATACAGTTTGTCATTGGACACATCACCGGCGTCTAGTACACTCCAACACTGGCTACCGCCCCATCGTGTGCATGACAAAGTGAGTGAAAGAGACCTCACTATCCTCCTTGCCAGTGGTATGCCAATGCCCACCCAGCTCATCGATAGCGGGCACATTTACGAGCTGATCAAATTTAACCTAGCTTATAGCTCCCTACCCCTGGGATAGATAAGGCCACACCCCTTTTCAACTGACCATGACACAATGGGAGACGTGGCCTATTGGTATTCGATACTCGGGCGCTCATGTTATCCACTCGGTCTCGACATTGAAGCATCCTACTGGTACCATAAGGGTTTAGAGACTTTCACCTAAGGATATCCATGATACCCTAATGCTAGAACATATATTTTTTATATCCAATCTGGCCATCCATGATATGCTTGTGAAGGCCATAACCCAAATGTCGTTAGGGCATAAAGTGATCGTAACATACAAGATGAGAAATGCATGAGTCATACCATCCAAGTCATGCATCAAACTTGCATATACCACGCGATCATGTGGAACAACCGTATCTCATATGGGGTCCCTTAAGTATCTCAACCCAATGGCATATGCTATGATCAATCACCACCTACAACATGCATACAAATGATGCGTATGGGCATATGTCTGGGCATGATTTCATTATACTAAGTATGTTCTTAGTGTGTCCTATCAAGCCATGTACACTAGCATGTTATCAGACATGTCAGACAATAATCAGCCTTAATCGGGACATCATTTACAGAGAGTGAAAATTGAATGACATGCCCCACTAGAAATATAAAAGTCTATGCGGTATGACCCACGTTAAACTAACATTAGCTTCTCATATAGCCTACAAGGCATGAATAGAATATATATATAACAAGGTGAGGTCCACTGGGAGTGACCCGGATGGACACCCACATGTACAACATATGTGTCACTAGGCTAACAATCCATTTGGGTACATGGCCCACTAATGATGTTCCAAAATAATCAGATTATCAATGACATCACTATAATTACTTTAGTAGAATGATCTGCACCGTCTAATCATTACTAATGTAAAATGACAGTTACAGATCATTGCTTAGTCAGTAGCATATGATTATATGCTCATGGCCCATCTGAGTCTTGGGACTTCATTAGTTCAAGAAAAATATATGCCTAAATGGATTTATTAAAAATATAGTTTCAACATTCACATGTCAACTAATTTAAGGATTTGAATTAAAGATGCCAAATATAACCAAAGACCTAAGGGATCTCGATTCCAAAGATTCCTAAGTCCAAGGGATCCCAAAAACTAGGGATTCTCAAGTCCAAGGGATCCCAAAACCAAGAAATCTTAAGTCCAAGAGGTTTCTACCCCCACATTACCCTATGGTACGGCCCATCTGAGATCTGGATCAACCTGAGTTTTGGGCCCATGGCCTAACATGGTATGATAAGACGGATGAACGAAGTGGATATGATACATACATCATGTAGGGTCCCATGTGGGGGGCAGCCTAAGGGATGCTCCCTCCCTTACGTCACTGGGCAAAACTACCCAGTAACACATTTATTTTTTATTTTTTTATTTTTTATGCACCATCAGTGCCAGTCTCATGTGGATTTTCTACTCTGTTCACTGCATAGTCCATCTCAAGTGGGTCTAATGGGCCTTGATTTGGGTTGATTTGGATGAACAGTGACTCCAAAGTGGGCCTTGGAAGATTTCAACAACAATAGTTTGTTTCTCTCATTGCAGCCCACTTGAGACCCAAAATCTATCTCATCTTTTAGCCCAAGGCCTAAAATGATCTTGTAAAGACGGTGGATGGTGTGGATTCAATATAAACATCAGAGAAGGGTCCTACCTATGAGACCCAAAATTGGCCAAGAATGAGTTAACTATCGTGTGCATGGCATTCATGCATTTTTACATGTTATTATTATATTCGTTATATGTTTTGAATACACAATTAGTGTGGGCCTTAAGTGGATAATCTAATCCGTTCACTAGCCACCTCGAATGAGGTCAAATAGACTCTGACTAGGACTGGTTTGGATGATCAAGGAATCCAAAGTGGGCCCTAGAAGGTTTTGATAGATGGGCATTGTTCCCATTAGTATGGCCCACTGTAGACTCAGATTTGCCTCAAAATTTAGCACATGGCCTAAAATTATATGTAAAAGATGTTGAACGGTGTGGATTAAACAAATTCATCATGGTGGGGTCCACATGTGGCTGGTCCCCTCGCCATCACTTGGCAATACGTCCAGTGACATGCTTTTTTTTTCTTGTCTCTCTTTCTTCCTTTATTTTTATTTTATTCTACTATTTGGGGGTCCACTAGTGGATAATCCATTCCGTCCATTATATCGATCAACTCTCTATGGAGCAAAGGAGTCTAATGATGGATAGGTCCACCACTTATACACACAACAGTAGGCCTTAGAAAGTTCCAACAATGGAAATTTGTTTCCCTTGGCGTGGTCCACTATGAACTCAGATTTGTCTCATTTTTTGTCTCATAGCCTAAAATGATATGGAGAAGGTGGTGAACGGTATGGATTAAACAAATACATTAAGGCGGGTTCATGGTTGGGATGCCCCCACCCCGCGTCCATATGGTTGACGTGAGGGGTGCTCCCACTACCACCATTGGTTGTGGTGTGGTCTACCAGATGGTTGGATTGGGTAGATTTTTGGGCTCCACGGCTAAATTGAGCCAACAGATGGATGAATGGTGTGGACCTAAGAAATACATCAATATGGGTCCCACGAGTGAAAACTTACTTCAAACCTCCCATGCAAAAAGTAAGAAATGACGTGGGTAACCCAACCCCTTAGCATTTGTGGTATGGCCCACCTGGGATTCAGATTAGCTTCATTTTTAGCTTAATGCCTAAAATGAGAAGGAAAATCAGATGGACAGCGTGGATGATATATATAGACATCATGATGGGGCCCACGAGATAAGCCCACATGGTGGCAGAGATGGAGACATGTCTCTTAACATTGTCGTGTCCATGGAAATGGTGCCACTACCCCTGTCCCTGTTTTGTGTTTTAAGGGTGAGGTAGGGCCCACTTAGGAAATCTACTCTAACCATTTGAATGTCCAACTCATGGTGGGGCTAAGAAGCTTTGGGTCACATCCATTTTTAGTGTATTTTCAACATCCAAGTGTGCTTACATAATCAATTAGTTTAAAAAGAAAATAAATATCACAATGGGCCACCCAAGGTGGTCTATGCTATGATAACGTGTGGCACACGCTCTCCAATGGTGTGGCCTACTTGTGGGTTCCACAACTCCATGAGAATAAGAAAATAAAGGGAAATGAAGGAAAATAGATCTGCCCATCGGGGTGGCTCCTGCCACTATGGGGTCCACCACATACTCAATACATGACCAAGGTGGGTCCCACCCTTATTGTAAGTGCTATGGTTTTATACTCCTTTGGTTGTCAAATTTTGTGGTGCCAAAACATCAACCTGTGTCTTATCCAGCATGAGGAGATATACATGTTTAAGACACTGCATCACAATGTTACAAGTTGAGAATGAAGCTCGACTTCAAGAAATGCAAGGTTTGCAAGGTCGACTATGCTGTTCACTCCTGTAAACTTCAATCAGAGTCTTTCAAAAGTGCTACAGTAAAAGACAAGTGCTGCTCAAGACTCAAGTACAGTTCAAGAATGAGTACAACTCATGATGAAGTTCTCAAGTTCTAGAAGATCTCAAGTTTAAGTTACATCAAGAGAAGAGATCTCAAGCTTTATAATCTTTAAAGGTCATACATCGTCTGTAGAAATGAAGTTTCAATGTTCGTACTTCATGACCCAGGTATGAAAGACCTTAGATTGACCTTAGGGCAGGTCATTTCAGATACATAATTTAATTACTTCTTTTTATAAGTGTTGTAGTCTGTTCTAAGACTAGTCCTGGACTTTGTTCGACTAGTCCTAGCACCATCTCGACTAGTCTAAGATATTTCAGGACCAGTCCTAAGTTTGTTGTAAATTTTTAAAATTTTTGGTTGTGCTACGACCAGTCTTAGAAACTGTTTGACGAGTCCTGGATCTACGACTCAAAGTCCTGCAACTAAATCTGGTGCCTCACGACCAGTTATAGGGTTCGTACGACCAGTCGTAGACAGCCTATGACCAGTCGTAGACTGCCTTCGACCAGTTGTGGAATAGTTTTATCTGATTGCGCTCAAAAGTTTATTAATCTGTTTCTCCTATGACCAGTCGTAGTGTCCACAAGACTAGTCAAAGGTGCGATTTCTGTAGCTATAAATAGACAACGAATTTCAAAGATTGGTAACTTAATTCAAGAAAAATCAAGGGACCACTCTGAGATACGTTTATGTTTATTTTAAGCTACATTGTGCACATTTAATATTCTCTTTTGTTAGCTTTATAGATTTGATTTTGTTTCTACATTCTAATCTTAATTGAAAAGAGGAATTATGATATTCCTTCTTCTTGAAATCAAAATCAAATAGACCTAAGCCCAACTGGTTTAATTTAAAATCAATCTAGAACCTATAACCATTTTAAAGTGACTATTGGACATTGAACTTCTACATTCGAACTTCTACTTCGATTGGTTCTTCCGGGCTGCTACAAAAGGAGAAATCTAGGTATTTTACTTTATTGTAAATTCCAGTCTTTTTGGTTTTTATTTGAGATTAAGCCGGAAAAATCTCATTATGTTGGTTATCTGAGGAGAGCTAGAAAACTCAGAAGTGGGGTTGTTTTTTTAATTGTGTAAGACCATTAGAATGACACAATTGTAAAGGTTTTAGGTGAACCTGAGAAACCTATTTTGATAGTGAACACTAATATCCCCTGTGTGAGGATAGTAGGAGTGGAGTAGGAAGTTGTATGACTGTTGTTTAACAGTTGGTGAACACACAGGCGAACCACTATAACTCTTTGTGTTTTGTGGATGTGTGTTTGATTTTTCTATCTTTAATCATTTAGAATTCTGGGATGTATATGTGAATGTGAATGTTGTAATATTTACATTTCAAGCATTGTGGAGAATGTTGTAATAATTTAGATTTACATTATTGTAATTTATTTCAATTCCTTACTATTTATTTATTCCTCTTCAGTTTGAGTTTTTGATACAAAGACCTTTCTAGAAAAAAGGTTGTCATACCATAAACCCTTGGTTTTTATGGTGTAAGGTTGTCCTTAGAACAACATTTGTATCAACCTCAATACTTATTTATTGAGGTTGCTTTTCATTTCAGCATTGTGAATTGATTTTCTGTATTTGGCTATCTTATTCTTTAATTTCGTTGTTATTATTTTAAATTTGGCGTTGTCCTATTCACCCCCCCTCTAGGACTTATAGCTAGGCCTTTTCAAGTGGTATCAGAGCCTAATAGCTTGTTTTAATTATTTTTATTTGGATTTATTTCCTGAGCTAATCGATCTAAGCTATATTTAAGATGTCAAATTTTGATAGCCTTTCAATCACTAGACCTCCACCTTTCGATGGCACCAATTATGCCTATTAGAAAGCCATGATGAGGATTTTCCTAAAATCCATGGATGAAAGTGTGTGGCTTGCCACAGTGAATGAATGGACCCCTCCTACCACTGAAGTAACTGGGATTGATGGTTCAAAATTAATGAGAATAACACTTTATTTCTCATGGACCACACTTTAGAAAAGTGAGAGTAGTGCAAATGTTAAAGCACTAAATGCAATCACTTGTGCACTATCACCAGATGAATTCAAAAGAATCATATCCTGTGATTATGTAAAGCAAACCTAGGATATTTTAGAAATGACACACGAGGGAACATCAATTGTCAAGAAATCTAAGATTTAAATCCTCACAACCAAATTTAAGGAAATACGTATGGAAGAAAATGAAATGTTCATAGACTTCTATACAAGATTAAATGACATTGTAAACTCTATATGGGGTCTTGGTGATAAAATCCCAGAAAGTAAAATTTATGTAAAAATACTACGCTCACTTCCTAAACGGTTCAATTCTAAGGTAACTGCGATCCAGGAACTTCGTGATATGGACAATATGAGGGTAGAAGAATTAGTTGTCTCTTTACAGACTTATGAGTTAACTTTTAAAGCTCCAAAAGATAAATCTATTACCTTAAAATATTCTAAAAAAAAATTTCAAGAAAATGATAACAACTTTAAAGATGATATGACCCTTTTAGCAAAAAAGTTTTACAAAATTTTCAAAAGTAAAAAGAGGGTTGATTTTTAAAAATCAAATGATAAGAAGAAATCTAAACTTAAAACTCAAAAATCATTAAAAGACAGTCAATGTTACAACTGCCATGAATATGGGCATTTAGCAAACAAGTGTCTTAAGAAGGACAAACTCAAAAAGAAGGGTATGTTGTCTACTTGGGATGAATCCTCTGATTTTGAAGTTTCTTCTAAATTAGAAGATTCTGAAACCGAGTCGGGCAGTGAACTGAAAGCCCTTATGACTCTAGCCAAATTCACATTTTTAGATAATAATTCAACAAGTGAAGAAAATCTGAACAGTGAATGTGAAAATGAAGATGATTTTCAAGATGCTTACAATGCCCTATATAAGGAAAGTTGTAAAATTGTTGTTTTAGGTAAAAAGAAAAATTTTCAAAGCTTAAAGAAAACTTTGAATCCCTTGTTTTAGAAAAATCCCATATTTCAGATTGTTTTGAAAAGACTAAATGCGATTTAGAATTCAAAACCTCCTAGATTGAAAATCTGATATCTAAAAATGAAAAACTTAAACTTGAAGTCTCTTCTCTTTTAAGTTTAAAGGATACATGAAAGTATGGCCAAAGAGATCCAAAGTTAGAAAAACTTTGACCTGGATCAAGGAAATGTGGCGATCGATCAGGTTTGGGCTACGATAAAAATGTTCCTCTTAAACAGAAGAATACACCTCCTAAGTTTGTAAAAGGAGAGACCTTAAACTCAAAAGGGAAAAATACAAATCAAAATTTTTCTAGAAATACTAAAGCATTTCAAAAACCTAAAAGCAACCACATTAACTATAAAAATTAAAACCGAAACCCCTTAGCTAAAAAAATAGTTGATTTGGTTAAAGAGATTTTAAAATCTAACTCAGTAGGTCATTCTTACAATAACTATAAATAAAAGAAGGCCAACTATACACCTAAACCCAAAATAGTTATGAAATAGGTTCCTAAGGTTACCTTCTAGGTTGCTGATGTAGAACATGTCACAGATACATTCCCAACATGGTTGAACCAAAAGAAGATGGATCGTGAATTGACCATAACTTTTGATCTGGGTATCGTTATGGGGAGTACAACCTATTAATCTTTACTGAAATGGGCCATCTGAGGTGAATCGACCCACGAGGTGGGTCACATCTGTCCGTTTCATCAGAAAACGTGCGCTTTCAGCTCAAAAATGAATTTTTAAATTTTTTTTACTATTTTTAGTAATTCTGATTTTTAAAATATTTTTAGAGTTTTAGATTTTCTTTCCTTTTAGAAATAACTTTTAGTTATACTAGGACTCTTTTAGAGAAAATTTATTTACAATTTTTATTTTTAGAAATTAGGCCTTAGAAGAGTTTTATTAGAATTAGGATTTTTATTAGAGTTAGAATTTAGCTAATTTTGGTAATTATGAATTTTAGTTTATTTTTTCTATATTAATAGTGTAAGGAGACACATTAGACAATTATTAATGATTCAATAATCAATTTCAAATTTTATTAGAATTTATTCCTATTTTCTTGCTTTCTTTCCTCGTGGATTCGAGAAGTCTCTGTGAGGAGTCCAGAGAAGCTCCATGGATTCGGAGTAGTTATCCTTGAGGAAGACGGTGATTGATCTCATCACGTTCATCCCTACGTCAATTGGTATCAAAATCCCCCTCGAGCCGATGACAAATATTGAAGGTATGGTTGAGCCAAAAGAAGATGGACCGTGAATTGACCATAACTTTTGATCTAGGTATCGTTATGGGGTGTATAACCTATTAATCTTTACTGAAAAGGACCATTCGAGGTGAATTGACCCATAAAGTGGGTCGCATCTGTCCGTTTCGTAAGAAAATGTGCGCTTTCAGCTCAAAAATGAATTTTTAGAAAATTTTTACTATTTTTAGTAATTTTAATTTTTTAAATATTTTTAGAGTTTTAGATTTTCTTTCCTTTTAGAAATAACTTTTAGCTATACTATAACTCTTCTAAAGAGTTTATTTGTAATTTTTTTTTTTTTAGAAATTAGGCCTTAGAAGAGTTTTATTAGAATTAGGATTTTTATTAAAGTTAGAATTTTGCTATTTTTGGTAATTATGAATTTTAATTTATTTTTTCTATATTATTGGTGTAAGGAAACACATTAGACAATTATCAATGATTCATTAATCAATTTCAAATTTTATTAGAATTTATTCCTATTTTCTTGCTTTCTTTCCTCGTGGATTCGAGAAGTCTCTATGAGGAGTCCAGAGAAGCTCCATGGATTTGGAGTAGTTATCCTTGAGGAAGATGGTGATCGACCTCATCACGTTATCCCTGTGTTAGTTGCCCACACCGCTTTCAAAGCTACAACCCATTCAAAGTGGTACCTAGACAGTGAATGTTCAAGGCATATGACTGGTGATAAAGGTCTATTCACCGATCTCAAGGACATGACTGATGGTTCATTTACATTTTGCGATGGCAGAAATTGTAAGATTATTGGCCAAGGTACGGTTCAACTCTATAACCTCCCTTTGTTTAAAAATATTTTATATATTGAAGGATTAAAACACAGTTTGTTAAGCATATCTCAAATATGTGATAACAATAATAGGTAAAATTTTCTAACCAAGGTTGTGAACTTTTAAATAATAAGGGTTCAGTAATCTTAACTGGTCGTAGAACTTCTGAAAACTGCTATATAGTTAGTGAATCCAGCTCATCTAGTCAAACGTGTTACATGGTCCATACCAATGAGACAGACTTGTGGCATAAATGCCTTGGACATGTACACTACCGTAATCTATATAGATTGAGCAAAAGAGAACTAATCAGAGGTCTACCTAAATTATAGAAAGTAGATAAAATATGTGGTGAATGCCAGATTGGCAAGCAATCAAGGAGCTCTCACAAGAAAGTGAACTCCAATGCCACATCAAGACCACTCGAGCTTCTCCATATGGATCTTATAGGACCTACCAGGATGGAGAGTTGAGGTGGCAAAAAATATATTTTGGTAATTGTGGATGATTTTACCAGATTTACTTAGGTAGCTTTTTTAAAGGATAAATCAGAAACCCTTGATGAAGTGAAAAGAGTTCTCAAACGAATTGAAATGGAAAAAGGTTCTCAAGTCAGTAAGATCCGTGGTGATCATGGATCTCAATTTGAGAATAGCAATTTTGAGAAATTCTATAGTGATCAGGGAATATTACATAAATTCTCTACACCTAAAACTCCACAACAAAATGGAATTGTTGAAAGAAAAAATAGAGTGCTTCGACAAATAGCTAATGTAATGTTGAATAGTATGAAGCTATCTAAAAATCTTTGGGCTGAAGTTGTTAATACTGCATGATATATAATGAACCGAGTTTATACGAGAAAATCTAGTAATAAAGCTGCTTATGAAATGTGGTTCGATAAGAAGCCTACTGTCAAATACTTTCGAGTTTTTAGCAGTAAGTGCTATATTTTACGTAACCGAAAAAATCTAAGAAAGTTTGATACTAAAAGTGATGAAAGAATCTTTTTAGGATATTCTTTAAACAGTCGTGCATATCATGTACTAAACAAAAGGGCTGGTGTTATTTAAGAATCTATAAATGTGGTCATAGACGATCACTTGAATACACCTGCCCCAAGTTCATATAATGATGAAGTTCTTTTACTTAACAAACCAAATACTTCATCAAATCAAACTGATTCTGAATTGAGGACTGTTAAAGATCATCCAACCACTCAGATTCTTGGAAACCCTCTTACTGGTGTATGCACTCATAGACAACTAGAAGATATATGTAACTACATATGCTTTACAACTCAGATTGAACCTGCTAATGTAAAAGAAGCCCTTTTTGATGAAAACTGGATAGTTGCGATGTAAGAAGAGCTTAACCAATTTATGAGAAATGATGTTTGGTATCTTGTTCCTAGACTTAAATATAAACATATTATAGAAACTAAGTAGATTTTTAAAAATAAGTCTGAAGAACTTGGTAATATAATTCGAAACAAGGCTAGACTGGTTGTACAAGGGTATACTCAAATTGAAGGTATTGGTTGTGATGAAACCTTTGCCCCAATAGCTCGTCTTGAGTCAATCAGAATATTTATATGAATTTCCTATTTTAGAAAATTTAAAATTTATCAAATGGATGTGAAGAGTGCCTTCTTAAATGGTGATATGCATGAAGAAGTGTATGTTGAACAACTAATGAGTTTTGAAGACCCTAAGAACACTGATCATGTCTATCACCTTAAAAAGGCTCTCTACAGTTTAAAACAAGCTCCCAAGGTATGATACGAGAAATTGACTAAGTTTTTACTAAGTCATAATTTTCAAATGGGAAGTGTAGATAAGACTCTTTTTGTTAAGAAACATAATGATCATATCTTAATAGAGCAGATCTATGTTGATGATATTATTTATGGATCTATCTGTTCTAACATGACTGTTGAGTTTGCAGATTTAATAAAATCCAAGTTTGAAATGAGCATGGTTGGGGAATTGAACTATTTTCTTGAGTTGTAAGTAAAACAATAACTTAATGGTATTTTCATTTCTCAGACCAAATATGCTCTGAACTTGATCAAAAAGTTCAGATTTAAGAATGGTAAGAATTTTGATACTCTTGTGAGTACAACCTTAAGACTCTCAAAGGACTCTATAAGTAAAAATATTGATCCTAAATTATATTGTAGTATGATTGACAGTTTACTTTATTTAACTGCTAGTAGACCTGATATTGCTTTAAGTGTTAGTGTTTACGCTAGATATCAGTCTGATCCTAAAGAGTCGCATTTAACTGCTATTAAGCAGATTATGTAATATGTCGCAAGTGTCAGTCGGATATATTTATCCATAATTAGTCTCTATAATTATGGCATGATTTTGGTAATATGTAAATATTACGTAAAATATTCTATAATTAATAGGTTGATTATATTTTCCTAGTTTAGTTTGATTCCCTGTAATTTCCTTGTAAAGAGCCGATTACTTCATTATATATATATATATATATATATATATATATATATATATATATATATATATATATATATATATATATATATATATATATATATATTTGGAGGAACCCTTACATTGGGGTATCTAATACAATTGAGATGGTATCAGAGCCAAACCCATCTAAATTAGGCTTGTGATTTTTTAGTGTTTCTTTTCATTTGTGGGTGCTGAATTTTTATGGGTGGGATCTGTCGGTGGACAAATTTTTATTTTTTTGCTGGGTAGCATTTCATTGGTGCTGCCATTTTTTTTTTCTTATGGTGTTGTAGATTTCTTTCAGTGCTGCAGATTTTTTGGTGGAGCTTTCTGAAGAGAACTGATCTGGAGGTTGGATTCATCCAGATTTTTGGTACTCTTGTGTTGGGTATGACATATTTTTATCTTGCACGAAACCTTATTGTGTTGTGATTAGTGGTTGTCGGTAGGATCTGTGCATTCTTGTAATTTTGGGTATCTATATTAACTTCATCTTGTCTTCTAGTGAATCTTTCGGAGTTCGCTTTACTGGAAAAAATTATTATGCTTCGGAATTTCAGTTTCAATTGTTTGTTATGGACAAAGAATTGTGGGGTCATATTAATGGTAGTAATCCTACTCCTACGGAATCTAAGGAGTTGGGCAAGTGGAAGGTCAATGATGCACGTGTGATGTCCTGGATCTTAGGATCTGTTGATCCTCTTATTGTGCTTAATCTAAGACCTTATAAGACTGCGTAGACCATGTGGGAGTATTTGCGGAAGGTTTATCATCAGGATAATACCGCACGCCATTTTTAGTTAGAATATGAGATTGCTAGTTACACTTAAGACAATCTCTCCATTCAGGAGTAATTTTCTGGTTTTTAGAATTTGTGGGGAGAATTTTTTGATATGGTTTATGCGAAGGTACCTTCTGCCTCTCCATTCATGAAATTGCATCATGAATTTGAGGTTGCTCGTTCCAATTTAATGAATCGAGATCCCTCTTCATCATTGGATGTATGTTTTAGTGAATTACTTCTCGAGGAGCAGCGTCTTTTCACACAGGCTACGTTCCAGCAAAATCTTAATCTGCATCAAGTTTCCTATGCAGCCCACGGGAAAGGAAAGGATATACGTAAGGTTCAGTGTTTTGGTTGCAAGGAGTATGGTCATATTGCTGCCAACTGTACCAAGAAGTCTTGTAACTATTGTAAGAAACCAGGTCTGTAACACCCCGGATTTTTCCCAACCTGGAGTTAGACGTCCTTAGGCAATGGGTCAACCATATCACTCTCAAAGATCAATCCTAAAAATCATTTTTCAACCCATTTCCTTCAAAATCTTACCTTTCACCGTCCCATTCTTCAAATTTCTCCAAGTACCTTCATATTAGACACAATCCTAAAGTTTAAAAGGTGAAGAACTATACTTAAACTAAAAATTACCATAAATGGTACGTGCATGAATAAAATAAGATTTTGACTATGTATTTATTGGAATCTCATAATTTAGATAGGTTATTTGGATGGATTAGATTCTTCTACCCCAAAAAAATATATTGTATGTCATGAAACTCATTCCGGTTTGTAAATGAGACTCGATAAACGCCTTGACGAACTCGTGGGCCCAAACGACTCAATTCGGGGGGATCCAAGGTGGGCGCACATGTTTTCGGCATCCCTGGGGGGTGAGGACTTCACCCCTGGGGTGAACCCAAGCTAAATAGGTCAGTGACCGGTGAGGACCTCGCCGAGTCGGCGAGGCCTCGTCCGTACAGCGGACAGGCAGCCCGGTTTCTGTACTTTTTTTGCGCATTTTGTCAAACTTTAAAAAATCATCTCCTTCGTTATAACTCTGATTTATGTGATTTAAAAACCATATTAAAGATAAATGAGTCTAGTTTTATATAAAAATATTTTTATAATTTAAATATTTAATATAGTTTAAAGTAGGTCGTTGTGAGCAACTGTCCGATAATCACTTGTTGAACAACTGCTGCTTCTAGAATTTTTAGAATTTTTTTACAACTCAAAATCTTATAAAATTTGGTAGAGTCAGGGAAAACTTAATGTTGAACCACTAAAAAAATAATTAAAATAATATGATACCTAAAAGTTTCCAAAATGGGGCATAGAATGGCCCTAGGACCGTATTCTGCCATAATTAGGGTAGAATTTGGTTAAGTACCAACTGAATACTCACTAGAATTGACTTGAATCACTTTAAATACGAACTATAAGACCTAAAATGAGTAGGATTGCTAACGCTATGTTACCTAGAAATCTAGGATCAATCTCTAAGCCCAGTTGATCTCGGGACCATTTGGAAACTTTGTATTGGATCTAGACCGCACATCGAAAGTCCGATATCTATAATCTTAGACCATTATGACCACTTAGTTGGACTTGACAATAATTTCAAAAATCAAGCCCAACCGATATCCCGAGACCATTTTACTGAGTCAGGAGTGAAGAGAGTGAGAAAAGGAAAATATTTAGAAAATTAATTCAATTTTTAATAAATCTGTCATGTGTCGCTTGCGTGACATTTTTAAGCATTCTGACCATTAGAATCTGACCCAAATACACTCTCAGATCAGGGAACATTTCTCACTCAGGTCAGTATACTTGGAATCCCTGATCGAGTCTCAATGACCGCTGAACTGAAATTGGTCCGCCACGTGCGATCTGGAAACCCGATCGAATTGAAAACTTAACTTGATCAAGATCCAGCATCCATGAGCTTAAGTCCGACCGCATTTAGTAACAGGACCTCCAAAAGTGCTCCGTTGAGACGGAGCAATCCGTATTTGGACATAACCTAAGTATACCTTGACTTGGAGTCTGTTTTGGTTATGTTTGGGCTTATAAAAGGGCCTTAATCCCTTAGCTTTCTAACCCATACGAATTTAGGGAAAACCCTAGGAGAGAGAAGAGAGAAAAGAGAGAGAAGTGAGGGAGAAGTTGGGGATTGCTCCTGGGATTCTTCCCTGCTGCTACACGTGCCAAAGCCATCCACCTGCATCGTTATTCCGGTGATTCTGGTTTCATTCTAGGTAAGAAAACCCTAATCCTAACCTGTTTTAAGGCTCCTATGGGTACAAGTAGCTAAGTAGCTGACTCACCTTGTGTTGTAGGTTGTCAATCAGTCGTTGACGACGACGTAGAGTTCCTATTCGATTCATTACGCTACTACAGCGTAAGGTGCGGATTTTAGACGCTTAAATTACCTATTTTCAAAGCTTTTAATGTTGTTTAATGGTAGATTTCTATTAAGAATGCTATTTGATATGTAGAACATGCTGTCCATTTTTCATTTCGAATACGTACGAAGAATATGAGATTTAGGGTATTTTAGGTATTTGGATGAAATACTGTATACGTACGTATTTTACCGATATGATTGCCATGGGTATTTGTCATGTACCTATACTAGTTATACGTGTATGATCTGTTTGGCGAAGTGTAAGACCCGTATCCTAGACCGTACCATTTCATAGACTTCCGCGGTCTTACCGGTCGAATTTTGGCAACCTTCGACCCTTAACTGATATTTACGTGCGACCCTAATTCGTATGCCGTCAACCCGAGCTGACTCAACCCAAGATCATTACCACAGCGACCGCGCCATCACTGCGGTTCCGATGCCGCGACTTACGTGCCGAGGCGATACCCTGGTCAAGAGTTGTGGGCCAACGTTTGGTGCGAGGAAAACGCCACGCATTGCGAAACCCAAGAGAATCTCTACGAGATGTCACATCAATCCATCAACATGTCAAGTACATGTCAAGTACACATCACTTTTCACCCTTCCCAAGCAAGCCCATACCTTTTTACACCAAAAATCCTCAAAAGTCAAAAAGGACTTACAAAGCCCATGCTTTTCTTACACAAGAGGGCACCAAAGTCAAGATTTTCTTACACACCCCTCTCTCTCCCATCAATCACTCCATCACCCCATCACCTCACATCTCCCTTTTACAACTCTCTCTCTCTCATTTCTCATCTCATTTTCTCAAGCAAAAAATCCCACGTATAAGACATACCCCAAGCTTTCCAAAGCTCTAAGTGTGGCCCACCTCTCCATCTCAAGATCTCCCATCCTAGCCATCCATTTCTCACCTCCTCCATTGAAGTTGAAGCTAAGGTGTTAAGGAACCCATAGGAGCAAGAAGATCGAAATGTGGGTGCATGATAATAGTAGCTTTCTTTGTTTTCGAGATGGGCCAAATGAGGCCAACCGATCAATGTTTGGATCTCATTTGGGACCCTAAGATGTGACCGATGGCCCACTTTGATCATCATGATCATCCATGAAGGGGCCATTCTCCATGGACCCCATCATGATGTTTATTTCATTACATTTAAAGGTCATCTAGACCGTTCATATTGTTGGAGAAAGGATCTCCACCGTTGAATCTGATTTTTATTAGTTTCATGTGTAGGACCCATTTTATTGTATGATCTCTTCCAAGGGAGGGCTCATAGTGACGGAGCCCTCCATCACAAGCGTGTCCCACCCTCTATCTCTCTCTCTCTCTACTTCATTTTTTTTTAGATCATATGGTGTTTGTTTGGCCCACTTGAATGGACCCCACCTTGAAGTATTTAATTTGTCCAAGCTTTCTTCAAGTGGGGCCCACCTTATATGTTGTACCCTCATCATCCATCAGTGGTGGCCCACCTAATCAGGGCCCACCACAATGTATTTCTTCAAGGACCAAACCGTCCAGCGTCTGGGACGCTGGACGTCCCTGTAAAGAGAAAAAAAAAAGAAGAAAAAGAGCTTTTTGGGGTGAGCCACTAGTATAGTCCTCACCTTGATGTAAGTATGAAATCCAAGCCGTCCATCCTCTTACCCATCTCTTTTTAGGCGTTGAGTCAAGAGTTGGGGTTGATTGGACGATCTGATGGGCCATAGCATCGAAGAATGCATCATTACCATTCAAGGATCTTTTACTTATTTTATTTCATTTTCTAATCATGAAAAAATTTAAACTTTAGACTCGTTGGGCTTGTTTCGAGACAGGGAAGCCAATGGACGGGGTGGATCATCTTGATGCGGGCCCCAGATGCGAAAAACCCCAAAAAATGGGTTTTCCCAAAATTTTAAGAAAATAAAGTGCAGAGGTAAGTCTCTGCCTCTGACGCTGCGGCAGCAGCAGGCACTGCATGCAGCGGGCGACCGTGCAGCCACCCACGACTGCTGCCGTGGGCCTCACCACGATGTATATGTTATGTCCATGCTGTTCATATGGTGGGCCACCCCCTGAGGTGGGCCCCCTCCAAAAATGAGGCCGATCCAACGCTCGGGTGGCCCACATCATAGGAAACAGGGTGATTGAATGCCTATCATTGGAACCCTTCTATTGGGCCACAGCATTTTTGGATCAAGATGAAATTTGTGTTTTGTCTTCACCCGAGTCCGTGTGACCATATGAATGGCTTGAATGCCATTTAAAAATTTAGGTGGGCCCCACATGGGACCCACAGTGATGTATTTGTTTTACATCCACCGTCCAGGCGGACGGTGGTACCCAGCGTGATGTATCTGTTTACATCCACCGTCCAGTGGACGGTGGAGCCCTCCGTGATGCATGCGTTCTGTTCGCACCGTCCACCCCTAGATGGTGGGACCCACCATGAGTATGTGTTATATCCGCACCGTCCACCATGGATGGTGGGACCAGTCCCACCCCCCTTGGCCCACGTAACCTTATCAATAGGTTGAATGGTAAATAAACATTGCGGTGGGTCTCCCCCTGGTTGGGTGGCAAATAAATATTACAGTGGGCCTTCCCCTGGCCCACACGCTGGATGACAAATAAACATTATAGTGGGCCCTGGGCCCATGTGACCCTATGAATAGTTTGGATGGAAATAAACACCATGTTGGGCCCCAATTTGGATGAAAAATAAACATAATCTAAGGCCCATGGGTCGAGGCCCACTTGATGTATTTTAATGCCCATGGGATTGGACCCATTGATGTGTTCCAAGGCCCATGGGATTAGACCCATTTGATGTAACTTAAGGGCCATGGGATTGGACCCATTTGATGTGTTCCAAGACCCATGGGATTAGACCCATTTGATGTAACTTAAGGGCCATGGGATTGGACCCATTTGATGTGTTCCAAGACCCATGGGATTAGGCCCATTCAATGTAATTTAAGACCCATGGGAGTAGGCCCATTTGATTTATATTAGGCCTATAGGATTAGGCCCATTTGATATGTATAAGGCTCATGAGATTAGGCCCATTTGATGCAATCTAAGGCCCACAGGTTATGACCCATTGCAATGCACATAAGGCCCATTGGTGTGGTCCATTTATGTGGCTCATTTGATGAATAAAAGGCCCATATGATATGGCCCATTTGATGTATTTAAGGCCCAATGGGACGTACCTAAAGTCCATTGCAATGTGTGATCCCAACACGGATTATGTAATGATCGTGCCTTGGGAGCAATGTTGGTTTGATGTCCACATTGTGAGTGTAATGCTGGTTGGATGTCCACATTACAACTCTCCTTAGGGCCCATTATTAGGCCCGTACTTATTGTGTATAGGCCGTCCAGGTCCATCTGCATTGTAAGGATAGTTCATCTCATTATAACATGTTTAGTATAGTTCCATGATCATACGCATCATATATATGCTTGATATGAGAAGTGACTGATCATAGTATATGCCTTCGGGCAGATTGTTTATAGGACTCTGATTATGCGGTGTTGCCCTGCATGAGCGCATGATACGCGCAGGATCTGCTGCATGATTGGATAGTGTGATTCATGCATTTCGCATGGTGTGACATGGTGAATGTATGCCCTAGCGACATCGAGGTCGTAGCTTCCATAGACGTATCGTGGTTGGCAGGATTGGATACCGAAAATCTTGTTCTATATGGGATGTTATAGATAGCCCTAGGTGAAAGTCTCTAAACCCTTATGATACCAAGAGGTTGCTCCAATGTCTAGACCAAGTGGGTAGATAAGCGTTGAGTGCCGATTACCAGACGGTTGCGCTCTCCACTGTGTCGTGGTCGGTTGGAAGGGGGTGCAGCCTTACCCACCCGAGAGTAGGGGGCAAAGCTAGGCTGAGTTTGACTAGCTCGAGGAATGGGTGCGCTATCGATGAGTCGTGCTCGATATTGGCAGACGGATAGTGAGGTCTCTTCCACTTACCTTATTGTGCGTGATGAGGTGACAATCTGGTTTAGAGTGTACTAGACCCCGGTGATATCCCAGAGTTGAGCTGTATTAACATGTGGACTTAGATGAGGATTGTATGCTTGACTTGCATCTTGCATCGCATAGCCTTGGTACTACTCATGATATTTATAGATCCATCTGCATATTCCGCATTACTCTGATAATGCATTATCATATTACTACCTTGCACACACACTTCACCACCCTCTAAGCTTTCTATAAGCTTATGCACGGCCGTTGCGTGTAGGTGACGTTGGATCGCAGCTGCGCAAAGGCTTGAGCACGTGGCAGATTACTCTGGAGTTTTTGGTCTATCATCATTGTATTTCCCTTTATGATCATTGTACTTGTAAAGTTTTTGATCATAGTGAAAATGTAATGGAGTTCTTGGTTGTTGTTTATGGGTTATGTCTTTGGTTATGCTTATTACGAATCAAACTGAAGTTGAAAATCCTCCTCGTATCATCCCAGGATCGGAACCTAATGAATGAGAGCTGGGAGCTGAGAATGGGGTTCTATGGAGGCTGTCTGTGCCGCTTCAGCTATCGAAAATTTTGTGAGCCCGGTTTCCGAGTTTGGGGCGTGACAGAAGTTGGTATCAGAGCATAACTTGGGAATAATCGAGAACAACATTACATATTTTTTATGAGTGTGAAATGGCTAAGTCCCAAAGTTTGGATAGCTTAGCGATCTCCCGTTACAGGCCTTTAACTGTATGCCTTCGAGAGCTTTTCAGTTGATAGGCGCCTTCGCTCTTTCCCGTAGGACATGACGTGTGGGAGAGTTACCCGATCGACTCCTGCACCACCACATGAGGATCCCGCTCTACCATCTGCGCCTCCTGTATTACCACCTGCGATGCCTGTTCCACCACCAGAGATTCCTACTACCCATCCTGAGTATGCTGCTCCTCCACCAGAAATCGGTGCGGAGCCGACTATATCCGTGAGTGCCTCCCAGTTGCAGCAGATGTTACAGGCTGTGACGGCTGCACTTCAGGGACAGGGCAGGCAGCCAGTTGTTTCACCAGCACAGGCAGAGCAGGATCGTGCGAGTGCCCTCCTTCGTGAGTTTCAACGGCTCGATCCGCGGCGTTTCCAGGGTGAGTCAGACCCGACAGTAGGTGAGAGATGGCGCGCCGATGTGGCAAAGATATTTGAGACTATGGGATGTATGACTGAGCGACGAGTCAGATTAGCTGTATTTCTTCTCTACGGTGAGGCTGAGCATTGGTGGACATTAGTCACTTGAGCAGCAGGTGCTGATTTTGTATGGACATAGGAGGATTTTGTGGATCGGTTTGATCGACAATACTTCCCTGATCACATCCGACGACAGCGAGTGTTGAAGTTTGAGGCTCTGGTGCAGGGTGATATAACAGTGGCTCAGTATGCAGCTCATTTTGTAGCACTATCCAGATTTGCACCTTACCTAGTAGATGATGAGGAGCGGAGAGCCTGCTGCTTCGAGGACGGCCTACGTTACGATCTTCGCAGCTGTGTGATTGGCCATGAGCTTCTGAATTTTGAGGAAGTGGTACGGAAGGCTCAGATTTTTGAGAAAGAGTGGGCCGGTTCTCAGTCTGATCGCGGTCAGAAGAGAGACCGAAAGAGGAAGGCTCCTTCCAGTGACTCCCAACAGCGTCGACCACAGCAGAAGAGGCGTACAAGTCGCCCAGCCTTCCGAGCACAAGTAGCACCAACAACACCTCCACCACCACCTTCGAGGTAGTTCACCGGCACTTGTTTTAGGTGCGGTGCGACGGGACACCGATCATGGGAGTGTCCCAGCCCCCAACAGCAGCAGAGAGGTTCACAACAGCAGAGAGGTCCACAACAGCCTCCACCACCGCAGCAGCAGAGACCCCCATAGCAGCAGCGACAACAGTCCCCACCTCCGAGGCCACCTCAGCAGTAGCATCAGCATCAGCCTCCGAGGCCGCAGCAGTAGAGGCAGCAGTTTCGACCGCCTCAGCGAACCCAGCAGCAGCAACAGCACGCTCAGAGGGGACAGACACCTCCCCAGCAGGCTCAGGCTAGATTCTATGCGGCTCAGCAGGATCCGTAGTCATCTGGTGGAGTCATTGAGGGTATACTTCCAGTCTCTGCATGCATCGCTTGGGTTCTATTTGATTCTGGTGCTTTACACTCGTTTATGTTTGAGGGATTCTATCGTTCGACTAGGTTGCGGACAGAGTCTGCTCACGAGGGGTTGACCATATCGACACCCTTGGGGAAGACTACAGTATTAGGCCGCTTCTGTCCGTCTTGCCCCGTGTTAGTAGGAGAGACTTTCTTGCCCGCTGACTTATACGTGTTACCGATGTCTGAGTTTGATGTCATCCTAGGCATGAATTGGCTCTCCGAGTACTATGCCATATTGGACTGCGCCGCGAGGACAGTCACGTTTTGTATACCCGGTGTGCCGCAGTTCCAGTTCATTGTAGAGGTAAGAGGAGAGCGGTTGTCTTGTTTGATGTCATGTGCCATAAAGGAGCCTGTTGCCACTTGCATCGACCAGTTGCTCGTGGTTTGTAATTTTTCAGATGTGTTCCAGGAGATTTCAGGATTACCGCCTCGTCGACTCACCGAGTTTCAGATTGATCTTGTGCTCGATATCGCGTTTATTTCAAAAGCCCCATATCGCATGGTACCGTTGGAGTTGTGGGAACTGCAGAAGCAGATGGACGAATTGTGAGAGTTGGATTTGATCCGTCCTAGCAGTTCGCCGTGGGGAGTGCCGGTACTCTTCGTGAAGAAGAAGGATGGCTCGTTGAGGCTCTGCGTTGACTATCGTGAGCTCAACAAAGTCACGATCAAGAACAGATACCCGCTCCCTAGGATTGATGATTTATTTGATCAGCTGCAGGGTGCACGGTTCTTTTTGAAGATTGACCTGCGTTTCGGTTATCATCAAATTCGGGTCCGAGATGAGGACATTCCGAAGACAACATTCAAGACGCGTTACGGTCATTTTGAGTTTCATGTCATGTCCTTTGGACTGACTAATGCACCCGCGGTCTTCATGCAGCTGATGAACGAGGTCTTCCGCCCTTATCTCGATTAGTTTGTTGTAGTCTTCATCGACAACATCCTGATCTATTCGAGGACCCATGAGGAGCATGAGCAGGATCTGGAGATCACTTTGCAGATCCTCCACGCACACCAGCTGTATGCGAAGCTGGAGAAGTGCGAGTTCTGGAAGGAGGAGGTGAAGTTCCTCGGTCACGTGGTGACGAGGGAGGGTGTCGCAATGGACCCCTCGAAGGTCGAGGCAGTGCGTCAGTGGGGCCAGCCCAGGACTGCGACAGAGATCCATAGTTTCCTTGGTTTGGCGGGTTATTATCGACGTTTTATTGAGAATTTTTCTCGTATTACAGCCTCGCTGACCAGGTTGACTCGGAAGGGCGCAGAGTTTATTTGGAGTGACGCCTGTGAGCAGGAATTTATGGAGTTGAAAGACTGTCTGACGTCCGCTCCTGTCCTCACTCTTTCCTCTGGGAGTGACGGTTTTATTGTATTTACTGATGCCTCGTATATTGGTTTGGGTGCTATTCTGATGCAGCACAGGAGACCAGTAGCCTTTGCATCTCGTCAGATCAAGGTCCATGAGCTGAACTATCCTAAGCATGATTTGGAGCTGGCTGCAGTTGTCTTCGTACTGAAGGTGTGGAGGCACTATCTTTATGGGATCAGGTTCGAGCTCTTCTCCGATCACAAGAGCTTGAAGTACTTCTTCTCGCAGTCTGAGTTGAATATGAGACAGAGGCGCTGGATGGAGCTTCCGAAGGACTATGATTTTGATCTCCAGTACCACCTGAGTAAGGCAAACGTGGTGGCAGATGCTCTCAGCCTTCAGCCACGAGGCTTAGTGGTGCATATGATGATTTAGGAGTGGTGGATGCTTGAGGATATCGCAGCGTATGATTTTGAGTTCGGCCTGCAGTCTTCTATCGTGTAGTTATCGAGTCTGTCGAATCAACCCTCTCTTGTCGCAAGGGTGATCGAGGCTCAGCAGGATGATGAGTCGTTGCAGAATTATATGGCTGAGGCTACATCTGAGATTCAGGCAGATTGGAAGATTGGTACAGATGGTGGACTTCGCTTCAGAGGCCGATTATGTGTCCCGGATATTCCAGAGTTACGCAGAGATCTTATGATCGAGGCACATCGATTACGATTTTCT
Source organism: Magnolia kwangsiensis (assembly GCA_037074715.1). Taxonomy (NCBI): domain Eukaryota; kingdom Viridiplantae; phylum Streptophyta; class Magnoliopsida; order Magnoliales; family Magnoliaceae; genus Magnolia; species Magnolia kwangsiensis. The sequence goes on from CM073571.1 coordinate 88,318,945, forward strand.
ATCCACCCGGGCTCGACGAAGATGTACCGTGATATGAGGCGACAGTATTTTTGAGCGGGGATGAAGCGCTAGATTGCCAGTTTTGTGGCCGAGTGTGACACATGCCAGCGTGTCAAGGCCGATCATCAGAGACCCCCTAGTCTATTGCAGCCGTTGAGCGTCCCGATGTGGAAGTGGGAGCACGTGTCGACTGATTTTATTATGGGTTTGTCGAGGACTCAGCGCAGTCATGAAGCCATTTGGGTTGTTATGGATTGTCTGACGAAGTCGGCACATTTTCTTGTGATGCGTGCGACTTGGTCTATGGACCGGCTTGCGAAATTATTCATCGAGGAGATTGTGAGACTGCATGGCATTCCAGTCTCGATCGTTTCAGACCCAGACTCGAGGTTCACGTCTCAGTTTTGGAGGAGCTTCCAGTGAGCGATAGGGACAGAATTGCAGCTCAGCACCGTGTACCATCCACAGACCAATGGCCAGACCGATAGGGTCAACAAGATCCCTGAGGATATGCTTCGGGCCTGCGCGATTAATTTCAGGGGTTGCTGGGATAAGCATCTGCGATTGGCTGAGTTCGCATACAATAACAGCTATCAGGCGACCATTGGCATGGCTCCTTTCGAGGCACTACATGGCAGACCATGCAGATCACCGAGTTACTGGACCGAGGTTGGAGAGCGTCGTCTCCTAGGTCCCGAGCTTGTGCACGAGACGTCAGAGGCTATTGACATCATCAGGCAGAGGATGCGCATAGCTCAGAGCGGACAGAAGAGTTTTGCTGATCGTTGGCGTCCTCCCTTGGAGTTTGATGTAGGGGACCATGTATATCTTAAGGTCTCACCCATGAAGGGCGTAGTTCGATTTAGAGTGAAAGGGTAAGCTTGCCCCGAGATTCATAGGACTTTTTGAGATCATTGGGTGCATTGGCGCCGTGGCCTATCGGCTTGCCTTGCCATCGCAGTTGTCTAGACCGTACCATTTCGTAGACTTCCGCGATCTTACCGGTTGAATTTCGGCAACCTTCGACCCTTATCCGATATTTACGCACGACCCTGATTCGTATGCCGTCAACCCGAGCTGACTCAACCCAAGACCATTACCACAGCGACCGTGCCATCGCTGCGGTTCCGATGCTGCGACTTGCGCGCCGAGGCGATACCCTGGTCAAGAGTTGTGGGCCAACGTTCGGTGTGAGAAAAATGTTGCGCGTTGTGAAACCCAAGAGAATCTTTACGAGATGTCACATCAATCCCATCAATCAATCAATCCATCAACATGTCAAGTACATGTCAAGTACACATCACTTTTTCACCCTTTCCAAGTAAGCCCATACCTTCTTACACCAAAAATCCTCAAAAGTCAAAAAGGTCTTATAAAGCCCATGCTTTTCTTACACAAAAGGGCACCAAAGTCAAGATTTTCTTACACACCCCTCTCGCTCCCATCCATCACTCCATCACCCCATCACCTCACATCTCCCTTTTACAACTCTCTCTCTCTCTCATTTCTCATCTCATTTTCTCAAGCAAAAAATCCCACGTATGAGACATCCCCCAAGCTTTCCAAAGCTCTAAGTATGGCCCACCTCTCCATCCCAAGATTTCCCATCCTAGCCATCCATTTCTCATCTCCTCCATTGAAGTTGAAGCTAAGGTGCTAAGGAACCCATAAGAGAAAGAAGATCGAACGGTGGGTGCATGATAATAGTAGATTTCTTTGTTTTCGAGATGAGCCAAATGAGGCCAACCGATCTATGGTTTGGATCTCATTTGGGACCCTAAGATGTGACCAATGGCCCACTTTGATCATCATGATCATCCATGAAGGGGCCATTCTCCATGGACCCCATCATGATGTTTATTTCGTTACATTTAAAGGTCATCTAGACCGTTCATATTGGTGGAGAAAGGATCACCACTGTTGAATTCAATTTTTGTTAGTTCCATGTGTAGAAGGAACCATTTTATTATATGATCTCTTCCAAGGGAGGGCTCATAGTGACGGAGCCCTCCATCACAAGCGTGTCCCACCCTCTATCTCTCTCTCTCTCTCTACTTCATTTTCTTTTTTTAGATCATATGGTGTTTTGGTAATATGTAAATATTCTGTAATTATGGCATGATTTTGGTAATATGGCATGATTTTGGTAATATGTAAATATTCTGTAAAATATTCTATAATTAATAGGTTGATTATATTTTCCTAGTTTAGTTTGATTCCCTGTAATTGCTTCATTGTAATTTCCTTGTAAAGAGCCGATTACTTCATTATATATATCTGGAGGAACCCTTACATTGGGGTATCCAATACAATTGAGAGCAAGTACAGTAAATCTGGGTCTTTGGTATCCACATGAAACTAGTGTTCAATTGTCTGGGTACTCAGATGCTGATTGGGCTGGTAATATTGATGACAGGAAATCAACAAGTGGTGGTTGTTTTTATATCAAAAATTGTTTAGTTTCTTTGTTTAGCAAGAAGAAAAGTTCTAAATCGCTTTCAACTGCTGAAGCTGAATACATCGCTGCAGGAAATGCATGTACTCATCTTGTTTGGATGAAATGTATGTTAAGCGATTATGGAATTGCATAGGATACAATGGTTTTATATTACGTTAATTTAAGTGCAATAAATATTTCTAAAAATTCAATCTAGCATTCACGTACTAAGCACATTGACATTAGGTTTCATTATATTCGTGAATTAGTGGAAGAAAAAAAAATAATATCTTTGGAATACATTCCTACCGAGACTCAACTTACTGACGTTTTTACTAAGCTGCTCGACAAAAGCAGGTTTAATAAATTGAAATTTGATCTTAACATGTGCAATTTAAATTGAATATTCATGCATATGTGTATCATAGTGTATATATATTTGATAATTTGTGTTTAAATTTTGAATTTTTATGATAAATGCATATTTTTTATGGTACACGACCAGTCGTGGATGTGCTCGACCGGTCATGGTATGACCGGTTAAGGACAGCTCAAGACCGGTCGTGGAGCGCATTGGGTGTTTTAAAATTTGGAGAAAATCTCATCTTCCGCATTTCCTGTTTCCTCTCTAATGAGTCGACGCCCGACCAGTCGAACCCACCGACCTAGATCTTCAAGGTTAGTGCATCATTTGTGATTTTCTTATAAATTCTAGTCTATATTACTTCATTTTCATACTTGGAGTAATTTATTTTGTGATTCATTGTAATTTTGGAGTTTTCTCTTGAAAAATCTGATCTAAGCAAACCCCACTCTATCATCTTTGCATCTTCTTGTTTCTTCTTAGAAATGGATACTAGAGGAAAAAAAAAACTTCTCATGGTCCATCATCTTCTAGATCAACTCCAATAACTCGTCGCCACCTTCGGTCACTTGAAGATGATCCCTCTTTTTTTCAAGATTTAAGAATGCAAAAAGTTATTATTGAGCGACCTATTTTTCTTGATCACATTGCTCTATTTGGTATCCTTCCACTCCTCCAATCTGTAGGATGGGATAACATCTTACATTGGAGTGGGCCTGCATACCAATCTATTACTCAGTCCATGTTTGCATGTATCTCTAATTTTTTGATTGAAAATTTAACATTTAAAATTGATGCTAGAAAAGGTCCATTTGAAATTGACCGCCATCTGATTTCAGGGCTAATGGACATACCTTCTAATGATGAGGGTATTCCAATTCATATTCTAGCTAAAAAATCCTTAGAATCAGAAAAATGAATGCTCACTAGAGATTTATGCAACATGAATGTGCAATGGACTCATAAAGGGAATGCTCTCCCTTCAAAGTACCTGTTACCCAGATATAGAGTTCTCTACAGAATCTTTACTTGAAATCTGTATCCGCGTTCTGGTAATAAAATAGAACTGACTTCCTTTATGGTTTGTGTTTTGCACTCTGTTGTCTCTGGTACTAAAGTTTGTCTTCCTTCATTGATATGTCATTCCATCATTCAGTTTCATTTCCATCTAGGTCATAGTGATATTCCATTTAACTATCTTATGACTGTTTTAGCTTCTCATATGCTAGTTGCTATGCCTATTGGAGAGGCTCCCATCCGTCATCTTATCTTTAATAACTTAAATATAAACAAGATGAAATTAGAATTGACTCCTGGCCAAGTGGATGTGGGTGGTGTTGATGGAGCTAAAGCAGGGAATGAAGAAGCTGATGATCTTCCTCCTAATGATGTTAATATGGAAAATATTTTTGATGAACTTGAATCAGATTCTGCTAATGATCCTGATTATGAGCTATTTGACTTGATGCTCATCTTCGTACTTTAGAGGAGAAGGTAGAAAATATGAATGTTGCCCATGATTTACAGTTTAAATATATGCGCAAGTATCTTAGGCGCTTAAACAAGGGCCTTCATCAACTTGATCCTACCATACCTACTCCTTCTTTAGGTTCAGATTAAGTTATTTACTCTTTGGTCTGTAATAAATTTAAGTCTACTTGTGTTGGTTAGTGAACTTTATCTGGTTGACTGAGTTTTTTTTGAACTAGTTAAAGGTATGTGGACTTTATTTGATTATATCTTAACCAGTTAATCTTTTATTACTCCTGTTTATTATCCTTTTTCATTTTTTTTTTCTTCCTTTGTCATATTGTGACAAAAAGGGGCAGAATTTATATGGATTGATTGATATGGATGGATTGTGAGTAGTAGCTTTTTATCTTTTACTTGCATATATATGTGCTACTCAGGGGGAGTATGTGAGGAGATATTTTCATGATGTTCTGTGCTAGTTGATGAAAACTGGTGCATGATTCTTTAACCAGGCTGTAACTGGTTTCCTCTTATAACTTGTGCATGCTTATTGTGTTATTTATTATTAAGTGTGTTTTGTCACAAATTTGACAAAGGGGGAGATTGTAAGTGCTATGGTTTTATGCTCTTTTGGTTGTCAAATTTTGTGGTGCCAAAACGTCAACTTGTGTCTTATCCAGCATGAGGAGATATACATGTTCAAGAAACTGCATCACAATGTTACAAGTTGAGAATAAAGCTCGACTTCAAGACATGCAAGGTTTGCAAGGTCAACTACGCTGTTCACTCCTGTAAACTTCAATTAGAGTCTTTTAAAAGAGCCACAACAAAAGACAAGTGCTGCTCAAGACTCAAGTATAGTTCAAGAATGAGTACAACTCTCAAGTTCTAGAAGATCTAAAGTTCAAGCTACATCAAGAAAAGTGATATCAAGCTTCATAATCTTTAAAGGTCATACATCATCTGTAGAAATGAAGTTTCAATGTTCATACTTCATGACCCAGGTATGAAAGACCTTAGATTGACCTTAGGGTAGGTCATTTCAGATACATAATTTAATTATTTCTTTTTATAAGTGTTGTAGCCTATTCTAAGACTAGTCCTGGACTTTGTTCGACTAGTCTTAGTACTGGCTCGACCAGTCTAAGATATTTTAAGACCAGTCCTAAGTTTGTTATAAAATTTTAAAATTTTTGGTTGTACTACGACCAGTCCTAGAGACTGTTCGATCAATCGTATGAACAGTGTCGACTCGTCCTATGACCAGTCCTGGATTTATGACTCAAAGTCCAGCAACTAAATCTGGTGCCTCATGACCAGTTGTAGGGTTCGTACGACCGGTCGTGGACAACATACGACTAGTCGTAGACTGTCTTCGACCAGTCGTGGAACGGTTTTATCCGATCGCTCTCAAAAATTCAAAAATTCGTTTCTCCTACGACCAGTCGTAGTGTCCATAAGACTAGTCGAAGGTGCGATTTCTACAGTTATAAATAGACGACGACAAATTTCAGAGATTGATAACTCAATTCAAGAAAAATCAAGGGACCACTCTGAGATAAGTTTGTATTTATTTTAAGCTACATTGTGCACATTTAATATTCTCTTTTGTTAGCTTTATAGATTTGATTTTGTTTCTGCATTCCAATCTTAATTGAAAAGTGGAATTGTGATATTTCTTCTCTTGAAATTAAAATCAAATAGAGCTAAGATGTAACGTCTTGGAAAAATCCGTACAAATACCTGAGTACCACCTTAGGTAGAAATCACTAAGGACCAAATCCTTTAGAAATTAAATGAGAATTAACTAGTGCTAAACTAGATTACCTGTGAAATTAGCCCTAATCACTTTAAATATAAACTCTAAGACCCAAAACGTGTAGAATTGTTGATGCTACATTACCCTGAAACCTAAGATCAATCTTTAAACCCAGTTGCTCTTAAGAGCACATTGAAACTCCGTATCGAACCTGAACTGCGCGTCGAAAGTCCGATTACTGCAAAACAATACGGCTATGACCGCCTTGTTGGACTTGACAACCATTTCAAAAATCAAGTCATAATAGTACCCAAAAATGCAGAACTTGGGCTCGAAGCGAAGTGTGTGAGAAACACAAATATCTTTAAGAAATGAACTGAAACTTAAGTGAATTGAGTCAGTTCACTTACAGGCCAAATCTAAGGATTCTAACCATCAGAATCTGACCTAATTACACCCTCAGATCAGGAAAAATTTTCAACACATGTCAGTGTACTTGTAATCCTGATCGAGCACCGGTGACCGTTGAACTGAAATTGGTCCACCACGGTCGATCTGCAAACCCGATCTGATTAAAAAATTTTCCTGACCTAGATCCATGGTTAGGGAGCTTAAGTTTGACTGCATGTAGAAAAAGGGCCTCCAAAACAGCTTCGTTAGACCGAAACAGCCAACTTTTGGCTATAACATAAGTATACCATGGCCCTGGGGCCATTCCCATCAGTTATGGGCCTAAACAAAGGCCTTAAACCCTCTCTCTCTCTCTCATTCCATACGAATTTAAAAACCTAGGAGAGAGAAGAGAGTAAAGAGAGAAGGAAAGAGAGAGAAAGTGAGAGAGAGTTGGAGTTGTTCCTGAGATTAGATCCCTGCCACTCCTTGAGCTTAACTACTGCTTCTGTATCACTATTTTGGCGATTTTGAATCCGTACTTGGGTAAGAAATCCTAACCCTAATCTATTTTAGGATTTCAAATAGAGTAAAAGATGAAATAGCTAACCTATTTCATGTTATAGGTTGTCGTTGTGCCATAGACGAAGAAATAGTGTTCAAAATGAGTTTGTCATGAGTTTATCGGTGAAAGGTACGGACTATAAATGTTTAGGTTATGGTTTTCAAGGCTTTTAATGTCAGTTAATGATTTATGACTAACTTGATTGCTGTCACATGTGCTTAGATGCAATGCTTTCTGTTTATTACATATATTGTGAATTATGTTGAATATAATGGATTTCATGTGTTTGTTGAAATGTTTGAAAATTTTAATTATGAAATTTATGGATGAAATGCAATATATGGTAATACGTGCAATGTGTTTGATGAAATGCTCGAATTAAATTCATGTTGGGAATGTTTGTTAAATGCCTGTATGATTATTACATGTCTCCATATGCTGCATTTGAATATGATTGAGACTACTACCTAGTCTTGGCAATCGGTAACAATTCCTATTTGAGTGGCTAAGCTAATCTCACCACAATTGATGTGTTTGGTGAATCTGAGTGGTATGAGGATTGTCTATAGTGGTACCTTGTCGATTAATTCAGCGTACACTCGTACTAGTCAAACTCGTCTAATAAATCGATTGGCCTATTGTGTGTTTGCCATGTATGGACGCTACTGCTTAAACCTAAGGTACCCCTTACCAATGTAAAGATCCGTTTCAACCATGGTACCACGATCCGCTAAGACTCATAAGCTGGGCATGGTGGTATGGGACACCGTGGTCGAGCTGTCGGCCTACGTTAGGGCGATGAGCCTCCCCGTAGTGACCAGTGAGAAACCCAAACTTGTGAGCTGAATACAGTGGTATGAGACACTGTATTTGAGCTGTCGGCCTACACTGGCGCAGCCTGGCTGTGGTCCCCAATCGGGTTAGTGAAGAGCCTTTGAAAATAGACTGCCAGTTGGTAGGGCGTTAGTGGAGTGACCTCGAGTATGAAATAGGCTTACCCTAGCGTAGTCTGGCTGTGGTCCCCAGTCGGGTTGGTGACGAGCCTTCGAAAATAGACTGCCAGTTGGTAGAGCATTGGTGGTAGTGATCCAAACTTGCCTATCGTATATGAGTAATTAGGATTGACGACCCTAGATGGATCATTATTTGGGTACATGATACGAAGGAGGTACCTTAACTTCCCAACCCTGCTATATGAATAAACCTAAGTAAGAACTTGGTAATCACGACCATAACATTGTATTACACGGTACTTTGGCGAGGAAGTAGCATGTGTCTGGAGTAGTGCTGTAAGACCCGTATCTTAGTTTGTACCATATCGTAGGATCCGAGGTCTTTCCAGTAGAATTCTGGCAACCTTCGACTCTTAACTAGTATTTACACGCGACCATGATTCACATGTTGTCAACCTAAGTCGACTCAACCTGAGACGTGTACCCTAGCGGCCACATCATCGCCGTGATTTCGATGTCGTGACTCACACGCTGAGGCGATACCCTGGTCAGGAGATGTGGGCCAGCGTTTGGTGTGAGGTAAATGTCACGGTTTACAAAATCTAAGAGAATCTCTACAACATGTCACATCAATCCATCAATCCATGAATCTCAACATGTCAAGTACATGTTAAGTACACATCACCTCACACCCATTCCCAAGCAACCTCCAAAGTCAAAAGTTTTCTTACACCACGCATACCTTTCTTACACCAAAAATCCCAAAAGTCAAAAAGGCTCTTACACACCCATCCCTCTCTCTCCCATCCATCACTCTATCACATCTCTCTCTTTACAACCCTCTCTCTCTCTCTCATTTCCCAACATAACTCCAAGCAACCAAGAGGTGCTCACGTCCAAGCCCTCCCATGGAGAGAAAAATGCATGTGTTAGGCCCACCTTTCCATCCCAAGATCTCTCATCCTAGCCATCCATTTCTCATCTTCCTTCATCAAAGAGAAGCATAAGGAGACCGGCAAGCCGAGGGAGCAAGAAGATCAAGCGATGGGTGCTTTGATAGGGTAGTTTTCATGTTTTTAAGATAGGCCAAGTGAGACCTATCGATCAATGATATGGATCTCACTTAGGACCCTAAGATGTGGCCGATGGGCCCACTTTGATCATCATGATCATTCCATGATGGGGTCATTCTCCATGGACCTCATCATGACGTTTATTTTTCTTGTATACCTAGGGTCATCTAGACCGTCTATTTTAGTGGAGAAGGGATCTCCACCGTTGGATTTTAATTTAATGGGCCCACGTGTAATGAGACCCACTTTATGTATGATCGGTTGCAAGGGAGGACCCATAGTGTCGAGGTCCCTCCATCACGCGTGTCCCACTCTCTCTCTCTCTCTCTCTCTCTCTCTCTCTCTCTCCCTCTCTATTTCATTTTTTTTATGTGATCATGATATGGTTATGTGACCCACTTGGATGGACCCCACCCTGAAGCATGTATTTTATCCAAATTAACTTCAAGTGGGGCCCACCTTATATGTATTGTACCCACACCATCTATCATTTGGTGGCCCACCTAAGCTGGGCCCACCTCAATGGAGGAGCCATGTCCAAACCGTCTAGCGTCCAGGGACGCTAGACGTCAAAGAGAAACATAAATATTAGCTTGGTTCCAAGCTTATGGGGAGGCCCATTCATTTAGGCCCCACCTTGATGCATGTATTCAATCCATGTCATCTATCCTTTTCCTCAGACCATTTTAGGCATTGAGTCGAAAAATGAGGTCCATTTGATCTTCAGGCGGGTCATAGCATGTAAAATAGTGGTTTCCACCGTTGAAAGTCACCCTGACATTTTTATGCGCCGGAAAAATATCGGATATTGGATTTGTTTGGACAGTCTTGAGCCACAGAGTGCAATGGATAGGTTGGATTTACTTGATGTGGGCCCCACCTATGAAAAACCACAGGAAATCTAGTTTTTAAAAATAAAAATAAAAATAAGGCAGCAGCATCTGCTGCTGTCGCTGTCAGTGGGCGGGCAGACGGACGAGCTGGGTCTCACGACCCCAGCTATGGGCCCCACCGTGATGCGTTTCCAACATCAACGCCGTGCATTGGGTGGGTCCTTAGGGTAGTGGCTCCCCTACAGAAAATCAGCCGTATATAGAAATCAAGTGGGCCATACCATCTAAAATCATGTGAGAACATGCCTAAAACATATAAGATCACTCGGTGGGGCCTACTTGAAATTTGGATGCGGCTGAAACTTAGTCTGAACCCTCAGCCAGATGGGGCACACATAATGGGTGGACTGGATTTGTGAACCACGTTACGGTGGGCCCTAGGTCCACCACCAGGTCCACGTGACCTTATAAACAGGTTAAATGGCATGTAAACATTACGGTGGGTCCCCCCCCCCCCCTGACCGTGTGATTTTATAAATGGGTTAGGTGGCAAATAAACACTATAGTGGGCCCCTTGGCCCACATGTCCTTACCAATAGGTTGGATGATAAATAAATATTACAGGTGGGCCCAAGGTCCACGTGACCTTATGAATAGATTGGATTGTAAATAAATATTACAGTGGGCCCTAGGCCCATGTGACCCTATGAACAGTTTAAATGAAAAATAAACATCATGTTGGGCCCCAGTTTGGATGGAAAATAAACATTATGTTAGGCCCTAGGTCGGGTGGAAAATAAACATTATGGTGGGTCCTACTTAGGACCCACTTATGTATGTATTGTGTCCACACCTTTCATCAGTATGGACCTCCACCATAGAGTATGTGATTAATCTATGCCTTCCATCCCTATGGGACCTACCATGATGCATGAGTTTCATCCAAACCGTCCAACCATTTTGGAGATTTGTATAAGGCCATTAGTTGTGGCCCACTTTGATATATATATATATATATATATATATATATATATATATATATATATATATATATATATATATATAAGGCCCATCTTAATGCATATAAAGCCCATATGATATGGCTCATTTGATGAATTTAAGGCCCAATGGGATGTACCTAAGGTCCATTGCAATATGTGATCCCAACTCGGATTATGTAATGATGTTTACGACGGTCGTGCCTTGGGAGCAATGATGGTTTGACGTCCATATTGTAAGTTTAAATGTTAGTTAAACGTCCACATTACAACTCTCCCTAGGGCCCATTGATAGGCCCGTACTTATTGTATGTAGGCTGTCTAGGCCGTTTAGGCCATCTGCATTGTAAGGATAGTGCATTATTTTATAACATATTTAGTATAGTTCCATGATCATGATCATACGCATCATATGTATGCTTGATATGAGAAGTGACTGATCATAGCGTATGCCTTTGGATAGATTGTTTAAGGGCTCCCGGATAGGCGGTGTTGCCCTACATGAGCGCATGATACACGTAGGATTGCTGCATGACTGGATGGTGTGATTCATGCATTCGCATTATGTGACACGGTTACTATACGTCCTAGCAACATCAGGGTCGTAGCCTCCACAGGTGTATCATGATTCACAGGATTGGATACCGAAAATATTGTTCTACATGGGGTACTATAGATATCCCTGGGTGAAAGTCCTTAAACTCTTATGGTACTAAGAGATTGCTCCAACATCTAGACTGAGTGGGTACAGGAGTACCGAGTGCCGATTACTAGACAGTCGTGCTTTCCACTGGGTCGTGGTCAGTTAGAAGGTGGTGCGGCCTTACCCGCCCGAGAGTAGGGGGCAAAGATAGGCTGAGTTTGACCAGCTCGAGGAATGGGTCCACTATCGACGAGTCGAGCCCGATATTAGCTGATGGATAGTGTGGTCTCTTCCACTTACCTTATTGCGCATGATGGGGCGGTGATCTGGTTTAGAGTGTACTAGACCCCGGTGATATCCCGAATTTGAGCTATATTGATATGTGGACTTGGATGAGGATTTGTATGCTTGAGTTTCATTTCACATCGCATGGCCTTGGTATGGCCGACATCATTCATGCTTTGCACCGCATGGCCTTGGTACGGCTAATGGTATTCTTGGCTTTCATCAGCATGTTCATCATTACTCTAATACTGCATAACTGCATTACCACTTGCACACACACTTTCACCACTCTCTAAGCTTTCTATAAGCTTATTCACGACCGTTGCATGCAGGTGACGTTGGATCACAGCAGCGCTGAGGCTTGATCACTTGGAAGATTATTTTGGAGATTTTGGTTTATCATCATTGTATTTCCCTTTATGCTCATTGTACTTATAAAGTTTTTGATCATAGTGAAAATGTAATAGAGTTTTTGGTTGTTGATTGTGGGTTAATCCTTTGGTAATGCTTATTACGAATCAAATTGATATCGAAAATCCTCCTTGTAATATCCTAGGATCGGTACCTGGTGAATGGGCACTGGGAACCGAGAATGGAGTTCTACAGAGGCTGTCAGCACTAGATTCGGTGATCAGAAATTTTATGAGCCCAGTTTTCGAGTTTGGGGCATGACAGAAGTTGGTATCAGAGCATAACTTAGGAATAACCGAGAACAACATTACATGTCTGCTATGAGTTTATAATGACCAAGTCCTGAAGTTCGGATAGCTTAGTGATCTTTCTTTATAGACCATTAACATGTGTGCCTTCAAGAGTTTTAAAGTTGATAGGCGCCTTTGCTCTTTCCTGTAGGACGAGATGCCTAGGAGAGTGACCCGATCGACTCCTGCACCACCACCTGAGGCTCTTGCTCCATCACCTGCGACTCCCGCCCTACCACCTACGATGCTCACTCCACCATTAGAGATTCCTACTGCCCATCTTGATGATGCTGCACCTCCACCAGAGACCGGTGCAGACCCGACCGTATCTGTGAGTGCCTCCCAATTGCAACAGATGTTACAGGCTGTAACAACTGCACTTCAGGGACAGGGAAGGCACCTAGTCATTTCACCAGCCCAGGCAGGGCATGAGCGTGCAAGCGCCCTCCTTCGTGAGTTTCGACGACTCGATCCCCCACGTTTCTAGGGCGAGCCAGACCCGACAGTTGCTGAGAGATGACACTCCGATGTGGAGAAGATATTCGAGATAATGGGATGTATGACTAAGCGGTGAGTTCGATTAGCCGTGTTTCTTCTCCACAGTGAGGCTGAGCATTAGTGGACATCAGTCTCTCGAGCACCAGGCACTGATTTTGTATGGACCTGGGAGGATTTTGTGGAACGATTTGACAAACAGTATTTCCCTGATCACATCCGACGACAGTGAGCGTTGGAGTTTGAAGCCTTGGTGCAGGGTGATATGATAGTAGATCAGTATGCGGCTCGCTCTGTAGCGCTGTCTAGATTTTCACCATATCTGGTTGATGACGAGGAGCAGAGAGCCCGTTGATTTGAGGACGACTTGCGTTAAGGTCTTTGAGGCCGTGTTATTGGGCATGAGCTCTCGACTTTTGAGGGAGTGGTACGAAAGGCCCAGATTTTTTAGGCTGAGTAGGCCAGTTCTCAATCTGATCAAATTCAGAAGAGAGACCAGAAGAGGCAGGCTCCTTCCAGTGATTCCCAGCAGCGTCAACCACAGTAGAGGCGCACAGGTCGCCTAGCCTTTCGAGCTCCAGCAGCACCTCTGAGGCAGTTCACTGACACTTGTTTTGGGTGCGTTGTGACGGAACACTATATGTAGGAGTGTCTTAGCCCCTAGCAGCAGCAGAGGTCCACAGTAGCCTCCACCACAGCCGCAACAAAGACCCCCACAGCAGCAGCGACAATAGCCCCCACCACCGAGGCTACTTCAGTAGCAGCATCAGCACCAGCCTCAAAAGCCATAGTAGAAGAGGCAGCAGTTTCGACCACTTCAGCAACCCCAACAGCAGCAGCATGCTAAGAGGGGACAGACACCTCTCCAGCTAGCTCAGGCTAGGTTCTATGCGGCTCACCAGGATCCGCAGTCATCTAGAGGAGTTGTTAAGGGTATACTTCCAGTCTCTGCATGCATCACTTGAGTTTTATTTGATTTCGGTGCTTTGTACTCATTTATGTCTGAGGAATTCTGTCGTTCGACTAGATTGTTGACAGAGTCTTCTTGAGAGAGGTTGACCGTATCGACGCCCTTGGGGAAGACTACAGTATTAGGCCGCTTCTGTTCATCTTGCCCGGTGTTAGTGGGAGATATTTTCTTGCCCGCCGACTTGTACGTACTGTCAATGTCAGATTTTGACGTTATCCTGGGCATGGATTGGCTTGCCGAGTACTATGTCATATTGGATTACTCCGTGAGGACAGTTATGTTCTGTATACCCGGCGTACCAAAGTTTCAGTTCATTACAGAGCCTCGAGGAAAGCCGTTGTCTTGTTTGATGTCATGTGCCATAGAGGAGCCCATAGCGGTGAGCATCGACCAATTGCCCATGGTTTGTGATTTTTTTGATGTGTTCCAGGAGATTTTGGGATTACCGCCTCATCGACTCACCGAGTTTCAGATTGATCTCGTGTCCGGTACCGTGCCTATTTCGAAGGCCCCGTATCGTATGACACCGTTGGAGTTACAGAAACTGCAGAAGCAATTGGACGAGTTGTGCAAGTTAGGCTTATCCGTCTGAGCAGTTCACCGTGGGGAGCGCCGGTACTCTTCATGAAGAAGAAGGATGGCTCGTTAAGGCTCTGCGTAGATTACCGTAATCTCAATAAAGTCACAATCAAGAACAGGTACCTGCTCCCGAGGATTGATGATTTGTTTGATCAGCTGCAGGGTGCACAGTTCTTTTCAAATATTGACCTGTGTTTCAGTTATCATCAGATTCCGATCCGAGATGAGGACATTCCGAAGACGGCATTCAGGACGTGTTATGGTCATGTCCTTCGAACTGACCAATACACCTGTGGTCTTCATGCAGTTGATGAATGAGGTCTTCCACCCTTATCTCGATCAGTTTGTTGTAGTCTCCATCGATGACATTCTGATCCATTCAAGGACCTGTGAGGATCATGAGCAGCATTTGGAGATTACCTTGCAGACCCTTCGCGCACACCAGCTGTTGCGAAGCTGGAGAAGTGCGAGTTTTGTCAGGAGGAGGTGAAGTTCCTCAGTCATGTGGTGATGAGGGAGGGTATCACGGTGGACCCCTCAAAGGTTGAGGCAGTGTATCAGTGGGGCCAGCCCACGAACGTGTCTGAGATCGGCAGTTTCCTTAGTTTGGTCGATTATTACCTACGTTTCATTGAGGGCTTCTCTCGTATTGCAGCCCCACTGACCAGGTTGACTCGAAAGGGCACAGAGTTTATTTGGAGTGATGCCTGCGAGCGAGCATTTACGGAGTTGAAGGACCGTCTGACGTCCACTCCTGTCCTCACTCTTCCCTTTAGGAGTGACAGATTTATTGTATTCACCGATACCTCGTATATTGGTTTGGGTGCTGTCCTGATGCATCACAGGAGACCAGTAGCGTTCGCGTTTCATCAGCTCAAGGTCCATGAGCTGAACTACCCCACGCATGATTTAGAGTTAGCTGTAGTTGTCTTTGCACTGAAAGTGTGGAGCCACTATCTCTATAGGGTCAGGTTCGAGCTCTTCTCCGACCACAAGAGCTTGAAGTACCTCTTCTCGCAGTCTGAGTTGAATATGAGGCATGGGCACTCGATGGAACTCCTGAAAGACTATGATTTTGATCTTCAGTACCACCCGGGCAAGGCGAATGTGATGGCAGATGCCCTCAACCGTCAGCCACAAGGTCTAGTGGCGCATATGATGATCCAGGAGTGGCCGATGCTTGAGGATATCGCAGAGTATGATTTTGAGTTTGACTTACAATTTCTATCGTGTAGTTATCGAGCTTGTCGATTCAACCATCTCTTATCACAAGGGTGATCAAGGCTCAGCAGGTTGATGAGTCGTTGCAGAGTTATATAGCTGAGGCTGCATCTGAGAGTCAGGCAAATTGGCAGATTGACAGATTGGTTCAGATGGTGGACTTCACTTCAGAGGCCGATTATGTGTCTCGGATATTCCTGAGTTAGGCAAAAATCTTATGACCGAGGAACATCGATCGTGATTTTTTATCCACCTTTGCTCGACGAAGATGTACCGTGACATGAGGCGATAGTATTTTTAGGTAGGGATGAAGCACCTATCACCAGTTTTGTGGCCGAGTGTGACACATGCCAGCTTGTTAATGTCGATCATCAGAGACCCCCTAGTCTATTGCAGCCGTTGAGCATCCCAATGTGAAAGTGGGAGCATGTGTCGACAGATTTCATTATGGGCTTGTCGAGGACTCAGCGCGGTCATGACGCCATTTGGGTTGTTGTGGATCGTCTGACGAAGTCGGCACATTTCCTTGCGATGCGTGTGACTTGGTCTATGGACTGGCTTGCGAGGTTATTTATCGAGGAGATTGTAAGACTGCATGGCGTTCCAGTCTCGATCGTTTCTAACTGAGATTCAAGGTTCACGTCTCAGTTTTGGGGGAGCTTTCAGAGAGCGATGGGGACTGATTTACAGCTCAGCACCGCGTACCATCTGCAGACCGATGGCCAGACTGAGAGGGTCAACCAGATCCTTGAGGATATGCTTCGGGCCTATGTGATTGATTTCTGGGGTAGCTGGGATGAGCATCTACGATTAGCTGAGTTCGCATACAATAACAGCTATCAGGCAACCATCGGCATGGCTCCTTTTGAGACATTATATGATAGACCATGCAAATCACCGAGTTGTTTGACCGAGGTTGGAGAGCGTCGTCTCTTAGGTCCCAGCTTGTGAAGAAGACGTCAGAGGCTATTGATATCATCAGGTAAATGATACGCATAGCTCAGAGCCGATAGAAGATTTTTGCTGATCGTTGGCGTCGTCCCTTGGAGTTTGATGTAGGGGACCATGTGTATCTTAAGGTCTCGCCCATGAAGGGCATAGTTAGATTTGGAGCAAAGGGCAAGCTTGCCCCAAGATTCATAGGACCTTTTGAGATCAATGGGCAAGTTAGTACCGTGGCCTATCGGCTTGCCTTTCCACCTCAGTTGTCTGGTGTCCACAACATTTTTCATGTCTCTATGTTAAGGAAGTATAGGTCAGACATAGTTTTCGTTATTGATTGGCAGCCTTTGGAGGTTCGTGAGGATGCTTCTTACATCGAGCAGCTAGTCCATATCTTTGATTGGAAGGAGTAGGTCCTCCGGACCAAGGCCATTCCATTGGTGAAGGTTCCTTGGGGTCACCATTCTGTAGAGGAGGCTTCTTGGGAGCGTGAGGCTGAGATTCGAGAGCGTTATCCCCATCTCTTTGATGATTGATCATGTGTTGTATTTTGTATGTTATCTCTGATGTTATATGAAGATGAGTATGTTTCTTCTTTCTTGTGAGTTTGCCTAGTTGCGATGATTGTGTAAATTTTGAGGATGAAATTTTTATTAGGAGGGGAGAGCTGTAAGACACGTATCTTAGTCCATACTGTTCCGTAGGATTCCACGATCTTTCCAGTCGAATTTCGGGAACCTTCGACCCTTAACCGGTATTTGCGCGTGACCTTGATTCATATTCCGTCAACCTGAGTCAACTCAACCCGAGACTTATACCCTTGGGACCGCGTCGTCAACGCGATTCCGATGCCGTGACTCGCGTGCCTAGGCGATACCCTGGTCAGGAAATGTGGGCCAGTGTTTGGTGCTAGGAAAATGCCGTGCATTGCAAAACCTAAGAGAATCTCTACAACATGTCGCATCAATCCATCAATCCATCAATCTTAACATGTCAAGTACATGTCAAGTACACATCACCTCACACCCATCCCCAAGAAACCTCTAAATTCAAAAGTTTTCTTACACCACCCATACCTTTCTTACACCAAAAACTCCAAAAGTCAAAAAGGCTCTTACACACCCATCCCTCTCTCTCCCATCCATCACTCTATCACATCTCTCTCTTTACAACCCTCTCTTTTCCTCTCTCTCATTTCCCAACAAAACTCCAAGCAACCAAGAGGTGCTCACGTCCAAGCCCTCCCATGGAGAGAAAAATGCATGTGTGAGGCCCACCTTTCCATCCCAAGATCTCCCATCCTAGCCATCCATTTCTCATCTTCCTCCATCAAAGAGAAGCATAAGGAGACCGGCAAGCCGAGGGAGTAAGAAGATCAAGCAGTGGGTGCTTTGATAGGGTAGTTTTTATGTTTTTAAGATAGGCCAAATGAGACCTACCGATCAATGGTATGGATCTCACTTAGAACCCTAAGATGTGGCCGATGGCCCACTTTGATCATCATGATCATTCCATGATGGGGCCATTCTCCATGAACCCCATCATGATGTTTATTTTTCTTGTATACCTAGGGTCATCTAGACCGTCTATTTTAGTGGAGAAGGGATCTCCACCGTTGGATTTTAATTTAATGGGCCCGCTTGTAATGAGACCCACTTTATGTATGATCGGTTGTAAGGGAGGGCCCATAGTGTCGGGGTCCCTCCATCACGCGTGTCCCACTCTCTATCTCTCTCTCTCCCTCTCTATTTTATTTTTTTATGTGATCATGATATGGTTATGTGGCCCACTTGGACGGACCCCACCCTGAAGATTGTATTTTATCCAAACTATCTTCAAGTGAGGCCCACCTTATATGTATTGTACCCACACCATCTATCATTTGGTGGCCCACCTAAGCTGGGCCCACCTCAATGGAGGATCCGCGTCCAAACCGTCCAGCGTCTAGGGACGCTAGACGTCAAAGAGAAACACAAATATTAGCTTGTTTCTAAGCTTATGGGGTGGTCCATTCATTTAGGCCCCATCTTGATGCATGTATTCAATCCACACCGTCCATCCTTTTCCTCAGACCATTTTAGGCGTTGAGTTGAAAAATGAGGTCCATCCGATCTTCAGGCGGGCCACAGCATGTAAAATAGTGGTTTCTACCATTAAAAGTCACCCTAACATTTTTATGTACCGGAAAAATATCGAATATTGGACTCGTTTGGACGGTCTTGAGCCACAGAGTGCAATGGACGGGTTGGATTTACTTGATGTGGGCCCCACCTGTGAAAAACCACAGGAAATCTAGTTTTAAAAAATAAAAATAAAAATAAGGCAGTAGCATCTGCTGTTACCGCTGTCAGTGGGCGGGCGGACAGACGAACGGACGAGCTAGGCCTCACAGCCCCAGTTGTGGTCCTCATCGTGATGCGTTTCCAACATCAACACCGTGTATTGGGTGGGTCCTTAGGGTAGTGTCCCCCTACAGAAAACCAGCCGTATACAGAACTCACGGGGGGCCATACCATCTAAAATCATGTGAGAACATGCCTAAAACATATAAGATCACTCGATGGGGCCTACCTGAAATTTGGATGCGGCTGAAACTTGGTCTGAACCCTCAGCCAGGTGGGGCACACATAATGGGTGGACTAGATTTGTGAACCACGTTACGGTGGGCCCTAGGTCCACCACCAGGTCCACGTGACCTTATAAACAGGTTAAATGGCAAGTAAACATTACGGTGGGTCCCCCCCCCCCCCCCCCCCCTCCCTTGACTGTGTGATTTTATAAATGGGTTGGTGGCAAATAAACACTACAGTGGGCCCTTTGGCCCACGTGTCCTTACCAACAGGTTGGATGATAAATAAATATTATAGGTGGGCCCAACGGCCATGTGACCTTATGAATAAATTGGATTGCAAATAAATATTACAGTGGGCCCTAGGCCCATGTGACCCTATGAACAGTTTGGATGGAAAATAAACATCATGTTGGGCCCCAGTTTGGATGGAAAATAAATATTATGTTAGGCCCTAGGTCGGGTGGAAAATAAACATTATGGTGGGTCCTACTTAGGACCCACTTATGTATGTATTGTGTCCACACCTTTCATCAGTATGGACCTCCACCATGGAGTATGTGATTAATCTATGCCTTTCATCCTTATGGGACCTACTATGATGCATGAGTTTCATCCAAACCGTCTAACCATTTTAGAGATTTGTATAAGGCCATTAGTTGAGGCCCATCTTAATATATTTGTGGCCTGTGGTTGAGGCCCACTTTGATATATATATATAAGGCCCATCTTGATGCATATAAGGCCCATGAGTTATGGCCCATTGCAATGTACATAAGGCCCATTGGTGCGGCCCACTTGATGAATATAAGGCCCATATGATATGGCCCATTTGATGTATTTAAGGCCTAATGGGATGTACCTAAGGTCCATTGCAATGTGTGATCCCAACTCGGATTATGTAATGATGTTTACGACAGTCGTGCCTTGGGAGCAATGATGGTTTAACGTCCACATTGCAAGTTTAAATGTTAGCTAAACGTCCACATTACGACTCTCCCTAGGGCCCATTGATAGGCCCGTACTTTTTGTGTGTAGGCCGTCTAGGCCGTCTAGGCCATCTGCATTGTAAGGATAGTGCATTATTTTATAACTTGTTTAGTATAGTTCCATGATCATAATCATACGCATCATATGTATGCTTGATATGAGAAGTAACTGATCATAGCATATGCCTTTGGATAGATTGTTTAAGGGCTCCCGGATAGGCGATGTTGCCCTACATGAGCGCAGGATACACGCAGGATTGCTGCATGACTGGATGGTGTGATTCATGCATTCGCATTGTGTGACATGGTTACTGTACGTCCTAGCAACATCAGGGCCGTAGCCTCCACAGGTGTATCATGATTCGCAGGATTGGATACCAAAAATCTTGTTCTACATGGGGTACTATAGATATCCCTGGGTGAAAGTCCTTAAACTCTTATGGTACCAAGAGATTGCTCCAACATCTAGACTGAGTGGGTACAGGAGCGCCGAGTGCCAATTACTAGACGGTCGTGCTTTCCACTGTGTCGTGGTCAGTTAGAAGGTGGTGCGGCCTTACCCACCTAAGAGTAGGGGGCAAAGGTAGGCTGAGTTTGACCAGCTCAAGGAATGGGTCCGCTATCAACGAGTCAAACTCGATATTGGCCAACGGATAGTGAGGTCTCTTCCACTTACCTTATTGTGCGCGATGGGGCGGTGATTTGGTTTAGAGTGTTCTAGGCCCCGGTGATATCCCAGATTTGAACTGTATTGATATGTAGACTTAGATGAGGATTTCTTTGCTTGAGTTATATTTCACATCGCATGGCCTTGGTATGGCCGACATCATTCATGTTTTGCACCACATAGCCTTAGTACAGCTAATGGTATTCTTGTCTTTCATCAGCATGTTCTGTATTACTCTGATACTGCATAACTGCATTACCACTTGCGCACACACTTTCACCACCCTCTAAGCTTTCTATAAGCTTATGCACGACCGTTGCGTGCAGGTGACGTTGGATTACAGCAGTGCTGAGGCTTGAGCACGTGGCGGATTATTTTGGAGCTTTTGGTCTATCATCATTGTATTTCCCTTTATGCTCATTGTACTTATAAAGTTTTTTATCATAGTGGAAATGTAATGAAGTTTTTGGTTATTGATTGTGGGTTATACCTTTGGTTATTCTTATTACGAATCAAATTATTGTTAAAAATCCTCCAAGGATCGGTACCTGACGAATGGGCGATGGGAGCCGAGAATGGGGTTCTATGGAGGCTGTCGGCACCAAATTGGCAATCAAGAATTTTGTGAGCCCGGTTTCTGAGTTTGGGGTGTGACAGGTGCATGCTACAACCGTGAGATGAAGTTCGCTGAGGGAGTCTTAGCAAGGGCATACATCATTATCATACCATCTTTGCATTAACAAGAGTACATAGGGCTTGACTATTGTATTATATTTTTACTGCTTGAATGAATTGATAACATGTTAACCTTTGCTTTATAGCTCCACTGAGTTAATCACTCACTCCCACATTTCGAGATGGTATTTTAAATACCAACCTGACCCTGTTTTAGTTTCAGATGATGGTGATGCTTACGAAGCGGAGCTGGACTTTTATGATGATAAGGAGGGTTTCTCCTATATGCATCTATCAAGCGCGTCTATGTAGACCATGTTCTGATCAATGGGGTTACAGGGATGCTGATTAAACACCATTACACTTGTTATTTTGTACCTTTGGAGCACTCATGCATATTCATTTTGTTCATTTTTGGAGTATACATGTATACATTTAACCTGGTAACATGTTCACACTCTAGAGACTTACAATAGTTTATATATTTTATATATCTATCACAGTCTTCTTCTTGCATAATTTAACTATCTCTGGAGTATGATATATTATTTTGGTATAATCTCATTCATGTTTAATTCACTAATAGGGACAACATTCAATCATCATTATCTATGTTGCATAAGTGATGTGTTGGAACTCGGGAGTTGAGCTTCTGCCCGACCCCCAATTTTCAGGGCATTACAAGTTGGTATCAGAGCATGATTTGGATTAAAATGGACCTGGGTTATGGTCACACAATGCACACTGACGTACTTTGACTTAGGAGGGTGCGATAAAACGTAGAAAGGGTTATAGGATTCCCAGTTTCGTCGATTGTTGGATTCAACAAAAATTGACCTCCATAGTTCACCCCATAGGCAACTGTGATCGTGTAAAATGATCGAAACCTCCCTCTAGTCCGTCAATTGACGAGTATGGACGTCAATTCAGTCGATCCCACGTGTAAAACACACCAAAAGTGTGAATACTCGCTAGTTGGGACTCTAACGCGTTTCGAACGAGTGCGGGGGGACATACCACAACTTATGATGGGATCCAAGGTGGGTCCCAGGCATTTTTGACACCCCGAGGAAGGATGGACACCGCCCCCATGTGGAGGTATTTCCTGTGAGACAGATGGTCGGCGGGGCCCCCGCCAGATCAGCGGGGCCCCGCCCAACCAGGCAGCGCCCGCTCGGGGTCCCCGCCACCCAATTGTCCATGAGGCCTACACACATGTGTGGGACCCCTCTCTCTTCTCATAAAACCCATTCTAGGGTATTTTTATAAGATTCTAAAACCCCCTCCACTCCATATTTTCACCCAAATCTCTCAAATCTCTCATCCTCTCTATTCCATCTCACAAATCCACCTTTAAAGCTTTAAAATTTCTTCCTTCATCATCATTACCTCCCTATTTCCCTTTTTAAGTGATTTGAATCCCTCCAACTTCTTCAATCCCTCTCAAATCTTCTTCCATATCTTCCAAACATCATCTTTTCCTTCACTTTTCACACCATCTTCCTCTTTTCTTCCCATTTGAGTACACAAAACCCACTTGTGTGTCTCAAAACTCCAAGACCCACCAACCCATCTCATTGTCCTTGACTCTTTGAGGTGGTCACCGCCATCCTCTCCATCTCTACACTCTTGTCTCTCATAATGAGGAAAAGAGCAGTCCTGGATGAGGTCGGTCCGAGCTGACCACGTCATCCTACAAGGAGGGCGGACGTCGAAGAAAGTACTAGTGCCGAGCAAGAATGAGGGTCCAAGCAAGACCTCGATCCTCGGATTCCGTTGTAGAGATCCCTACTACCGAACATCGGCCTTGGCAAGTTCTGCAACCATAAGGTCATGTTTGAAGCGCACCTCGATGAGAAGTTATTTGGGACATACCCAATCATTGACTTGCTCGAGGATAATGGGTGGGGTCCCATATTCGAGGCAAAGGAGCCTACAAGCGAGAACACTATGCGCACCTTCTACGCCCTCATTCGGAACCCGCTGTTGAAGCCTCTCTAGTTTTCCATCCTTTTGGGAAGGCAAGAGATTACGATTAGTGTGGATGAGATTTCTCCAGTCATGGGTATTAAGAAGGAATCGGTGCATGCTAGCAAAAGGGATTGCGCTAGTGAGTGGGAGAAGAGACTCCGCACGCGATTCCTCTATGGCCAAGTCAAACATTGGAGGCAGGGGATTGACCATGCTTCATCCAAGATGACAGATAATTTTTGCCTACTCCACCATATATTCATATACAACGTGTATACCAGATGGAGCAATCGTAGCGAGTGCATGCATTTGATGGTAGACTTTCTATACCGATTTAGGTAGTGAGACAAGTTATGCCTACCTACTTTTATCCTACGTTAGATAGTCCTGACCGCCCGTGCTGTAAGGATGGCTAATTCAATCCCATTTGGCTGACTCATATGCAAGCTTGCTCATGAATTCGGCTACAGATTGAGCACAGAAATTCCTGTGTCAATCCATTTCATCAACCACACTACTCTCAACAACGTGAATATGGGGCCATGACAACGTCAAGCCTGACTCGATGAGAGTGAGGATCAGATGGGAAGTGAAAAGGAAGAAAGTGATTAAGAAGAGGACGGAAATGAAATAGAGGAAGGAAGTGTGGTAGAGGGAGGATAGAAAGAGGAAGAAGAGGAGGCCCAAGACTCTGATGGAGGCTCTCCTCCTACTACACTTGAGCGCCATCATGATCGGCCTGCTTTAGAAGCCCGCATGGCTCAGATCGAGGAGGGCCAGGTCACCCTGAGACAGGAGGTCAGAGAGACCCAGGTTAAGCTTGAAGAAAGCCAGGGCCTTCATGAAACAGTAATTTAAGAAGGTATCTTGCACCTTGAAGGCTCTCCTGTGCTCCATCACCAAATTCGGACCACGAGTCATATGTGTAGTCATCTCTTAGATTTCCTTGTTGCTAGTCTTTGGTTGTACTAGCCTTGGTAGGCTTGGTTGGTTGTTGGTGTGTTTTAATGTTTAAAGCTTGTTTAGGTTAGCTCACATGCATCTTCCATCATGATCCGTGTAGAATGCTTGACAAGTTGAGTAATGCTATGTTAAATCTTATACATGTTGCACCCTATGTTGTATATAAGGAATGCCTTCGAAAGCTACTCGGGACACTAGGCATCTAGTATTTGGTAGATCATTTGACGAGGCACCTCCCCTAAGCGATAGCCACACGGACCCTATCTTGGGCCCGGACTTTGAGATGATGCCGGATTCACAACCAGCCACTGGCCCCATCAATGGGCCAACACCTTATGCAACATCAGTTCCCGAATAGAACCACGCGTCTACCTTAACGCCACACATGCCTCAGTCAGCTCTTCCTCCTGATAAGTTGGAATAGATGACGCTCTTGATGCAGCAGCAGCACCACCAACAACAATAATTTTTTGCCACCATAGCAGGGGCCCTTGCCCAGAATTTGAGTGTGGTTCCGCTTGCATCACCTATGCACCCTGCTGGAAACACGAATACCAACAGACTTTTTGAGCGGTTTCAGCGTTTCTGTCCTCCCACTTTTGTGGGTACTCACATACACGAGGTGGCTAATTGCTGGCTAGATCCATCTCTAAAATGTTGAAGCCGCTACACTGCACTGAGGTAGAACAAGTTGAGCTAGCCACCTATATGTTCGAGAAGGACGCTAGTTTATGGTGGGAAAACATCCTACGAACAGTTTTCGTAGGAGACATGTGGACTTGGGATGCATTTGAGACACGCTTCCACGGGAAATACTTTTCCCTCACATACTGTAATGAAAAGGAGGGTGAGTTCCGACAGGGAGGGATGACTGTGTCAAAATATGAGAACAGACTCACGGATCTAGCCAGACACGCTCCTTTGATTCTAGTTGACGAACCGATGAAAATGCGACGTTTTCAGATGGGCTGCGGCCCGATATCCGTACTAGGATGAGTTGCGCTAGCATTCCTAATTACGTTGAGCTAGTCAACTTGTCTCTACGAGATGAGCAACATAGTGATGGAGTTTCCCGGACGAGCAACCCAACGGGCCCGAGGCCTCGTCCCGAATTGCAGCACTGGCCAGTCCTAGGTAAGAGGCTACATGTAGACTTGCCTCTCAGGATCGTGGCTCCATCGACCCAGTAAAGACGAGCGAAACGTTGGTGTACATACTGTAAAAAAGGGGGACACACTGACCCCTTCTGTTTTACCAAGATGAAAGACAATGGTGTCACGCCACCTCAGAAGATGAACCGTCAACCACCATGTGGTATAATGACTCCACCTCTACGATCTGTACCACCAGCGTAGCCACTTTACCGACCACCTGTACTCAGAAATAGGTCGCCTCAATGACCTATGGCAGTGCAACCAAATCATCCTCAACAAGCACGTGTGCAAGCACTTGCAGCCGAAACACCTGAGTCAGGAATCGCAGCGCCTTTGGCCTTTCAGGTCACTGCCCACATTCAAGGTACACCTATATTCCTATTGGTAGGCACTAGGTCTATTAAACCAATTCATATGAAGGAATAGGCCTAACAATGGATTACTATAAAAATTTATAAAAATATGGTAACTAGATGTGACAAATATGTTATAAATAATAGAAGGTTAAAGCGAAAAAATTTCTACAACTTCGAGTTACCAATAAACTGGTCATACATTTTCATATTAAAGTCTAGTATTTGGTGTCTATATAGGAATTATTTGTAATCATACTAGGAATCATCCAGTGATTAAATTTAAATATATATATATATATATAATTATTTTTGTGCAATTAAATTAGAGCCCTCGAGTAGGATTGAGTTTCATAATTTAATACTCCGTAAGCTCATGTTAGAGGTGGACCACAGTAAAATATTATAAGCTTCTTATTCCCTTATAGATTCAAGGTTCATACCGCGTCAAGGAGACATTCCTCTTCTTTCCTTTCCCATGGCCTTATATCGCTAACATTCCAAACTTCTAAAATATTTTAGAACTCTCAACTCTTCCTTCCCTCCCGAAGTTAATAAAATCGAAGTACAATCTACCCTCAACCCCCTAGCCGTATGATCGAAATAGTGACATACAAATATAATTTTAGGAGATTGAAAACCCTTCTAGTATAGTCTTTTGACTATGAGCACCATATTATCCACCAAGTTAAACATATGTTAAACAAGAACTCTCGTTGAACAAGACTCGAAGGACAACCTTATAAACATAAGGCTTGAACCTTCTAATGAATTATAGTATCCCTTAAATACTTAGGATGAGCAGATTTTAAAATTTTAAAACCATATCCCGACGAGGCATTCGCGCCTTAACTCAATTCTCAATTCTAGGTGATTACCAAAGGACTCAATGCTTTGACCGAGTAGAAGACCAAGATCCATCAGGATTAGAGAGGGATACAATGTTATCTACCTTGGTCAGGCGGACGATCAACGTATTGGCTTTAAGCCTACCACAACTGTCTTTCCGTATTAGCCCGATCATAAAGAGTAAATTATACCACCCTTAGGTAAACTTTATCATTAAACACTTAACATGGTAGTAATGATTTGGACATTTATTTTCAAACCTCAAAGGTAGAAACTCTTTAAGGAGGTAGACCATTATGAGCTAGGCTGGTGTAGTTATTATATGCTCTAACACATATATAAACTTGAAACCAATAAAACTAAGTAAATGAAAAAATAAAGCCTTTACTTATTACACTTAAGCAATTTTGGGGACAAAATTTTTCTTTAAGGGGGGTTAGATTGTAACGTTTCGAAAAAATTCGTACAAAGACCCAAATACCACCTTAGGCAGAAATCACTAAGGACCAAATCCTTTAGAAATTAAATGAGAATTAACTAGTGCTAAACTAGATTACTTGTGAAATTAGCCCTAATCACTTTAAATACGAACTGCAAGACCCAAAACGTGTAGAATCGTTGACGCTACATTACCCTGAAACTTAGGATCAATCTCTAAACTCAGTTGCTCTTAGGAGCACATTGAAACTCTATATCAGACCTGGACCGCGCGTCAAAAGTCTGATTACCACAAAACTATACGGTTATAACCACCTTGCTGGACTTTACAACCACCTCAGAAATCAAGTCCTAATAGTACCCAGAAACACACAACTTGGGCCCGAAGCGAAGTGTGTGAGAAACGCGAATATCTCTAGGAAATGAATTGAAACTTAAGTGAATTGAGTTAGTTCACTTGCAGGTCAAATCAAAGGATTACCGTTAGAATCTGACCCAATTACACCCTTAGATCAGTGAAAATTTCCAACACATATCAGTGTACTTATGACCCTGATCGAGCACCGGTGACCATTGAACTGAAACTAGTCCACCACGGTCGATCTGCAAACCTGATTGGACCAAAAAATTAGCCTGACCTAGATCCATGGTTAAGGAGCTTAAGTCCGATCGCATGTAGAAAATGGGCCTTTAAAACAGCTCCGTTGGACTGAAACAACCAACTTTTGGAAATAACCTGAGTATGTCATGGCCCTGGGGCCATTCCCATCAGTTCTTAGCCTATATAAAGGCCTTAAACCCTCCCTCTCTCACTCCATACGAATTTGGAAACCTAGGAGAGAGAAGAGAGCAAAGAGAGAAGGAAAGAGAGAGAAAGTGAGAGAGAGAGAGAGTTAGAGTTGTTCCAGAGATTCGATCCTTGCCACTCCTCGAGCTTAACTACTGCTTCTGTATCATTATTCCGATGATTCCGACTTCATACTTAGGTAAGAAATCCTAACCCTAATCTGTTTTAGGGTTTCAAATAGAGTAAAGGATGAAATAGCTAACCTATTTCATGTTATAGGTTGTCGTTGTGCCGTAGACGAAGAAATAGTGTTCGAACTGAGTTTGTCATGAGTCTATCGGTGAAAGATGCGGAGTATAAATGTTTAGGTTATGGTTTTCAGGGCTTTCAATGTCAATTAATGATTTATGACTGACTTGATTGCTGTCACATATGCTTAGATGCAATGATTTCCGTTTATTACATATATTGTGAACTATGTTGAATATAATGCATTTCATGTGCTTATTAAAATGTTTGGATGAATATGGAATTAGGATTTGTGCTTGCTATGATTACCTGAGTGAGAGTACATGATTGTTGTACTTGTGGTAACTCCTTGTGAAACGATTTGCTACAATATATGTTATAGCTAATTTATTATATGTATGTTGATATGCGTAGTCTAAGTGTTTGATAAAATGTTTGAATGAGAAAATATTTGATGAGAATTGTATTTTATAAGGGTGTTGGGATAGAATTCTCAACTATCTTATCTATATGTATAGTTTTCTTCATGTAACCTAAATTCTAATTATGAAATTTATGGATGAAATGCAATATATGGTAATATGTGCAATGTGTTCGATGAAATGCTCGAATGAGATTCGTGTAGGGAATGTTTGTTAAATGCCTATATGATTATCACATGTCTCTATATGCTGCATTTGAATATGATTGGGCTACTACCTAGTCCAGGCAATCGATAACAATTCCTGTTTGAGTGGTCGAGCTAGTCTCACCACAATTGATGCCTTCAGTGAATTCGAGTCGTACAAGGATCGTCTACAGTGGTACCTTGTCAATTAATTCAGCGTACGCTCGTACTAGTCGAATTCATCTAATAAAAAGATTGGCCTATTATGTGTTTACCATGTATGGACGCTACTGCTTGAACCTAAGGTACCCCTTACCAATGTAAAGACCCGTTTCAACCATGGTACCACGATTCGCTAAGACTCATGAGCCGGGTATGGTGGTATGGGACACCGTAATCGAGCTGTCGGCCTACGCTGGGACGACGAGCCTCTTCATAGTGACTAGTGAGCAACCCAAACTCATGAGCTGAATACGGTAGTATGGGACACTGTATTCGAGCTGTCGGCCTACACTGGCACAGCCTGGCTGTGGTCCCTAGTCGGGTTGGTGACGAGCCTTTGAAAATAGACTGCTAGTTGGTAGGGCATTAATAGAGTGACCTCGAGTATGAAATAAGCCTACCCCGATGCAGCATGGCTGTGGTCCCCAGTCGGGTTGGTGACGAGCCTTCAAAAATAGACTGTCAGTTGGTAGGGTGTTGGTGGTAGTGACCTGAACTTGCCTATCGTATGTGAGTAACTAGGATTGGTGACCCTAGATGGATCATTGTTTAGGTAAATGATACAAGAGAGGTACCTTAGCTTCACAACCCTACTGTATGAATAAACCTAAGTAAGAACTTGGTAATCATGACCATAACATTGCATTGCATGGTGCTTTGGCGAGAAAGTAGCATGTGTCTAGAGTGGTGCATGCTGTGACCGTGAGATGAAGTTCACTGAGGGAGTGTTGGCAAGGGCATACATCATTATCATACCATCCTTGCATTAATAAGAGTACTTAGAGCTTGACTATTACACTGCTTTATCATTACTGCTTGATTGAATTGATAACATGTTAACCTTTGCTTTATAGCTCCACTGAGTTGATCACTCACTCCCATGTTTTGAGACGGTGTTTTAAATACCAACCAGACCATGTTTTAGTTTCAGATGATGGCGATGCTTAAGAAGCAGAGCCGGACTTTTATGATGATGAGGAGGATTTCTGCTATATGCAGATATCAGGTGGGTCTATGTAGACCATGTTCTGATCGATGGGGTTACAAGGATGTTGATTAGACGCCATTACACATGTTATTTTATACCTTTGGAGCACGCATGTATATTCATTTTGTTCATTTTTTTGGAGTATACATGTATACATTTAACCTGGTAACATGTTCACACTCTAAAGACTTACAATAGTTTATATATTTTATATATCTATCACAGTCTTCTGCTTGAATAATTTAACTGTCTCTAGAGTATGATATGTTGTTTTGGTATAATCCTATTCATGTTTAATGCACTAATAGGGACAACATTCAATCATCATTATCTATGTTGCATAGGTGATGCGTTGAAACTCGGGAGCTAAGCTTCTGCTCGATCCCCGATTTTCAGGGCATTACATAAGCCCAACTGGTTTAATTTAAAATCAATATAGAACATAGAACCATTTTAAAGTGAGTATTAGACATTGAACTTTACATTTGAACTTCTACTCTGATTGGTTCTTCTGGGATGCTATAAAAGGAGAAATTCAGGTATTTTACTTTATTGTAAATTTCATTCTTTTTTATTTTTATTTGAGATTAAGTCAGAAAAATCTCATTGTGTTGGTTATCTAAGGAGAGCCAGAAAACTCAAAAGTGGGGGGTTTTTTTTAATTGTGTAAGCCCATTAGAAAGACACAATTGTGAAAAATGGGTGAACCTTAGAAACCTATTTTGATAGTGAACGTTAATATCCCCCGTGTGAGGATATTAGGAGTGGAGTAGCAAACTGTGTAGCTGTTGTTTAACAGTTGGTGAACACACAAGCGAACTACTATAACTCTTTGTGTTTTGTGGATGTGTATCTTATTTTTCTATCTTTTATCATTCAAAATTGTGGGATGTATATGTGAATGTGAATGTTGTAATATTTACATTTTAAGCATTATGGGGAATGTTATAATAATTTAAATTTACATTCTTGCAATTTATTTCAATTCCTTGCTATTTATTTATTCCTCTTCAGTTTGAGTTTTTAATATAAAGATATTTTTAGAAATAAGGTTGTCCTACCATAAACCCTTAGTTTTTATGGTGTAAGGTTATCCTTAGAACAACATTTGTATCAACCTTTCAATACTTGTTTATTGAGGTTGCTTTTCATTTTAGCATTGTGAATTGATTTTCTGTATTTTGTTATCTCATTCTTTAATTCTGATATTATTATTTTAAATTTGGTATAGTCCTATTCCCCCCCCCCCCCCCCCCCCCCCCTCCTAGGACTTATAGCTAGGCCTTTTCACTTAAGGGCCCACCAAAATAGTGAAATCACAAACAATGGGAGGGTCACCCTCCCATGCACTCACTTAAAAGGATGGAAGGTTGGATCGGCTTGAATCGATGATCAGACGGTCCACCAAGTTCCTCTCCACCCCTAACCTCCTCAAATCGCTCTTTTCTCTTTTCTCTTACTCTTACTCTCTTGATCTATCCTAATACTCTTACAAGCTCTCTTTCTTTTCTCTTAACCTATCCCTAATGTTTCTTTCTTTTCTTTCTTTCTCTCTTAATTTCTACATAATATTTCAAATATTTCTCTCTCTCTTAATCCCTTTCTACTCTTGATAGGAAATGGTAAAAATGAGAGGGAGTTATTGTGGTAGAGATTTTAGGATAAGGAGGAAATAAGGGGAAGATGGAGTGGTAAAATGGGGAGAAAAAAGAATAAGAGAATGATGCATTGTGCAGCTTATCTCGGATTGTGCCAGAATTGTAATTTCAAATCTAAGGGTAAAAATGGGGTGTGTTGTACGGCGTTAGAATTGTAATGCCCGCGCGGTTGCTAAGATACAAGTTTTGGGGTAACACGGTACAAAAGTAGGGTAACGATCGAAACTAGTCGATCTGGTCCGCCAGGAACATGCTGGTGTATGGAAGGTCTCGCGAGGTTACAGGTCTTACACATATTGAAGGTGCCCCTAACATGATGAATGGTCCACATCAAAGTGGGCCCACATAATGCATGGTTCACATCAAAGGTGGGCCTCACATGATGGATGACCCACATCAAAGTATGGCCTAGCATGATGGACAATCCATGTTAAGTGAGCTCTACGCTATGAATGGCCCACATCAAAGTGTGGTTCATCGTGATGGACCATCCACGTTAAGTGGGCCCCACTTAATGGATGGTCCACATCAAAGGTGGGACCCACATGATGGATGATGGACATAAAAGGTGGGCCCATGTGATGGATGGTTAACATCAAAGGTGGCCCCACATGATGAACAACTTGCATTGAAGGTGGGGCACTTGCATGATGAGCGACTCGCATTGAAGGTGGGCCCCACATAATGAATGCTCCACATTAAGGTGGCCCACATGATGGATGGCCCGCATCAAAGTGTGGCCCCTCATGATGGATAGTCCACATTAAGTGAGCCCCACCTAATGGACAGGCCGCATCTAAGGTCTTGCATGATGGATGACCCATACTAAAGTGGCCCAACATGATGGATAATCCACAAAGAAGGTGCGCCTCACACGATGGATGGATGTTAAAAGTGGGCCCCACATGATGGACAACCCACTTCAAAGGTGGGGCCCACATAATGGACACATCAAATACGGATTCCATGTCATGAGTAGTGGACGTTGAGGGCCCACATAAAGGACAATTTGCATTGATGGTGGGCCCCACATAATGGATGATACAAGTCTCCTAATGATGAATGGTCTACATCCAAGACAAGTCTTGCATGATGGACGACCCACTTTGAAGGTTTGACTCGTATGATTGATGATCCACATCAAAGGTGGGCTCCATATGATGGAGGATCCACATCCAATGTTTGTCATGATAAACGGCCTAAATGTCTTAAAACATGAATGTTGTAGCTATCCATTCTCTTGCCATTTGGGGCATGGTCCATTTATAATGAAATCTACTAAAATAACTATCTAGATTGTTTTTACAATATAGTTGCTGTAATTTTTTAAAACCGGCATCAACTACCCTGTAAAAAGCTCTTATTTGAATGTTTTACTAAACATGCTTATTTAAAAAATGAGTTTTATATGGTTTTGAAAACATGATTTACCTAACAAGCTTATTTAAAACAAGAGTTATATATATATATAATTTTATATATATAAAGAGTTTATTAGAGAAGCTCTTATTGAAGCTTGTATTAAATTAGACTAGAGATGCAAAACCGAGCCCTTAGATTCATATATTTTACATTCTAGTAATATTTTAAAGTAATTTACTCTTTTAAACGCTTTAAATTCTTGCTATGAAATTTTATAGCACTAGCTTCTCCTTGGTAAGATAGTATTTTATAATTTTTTTGTGTGTGTGTGTGCGCATGTGTATACTGATTGCTCAGCTGCACACCAGTTTGCATGGAACTCGTGCGAACTTTTTTGAGAACTCATCATATGTGATTGACACCAAAATTTGAACGGTCCACGTGAAGCAGAACCTCATGAAAACCCCTAGCCCAATTTTTACTTTGATCCAAAACTTTGGTGGGCCATGAAAAATAAAAACAGTTTCCTCCCTTGATTTGTATTTCTCTTTATTATGCCCAACCAGATTTTATATTAGGGTGAAAATTTGTCCCTTGGGGTTTCATAGGATTCCACATCACATGGACCGTTCAAATTAGAAGCCCATGACTCATGTGAAAAGGTGAGCACATGTGCATTTGTACATTAAAAGACGATCTACTGATTCGACTGCTTGCTTACAAAGGTAGCATTTGTTTGGGATGGCCATTGATTAATTTTTTAAGTTATTAATATTTAGAACTCTCTTCCTGGACAACAACCAGGTGAAAACTACGACCATGAGGGAATTCTATATAACTATAAATGATAAGTGTAGCCACTATCTGAGTCCGCTAAGGGGGACAGATCTTGTAGAAGGAGCTCATCGAGAACTTACGGGAGCTATGAACTTTCCAAACCATTTCGTAACCGCCATTGAAGAGAAAGATGAAGTGAAGCTGTTCCAATAAAGATAAAAACTCCACCTCTGGATCCGTACGTCAAGTCTCTTTGCAAGGAGGGTCCAACACACCGAGGAGCCTGGGGCAAGTCTCCATACCATAAATTCTCCAGACATCTAGCTCTAGTACCATCACCAATAGAGAATGAGATTCCTTTCTTGAACTCCAATTTGAGCGACTTCCAAGTGTTAGAAGCCCAAATAGAGAGAGGAATTCTTAGTCTCCCAACCCTCCCGGCCGGTTGTAATCCATACTTGCCAACAATGATTTTCCTCCTATGGTAGCCTTCCTCCTTCCCGAAATGCTAGAGCCATTTCTTGAAAAGAGGTTGGTTCATGCTCAAGAGGTTCCTTGTACCAGCTCCTCCCTCATTGAAGGGCTTGCATGTTTCTTTCCACTTCAAAAGATGAAATTTACTGTCTTAATGAGATAAAACCTTCCTCCAAATAAAGCAACTGGTTAGAGAAATCCTTTTTAATGAGAGTAAACCTTCCTCCCAATGAGCGACATCAACTCTTCCATTAGATGGTCCATCCAAAGTGGGACATCTCATACCCATAGTAGATCACAACCGAACCATGAAACTCACATGTACAAAGTATATGGAAAACATGATCCATGCAAGAGGTGGAAATACCAATTTGAATAACTTGGGGTTAAAATCAAGTGGGTTAACTCCAATGTATCTTGTAATGGAAAACAGCGGAGAAAAGGCCACCGACATCACCTTTATGATATAGGCTAATAGTTATGGTGTCTTCTTCTTCTTCTTCTTCTTCTTCTTTTTTTATTTTTTTATTTTTTATAATTGAAAAAAGAAAAAACATGCAAAGCCTATATTGTCCCCATAGTAGACCACTATAAGGTCGTTACAACATACCATTATCCATTCGTTGATTCCAAGTGATCATGTTGTCGTGGCCCACCTTTTTTTGTCACAAATATCCTGTCGATGTGATGGGTTTGATGGAATGTAAAAGATTGTATGTGAAAGTTCCCATACAGGAGCTGTCTAGAGTTATTTCTCTTTGAGAAATGTAGACTTCTTCCACATCTAACACCATCCATTCATAAATGCCAGTGAAATAACATCATTGGATCGAGTCTGTGACGTCCCTGTCAGGCTTTGACTTTTAATGCCAGAGGGCTCGGTTCGAGGCAAGATTTTAAGCCTATTTAATAACTGGGTCAGGCTCCAACCCTATTTAAGAGCCCGTCATCCTGTCCCATTAAAGATTTGAAGGGTATTTTTGACATATATCATTCATAATGGAACACATCAAACAAAATTGAGTGGCTGAGCTTGGACTCGGGCCGTGCATAATCACACACCCGACTTGGGCCGAAGGTTTACTTTGGGTCCAGGCCTCATCAAACTAAAATAGATCATCTGATCGATGTGCTTTTTGGGTTGTGGTCCATCCAGTGTAGGAATGGAATTATTAGTTAGGGCCAGAGATTGATGGCTTGGGTTACTGATTTGGATAAAATCAGCTAGATAATGGTGCTAAGATTATGGACCATTTAAGATCCACTTCTTGTAATCCGACTGTTGATAGAGTTAATGTTGGGAGGCCACGGAAGTAGACTCCAATACGAATCATATATTGATAAAGTGAACGTAAACAAAGCACGTATAAGTATACATGATTTTTATATGGAAAAATTTTTCCGGAAAAAAAACCATGCACGGCACAAATTAAACAATAATGAATTAATGTGAAAATGAAAATACAAGAGATTGATGCACTTACCATGTTGGAAAACCTTCATTTTTTCCCCTCCAAACCCTATAAGTGTTTAAGCCCTGTTTGGAATACCCTAATCTTGCAAATATATATATATATATATATATATATATATATATATATATATATATATATATATATATATATATATATATATATATATATATATATATGCCTAAAATAAAAAAACTATCGCACAGTTACATAAATTTGTGTACGTCATGGATCTAAGCATTAATCGTTCAACATCGGTTGAACAATCCTCTAGCTCCCATGTTGGATTAATCGAACATGCTCAAAACTATCTAGAGTTTACAAGTATATTCCGAATTCTATCGATCGATTGACCCGACAGTTCGATCAATCAAGACTATCTAAAAGTGTCCAATAACCAATTTGTAAAATTCAGGGCTCATTCTATTGATCGACCATTGAATACATATAACAACAATCTTTACCATAGCTTTAATCATCATAAACCATTACTCTATCTTAAATCACTTTTATCATAGCTTCACCACCTTCGTCTTTACTAACCTTTCGCCAAGCCCAGAAAAGTCGAACAGAATTGGAACTTCTCTGTAGGAACCACCTTTGTAAGCATGTTTGACGGATTTATGCTCATATGTATCTTCTTGAGAGTGCACCATATTCCTCAAGAACTTGTCAGATAAGATGATGACGCACATCATTATGTTTAGTTCTAGAATGGAAAAGAGAATTCTTCACTAAATTGATCGCGCTTTCGTTGTCACAATTAATCGTCACGGTCTCCTGCTGAAGCTAGAGTTCATTTATAATTTTCCTCAACTAAACACCTTCCTTGAATGCTTATATCACCACCATATACTTGGCTTCTATTATGGAAAGAGCAACCATAGATTTAAGATTCAACATCCAACTAACCGCTTCACCTACTAATACAAATGAGTAACTAGAAGTTGACCTCTTGTTATTCACATTTTCCATGTAATATGAATTCACATCCTACAAGCATTCCTTTAGATTTTTCAAATGTTAAGATGTTGTCCGATGTGCTTCATATATACGAAGTAGTCATTTCATTGCCTCCCAATGTTGCTTGTCGGTGTTTAACATGTATATGCTTACAAGATTGACTGCATATGAAATATTTGGTCTTGTAGAAACCTTGACATACATCGAACTGCCAACTGTGCTTGAATAGGGCACATGAGACATCCCGCTTTTCTTCATATGTAATG
This sequence comes from Magnolia kwangsiensis, assembly GCA_037074715.1. NCBI lineage: Eukaryota > Viridiplantae > Streptophyta > Magnoliopsida > Magnoliales > Magnoliaceae > Magnolia > Magnolia kwangsiensis. The sequence goes on from CM073571.1 coordinate 88,356,079, forward strand.
GGGCATTGCTTTAAAGAAAGCTTAAACTGAACAGCATGGGTATACTAACTGGCTTAGCTTTATCCATTCTAAACTTCATCAATAACTTCTTAAGTTACTCTATCTGAGATAACTGTAACCATCTTATCTCCTTGTCCTACGTATGTTTATACCGAGAATTCTCTTTGTAGCCCCCAGAGTTTTCATTTTGAATGTCCTTGATAGTTGAGTCTTTAATATGTTGATTTCAGATATGCTTTGACTGGCGATAAGTATATCATCAACATACGATAACAATAGAATAAATCCCCCATTACTTAGTGTCTTAAGGTAGACACAATGATCATATTTACTACTAGTAAACTGTTGACTCACCATGAAAGTATCAAACTTCTTGTACCACTGCTTAGACAACTATTTCAGGTTGCACAATAATCTCCTTAACCTATAAACCTTATTCTCTGACCCATTTTCTTTGAACCCATCTGGTTGTTGCATGTGGATCTACTCTTCTAATTCTCCACGTAGGAAAGTAGTCTTAACAGCTATCTGTTCCAGTTCAAGGTTATAAATTGGGCAACCAGTGCCATCATAAACCTAATAGATAGTTGCTTGAATATCGGTGTGAATAACTCACTGAAGTCAACATCTTCTTTCTAAGCATATCTGTTCTCTACCAATCTCGTATTGTATCTATCCTGTTTCTTATGTAAATCTACATGCATCCAATCACTTTACGCCTAACGAAAAACTCCACCAGCTCCTACATCTCATTCTTATACAAAAAGTCAATCTCGCCTTACATCGTCGTCATCCATTCTCAGCATCTATGTCACTAGTGTTTCCTAAAAGGTAGACGAATGTAACATCCTGAAAATCGGGGGTCGGGTAGAAACCCAACTCCCGAGTTCCAGAACGTCACTTATGCAACATAGATAATGATAAATGCATGTTGTCTGTAGAATGACATTAAACAAGATTGAGACTAAGCCAAAACAGCATATCATACTCCAGAGACAGTTAAATCAGCAAGCGGAAGACTGTGATAAATACATAAAATATATAATTGATTGTAAGTCCCCAGAGTGTGAACATGTTACCAGGTTAATTAAATACATGTATACTCCAAAAATAGAAAGAAAAGAATATACATGAGTGCTCCAAAAATATAAAATGACAAGTGTCAAGGCATCTAATCAACCTCCCTATAATCCCGTCGATCATAACACGGAGGAGAAGTCCTCCTCATCATCATACAAGTCCGGCTCTGCTTCACAAGCAGCGCCATCATCTGCAACTACAACCGAGTCTGGTGGGTGTCCGAAAATACCGTCCCGTAACGTGAGAGTGAGTGATCAACTCAGTGGAATAATAGAGCAAAGATTAGCATGTTATCAAATCAATTACGAGTTAATAGTAAGGCAAACAATCAAACATTCTTGGATACTATTGTTAATGCATGCATGAAATGACATGATGGATGCCCTCACTGACATACTCCCTCATACGGCACCATCTTACGCCCGCGGCATGCTTACGTTCCTCGGTGCTCCACATCTTCCAGGTACATGTAATGCAATATGGATAATGATTACCGAGTGGTTATTAGTCCTTTTTATACAGCCAGATTGGGAAACTAGGGTACCTTCCTTATATCAATCCCAACACAGATCCTGTCTAGGGTTGTCACTCCTAGTAATCTCATACGACGTTATATTTGTAGGTCGCTGCAAGGGCTGATAGGGCTGTTGCTCGCACTTGTTGCACCGCTCCACCATCACCTTATCAATACAGGCCTAATGTACTCTTGTCGCTACGGAAGGGTCGTCGCCTCCCGCAGACTCAGAATACGCTCACGGTCACTACAAAGGGCTCGTCACCTGATCAGTGTAGGCCGACAGCAAGAATATAGTGTCCCATACCACCATAATCTGCTCACGAGTCATAGGTTGCTCACTGGTCACTACGGGGAGGTTTGTGGCCCCAGCGTAGGCCGACAGCTCGACCACGGTGTCCCATACCACCATGCCCGGCTCATGAGTCTTTATGGACAAGGTACCATGGTTAACAGGGTTTCCAATGGTAAGTTCAGTACCCTAGGTTCAAGCAGTTATGACTCATACAAGGTGAACATACAATGGCCAGTCGGGTTACTTGACAGGCTCGACTAATACGAGCGCATCTCAAGCTGAGCGACATGAAGTACATGAAACACTTCATGTGGCCTAACCACTGTCGCCAACTCAAAACACGACTCGCGTTCATCGACGCGTCCTTCGTGGTAAATAGAAGCCAACCACAAATTCAATCCATTACCGACTGCTTGGACTAACGTATAGCCCCAAACACTTGAATATCAACATCAGTAGTCATATGAGAGTAACAAAAATGAAATACAACAATGTAAGCATGTTGACACATGTTATAACATACAACTTAAGCAAATCATCCAACACGTGCATTTCATGTATATAATGAAATCAATATATATAGCCAACCTGAGGAAAATCATTTACATCAGCATATTACTTGAGAATTCAATCTCAAAACTCATTCACAACACCATCTACTCAATACATACTAAAACAAACATTTATACAAACACTTAGTCTACACACTTTAGTCTACATAGCGTATGTCAACTCAAAGTGCGCAATTGGGCGAATCTCTTCGCCAAACAGATCATGCAAGCATTCCTAATATCCTAACACGACAAATAACCATGGAAAATATTTCAGCAAAATGTGGATGTAAATAGTATTTCCTACAAATGACTAAAATGCCCTGAATCTCATATTTTCCATACATTTACGAAACGAAAAATGGAGTGCATGTTCTACATGTCAAACGGAGTTACCGTCAATAATCTACTATTAAACGACATTGAAAGCTTTGAAATCAGTCAATCAAAGCGTCTAAAATCCTCACCTTAAATCGGAAATTATGAAATGGAGTTGATTCAGACAATAAGTCTTCGTCAACGGCGGGTACGCTACCTATGGCATGAAACAGGTTAGCAATACCAAGACTACAACTATTCTAAGCTTCAAATCAGGTTAGGGTTAGGATTTCTTACCTAAGAATGGAGCTGAAAACACTGGAATGGCGGCGCAGAAGCGGCGGCTATGGAACATGGAGCAGCAGGGAAGAATCCCAGGAGAGAGCTCCAAATCTCCCTTCCTTTCTCTCTCTTTTCTCTCTTCTCTCTCCAAATTTGTATGGAATGAAAGAGTAAGGGTTTAAGCCCTTTTTATAAGTCCAAAAGCGATGGAAATAGACTTGGGGCCAAAGTATACTTATTTTATGTCCAAATACAGACTGTTCCGTCTCAACGGAGCATTTCTGGAGGTCCCCTGGCCAAATGCGGTCGGACTTAAGCTCATGGGTACTGGATCCTGCTCACATCAAGTTTTCGGTCCGGTAGTATTCCTAGATCACACGTGGCGGACCAGTTTCAGTTCAACGGCTACCGATACTCGATCAGGGCCAAAAGTGCGTTGACATGTAAGGGCCACCTATCCTGATCCGAGGGTAAAATTTGATCGAATTCTGACAATCAGAATGCTTAGAAAATGTCGCGCAAGCGACATGTGCCAGATTTCATAAATTATATTAATTTCTAACATTTCTCACACTCTTCACTCTGGACTCAAGGAAATCGTCGTGGGATATCATTTAGACTTGATTTTTGAGGTGATTGTCAAGTCCAACTAGGCGGTCAGGATTGTCTAAGTTCGAGGTAATCGGACTTCCGACGTGCGGTCCAGAGCCGATACAAAGTTTCAAGGTGCTCCCGAAAGCAATCGGGAATAGAGTTTGATCCTATGTTTTATGGTATTGTAGCGTCACCTATCCTATACGTTTTGACTCTAGCAGATCGTATTGAAAGTGATTGGTGAGAATTTCACAGGTCATCTAGTGCAGCGCTAGTTGATTCTCGTTGGATTTCTAAAGGAAGTAGCCTTTATTGATTTTTGTTTGAGATGAGATTTGAAGGGTGGAGCGAGGGTGTTTGGAAACGAAAGAAGGAAGAGTTTGGAGGGATGGTTTTTGCCAAAAATCAGACGTTTGGGGGAGAAAAGAGAGCTTGGAAGGGTAGTTTGTGAAGGAAGTACCTGATCGGGGAGGTTATAAGGGACGACCCACATACCAGGGGGCTACCCAAACCCCCAAACACCTTCGGCCCGAAGGCCGACCCGAGTGGGGCCCACCGGTCAACGATCCCTCACCGAACCGGTGATGCCATCGCCGGCCAAAGTGGAATCCAGCGATAGGCACCCCCCTAGACTAGTTCCCCCTGTCCTGGAGGTCCCAAATATATGTGGGACCCACCCTAGTTCATTATCTTTTAGGTTAGATAGGCGCATGACTCAGTTTGGAGCGTTTCGGGGCCAGTTTGTAAACCAGAATGAGTTTATGTATCATGTGGCATATGATTTTGGGGTAGGAGAGGTTAATCCATCCAACTAACCCATATATTTTGTTAGATTCCAAAAGGTTAAGGGTTGAAACTCATTTTACTCATTTATTTACTATTCATGGTAATTTTTAGCTTGGGTATTGTTCATCATCATTAATTCCCTAGGATTGGTGTTCTTTACTATTTAAACTTGAGGAGTCATGTCTAATATGAAAGTACTTGGAGAAATTTGAAGAATGAGGTGGTGAAAGGTGAGTTTTGAAGGAAATGGATTGAAAAGCGATTTCTTTGGCTTTAGGATTGAGCTCTGAAAGTGATAAGGTTGACCCATTGCCTAAGGACGTCTAACCCCAGGGTGGTAAAAATTCAGAGTGTTACAACGAATCCCCTTCATCTGTAATAAGGGTGAATGCAATATTCGAGTCATCTCTCTATCTCGCCGGTAATTTATTGTAGTATCTCAAATTTTTACAGCCTATGTACATACTTGTGCCCGAGAATTTCGAATGTTAATAATGTAAAAATTAGATGCTTCAAAATCGCACATTATTTTTTTTAGATAAGTCATATCCAGTTATATTCATGAGAATAAATTTGATTGTATTTATTATTCCATTAGAGTAAAAAGCATACAAATAATTCTTTAGTGCCCTCTCAATGGGAGCTTATTACATTATCAAAGTTTACAGAAGAAAATAAATAAAATAATTTACAGTGCTATCCTTCTTCTTTTCTTTTCTTTTCGAAAGAATCTTCCATATAATGATTATCAGAAACATCATCAACCTGTAATTCACCTACAATATCTGTATGATTGGAGAAATCAATGTCCTACTTATAGTGATGGTTATCCTTTAAGATTAACAATAATTCAAGAGATTCATAAAAATAATGTGAGGGTTCTGATACGTCTCATACTCCACCACTACGAGTGGTATCAGTATGCACAACCAATCTACATGAATAGATACCTGCATAGTGTTTGTGGTTCATCATACGTAGTGATCATCACAATGTGGAATATAGTTCATAAAAAACCCGGCTGCCCTCACATCCCATACTACGAAGATTTATAGGCGTGTCCAACGTTAACGTGCATTTATGCGAACATCTTAAGGTGACACAACAACGCAATTAGAAGATTTACGTGACATGATTTGTTCATGGAGCGACTATTTGTGATATCCAATTCTAAAAAGTGATGTAACACACATGATGGTTTACTTACATCGATTGTGCACCCAAAATGCATTATATCCATGATAATATATATGAACCACTATATATGAGGTATATAACACATAACTTGCATCAAAAGAGAAATAAGTTGAACCATGAGGGTTTTGGAATTTCAAGACACATACCCAAGCCATAAAGGGAGGTAGCACAAGGCTGGCCTAATAAATGAGAAGAGTAGTAACAAGCTAACTTAATAAGAGAGAAGAGTAGCAAATAGGCTAATTCAACAAAAAAAAGGGAGATGAGCAAAATGCTGACTCGATATAGAGTGGAAGCACGCGTTTCTCTCAAAATTGGCAAAGAGCAAGGCTTGTATCCATCAACCTACATAAATTCATAAAAATCACACATAATTAAAATCTTAGCTTAACCATAATTACCAAAAGGTTAAATAATTCATATCATTCCATCAATCAATTGCATGGAAAATCATAGTAATATGGAAGTATGTAAAAACAAGATAAATCATATCAACTTAAATTACTGTAAGCTTAAAGGAATCCCTCACCTTAACCCTATATTTAAACCCTAAGTAGATCTCGATGTAGGAAAGCTTCTAAATGAATCACGACATCGCTTGAGCAAGATGAAGAGACCACACGTGTGGAGAAGGAAGAGGATGATGGGCATCCAAGCTTCTCTCTCTTTCTTCTCATTCTCATTTTCTTTCTCTTTCTCTTTCTCTATCCTCCTTGGATGTTGGGAGGTTGAGTGTGAGTGTAAAGGGATAAGCACCCTTTTTATAAAGGAGTGGGTGTATGAGAGGAGTGTGTTTCACATCTCACTTGGATTGGATTTCTCCAATTTGACTTTTCTAGCGATTTTTTTTGAAATTATTTTATTCAGTGTGTCAGGGTCATCGAATAGAGCCGGGGTATATGGTTTTCTTGGTGATCCAAAATTTAGATAGGCGTATCTTAAAAATTCTCCTAACGGGTACCAAAACGAACTTGATCTCATTTAACGATCCACACTTAATGATCAGGTTCTGATTTTGAGAGAAATGTGTAGTCATAATAAGTAAACAGTTGAACAAAAGTTGGTGGTTGATCAATGGTGGAAAAGTTGTAAATTTAAAATTTCACCTTTTGCACCAAAACGAAGTAACTGGAATTAAGGCGGTCATCATTCAACGGTGTCGGATCATAGATTGAGGTCTAAATTTTGTATGATATCATAGTCATATGAAGTCAAAGTATGGTCCAAATTTAAGTTGCGATTGACGATGTAATGTGGGTCAATCGGAAGCTATATATTTAGGAAGAGTTGGTAAGCTTAAAACAGTTTCACACCTAAGGAAATGTCTACCAAGTTGGGATCCTCATATTTTACACTAGGTCCATATGATGGTCAATCCAAGTCATTTATATGAAGGAAAATATCCTACTACAACTATCCACGAGCTTTCCTCACTCGATAGACACCAAAATGAACGGTTAAGAGGATGATTTGTTAATTGGGTCACTTTTACAATGATCTAAGGGATAAAATTTGACATGTATAGTTAATTTATGATAAATAGGCATGGTATAAAATTTTACATGAAACAGATCATGAGAACTATGTGATCTAGAATTCAAGAGTATAGGTTAATGGCATTAAGTATTTACGATTTTTTCATCTTTTATTTCTCCAACTTCCACCATCCATAATATCGAATTACACCATCCAAATACATTGAAATTTGACAGACATTTTTTTATTTTCATTCTCTTTCCATAGCTCCATTTTGGGCCTTAATTGCTTACAGATGACCAAGATGCCTTTTTAATGGGCTATACCGTCCCAAGATTTAAATTAACGCTTTCATATATCTAATAAAGAAGTCAGTCAGTAGTTGTGGCATATACCTTACAATCTTTAAACTGAGCAATTCTTTTTGATATTTAGGCGACCCATTTGGCAGATCCAAATATGAAGGACAATCAGATGATATGTTAAAAATATGAAAACTTGATGGTTAGTACTCTGATAATGTATGTAGGTGGTGGTATGGTCGGTTTTGTAAACTGATGAATACAAGTAGATTTTTGGAGTGATCAAGAGGTAAAACATGTATACCGTTAGATTCAAGTGACTTGTTCACTTGTGTAAGTTCTTTAAATTGTAGTCCTGATGGTGGGTTAAGCATATTCATAGGTGGTGAACAAGATGAAGAGATTAACTTCTCGATTTTATACGTATATGAGTGGATGTATAGATCAAGTAATTAGTTTACCATGATCGGGTGGTCCAAACTCAAAGTGGATGGTCAGATATCTTTACCTAACAATGAATCGTTTATTGAACGGTTAGTTATAATGAACAAGTGAGAATACTTGGATATATGATGATATTTTCCTAAAAAACAATGGTCGAATGACTTGATATATGAATGAAGATTATTCTCAACAGTCAAATTCAGGTTAAAGAATAGATGTAAGGTTAGAATAGGCTAAATTATTGACATACATATGTATATACTAAATTAAATTTCATGGTAACACTCGAGAACTTTCAATACTCAGGTATTGAAAAATTCGAAGTGTTACAATCTACCCTCCTTAAACAAAATTTCGTCTTCAAAATTTAATTACTTTTACTATTTATACTAATTAATTATGTTTAAGTTTTCACTGTATTCCTTATAAGGTAGATATATGTTTCTAAGTGTGCATATAATTGGCTACATGAAATCGGGACGCTACATTTATGTTCTATCGGTAGATATCTCCTCATAGGTGACTGCTCTACCTGCTACTATACCTCTTCCTGCTGCTCGATTTTAACCTATGTCTCACTTTTAAAAAAAATAAATTTCAACATCAATTACTGTTGACTTTCTCATTTCCTTGTGTTCATCCTTATGGAACAAGGAATTTAAATCAAACCTGACGTCACGACTAATCATGATCTTCCATGTAACTCAGTCGTATAGCCTGTATCCCTTCATACAATCACCATAACCAATAAATATACACCTTTTCACCCTCTCGACAGATGATACATAAGAGTAAACATCACAACTAAATACTCATAATCCTGAGTAATCAACTTCACGATCACTCCACACTTCTTTTGAAATTTTACAACTAATTGGCATAGACGAAGACCCGATTCACTAAGTAATAAGCCATGTTAACGGCTTCAATTTATAGCTCATTGCCTAATGCAGCATTGCTCAATGTACTTCAGGTTCTCTCTAAGAGAGTCGGCTTCATTCGTTTCGCCACACTATTTTGGGCTGATATGTGCCTAACTGTGTTATGGCATATGATCTCATCGGCTCTACAAAACTCATTGAAATCTTAGAAGTGAATTCACCTCTATTGTTTGTCCTCAAAACTTTTAATTTCTGCCCTAACTGTTTTTCCACCATCACCTTCCATACCTTGAAAGAATTGAAAACATTAGATTTGTACTTCATAAAGTACACCCAAACCTTTCTAGAGTAATCATATATGAACAAAACAAAAAAAAATGATGACCCTCTATAAATAATGAGCGGCAACTCCTATACATCAGAATGCACATAGTCTAGAATAACCTTACTAACATGTTTACCTGATTTAAAAGATAATCATGATTTTTTACCACATATATAATGCTCACATATATCAAATTCAACATTTTTAAATATAGGAATCAATGAATAATCAGAAAGTACCTCCATTCTGCGCTCGTGCATGTGAATTAGATGTGCATGCCATAAACATACCGACATGGACTCTGCTACAGACGCTGCAACTCCACTCAATATGATATTCCCAACCAACCTGTAAAGGTAACTGTTCCACTGCACTTTCATAATTGTGAGTGCCTCTTTTGAAACTTTTATGACTTGATCAAGCCCGGTGAACTTACACCTAATTGCCTCGAGAGCTCCCAAGATATTAGATTCTTTCGTAGGTTAGGAACATGTCTAACATCTGTCAGAATGCATTCCATCCCATCAGACATCTTGATACGCACTGATCCGATTTCAACGACCTTACAAGCAACATCGTTTCTCATAAACACCTGGCCACCATCACGCTTATTGTATGTGGTGAACCAATCCTAAAGCAAGGTCATGTGGTATGATGATCTCGTATCCAAAATTGACTCATGTATAAGCTATCTAACTTCTTCCAAAGTCTTGTGGTGATCTTTTGATAAAGGTCATTGTAAAGGACACCATCCGCCAAACATAATTGGACTGAGGTTTTTTCTCTTTCATCCAACTCTTTCCACTCTTCATCGTTCATAGACGTTGAATGCTTCTCTACACTAAGGAATGCATGTTGTAGCCCTTGTTGAACTAGAAGGTTTCCCATCTTCCCCTTCCATAGTTTGAAGTTGTTTTCCTGGTGAACTTATCCATTTCATATACTTCACATTTGATCCCTTCATCGACATATTTCAGATTCAAAATTAGATCCCCAACGTATAGCTCTGATACCACTTGTTGGGAGGCCTTTGAACTAAACTCCGATATGAATCACACAGCGATAAAGCAAACATAAACAAATCATGTAAAAGTACATACAATTTTTAAATACCATAACACTTGTAATAGGAAACTAATTGCATAATTATGCAAAATCGCGTGCATTATCGATCTAAGCATTGATCATTCAACATCGATTGAGCATTCATCGATCGATCGAGCTCCCATATTCGATCAATCAAACTGCTCAAAACTGTAAAGAGATTTACAAGTATATTCTAAATTCTGTCGATCAAATGACCCAATAATTCAATCAATCGAGACTATCCTAAAGTGTTCGGTGACTAATTTATAAAATTTGGAGCTCATTCATTCAAACCCCTATTTCATATATAGATTGATGACAAGTTAACTCTAAAATTCACATATCGTGATTTGTGGGACCTATCTCATGATTCGATAAGCCAACCTACTTTGGGCTTTTAATATGGCTGACAGTGGGCCCCACAAATGATTTGAATTGCTAAAGATGTATTGATATCCATGGGCCATCCACATGTGGCAATCGAGCACTGCACTAAAAATTAGGTTAGGCACAAGTTCATTTTGACTATGGACCATTCATGATTATTCTAACCATCTATTTTCATAATCTAATTGGGGCCCACCCGATGAGACTTGATTGGCCTAATCTTTTGGTCATAGCATGGTTCAAAAAGTTGGCAAATGTGTATGTGAGCATGTGTGTGGTTGTATGGACTTATTAATAAAAAGTGACAAGTTTCTTTGGTTAGCAAACTCAAGAGAACAAAAAAAGATCTATGCTATAAATATTCACAACCATGGATGAAAGAGTAGATATGTTAACGGAGAAATTCGTAAAGAAAGAAATCGAGAATACCATGTTTTTGAGAGAATCGATTGCTACTGATGATTTATAGCCTAACAACGATTTCCCTGTTCATCCATGCTTCATCATATAAGGTTTTTATATCTTCAATGGTATAAGAGAACCAAGACTATCACTGAAATTTCGTTGTTGCAAGCCGAAACCATGCTGACTTTGTCTAATGTCTTAAATATGTCTGTAACAAAGTCTGTCGATGTCATCAACAAACCACTCAATCCCATCGAGTAGATTCAATGAAATTGCGGTAAAGACTGCTTTAGTTGAAGTAGGAATATGCCAATATGTCCTAGAGGGGGGTGAATAGGACTTTTTAATAATTTAAAATCCTATTACTCTAATCCTAACAACAAGCATATATTAGGATTATTCAAGAGTAACTCTACTAGATTCCAAGCCCGGTAGAGGATCCAATCACAAATTATTTGAGAGATGAACAATATGCAAATTAGTTTATGATAGATATGACTGTGCGTTGTGTGAGGTGTGATCTCAGATAATCAAATATAAAAGTATTTATGGAAATCACATAAGTAAATGGAAGACAATCGCAATCTCAAACACAGTCATTTTTATAGTGGTTCGACTACTTATCTACTCCACTCCTGGCAACTGCACTTAACCTTTAAGTGTACCAGATTTCACTAAGGAGGTTTCATAACTGGTTCACCTCAAACCGGAGGTTTTAAATCAAGTTCACCTCTAACCAGTACAACCTACACCTAGGATGACAGTTTATGCTCCCACGAGCAAGGATCAACACATAGCACCCGATTTTAGGCACATCGGTTATCCACATAAGGAACCTCTTGCGTTTATGCTCTCATGAGTAAGAGTCAACACAAAACACTCACTTTTAGGCACACTGTTCAAGGACCTTCTACAAGGCCCTAACTGTTTATGCTCTCCACAGAGTAAGGGTCAACACAACGTACCCACCACGTACACTCCCGCCAGAGGCCTCCTAGAGGACTTGCAAGGGGTGAGAAACACCTTAGACCCAATCTTACAAAGGAATGAACACAAGAGTCCTCTGGACTCTAATAACTTACAGTTAAGTGGATGAGTCCCTTTTAGCTCAATGTTGAAGATCTCCTCCTTTGTTGATGAAGAGTCTTCTGCTTCCTTGAACCGTAACTTAGAAGATGTACCAATGCATGGCGACGGGTTGGGTCAAGGTTGTAATGGAATCCTAATCTATTGAAAGTTTTCCTATAAGGGAAATAGAGTGATTACAATCATTTATGCATTCAAGGCATCCCAGCTTAACGATTTGTCATTAAGGTGGTAGCTGGAAGATCCTTGAATGCAGAAGTTCATTCCCCAATCTACTCTATTGAATGTCAATGATGAGGGTGGATTGGAGGATGAACTTCCATGAGAGAAAGAGCTTTAGGTATATGATCTAAGGTTAAACATTCAAAAGCACTCTCTTCTTTCTCTACCAGCAACTAAGGACAAGCTCTTTATAAATAGGCAAAAGGTTTCAATGGATATAAAATAGTCACATTTATGACAGAGTTTGATATAATCGAGTAGAGTCGATATCATCGAGCGTATACTCTTGATTACATTGACTGACTGCTCAATGACACAAACTCAGTTGTCATACACTTTTGAAACCTTTACTAGCTGGTTGAGGAAATCAAAACCTACGTCAATGTCATCGAATTTCGAACTCCGATTTCATCGACATGAGGATCGTTTCCTCAATATTTAAAAATGAGAGAGACATTGCCTTTGAAATATTTTAGGTCAAAAGATATGATCGAGGTACACTCGATATCATCGAAATTTGAATGTCGATGATATCGATGGTTGTGTCGATGCATCGATAAATCCAAAGAATTTTTCAGTTAAGCTTGTTGGACAGTTTATGTCCATTCTCGATGCAATCGACCCAGCCTCGATATCATTAAATTTAAATATCGATTCTATCGAGTGACCCTCAATCCAAGATAAAAAAACTACCTAAAAATATGCTGGTTAACTATGTCCAAGACCGATATCATCGAAGGCCTTCCGATATCATCGAAATTTAAATTCTGAGGATATCGAGGAGAATTTCAATATATCAAAGACTTTATGATTTTCCTTAGAAAAATAGGAACACAAAAACTCTGCTGTCGATTTTATAGAGTCAAATTATAGACTCGAGATTCATATTTTGATGATATCGATACATCGATAATTTAGTCTAGAAAAATATGCGGTTGCTAGACAACTTTTATCCTCATTTCGATAGTATCGATTGAGCATAGAGGACATCAAGAGCATTTCTCGATTATATCGATCAGTCTATCGATAAATCGACAAAGGTAAAAAACTTAGAGATTTTCTAAAATTTTGAAAAAGTTTTTTAATATTCTAATCAATTTTAAGGGTTTTAAGTACTTGGTGTTTTGGGACATGAGATGTGAGGCTTAGATTTACCTGTGGCGAGTTCAGACACACATCCGGTTGAGGGAGACAGTTGATTGATCTTCCTATGGAGCTTCTCTGTCTAGCTGACTCAACACTCACGCTAATTGATAAACCAGGGCACTTTCAATCTCCCCCTTTGTCAATTATGTGACAAAATACCAAAACACCCTATAACAACTTCTATACTGACACTCTAAATTGTGTGTACATGAACTTTACAGAATTGTACAATGCTATCTAGTTCACATATACAAATATTCAGAAGTTGCTCCCCCTAACTGCATTCTCCCCCTATCTTGGTGCAGCTGCTCCCCCTCACACTTGTATCACCATTCACAAACAAATATACACAATTTTTCCGTCAGGGTGTTTGATTTGTTCTCCTCTTTTTTGTCAGTCATTGGCAAAGGTATAGCAGTTGATATTTGAATGAAGTTAAAGTAATTAGAAGAACAAAATGCAAGGCATAAGCACAATAGATGGATGTAACAAAAACATCTCATTTCAACAACCATGTATGCATAAACAGAATGTAGATCAAAATGTCACATTCACACATATCACAAACTAGATAACACAAGGATCTTAAAACATAAGCATGGTTGTAAATAGGAGTGAAGGATAACCAACAATACCCAAAATGATACATACATACATACATACATACATATATTGTAACACCCCGGATTTTGGCCAATCTGAGATTTGACGTCCTTAGGCAATGGGTCAATTGAAACACCTGGAAAATTACTTAGAACCCAATTCCATAGCCAAAGAAACCACTTAGAATCAATTCCTTTAGAAAATATGACTAAGTTAGCTAGTGCAACGTTAGAATAGCTGGGAAATGGTCCCTGATCGCTTTAAATACGTTCTACAAGGCCCAAAGCGAGTGGAACCAAGGGTGCTATAATGCTCTAAAGCCTCGGATCAAACTCTAAGCCGGTTTGTCCTCGGGACCTCCTTGAAACTTTGTATTGGATCTAGACCGCGCGTCGTAAGTCAGATGCCTACCATCTTAGACCGTTATGACCACTTAGCTGGGCTTGGCAATCGTTTCGAATATCAAGTCCAACTGACGATCACAGGCTATTTCATTGAGCCCGGACCGAAGAGAGTGTGAATAGGGACATAGTTGGAATTTCAAATTCAAATCTGGCACACAAATTTGACGCATCAGTATTAAGCATTCTGACCGTCAGAATACAGCCAAATTACACCCTTGGATCAGGAAAAATTTCTATTACATATCACGAGACTTATAGGCCTGATCTTGGTGCGGTGACCGTTAAACTGAAACTGGGCCGCCACGTGCGATCTGGGAACCCTACCGGCCTGAAATCTGGATGCGTGCTAGATCCAGTATGCACGAGCTTAAGTCCGACCGCATTTGGCCAGGGGACCTCCAGAAATGCTCTTTTGTACCGAAACAGCCCCGATTTGGATATACTTTAAGTATACCTTGACTTGGAGCTTATTTTGGGCATGTTTAGGCTTATAAAGGGGGTTGAAACCCTCACTCCTCTCTCCCATCCGAATTTGCAAAAATTCCTAGATTGGGAGAGAGAAAAGGTGAGAGTTTGTGAGGGAGATTGGAGGAGAATTCCTTGCCGCTTGTGCTACCTGTTGCAAGTGCCTAAGCAACGCAACTCAATCACGTTGCCGGTGATTTCTCCGCTTTTCTAGGTAAGTAAATACCCTAAATAGTTGTTGATTTGAGTTTTCCTTGTTTCCATAGCGATGTAGCTTATGGATCTCGTAAATCAGGTTCTCTATTCGCCGTAGACGAAGCGTATACGCTCCGTTTCAATTTTCGAGTCTACAAGACATAAGGTGAGGATTTTAGACGCTTTGATTGACGGTTCCCAACACTTTCAATGTCGTTTAATAGTAGATTCTTGACGGCATCGCCGTTTGACATGTACAAAATGCTCTCCGTTTCCCGTTTCGTAAGCTAACGAAGAATATGAGATTTAGGGCATTTTAGTCATTTGTAGGAAGTACTGTTTACATTCATATTTTGCTGATGTGATTGACATGGTTTGTTGTCGCATTAGGAAGTTAGGAATGCGTGTATAATTAGTTTGGCGAAGAGATTCGCCTAGTTGCGCACTTTGGGTCGACATACTATATGTAGACTTAAGTGTGTAGTGTATGTGTTTGTATAAATGCTTGTATTAGTATGTATTGAATTAAATGATGTTATGTAGTGGTTTGAGAATGATTTCTTGATTAATATGCTGACCTAAATGATTTCCTACATGTTGACCATATGCATGATTCCATTACATGCATGGAATGTATGTGCTTGAAGATTTGCTTAAGTTGAATGTTATAACATGTGTTAACATGCTCACATGATTGTATTTCAATTCCAAAACCTTCGCATATATTGTTAATGTGATTTCATAGATGTGTGGGACTAGACTTAGTCCAGGCAGTCGGTAACCGAGCGAATTCGTGGCTGACTGGTCATAGCCACGAACGACGCGTCGATGAACGTGATTCGTGTTTAGAGTTGGCGGCAGTGGTTAGGCCACGCGAAGTGTTTTACGCACTTCATGTCGTTCAATTCGAGATGCGATCGCGCTAGTCGAGCCCGTCAAGTAACCCGACTGGCCGATGTATGTTCACCTTGTATGTGTCATAACTGCTTGAACCTAGGGTACTGAACTTACCATTGTAAACCCTATTAACCGTGGTACCTTGATCCACGAAGACTCATGAGCCGGGCATGGTGGTATGGGACACCATGGTCGAGCTGTCGGCCTACGCTGGGGCCACAAACCTCCCCGTAGTGACCAGTGAGCACCTATGACTCGTGAGCAGATTATGGTGGTATGGGACACTATATTCTTGCTGTCGGCCTACACTGATAAGGTGATGGGGGAGCGGTGCAACGAGTGCGAGCAACAGCCCTGGCAGCCCTTTGTAGTGACCGCGAGCGTATTCTGAGTTCACGGGAGGCGACGACCCTTCCGTGCAGTAGAGTACAGTAGGCCTGTATTGATAAGGTGATGGGGGAGCGGAGCAACGAGTGCGTGCAACAGCCCTGGCAGCCCTTGCAGCGACCTACGAAATGTACATCGTATGAGATTACTAGGAGTGACGACCCTAGACAGGATCCGTGTTGGGATTGATACAAGGGAAGTACCTTAGTTTCCCAATCCTGTTGTTTGAATGGATTAATAACAACTTGGTAATCATATCACCATAGCATTGCATGTGCCTGGAAGATGTGGAGCACTCTAGGGAGTGTGGCATGCCGCGGTCGTAAGATGTTGCCGTATGAGGGTGATCGTCGGTGAGGGCATACATCACGTCATGTCATAATTGCATTAACAACAGTATTAGGATTGTTTGATTTATTGCTTTACTATTATCGCATGATTGATTTGAGAACATGTTAATCCTTGCTCTATTATTCCACTGAGTTAGCTACTCACTCCCACGTTACGGGACGGTGTTCCGGACACCCACCAGACCTTTTTGTGATTGCAGATGATGGCACGGCCTGTGAGGCAGAGCCGGACTTGATGATGATGAGGAGGATCCCTCCTTTATGCGTGTTCTGATTGACGGGATTACAGGGAGGTTGCTTAAATACCTTGACACTTGTCATTTTATATTTTTAGAGCACTCATGTATATTCTTTTGGTTACTTTTGAAGTATACATGTATGTATATAACCTGGTAACATGTTCACACTCCGGAGACATACAATGGTTTATATATGTTATACATACTATTACAGTCTTCCGCTTGCAAATTTAACTATCTCTGGAGTATGATATGCTGTTCTGGCTTAATCTCACTCATGTTTAATACATTATCACAGACAACATTCAATCATACATTTCTATGTTGCATAAATAACATTTTGGAACTCGGGAGTTGGGTTTTTGCTCGACCCCCCGATTTTCGGGATGTTACATATATATATATATATATATATATATATATATATATATATATATATATATATATATATATATATATATATATATATATATATATATATACTGCCCAAGATTGGCAGTAGTATGAGCATTCATCCCAAACCAAAATAACATTCAACCCATCCATGGGTACCCGAAAAAATGTGATCCTCATTCAGAGGATATCACACAAACTTGTCAAACTATGCAAGTTAGTAATTCATCACAAGGACACAAATATGAGCGAAGGACATTCAAAAAGATATTTATGTCCTAGGCGTTCCACGGAGACTCCAGATGTATGATGAAGGAAAGAACGTAATACAAACAACAAAGGCCTTTACTGCGCAGGTAGGGAATCCAGAATTTATTGTGTGGCATGTTGCAGAATCGCCAACATGTTTTTTATCTCCAATAGACAGACTTCATAGTCATCCAATTGTTTCATCATGTAAGATTGTCTATCAAGAAGATCCTGTATAGTGTATCGTTCTGTGACAACCTGAATGATCTTAACAGAGATGGGGCTGTGCACAAGATTATCCTTTCTTGAGGATGGATCGATTCTTCCACCATGAAACATATTGTCAATGATATGCAAGTTGCAGATGTCTTCGTAGTTGAACCAGGTACACAGAAGTGGATCATTAGTAGGAGGCAGCCCAAATTGACGTGAAAGTTTAGACATAAGACATGTAAAGGGAACTGTAGTGATGGATTCTTCTATAGATGCACGGATTAACTGATGTATGATGAGAGTGGGTAGACACATTGGAATACCTAGATGAACATCATACAGAGTATTGAGGATGTATGGAGAAAGCTTGTTGTCGGAGACTTCACAGGGATAGACATTAGTGCTGAAAATGCTGTGAAGAATTTTATATGCAGGATTGAGATGCTTAACATGAAGAACATTCTTTGCATTTCTGGGTATTATTGCACCATTACAGAGCACTCGATTAACTTCTCCCCATACACCAAGACCATTCATATTTTTTTCTAATGTAGGTATCCTAGTGACTTCTACACTAACCAAGTGACTTATCCATTTAGGAGTGACGTGCTTGGTCCATTTTATGACAATGACTGAAATGATTGGAGGATCATTTTCAACATTGTAAATTAAGTTCAGAAACTGATGCATAAGATTATGTTGAAATCCTCCACCAAAATTCACGATATTCCCCCACCCAATCCATTTTAAGAGATCGATGATTGCAAAGGGTTCAATGCGCTTCCTCTGAATTGTCCGTTTTGCCGCAAAGTTTAAGTTGAAAAGTGGAGATAAGTCAGTTGCATTATTCTTACCTTTCTTACTCTCTTTTGAGGAATATTGTGGAAGAACTAGTCCTTTAGACATTTTTGCTTAAGATGAAGGAAAAAAATTGTTCTGAGAAATGCAATGCCATACTGAGATCAACAAGTGAGCCTCTTTTTTTGTTCTTCCATCTTTAATTGAGCAGTAACCTTTGATATCATCGAACATCGTTTCGATGACATCGGAATACCTTATTTGATATTTTCAATGAAGATCAGTGGGAATCCCAACCGACTCGATGATTCAGCTTCTCAAGAGTTCGTCGATGGTATCGATTCTCGGTCGATGTAATTGAACCGTTCACTCGATGTATCAACAAGTATATCAAAGTTGAATGTTTTCAATTTTCAGCATTCAGATAACCCTTCATGTATACTTTAGTATATTTATGAATCAATAGTATACACAGTAAAATTTTGTACAAGCATTGTACAAATCAAAATTATAAACATTAGAATATTTATAGACAAAAAGATTCAGGTGAGAGACCTCAGATGTATTATTAGGAGCTTAACAAAAATTACCTCATTTTAGCAAATATCCAGATCTCGATGCATGACCTGGACTTGTCTTTTCATGCTTAATATTTCAGGGCATATGAATAGAGTGAGTTATCAGACAATTTAGCTTTTCTTTCACTATCCATTTTGTAACAAAATTTTTTATTATGGTAGATTCAGTTTTCTTATTTATCTCAGTCACTTGATTCACTACTTCCTTCATTCTGTTAATCATTCTAGGTGGTGATGGATGTGTATTTCTTCTATCCATATTCCTAGGTGGACTCTTAACATTTTGTATTTCTCTAGTTAGTTTAAATTTATCAATATGATTTTGACCAGAGTTATGTTCAGTCCTCCTAGGTGTTAAGCATTCAAACTTATAATGACCCGAATCACCACATAAATGACAAACTGGAGTAGTTCTTATATTACTACCTGAAGCAGCAGATTTTTTAGTTGTTAGTGCTGCATTTTCAGTCCTTATTTTAAATTTATCATATCCTAAGCCGCTCTTGTCCTTTCCAGGTCTTCCCATACGTAAGAGTTTTTCTAACTTCTCACCACTCTGGGAAAACTTATAGTTTAGCTTAGTGATTTTTCTGGATTCTTCTAAATCAAACAGGAGTGTATGATTTTCATTTTGAAGAAGCATGTTTTTGTCTTTTAATTGCTTAACCTATTTGTTTAGTTTTTCGTACTCAGATTTAATGAAGGTGTTAATTCTCTCCAGTCTATCATTATCTGAATGATATTGCTGTAAATCATTGATTAGATGTGCATTAATTTCCTGAGTTTTGTCTAGATCTTTTTGCAACAAGTCCTTTTTGTTTTTAGATATTTCAAGTCTTCTAACAATGTTGATGCTATGGATGTACAGTTGATTGTAAGCATCTTGTAGTTTATTTTATTATTGTTGTTCTTCTTCTTCTTCCTTTTCAGTTTCCTCATTATCAGATGGAAATGATTCAGTGACTTGTGGTTCTTTCTCGTTCTCAGTTTCAATGGGAATGATTAAAACAATGGAGACCATAAGAATTTTCAAAGATTTCTGGTCTCCATCACTTTCTGAGTCGCTAGATTCTGAGTTTGACTCTTCCGTATCATCTCATGTGGCAGTCATTGCCTTACCCTTAGTTTTTCTATTTAGGCATTCAGTAAACAGGTATTCAAACTTCTGATGGGCATAACATTGTGGTTCTTTGGTCTTTTTACCAAATTTACCTGCATAATGCTTGTTGTCCACCTTTCTTCTTTTAAACGGATGGCCATGATTTTTCTAAAAGAACTTTTTGAATCGTTGTGCCAACAAAGCCACTTCCTCATCTTCATCTTCTCTTTCTTTCAATGTCCTCATTTGTTGTTTTCTTTGAAGTCTTGAAGACAGTATTTTTAGATTTTAGGGTTTGTTTGAAGTGTAGTTCAAATATTTGTAGGGAACCTTCTAGTTCTTCTACTTTCAATTCATCGATGTTCCTACATTCTTCAATGGTTGTTACTTTAGGATTGAACCGTTCCGGTAATGATCTTAGTATTTTCCTACATATTTTTTAAATGAGAACTTTCTCACCTAATCCACCCCTGGAGTTACAAATGATATTCAGTTTTGTGAAAAACTCCATGAAAGTCTCATGTTCTTTCATTCTGAGACTTTCAAACTGCGAAGTTAGGAGTTGTAGTTTAGATCTTTTTATAGTGTTTGTTCCTTCGTGGGTTGTTTTCAACAAATCCCATGCTTCTTTGGTTGTCTCACACATACTGAATTGATTGAAAATGTCTTGGGACACAGCACAGTAGATAAAATTCATAGCTTTAGCTTCATATGTTTGCTTTTCGTTGTCGAATGTTGTCCACATTTCTTTGGATTTTGGTTTGGAGATAGCCGTGCCATTTTCAAGTACTACTTATTTAGTAAGTGGCACATATCCTCTTTCAACAATATCCCAAACATCATGATCCAATGATCTCAAAAAATAATGCATTCTAGCCTTCCAGTATGCATAATTTGATCCATCAAATACTGGAGGTCTAGAGACCAATGAGCCCTCTCCTTTGGCCATATATCCAACTTCAGTCAAGATCACTCTCTAGGCGGTGAAGCCCTTAAGAGAGACCCGCTCTGATACCAATTGAAATTGTGGTAAAGACCGCTTTATTTAAAGTAGGAATATGCCAATATGTCCTAAAGGGGGGTGAATAGGACTTTTTAATAATTTTATAACAATTTAAAATCCTATCACTCTAATCCTAACAGCAAGCATATATTAGGATTACTCAAGAGTAACTCTACTAGCTTCCAAGCCCGGTAGAGGATCCAATCACATATTGTTTGAGAGATGAACAATATGCAAATTAGTTTATGATGGATATGACTGTGCGTGTGTTTGAGGTGTGATCTCAGATAATCAAATATGAAAGTATTTATGAAAATCACATAAGAAAATGGAAGATAATAGCAATCTCAAGCACAGTCATTTTTATAGTGGTTCGACTACTTGTTTACCCCACTCCTGGCAACCACACTCAACCTTTGAGTGTACTAGATTTCACGAAGGAGGTTTCACAACTGGTTCACCTCAAACCGGAGGTTTTAAATTAGGTTCACCTATAACTAATACAACCTACACCTACATAAGGAACCCGATTTTAGGTTTTAAATTAGGTTCACCTCAAACTGGTAGTTTATGCTCCCACGAGAAAGAGTCAACATATAGCACGTGATTTTAGGCACAGTGGCCAAGGATCCATATAAGGAACCTCTTGCGTTTATGCTCTCACGAGCAAGGTTCAACAAAAAACAGCCACTTTTAGACACACTAGCCAAGGACCTTTTACAAGGCCCTAACTATTTATGCTCTCCACAGATCAAGGTCAACACAACGCACCCACCCCATACACTCCCGCCAAAGGACTCTTAGAGGACTTGTAAGGGGTGAAAAACACCTTAGACCCAATCCTACAAAGGAATGATCACAAGGGTCATATGGACTCTAATAACTTACAGATAAGTGGATGAGTCCCTTTTAGCTCATTGTTGAAGATCTCCTCCTTTGTTGATGAAGAGTCTTCTACTTCCTTGAACCGTAACTCAGAAGATGTACTAATGCATGACGACAGGTTAGGTCAAGGTTGTAATGGAATCCTAATCTATTGAAAATTTTCCTATAATGGAAATAGAGTGATTCCAATCATTTATGCATTCAAGGCATCCCAACTTAACGATTTGCCATTAAGGTGGTAGCTGGAGGATCCTTGAATGCGGAAGTTCATTCCCCAATCTACTCTATTGAATGTCAATGATGAGGGTGGATTGGAGGATGAACTTCCATGAGAGAAAGGGCTTTGAGTATATAATCTAAGGTTAAACACTTAAAAGCACTCTCTTCTTTCTCTACTAGCAATTAAGGACAAGCTCTCTATAAATAGGCAAAAGGTTCTAACGGATATAAAATGGTCACATTTATGACAGAGTTCAATATCATCGAGAAGGGTCGATATCATCGAGCGTATACTCTCTATTGCATCAACTGACCGCTTGATGACACAAACTCAATTGGCTTTTGAAACATTTTGCCAGCTGGTCGAGGAAATCGAAACTTGCATCGATGTCATCGAATTTTGAACTCTAATTTCATTAACGCGAGGATTGATTCCTTGACATTTGAAAATAAGAGAGACATTACCTTTAAAATATTTCAGGTTGAAAGATATGATCAAGGTACACTCGATATCATCAAAATTTGAATGTCGATGATATCAATGGTTGTGTCGATGCATCGATAAATCCAAAGGATTTTCCAGTTAAGTTTGCTGGACAGTTTATGTCCATTCTCGATGTAATCGACCCAGCCTTGATATCATCGATATTTGAATATTAATTTTATCGAGTGACCCTCGATCCAGGATAAAAACTATCTGAAAATATGCTGGTTAACCGTGTCTAAGATCGATATCATCGAAGACCTTCCGATATCATTGAAATTTGAATTCTGAGGATATCGAGGAGATTTTGATATATCGAAGACTTTATGATTTTCCTTATAAAAATAGTGACACAAAAACTCTACTGTCGATTTTATCAAGTCAACTTCGATAAACTCAAGATTCAAAATTTCGATGATATCGATACAGCTATCGATACATCGATAATTCAGTCTAGAAAAATATGCGGTTGCCAGATAACTTTTGTCCTCATTTCAATAGTATCGATTGAGCATTAAGGACATCGACAGTATTTCTCGATTATATCGATTAGTCTATCGATAAATCGACAGAGGTAGAAAACTTAGAGATTTTCTGAAATTTTAAAAAGTTTTCTAACCCAAAGACCCTATGATATTTTAATCAATTTTAAGGGTTTTAAGTACCTGGTGTTTTGGGACATGAGATGTGAGGCTTAGATTTACTTGTGGCAAGTTCGGGCACATATCCAGTTGAGGCAGACAGTTGATTGATCTTCCTATGGAGCTTTTCTGTCTAGCTGACTCAACACTCATGCTAATTGACAAACCAGGGCACTTTCAGTCAATGCCATCGACATATGCTTGATCCCATTAAGAAAAGAAATCCTAGTTGATTGTTGGAGAGTTTTGAAGGCTGTTACTTGATGTTATTGAATGATCTCTAATGTCGTCGACTTGTCCTTGATGGCTATTGATGCCATCGAAGGCGCGTACAAAGTTGCGTAAGTATGTGATTTGTTTCTTATTCCGGTTAGGTAGCATATATATACCAGGTGTAATCGGGACTAAAGATAGAATTATGGATTTATAAGTCATTTTAAATGGTTTAAGGGCATATCTAGGGATTCAAAGAAGATTCGAGGGTTGTTTGAATTAGTAAGATCATCTATCTCTTGTAATATTGCTTTCATGGTGAGACGGAGAAGACGAGGATGGTGGCTGATTTGGCCGCTTCGATTTCCAGGTTAGTGAAGTTTGCAACATGATTGGCCGAGGTCAAGGCCTCCATTCCTACGGTACAGACGGTGGTAGTGGAGGTGTTCAAGGCCTTAGGGGAGTGAGCCGAAGAGCTCAAGGACCACTTTAGCATGGGCTACGCACTATGCAAGGAACTTGTAAAGCTGAAGTATCCGAAGCTCGACTTAGATGTCCTGAGCGACGAAGTTACAGAAGCCCCCACTCCAGCTGAAGCAAGGGGCCTAAAACCTCCCTTGAATGCTTATTGTCAAAATATCTGTTCATTTTTGTTTGTTAGCGTTGTAATTTCCCCTTCTTTTTAATGAAAAGATACCATTATCTTATTAATTGGTCTCAAGTATTATGTGAATGAATTTCTTAGATGAGTTTGATAGGTTGGGCGAAGTATCACTAGTAGGCCAAGCAATTTAGGATAAGACAATTGGTAGAACCAATTACATGATAGTAGACACAGTAGTAGGTAGAATACCAAGGACTATACTCCTTGGTCATTTAGCTCAGATGGTCTAGTTATGAAAGAACTTTTCTTCCCTTATGTCACGCCCCAAAATCAGAAATCGAGCTCATAAAATTCTTAATCACCGAATCTAGTGCTGACAGCCTCCGTAGTATCCCATTCTTGGCTCCCACATACATACGCCAAATTCTGATCTTGGGATCCTACAAGGAGGATTTTTTTATATACATTTATCTCGTAATAAGCATAACCACAATATTACCCAAATCACAAAGGCAACAACATCATCACATATCCACTAATATAAACATTTAAATACAATGTTGAAAGGAAAATACATATATCAAAATCAAAGCCCCAAAAGTTAGCTACATGCTCCAAGCTCCATGCTGCTGCAACCTAACATTTTCTGCACGCATCTATCGTGCATAAGCTTATAGAAAGCTTAGAGGGTGGTGTAAGTATGTGCATAAGGTAAGTGCCAAGTATTCAATATAATTCCATAATCATACAATATCAAAATTACTAGTAAGATCATGAATCATACGATGTCAGAGTAAGCAAAAATACTAACAAATCCATGAGTCAATCAATATCAGAATACGCAATATAGATCAGCTATGCAAATGAGGAGTAATAAAGAGTCAAGTATCAGATGTCGATGATGCAATGCAATATACAATTCCTAATGAGTTCACGAATAGCGTCAGTTGTATCTAGACCATATAAATGTTGAAACATAATAAGTCAAAATGTCATATGCCACAAATGTAATGCAATATGTGGTGCGATTGGAATGACCATGCTGGAGTGTGAAGTCGGGATGATAGTACGTAGTATCACAAGCTACGAGGTCCATCACAAGGGACTTCTATCCAAACTAGTCCCATACCTAATTTGGATAGTCAGACTCAATGTGGTAAACTCCTGATCTCAGGTTAGTCACGTGTCTTAACCAAAATCCTAGTTACGTACCACCAGCCCAAGTGGATAATGAATGAATGAATGAGTATGTAAATCTTTCTCAATAAGTCCACACATTAGTAATGTTCATCTCTAGGATCATCATCGGGCTTTAGTACACTCCAAATGGCACTGTCCCTCTCCCAGAAACACAGTCCAAGTGAGCGTAAGAAATCTCACTATCCGCTTGGCCAATAGTCTGTCAATACTTATCCGGCATGTTGATAGCGGACCCATTTACGAGCTGGTCAAATTCAGCCTAGCTATGCCCCCTACCCTTGGATGCGTAAGGCCACCCCCCCTCTCAACCGACCACGAGAAAGTGAGAGACATGGCCTCCTGATTTTTCGCACTCGAGCGCTCATGTATCCACGACGTTGGGACATCCTCTGGTACCAAGAGGATTTAGGGATTTTCACCCAGGGCCATCTATGGCAGCCCAATGCTAGAACAGATTTTTGGTGTCCCATCTGACCATCCACGATATGCCTGTAGAGGCTATGACCCTGATGTCGCTAGGGCGTACAATAATCACAATGCAAGATGCATGAGTCATACAATCCAGTCATGCATCAATGAGTCTTGCGCATACCGTGTGCTCATGTGAGATAACTTCCACCTATCAAGGAGTCTCACAATAACCTACTCAATGACATATGCAATGGTCAACCACATCTCATAACAAACATGCAGATGATGCCTATAGGCATGTATCATGATGCTATGCTGTTACATACTCATAATCAGTATCAATAACTGACATCGACAATCGGCCTCGATAATGTGAACATTTAACCAGCATTGCCCCCAAGGAATGAGCCACATAGAGCCTAACATATAGTGGACTCATGGCCTCACACAAGGACCAAATATACAACACCATGGGCCCCACTCAAGTGCTTAATACACACCATGATGGGCCTTTCACATGGGCTTAACATACATCACAACAGAACTTGAACACGGGCTGAATACACATCACAATGGCCTCAAATACAAGCCACATATACATCACATTGGATCCCAACAATTGGAATCGGCAATCGGTCATGACAATCAGAATCAGTAGTTGGCCACAATAATCGACCTCGATCGATAATCAGCAATCGGCCATGACAAATTAGAATCAGTAATCAGTCTTAATCGATAATTGCCAATCAGCCACGACAAATCAAAATCAGTAATCGGTCTCGACGTAAGGCGGGTTCCATAGATGGACGGCCGATGATGGTCCAAGCAATATCAATGGGGGCCTATTTGTTTGAATTAACCCACTAGAAAATGATGAGAATGGGCCTAACCAGGCTTAAGGAAAGGTCACAATGTGGACATCCAACCATTACTGCCCATTAATGTGGACATTTAACCAACATCGCTCCCAAGCAGTGGCCCACATAGAGCTAAATACAAAGTGGGCCTATGGCCTCACATAAAGGCCTAATATACATTGCAATGGGCCTCATATAAGGGCTACATACACAACAGGTGGACCCTGCACATGGGCCTCAGATACATCACACGAGCCACGACCCATGGGCCTAATCCACATCATAATGGGCCTCATTGAATGGGCTACATCAACGGGCCACCCCAATGGGCCTTAAATACATTAAACTAGGTCGCATCGATGTGGGCATCGAATATACAACATGCAGGCCCTGCACATGGGTCTCATATACACCAAATGGGCCACGTATCTGGGCCTCGAATACACCAAGTGGGCCACACATCATGGGCCTCAGATTCAAGCAGGTGGGCCCCACACATGGGCTAAAAATATAAATAGGTGGGCCTCGCACATGGTAATGGGGCCCACAACCCTAAAAAAAATGGATGAATGACATACATACATCAAGGCGGGCCTTAACGGATGGGCCACCAATATATCAAGGTAGGCCGTATATATTCATCACGGGCGGGCCGCACAGATAAACGACATAGATATACATTAAAGTGAGGTCAATAATCTGCCTAGGACGGAGGATATAAAACAACCTCATAATCCGACCCATTATGCTGGACAGATGGATGGTGCGGATGGAATAAGTAGTTCAAGGTGGGTGAACGGTTTGGATATACACACATCTCAAAGTGGTCCCCACCCGTCTAGCATATGGACGGAGAGGATGAAACCCATACATCGTGGTTGGGGTCCACACATCCCACGGATGGTGTGGATGAAATCATACATCAAGGTGGACCACATGTCCATCAAAATGGACAGACAGCGTGAATACAACACATCATCAAGGTAGGGCCCACCATAGCGTTAATTTCCACCCAATCTGGTCGTAAGGTCACAAGTACCTAAATTAAGAGGAAAAGTAGTTTTCATATAGATCCAAAACTTGTGTGACCCAAAAAGGGTTTCAATGGTAGACGTTTAATTCACCACTATTTTTTACAGTGTGGTCCACCTGATGTATGGACGATGAGGATAAAATAGGTACATCACATGGGTCTCACATAGTTGAACAGTGTGGCGAAACATGTACATCACGGTAGGTACCCACCGTCAGATATAAGATAATTATGCCAGGTGGACCACGTCTTGCATTGCTGGATGGCCCAAATGCTACAAATACATCATGGTGGACCCCATATGTGTGGACGGTGTAGGATATATAACATGTACCTCATGCTAAACCCACAAAACTTACTATCGTGAAGCAATAGTTGCTGCGGGTGGGGTCCATATAGGTGAACGTTCTGGATGATCAAAACCCACTTACTGATGTGAAATACAACAGCAAAACATCTAGTGGGGTCGAGCAGAAGGTCGGCTTGGATTCAATGCATGCATCATACGGGACCCACAACTTACTGCATCAACATAGCAGTTGTTCTACTGCTCGTCCACAAATGGATGGTGGGGAGATAAACCTCAAGCATCACGTGGTTTCTATGTGTGTTTTTGTGGCCCATGGCTGCTGGCCCACCGTTCATCAGACAGACGGTGTGGATGTAAAAAAATGGATGGTTTGGATATAAAATGGAGGGACGGTTTAGATATAGCACATACATGGTCGGTCCCATTTAGATGGACGGATGGAGTGGATGCAATCCACACATCAGCTGGTCCCATGAACCTTGCTAACGTCAATACAACTATTGTATGATACAGCAGCTGCCTCCTTAAACAGCGCAGGTGGGTCCCATGTAGGGCCCACCATCATGTATGTATTATATAAGATAATATATACTATATATCATATAATATAATATATATTACATCAAAGTGTATCCCACACATGGGGCGGGTCCCACCATAACATGCAATATGGTGTGGCCCAGCTAATAGATGGACAATGATGATGGGTCCCATGGACCCTGATGACGTTCACAGGTGTTGCACGTGTAGCCAAAGAAAAGAAAAAGAAAAGAGGGATGGGTCCCACGTACTGGCTACCCTCCCTATATAATATCATATATTATTATTATTTTTTTCTTTTCTTTCTTATTGCTAGCTAGTACACCCACTGTCAGTTAACACTTCACTGTCAGCCATCTCTACTGCCAGTCCACTCTCCATTGTAAGTGGGTCCCATGTGGGGCTCACTGGAATGTTTATTTCTATCCAATCTATTCATAAGGTCACAAGGATCGGAGTTAAGAGGCAAAACAAATTTCATATAGATCCAAAACGTCTGAGACCTAAAAGAATTTCAGTGGCAGGAGTTCAATCCCTTACAGTTAGTGGTGTGGACCACCTAAGTGCCATGAATGGTTGATTTTTCGGATGTCCGAATAATTAAAAGGAACTCATCAAGTGCACGGTGTTATTCAACATACATCATGGTGGGGCCTAAAGTGGGGCCCATTGATCCTGCGCCAACCTAAGCAGCGTCCTCTAAACGCTGACAACAACAACATCTGCTGTTTATAATATATATATATAATCTGAAGTTTTTCATAGGTGGGGCCCACATCAAGAGGATCCAGTCCATCGGTTGGGTTCCTGGGCTCATGACGAGTCTAAGAAGCCCAATATTGGATATATTTTGATGCCTAAAAAACATTGCAGTGGGCCCTAATAATTTTTCACTATTAAAATAACATTTCAGATGGTGCGGCCTACTAGAGTTTTGGATTAATTTCATTTTTTGGCTCAATGCCTCAAATGAGCTGGGAAGTAGGGGGGACAATGGAGATATACCATACATCTAGGTGGGGTTCCGCTTCAAGCAAAATGAATGAACGGTGTTGAATAACACACACCTCAGTCACACCTACAGGACTTGGTAATGTGAATACAGTAGCAATATAGTTATTATAAATACTCCAACCAATCAGGTTCTACATGGTGGGTCCCACGTGTGTGGTCCACGCATGGACGACATGGATATATATGATACATACTTCATAGGTGGGCCACATTCCATCACCAAAGGATAAAGAGAGGGAGAGATAGATAGAGAGGGGTCAGAGTAGCGGAGGGACCCCACCACTATGGGTCCCTCTGATACAGTCATACATCAAAATGGGTCCCACCATGTGGGCCCTCAAATTAATAAAATCAAAGAAATTTAATGTTATGAACACCCACCGTTTGCAAATCTTCTAGCCTCCTTGATCTCCCGAGCTCCAAGGGATGCGATTCAACGGTCGAGATCGGTATTGAAGGGTTGGATTGAGTAGTAGGAAGGTGGGCCACACCTAGCTCTTTCTCATGAAGAGCTTGGACGTCCACCTCCCATGGTTGCTTAAGAGAATGAAAGAGAGATGTGAGAGCGATGTGATATAAAGAGAGGGAGGGATGGGTGAGTGCGTGATGGGTGATGGGGAGAGTTAACTTTAGGGTACTTGGTTGTAAGAGAATTAAGGGTTACTTGTACTTGGAGATGGAATGGTTGTACTTGACATTTGATTTGATGTGTCGTAAAGATTCTCTCAGAATTCGCAACATGCAGCATTTCTTTGGACTGAACGCGGGCTCACATCTTCTAGCCAGGGTACCGGGTGCGAGTCATGGCATTGGAACCACGGTGATGGCACGATCACACTGGTAGAAGTCTCGGGTCGAGCCAACTCAGGTATACGGGACACATCTAAGGATCGCGTGCAAACAGTAAAAATAGATCGTGGGTCATCGAAATTCGACTGGGAGGACCGTGGAAGCCTACAAAATGGTATGGCCTAGGATACGAGTCTTACACCTTAGTTTGGGGAATTTTCTTTCTCAGTAGGATTCATCATAGGGATAAACTAATAGGCGACTACTCAATAGAGGATCAAGCAGTAAGAAGATTCCTTTTCCTTTGCACTAAAGGAAGTCCACAATTTTTTCACGTAGTTTAAGTAGTAAACATATAAAAAAGAATTCTCCCCTAACTTGGGGAAGTCCCTTTATTGTAGAATATGTAGAGTAAATAATACAATCACATCATTCGAAATTCTTTTTTCCCCTTTAAGAGGGGAAGTTGCTTTGGTCAGGCAGATTGGTCACTTCTAGTTGGGGGGGGGGGGGGGGGGGGGGGGGGGGGGTGTAACATCCCGAAAATCGAGGGTCAGGTAGAAACCCAACTCCCGAGTTTTAAAATGTTATTTATGCAACATAGATAATATTAGATGCATGTTGTCAGTAAACAGGCATTAAACAAGATTGGGATTAAGCCAAAACATCATATCATACTCTAGAGACAGTTAAATTTACAAGCAGAAGACTGTGATAGTATGTATAACATATAAAAACTGTCGTATGTCTCCAGAGTGTGAACATGTTACCAGGTTATATACATACATGTATACTCCAAAAGTAAACAAAAAAGAATATACATGAGTGCTCTAAAAATATGAAATGACAAGTGTCAAGGCATCTAATCAACCTCCCTGTAATCCCGTCAATCAGAACACGCATAAAGGAGGGATCCTCCTCATCATCATCAAGTCCAGCTCCGCTTCTCAAGCAGCGTCATCATCTGCAACCAAAATAGGGACTGATGGGTGTCCGGAACACCAT
Organism: Magnolia kwangsiensis; assembly: GCA_037074715.1. Taxonomy (NCBI): domain Eukaryota; kingdom Viridiplantae; phylum Streptophyta; class Magnoliopsida; order Magnoliales; family Magnoliaceae; genus Magnolia; species Magnolia kwangsiensis. Next base: position 88,387,534 of record CM073571.1, read on the forward strand.
CCCGTAACGTGGGAGTGAGTAATTAACTCAGTGGAATAATAGAACAAAGATTAGCATGTTCTCAAATCAATCAAGCGATAATAGTGAAGCAGTCAATCAAACATTCCTAAATACTGTTGTTAATGCAATATGACATGACATGATGGATGCCCTCACCGACGATCTCCCTCATACGGCACCATCTTACGCCCGCGGCATGCTTTCTTCCCACAGTGCTCCATATCTTCCAGGCACATGCAATGTAATGGTGATATGATTACCGAGTTATTATTAGTCCATTCATACAGCAGGATTGGGAAACCAGGGTACCTTGCTTATATCAATCCCAACACAGATCCTGTCTAGGGTCGTTACTCCTAATAATCTCATACGATGTATATTTTGTAGGTCGCTGCAAGGGCTGCCAGGGTTGTTGCTCGCACTCGTTGCACCGCTCCCCCATCACCTTATTAATACAGGCCTACTATACTCTCATTACTACGGAAGGGTCGTCGCCTCCCGTAGACTCAGAATACGCTCGCGCTCACTACAAAGGGCTCGTCGCCTGATCAGCGTAGGCTGACAGCAAGAATATAGTGTCCCATACCACCATAATCTGCTCACGAGTCATAGGTGCTCACTGGTCACTACGGGGAGGTTTGTGGCCCCAGCGTAAGCCGACAGCTCAACCACGGTGTCCCATACCACCATGCCCAGCTTATGAGTCTTTGTGGATAAAGGTACCATGGTTGACAGGGTTTTCAATGGTAAGTTCAGTACCCTAGGTTCAAGCAGTTATGACACATACATGGTGAACATACACTGGCCGGTCGGGTTACTTGACGGGCTCGACTAGCACGAGCGCATCTCAAGCTGAGCGACATGAAGTGCATAAAACACTTCGCATGGCCTAACCACTGCCGCCAACTCCAAAACACGACTCGCATTTATCGACGCGTCTTTCGTGGCAAAGATAAGCCAACCACGAATTTATTCGGTTACCGACTGCCTGGACTAAGTATAGCCCCAATCATTCATGAATCCACATCAGCAATCATATAAGAGTAATGGAAATGAAATACAACAATGTGAGCATGTTAACACATGTTATAACATACTACTTAAGTAAATCATCTAACACATGCATTTCATACATATAATGAAATCATGCATATAGCTAACATGTAGGAAATCATTTACATCAGCATATTATTTGAGAATTCAATCTCAAACTAATTCATAACACCATTTAATTCAATACATACTAATACCAACATTTATACCAACACTTAGTCTACACACTTAAGTCTACATATACACACTTAAGTCTACATAGTGTATGTCGACTCAAAGTGCGCATTTGGGCGAATCTCTTCACCAAAAAGATTATGCATGCATTCCTAATATCCTAAGGCAAAAAAAAGCCATGTCAATCATTTTAGCAAAATATGGATGTTTACAGTATTTCCTACAAATGACTAAAATGCCCTAAATCTCATATTTTTCGTCTGCTTACGAAATAGGAAACGGACAGCATGTTGTACATGTCAAACGGAGTTGCCGTCGATAATCTACTATTAAATGACATTGAAAGCATTGAAAACAGCCAATCAAAGCGTCTAAAATCTGCACCTTTCACTTTATAGGTGTATCGTTTCGAACGGAGCGTATACGCTTCGTCAACGGCGTACAGGCGACCTAATGCACACGTACATCAGCTACTTTTCTATTTGAATCGGAGAAATCTCCAAATCAGCAAGTGGTTAGGGTTTTTCTTACCTAGAAGTGCGTTGAAATCACCGGGAAAGTGATTGGAGTACGCTGCTTAAGCACGTGCAGCAGCAGCAGCAGGTGACAGGAAGATCTCTCCCACCTTCTCTCACAAACTCTCACTTTTTCTCTCTCTCTAGCTAGGGTTTCTAGCAAATTCGGATGGGTGAGAGAAGTGAGGGTTTCAAACCCTTTTATAGCTCAAAACCTTCCCAAATTAGGCTTGAGAACAAGGTTCACTTGAGGCATAACCAAATCGGGGTTGTTCTGGTCCAAAAGAGCATTTCTGGAGGTCCCCTAGCTAAACGCGGTCAGACTTAAGCTCATGCATACTGGATCTAGCACACATCAAGTTTTCAGACTGGTAGAGTTCCCAGATGGCACGTGGCGGTCCAGTTTCAGTTCAGTGGTCATCGCACCAAGATCAGGTCTACAAGTCTCATAATATGAAAGAGAAATTTTTCCTGATCCGAGGGTGTAATTTGGCTGAATTCTGACGGTCAGAACGCTTAATAATAACGCGCCAAGTCACGTGCCAGATTTGAATTAAAATTTCTAAATCTAACCCTATTCTCACTCTCTTCACTCCAGGCTCAATGGAATAGCCTCTGATCGTCGGTTGGCCTTGATTTTCGAAGCGGTTGTCAAGTCCAACTAAGCGGTCATAACGGTCTAAGATTATAGGTATTGGACTTTCGACGCGCGGTCTAGATCCAATACAAAGTTTCAAAGAGTTCATGAGAGCAAATGGATTTAGAGTTTGATCCTAGGTTTCAGGGTATTATAGCACCATTGATTCTACAAGTTTTGGATCTTGTAGATCGTATTTAAAGCGGTCAGGGACAATTTCACAGCTACTTCAGCGTAGCGCTTGCTAACTTATGCTTAATTTCTAAAGGAATTAATCCTAAGTGATTTCTTTGGCCATGGAATTGTGTTCTAAGCGATTTTCCGTTGACCCATTGCCTAAGGACGTCTAATCCCAGGTTGGAAAAAATTCGGGGTGTTACAGGGGGGGGGGGGGGGGGGGGGGGGGGTCATTCCTTCATGAATAATAGAACTTCAAATGCTTGGCGTTCCACAGGTGCTGTAAGGGTTGTCCATCTATATCTTTGAGCAGATAAGACCTGGGCCATACCGGTGACGTAATAGGGCCCCTCCTAGGTCTGTTAGTAACCTAATAAGGCCCCTCCCAGGTCGGTCCAAGTGTGTTAGAACCGAGCTCCTTAGTGCTTTGGGAATTTTTTCATAGGATGAGGTCTCCTACTTGAAACCTTCACACTTCAACCCAAGAGTTCTAGTATTGAGCAACACATTGTTGATGATCGATTATCCTTAATTGTGTTCACCCCCTTTCTTCCTCGAGCAGATCTAGTCTTAGAGCCATTTGCTCGGCATTTTAGTTTTCTTCGAAGGAAATGACGCGAGCAGTCAGGAGTCCTATTTCAATTGGCACTACGACTTCCGCAACGAAGGCTAAAGAGAAATGAGTCTCTCCTATAGAAGTTCGAGTAGTAGTTTGGTACACCCAGAGGACGTATGGTAGTTCTTTGGCCCATGCTCTCTTAGACTTCTCAAGCTTATTTTTTAGGTGGTTTTTGATAATCTCGTTGACCGCCTCAATCTGCCCATTAGCCTAGGGGTGTCAAGGTGATGACTAGGCATTTCGAATCCCGAACCTGTTACCAGGTTATTTACATACATGTATACTCCAAAAGTAGACAAAACGAATATACATGAGTGCGCTAAAAATATAAAATGACAAGTGTCAAAGTATCTAATCAACCTCCCTATAATCCCGTCAATCAGAATACGCATAAAGGAGGAATCCTCCTCATCATCATCCAGTCCAGCTCCGCTTCTCAAGCAGCGTCATCATCTGCAATCACAAAAAGGGACTGGTGGGTGTCCGAAAACACCATCCCGTAACGTGGGAGTGAGTGATCAACTCAGTGGGATAAGAGAGCAAAAATTAGCATGTTATCAAATCAATCATGCGATAATAGTAAAGCAGTAAATCAAACAATCCTAATACTGTTGTTAATGCAATATGACATGACGTGATGTATGCCCTCACCGACGATTTCCCTCATACGGCACCATCTTACGACCGCGGCATGCAATCGACCCTCAAGTGCTCCACATCTTCCAGGCACATGCAATGGTATGGTGATATGATTACCGAGTTATTATTAGTCCATTTCATAAAGCAATATTGGGAAACTAAGGTACTTCCCTTTTATCAATCCCGACACAGATCCTGTCTAGGGTCGTCACTCCTAGTAATCTCATATGATGTATATTTTGTAGGTCGCTGTAAGGGCTGTCAGGGCTGTTGCACGCACTCGTTGCTCCGCTCCCCCATCACCTTATTAATACAGGCCTACTGTACTTTACTGCTACTGAAGGGTCGTCACCTCCCGTAGACTCAGAATACGCTCGGGGTCACTACAAAGGGCTGCCAGGGCTGTTGCTCGCACTCGTTGCACCGCTCCCCCATCACCTTATCAATGTAGGCTGACAGCAAGAATGTAGTGTCCCATACCACCATAATCTGCTCACGAGACTAGGTGCTCACTGGTCACTACGGGGAGGTTTGTGGCCCCAGCGTAAGCCGACAGCTCAACCACGGTGTCCCATACCACCATGCCCAGCTTATGAGTCTTTGTGGATAAAGGTACCATGGTTGACAGGGTTTTCAATGGTAAGTTCAGTACCCTAGGTTCAAGCAGTTATGACACATACATGGTGAACATACACTGGCCGGTCGGGTTACTTGACGGGCTCGACTAGCATGATCGCATCTCAAGTTGAACGACATGAAGTGCGTAAAACACTTTGTGTGGCCTAACCACTGCCGTCAACTCCAAAACACGGCTCGCGTTCATCGACGCGTCGTTCGTGGCCAAAAATAAGCCAACCACGAATTCGCTCGGTTACCGACTGCCTGGACTAAGTATAGTCCCAAACATGTGGAATCACTTCAGCAAATCATATGAGAGTATTGGAATTGAAATACAACCATGTGAGCATGTTAACACATGTTATAACATAGAACTTAAGTAAATCATCAAGTACCTACATTTCATGCATATAATGAAATCATGCATATAGTCAACATGTAGGAAATCATTTCCATCAGCAAATTAGTTGAGAATTCAATCTCAAACTAAATCATAATGAAATCATCAAGCACATGTTATAACATACAGCTTAAGCAAATCGTCAAGCACATGCATTTCATTCATATCATGAAATCATGCATATGGCTAACATATAGGAAACCATTTACACCAACATATTAATTGAGAAATCAATCTCAAACTAATTCATAACACCATTTAATTCAATACATACTAATACAAGCATTTATACAAACATATACACTACACACTTAAGTCTACATATAGTATGTCGACCCGAAGTGCGCATTTAGGCGAATCTCTTCGCCAAACTAATTATGCACGTATTCTTAACATTCTAATGCGACAATAAACCATGTCAATCACATCAACAAAATATGCATGAAAACAGTACTTCCTACAAATGACTAAAATGTCCTAAATCTCATATTCTTCGTCGGTTTACGAAACAGGAAACGGACAGCATGTTGTACATGTCAAACGGCGTTGCCGTCAAGAATCTACTATTAAACAACATTGAAAGCATTGAAAATAGTCAATCAAAGCGTCTAATATCCGCACTTTGTCTCTTATGGATGTGTAAATTCGAACGGAGCGTATACGCTTCGTCTACGGCGAATAGAGAACCTGATTCACGAGTTCTATCAGTTTGCATGCTATGGAATGGAAAGAATCCCAAATCAGCAACTTCTAGGGTTATTCCTTACCTGAAAATGCAGAGAAATTACAGGCCAGGTGATCGGAGTGTGTTGCTTAGGCACTTACAGCAGGTGGCACGAGCAGCAAGAAATTCTCTCCTACTCTCTCTCACAAACTCTCACCTTTTCTCTCTCCCAATCTAGGGATTTTTGCAAATTCGGATGGGAGAGAGGAGTGAGGGTTTTCACCCTTTTTATAAGCCCAAACTTGCCCGAAATAGGCTCGGGAACAAGTTTCACTTGAGGGATAACCAAATCGGGGCTGTTTCGGTCCAAAAGGACATTTCTGGTGGTCCCCTAGCTGAATGCGGTCGGACTTAAGCTCATGCATACTGGATCTAGCATACATCCAGTTTTCAGTCTGGCAGGGTTCCCAGATCGCACGTGGCGGTCCAATTTCAGTTCAACGGTCATCGCACCTAGATCAGGTCTACAAATCTCGTGATATGAAATAGAAATTTTTCCTGATCCGAGTGTGTAATTTGGCTGGATTCTTACGGTCAGAACGCTTAATACTGATGCGTCAAGTTGTGTGCCAGATTTGAATTTCAAATTTCCAAATCTACCCTTTTTCTCACTCTCTTCACTCCAGGCTCAACGAAATAGCCTCTGAACATCGGTTGGACTTGGTTTTCGAAACGATTGTCAAGCCCAGCTAAGCGGTTATAACGGTCTAAGATGGTAGGCATCGGACTTTCGACGCGCGGTCTAGATCCAATACAAAGTTTCAAAGAGGTCCAGAGAACAAACCGGCTTAGAGTTTGATCCGAGGTTATAGAGTGTTATAGGGTTGTTGGTTCCACTCGCTTTGGGTCTTGTAGAACGTATTTAAAGTGATCAGGGACTATTTTCCAGCTACTTTAGCGTCGCGCTAGCTAACTTATGCTTAGTTTCTAAAGGAATTAACCCTAAGTGATTTCTTTGGCTATGGAATTGGGTTCTGAGCAATTTTCTAGGTGTTTTAGTTAACCCATTGCCTAAGGACGTCTAATCCCAGATTGGCCAAAATTCGGGGTGTTACAGAACCCCTCACACATTCCTCGGAATTGTGCAATGTCAACGTGTTTGTCATTGTCCGAGATGATGGTATGTGGGACTCCATACTTGCCGATTATATTTTTCTAAACAAAATCGATAATTTTGGTCAACGGGTCAGCCTTGGCCCATTTGGCGAAGTAGTCGACCGCAACAACGATGAATTTGGTTTGCCCCCTGCCCATTGGCAGCTGGCCAATGATGTCGATTCCCCGCTGGGTGAACGGCCATGGGCCTGTCATGGGGGTAAGCTGTTCAGATGGTTACCAGGGCACTGTCGTGAATTGCTAGCATTTGTCACACTTCCTTGTGTATTTTTTGGCATCCTCTTGGATGGTCGGCCAGAAGTATCCTTGTCGGATAACCTTGTGGGCTAGGACTTAACCACTAGAGTGGTTACCACAGATTCCTTCTTTGATTTCTTTCAGCACATACTCAACTTCTTCAGGTCGGAGGCATCTTAGGTATGGTAAGGAGAACCCCATTTTATATAGGATGTCCCCTATCATGGTATATCAGGCCAGTTTATTTTGAATTCTTCATGCCTCAAGCGTATCATTGGGTAGCTTGTTCCCCTAAAGGTAATCAACGATTGGATCCATCTAGCTCAGAGTTGAAGTAACGAGAAAAACCATTCCCGGGTCAGGCCACCAATGCTAGACTCGGGAAAAAATGTCATCATCGGCCACTGCGGCAAGTTTTGCTAATGTGTCTACCTTGGGATTTTTTGCTCTGGGTGATTAGGACGACCTCACATCTATGGAAGCTATTGATGAGTTCCCTTACCTTTTGGAGATAGACAATCATCTTTTCCTCCTTTTCTTGAATTCATTGGTGACTTGGTTGACGATCAGCTGTGAGTCACTGTGGATTTTTAAATTCTGACCTCCCATTACTGTCGCCAACCAGAGTCCGACAAGTAGTGCCTTATACTGCTACATTGTTAGATGTTGGGAATCCGAACCTTAAGGCGTATTGTGTGCAGGTCTAGTCGAGTGCTTCAAGAACTATCCCAACCCCACTGCCTTTAGAGTTGGAAAACCCATCGACATGTAAGTTCCAAATCTACTGGTTGAGCTCTCCTCTTATGTGTGTAGGTGCTTCCAAATGTTCACCATTGGTGAACTCGAAATGAAATTGTGTCATGCCCTAAACTTGGAAATGGGGCTCACAGAAATCTTGACGCCGAATCCGACATCGATAGCCTCCATAATACCCAGTTCTCGGCTCCCGACACACATATGCCAAGTTTCGATCCTGGGATCCCACAAGGAGGATTTTCAGCCTAAATTTTTTTAGTAAAGGAGCATAACCACAAGCATAACCAAGTCACAAAACAACATCACCACATATCCGCTATAATAAATCATTAAGTACAATGCTGAAAGGGAAATACATAAATAACAAAATCTCCAAAGTGATCTGTCACAAGCACCTGCCTCAATGTTGCTGCGACCTAATGTCACCTGCATGCAATGGTCATGCATAAGCTTATAGAAAGCTTAGAGGGTAGTGTAAGCGTGTATACAAGATAAGTGTCGAGCACACAAATATCAGCAAAAGCGGAATACTGGCAAGTTTATAAGTCATTCAATATTAGAGTATGTAATGCAGATTGGCTATGAAATACGGAGTCATAGGGAGTCAAATATCAGATACCAAGGATGCAATGCAATACACAATTCCTGACGAACTATGATTACCATCAGCCTCACATCTAGGCCATATAAATGCAGAAACATATCAACCCAAATGCCATATGCAGTGGATGTAATACAATATATAAATCCTGGCGAGTCCATAATATCATCAACCTTATTCAGGATATGCAATACAGAAGCATAGTAAACTAAATGTTATGTGTTGAGAATACAATGTAATATGTGGTGCAAATGAAATGACTAACCTGGAGTGTGAAGTCGGGATGATAGTACGTAGTATCGCAAGTTGTGGGGTTCATCACTTAGGACTTCTACCCAAACTGGCCCATACTTGATTTGGATAGTTAGACACAATGTGGTAAACTCTTGATCTCAGATTAGTCACATACACGACTGAAACTATTGCCATTGCAAGGGTACACATAATGATCTGGTTACGCACCACCAGCCCGATTGGATAGTGAATGAATGAGATGTTGATTAAGTACGCAGCTCCTACTCAGTAAGTCCACATATCATGTAACGCCCTGAAAATCGGAGGTCGAGCATAACTCAGCTCCTGAGTTCCAAAACATCACTTATGCAACATGTTTAATGATGGTTATATGTTGTATGTACTAGTGCATGAAACATGAAGTAGATTAAGCCAAATCAACAAAACATAATCTAGGGATAATTAGAATATGCAAGCAGAAGTCTGAAATAAATATATAAACCAATACAAGTCTCCAAAATATGTGTGCGATACCAGGTCAATAATTACAAGTCTTGTTTCAAAATACAAATAACAAAATGTGATAGTCCTCTATAAAGTGTAAACCCTGAAGCCCCGTCGATTCAGAACGGTCTAAGTGAACCCACCTAAATACTATATAAATGAGAATGCCTCCTCGTCATCATCAAACTCCGGCTCTGCCTCATATGCGTCACCATCACCTGCAGCTAAGTCAGAATCTGGTTGGTGTTTAAACACTATCCCAGAATGTGGGAATGAGTGATCAACTCAGTGGAACTATACAACAAAGGTTAACATGTTATCAATTCAATCAAGTAGTAATGATAATGCAACACAATCAAACATCCATAATTACTCTGATTAATGCAAGAATGTATGAAGAAATGATGCATGCCCTCGCCTACACTCCCTCTGTGATCTTCATCTTACGATCACGCATGTCAGTCACTTCCTCAGTGCTCCGCCCAATGCCAAACGGCACATGCAATGCGGTGCATGTACATGATTACCAAGTTCTTATTAGTCCTTTTCAAACAGTAGGATTGGGAAGCTAAGGTATCTTCCTTATATCAATACCCAAACAATGATCCATTCTAGGGTCATCAGTCCTAGTAAATCTCATACGATGTTATGGTTCTAGGTCGCTGCAAAGGGCTCGTCACCAATCAATGCAGGTCTAGTTATACCTTAATTACTATAAAAAAAGGCTCATCACCTCCATGTAGTGTCAAGGTATGCTCGAGGTCACTACAAAGGGCTCGTCACCAATCAATGTAGGCCGACAGTACGAATACAGTGTCTCATACCACCATATTCAGCTCACGAGTTTGGGTTGCTTACTGGTCACTACGGGGAGGCTCGTCGCCCTAGCGTAGGCTGACAGTTTGACTACGGTGTCCCATACCACCATGTCCGGCTCATGAGTCTTAGCAGATCGAGGTACTAAGGTTAATAGGGCTTCACTGGTGAGTTTGGTACCTTAGATTCAAACAGTAGCGTCCAAACATGGTAAACATACATTGGGTCAATTGGGTTAATTGACGAGCTTGACTAGGATGAGCGCACGTTGAGTTGAACAACATGAAATGCATAAGCACTCCGTGTGGCCTAACCACCGTCGAACCTTCCAAGTACGGCTCAAATTTATCGAACACATCCTGCGTGGTGAAAATAGCCTTAGCCACCAGTTTGAAGACTGTTACCGATTACCTGGACTGTGATATAGTCCCAACTACGTACAATTATAATGATTCATATTCAAATCAAATCCTACAATCATATGACATGTTATGGAATATAACTTAAACCTGAATACATAGTACATGGAGGAAATCATACACATAATTAACATGAATAATTAGGCTCAACAGTTCATGAAGGAAATCATACCTACAAGTAAGGTAGTTTGGATTCATACCCTAATTCCCTTAAAAATCACACTTTACTAATTCCTAACTCATTCAGGCATTTTTACAACCACTTAGACTATACTTTTCAACATACATCACGTATGTCGGCCGTATTACATATTAGGGCAAATCTTTTTTCTAAGGAGTTGTCACATACATAACAACCATATTCCTACGACAATTAATCATGGCAATTACGACATCAAATTTCAAATGCATACAAACATTTCAACAAAAACATGAAATAGTCTATACACAACATAGTTCATATATAGATGTAAAGCAAAACAAATAGCGCATTTAGTATGTGTAATGGCATCCACGTCAGTAATAAATCATTATCTAACATTGAAAGTCTTGAAAACCATAACCTAAACGTATATAGTTTGCACCTTAAACCGGTAAACGCGTAACGGATATGATTTAGACGATATGTCTTCGTCAATGGCAGATTTACAACCTAGAACATGAAGTAGGTTAGCTACATCATTACTTAGACTATTAGAAACCCTAGAATAGGTTAGGGTTAGGATTTCTTATCCAAGTGTAGAATTAGAATTGCAGGAATAATGATTCGAATAGGTGGATTAGGCACGTAGCGAAGCTGGGAAGAATCCCAGGATGAATCACCAACTTCTCTCACTTTCTCTCTCTTTTTCTTCTCTTTCTTAACTAGGGTTTGAAAATTCATATGGGATATGTGAGAGAGGGTTTAAGGCCCTTATATAGGCCCAGAACTAACGAAAATAGCCCTAGGGCCAAGGTATACTTAAGTTATAACCAAATCAGGCTTATTTCGATCCAACGGAGCATTTCTGGAGGTCCCTTTACTGAATGCGGTCAGACTTAAGATCACAGATATTGGATCTAGGTCAAGCTACATTTTTAGTCCGATCAGGTTTCCAAATCGACCGTGGCGGACCAGTTTCAGTTCAACAGTCACCGATACTCGATCAGGGCCACAAGTACATTGGCATGTGCGGGACATATTCCCTGATCCGAGGGTATATTTGGGTGAGATTCCAACGGTTAGAACGCTTATAATTGGTCCACAAGAAACACAACTTAAATTACTTAAATTCACATTTTATTTCTAAACATATTCACTTTTCTCACACACTTCGCTCCGGACTTAAGAAAATAGTCCCAGGACATCATCTACACTTGATTTCGAGGTGATTATCAAGTCCAAATTGACGATAGTAATTGTCTAAGTTCATCGCTATCGGACTTTCGACGTGCAGTTTAGGTCCGATACAAAGTTTCATTGTGCTCCCGAGAGCAACTGGGTTTAGATTTTGCTTCTAGATTTCAGAGTAATGTAGCGTTAATAATTCTATAAGTTTTGGGTTTTGCAGATTATATTTAAAGTTATTGGTGATAATTTCACAGGTAATCTAGTTTAGCGCTAGTTAATTCTTAATCAATTTCTAAAGGATTTGATCCTAAGTGATTTCTACTTGAGGTGGTACTCGGGTCTTCGTACGGATTTTTTCAGGACATTACATATCAGTACTGTACATCTCTTAGATTATCATTGGGGTTTAGTACACTCCACACTGGTTGCCGCCTCCTTAGCCGCACAACCAAGCGAGTGAAAGAGACCTCACTACCCGCTACCAATATCGGCTCGGCTTGTCAGTAGTGAACCCACTCATGAGCTGGTCAAATCAGCCTAGCTTACAGCCCCCTCACTCGGACGGATAATGCCACACCCCCTTCCAACCGATTACGACACAATGAGAGGCGCAGCCTAACAATATACAACCCTCACACACTCATGTATCCCCTCGGTTTAGACGTTGAAGCGTCTCCTGGCCACAGAGGTTTAAGGACTTTCACCCACAGATAACTACCGTGCCTAGATGCTCGAACAAAACATTTCTGGTGTCCTATCTAGCCATCTACGACATGCCTGTAGAGGCCACAACCCTGATGTCGCTAGGGTGAGTAGTGGTCATATAAAAAAATACAAAATGCATGAGTCATCCCATCCAGTCATGCATCAAACCTGCGTATACCACGGGCTCATGTGGGGACAACTCTGTCTCGCAACGAGTCCCCTAAATATCTCAGCCCAACAGTAAGGCTATGATCAAACATTCCTTATAACAGGCATACAAATGATACGTACGAATATGTGCCATGATATAATACTAAGCATCTTCTCAATGTGTCATACTAGACTATGTATACTAGCATGATTATCAGATATAAACAATAATCAGCTTTCACCTGCATGTCGCATACCAAGAGTATAAACTAAACAACATGCTCCTTCTACAACTATTGGAGTCCACGCGGCATGTCCCATGTTAGCCTTCCAAGGTACTAATATATCATATCTTCCAAGACGAGGTCCACTGGAAGGATAGCGGATCTTACCCATACATCGAGATAGGCTCTATATGGTGGATATATGTAACACCCTGAAAATCGAGGGTCGTGTATAAACCCAACTCCCGAGTTCCATACCGTCACTTATGCAACAAAAATGATTATGATTCAATGTTGTCTGAGTTAAATCATTCACATGAGTAAAAGTATACCAAAATTGCAATTCATACTCCAGATCCAGTGATAAAAGCAAGCGGAAGACTAAAGAATATATATATCACTGTATGGAAACAAAGTAGCTCACGACTGTCTCCAAAGTATGAATACATCTCTGAGTCTCAAATACATATAAATAAATAAAAATCAAATGTTAAAATAGTCCCACTGAGAAGTCCCGCCAATCTAGGCCACCTAAGCAAAGCCGTCGTGGTACTACATATATGAGAACTCGTCCTGGTCCTCATCATAATCTGGCTCTGCCTCCTGAATCGCTGCCTCACCTACATCTAAGACAGGGTCTGGTGGGTGTTGCAAACATCATCCCATAACGTGGGAGTGAGTAGCTAACTTAGTGGAATAATAGAGCAAAGATTAGCATGTTCTCAAATCAATCATGCGATAATAGTAAAGCAGTAAATCAAACATTCCTAATACTGTTGTTAATGCAATGTGACATGACATGATGGATGCCCTCACCGATATTCTCCCTCATACGGCACTATATTACGCCCCCGGGATGCTTGCGTACCGCTCAGTGCTCCACATCTTCCAAGCACATGCAATGTGATGGTGATATGATTGGCGAGTTATTATTAGTCCATTCAAACAGCAGGATTGGGAAACTAAGGTACTTCCCTTATATCAATCCCAACACAGATCTTGTCTAGGGTCGTCACTCCTAATAATCTCATACGATGTATATTTTGTAGGTCGCTGCAATGGCTGTCAGGGCTGTTGCTCACACTCGTTGCACTGCTCCCCCATCACCTTATCAATACAGGCCTACTGTACTCTCACTGCTACGGAAGGTTCGTCGCCTCCTGTAGACTCAGAATACGCTCGCGGTCACTACAAAGGACTCGTCGCCTGATCAGTGTAGGCCGACAGCAAGAATATAGTGTCCCATACCACCATAATCTGCTCACGAGTCATAGGTGCTCACTGGTCACTACGGGGAGGTTTGTGGCCCCAACGTAGGCCGACAGCTCGACCACGGTGTCCCATACCACCATGCCCGGCTCATGAGTCTTTGTGGATCAAGGTACAATGTTGACAGGGTTTACAATGGTAAGTTCAGTACCCTAGGTTCAAGCAGTTATGACTCATACGAGGTGAACATACAAAGGCCAGTCGAGTTACTTGACGGGCTCGACTAGCACGAGCACATCTCAAGTCGAACGACATGAAGTGCGTAAAACACCTCGTTTGGCCTAACCACTGTCGCCAACTCCAAAACACGGCTCACGTTCATCGACGCATCATTCGTGACAAAGATAAGCCAACCACAAACTTGCTCGGTTGCCGACTGCCTAGACTAGGTATAGTCCCAAACATTTATGAATACACATCAGCAATCATGTAAGAGTAATGGAAATGAAATACAACAATGTGAGCATGTTAACACATGTTATAACATACAACTTAAGTAAAAATCTAACACATGCATTTCATGCATATAATGAAATCATGCATATAGTCAACATGTAGGAAATCATTCACATCAGCATATCATTTGAGAATTCAATCTCAAACTAATTCATAACACTATTTAATTCAATACATACTTGTCACGCCCCAAACTTAGAAAACGGGCTCACAAAATTCCCGATCACCGAATCCGGCACCGACAGCCTCCGTAGAACCCCATTCTCGGCTCCTAGCTCCCATTCGCCAGGTTCCGATCCTGGGATGCTACGAGGAGGATTTTCAATGTCAGTTTGATTCGTAATAAGCATAACCAATGGCATAACCCACAAACAACAACCAAGAACTTCATTACATTTCCACTATGATCAAAAACTTTACAAGTACAATGAGCATAAAGGGAAATACAATGGTAAAGAACAAAAACTCCAAAACGATCTGCAACGTGCTCCTGCCTCAGCGCTGCTGCGAACCAACGTCACCTGCACGCAACGGTCGTGCATAAGCTTATAAAAAGCTTAGAGGGTGGTGAAAGTGTGTGCACAAGGTAGTAATATGAACATGCAATGTCAGAGTAATGCGGAATATACAGATGGAACCATAATATCATGAACCGTACCAAGGCTATGCGATGCAAGACATGAATGGTATCGGCCATCCCAAGGCCATGCGATATGCAATGCAACTCAAGCATACCGATCCTCATTTATATCCACACATCAATACAGCTCAAATATGGGATATCACCGGGGTCTAGTACACTCTAAACTAGATTGTCGCCACATCACGCGCAATAAGGTAAGTGGAAGAGACCTCATCCGTCTGCCAATATCGGGCGCGACTCGTCGATAGCGGACCCATTCCTCGAGCTAGTCAGACTCAGCCTAGGATTGTCCCCTGCACTCGGGCGGGTAAGGCCGTACCCCCTTCCAACCGACCACGACACAGTGGAGAGCATAGCCAACTAGTATTCGGTACTCATCGCTCATCTACCCACTCAGTCTAGACGTTGGAGCAACCTCTTGATACCATAAGGGTTTAGGAACTTTCACCCAGGGATATCAATAGCACCCCATGTAGAACATAATTTTCGGTACCAATCCTGCCAACCACGATACGCCTGTGGAGGCTACGGCCCTGATGTCGCTAGGGCGTATAATACCCATGTTGTACAAATGCGAAATGCATGATTCACGCTATCCAGTCATGCAACAAATCCTGCGCATATCGTGCGATCATGTTGGGCAACACTGCCTAACCAGGAGCCCATAAATAACCTGCCCGAAGGCATATGCTATGATCAGTCAATCCTCATATCAAGCATACATATGATGCATATGATCATGGGTCATGAAACTATACTAAACATGTAAATGAGTGATGAACCATTCTTACAATGCAGATGGGCCTAGACGGCCTATACACAGCAAGTACGGCCCAGTAATGGGCCCTAAGGAGAGTCGTAATGTGGACATCCAACCAACATTACACTCACAATGTGGACGTCAAACCAACATTTACATAGTGTCTCATACCAGTGTAAAGGACTCGTCGCCTGATCAGTGTAGGCCGACAGCAAGAATATAGTGTCCCATACCACCATAATCTGCTCACGAGTCATAGGTGCTCACTGGTCACTACGGGGAGGTTTGTGGCCCCAGCGTAGGCCGACAGCTCGACCACGGTGTCCCATACCACCATGCTCGGCTCATGAGTCTTTGTGGATCAAGGTACAATGGTTGACAGGATTTACAATGGTAAGTTCAGTACCCTAGGTTCAAGCAGTTATGACTCATACGAGGTGAACATACAAAAGGCCAGTAGGGTTACTTGACGGGCTCGACTAGCACGAGCGCATCTTAAGTCGAATGACATGAAGTGCGTAAAACACCTCGTGTGGCCTAACCACTGCCGCCAACTCCAAAACACAGCTCGCGTTCATCGGCCCGTCGTTCATGGCAAAGATAAGCCAGCCACGAACTTGCTCGGTTGCCGACTGCCTGGACTAGGTATTGTCCTAAATATTTATGAATACACATCAGCCATCATGTAAGAGTAATGGAAATGAAATACAACAATGTGAGCATGTTAACACATGTTATATCATACAACTTAAGTAAAATATCTAACACATGCATTTCATGCATATAATGAAATCATGCATATAGTCAACATTTAGGAAATCATTCACATCAGCATATCATTTGAGAATTCAATCTCAAACTAATTCATAACACCATTTAATTCAATACATACTAATATAAACATTTATACAAACACTTAGACTACACCCTTAAGTCTACATATAGTATGTCGACTCAAAGTGCGCATTTAGACAAATCTCTTCGCCAAACTAATTATGCACGCATTCCTAGTATCCTAATACGATGAGAAGCCATGTCAATCACATCAGCAAAATATGGATGAAAACAGTATTTCCTACAAATGACTAAAATGCCCTAAATCTCATATTCTTCGTCTGCTTATGAAACAGGAAACAGACAGCATGTTGTACATGTCAAATGGCGTTGCCGTTGATAATCTACTATTAAATGACATTGAAAGCATTGGAAACAGTCAATCGAAGCGTCTAAAATCCACGCCTTTTCTCCTATAAGTGTATTGATTCAAACGGAGCGTGTACGCTTCGTCTACGGCGAACCGGGAACCTAATACACAAGATCCATAAGCTACTTCGCTATAGAAATGACGGAACCTCAAATCAGCAAGTATTTAGGGTATTTTCTTACCTAGAATCACGGCGAAATCACCGGCAAAGTGATTGGATTGCGTGGCTTAAACACATGCATTAGGTAGTGCAGCAGCAGGAAAAACTCTCCCACCTTCTCCCAAACTCTCACTTTCTCTCTCACTCTTGCTAGGGTTTCTAGCAAATTCGGATGGGTGAGAGGAGTGAGGGTTTAAGCCCCTTTTATAACATAAAACTCGTCCAAAACAGGCTTGGGAATAATGTTTACTTGATACCTAACCAAATTGGGGCTGTTTCGGTCCAAAAAGGCATTTCTGCTGGTCCCCTGGCTGAATGCGATCGGACTTAAGTTCATGCACGTCGTATGTCGCTCACATCCCATTTTCAGACCAGTAGTGTTCGTAGATCGCACGTGGCGGTCTAGTTTCAGTTCAGCGGTCACCGCACATAGATCAGGTCTACAAGTCTCATGATATGAAATAGAAATTTTTTCTGATCCAAGGGTGTAATTTGGCTGAATTCTGACGGTCAGAATGCTTAATACTGACACGTCAAGTCGTGTGCCATATTTGAATTTCAAATTCCAAATCTAACCCTATTCTCACTCTCTTCACTCCAGGCTCAATGAAATAGACAGTGAATGTCAGTTGGACTTGATTTTCGAAATGATTGTTAAGTCCAGCTAGGCGGTTATAACGGTCTAAGATTGTAGGCATCGGACTTTCAACGAGCGGTCTAGATCCAATACAAAGTTTCAAAGAGGTCCAGAGAACAAACCGGTTTAGAGTTTGATCCGAGGTTTTAGAGTATTATAGCATCATTGGTTCTACTCGCTTTGGGTCTTGTAGAAAGTATTTAAAGTGATCAGGGACTATTTTCCAGCTACTCTAGTATTGCGCTAGCTAACTTACACTTATTTTCTAAAGGAATTAATCCTACGCGATTTCTGGTCGAGTTGGCACTCTAGTCCGAGTACGGATTTTTCTAGGGCATTACAATCTACCCCCCTTAACAAAAAAATTTATCCTCAAAATTTGTACCTTTTCGTACTCCTCGAGAAGCTGTGGGTAGTTCTTTTTGATCTCGGCTTCTGTCTCCCAGGTAGCCTCTTCCTCAGAGTGATGCGTCCACAATACTTTCATAAGGGGAATCACCTTGCTACGCAGTACCTGCTCCTTCCTGTCTAGGATACGCGTCGGTCGCAAGATATATGTAACATCCTCTCCTAACTGCACCTGCTCCCATCTGATGATATGGAAAGGATCAGAAACGTACTTCTTCATCATGGAAACATGAAATACATTGTGAACGCTCGCGAGAGGCATGGATAAAGCCAAACGGTATGCCACTGCTCCCACACGATCGAGTATCTGAAATAGACCAATGAACCGCGGTGCCAGCTTCCCCTTCTTCCCGAATCGAAGGAATCCCTTTATAGGGGAAACTCGTAAAAACACATGATCCCCAACTGTGAACTCTAGCGGCCACCGTCTCGTATCAGCATAACTCTTCTGTCTGCTCTGCGCTGTGAGAAGCCGCCGTCTAATAATATCAATCTTCTCCGACGTCGCCTGCACTAACTCTGGGCCAATCAAGCTACGCTCACCGACCTCTGCCCAGCAATGCGATGCGCGACAAGGTCGCCCATACAACACCTCGTAAGGTGTCATACCGATACTCGCATGAAAACTGTTGTTGTATGCGGACTCCGCATATGCAAGACAGTCATCCCAACTGTCCTTAAAGTCCAATACGCAAGCTCGCAACATGTCTTCTAAGATCTGGTTCACCCGCTCTGTCTGTCCGTCTGTCTATGGGTGGAAGGCAGTACTGAACTTCAACTTTACACCCATAGCCTCCTGAATGCGAGTCCAGAAAATAGAAGTAAACCGCGTGTCTCTGTCCGACACGATCTCCAACAGAACACCATGTAGACACACGATCTCTCTGATGTATAGTCTAGCCAGCTCGTCTGCAGAGTTCGTGACTCTGATCGGTAGGAAGTGCGCCGACTTCGTCAGACGGTCGACGATCACCCATATGGAATCATGTCCCTTCCTCATCTTCGGCAGCCTTGAAACGAAATCCATGGAAATGAAGTCCCACTTCCACTCTGCGATCGACATAGGCTGCAAGAGTCCAGGTGGTTGCGATGCTCTGCCTTCACCTACTGGCAAGTAAGACAACGGGATACGAACTCTACTATGTGGGTCTTCATACTGTAAGGCCCGGAAAAAATTCATACTTGGACTCGAGTACCAACTCGACCCGAAATCGTGTAGGATTAATTCCTTTAGAAAATAAGATTAAGTTAGCTAGCGCAATACTAGAGTAGCTGGGAAATAGTCCCTGATCACTTTAAATACGTTCTACAAGACCCAAATCGAGTAGAACCAATGATTCTATTATACTCTAAAACCTCGGATCAAACTCTAAGCAGGTTTGTTCTCTGGACCACTTTGAAACTTTGTATTGGATCTAGACCGCGCGTCGAAAGTCCGATACCTACTATCTTAGACCGTTAGAACCGCCTAGCTGGACTTGACAATCATTTCAAAAATCAAGTCCAACCGATAATCACAGGCTATTTCATTGAGCCCGGACTAAAGAGAGTGCGAATAGGGATAGATTTAGAATTTGAAATTCAAATCTGGCACACGACTTGACCCGTCAGTATTAAGCGTTCTGACCGTTAGAATTCAGCCAAATTACACCCTCGGATCAGGAAAAATTTCTATTTCATATCATGAGACTTGCAGGCCTGATCTACGTGTGGTGACCGCTGAACTGAAACTGGACCGCCACGTGCGATCTATGAACCCTGCCGGACTGAAAACTTGATGTATGCTAGATCCAGTATGCATGAGCTTAAGTCCGACCACATTTGGCCAGGGGACCACCAGAAATGTACTTTTGGACCGAAACAACCCTGAAATGGATATAACCTAAGTAAACTTTGTTCCCGAGCCAATTCCGGGCACTTTTGGGCTTATAAAAGGGGTTGAAACCCTCATTCCTCTCTCCCGTCCGAATTTGAGAAAAACCCTAGATTGGGAGAGAGAAAAGGTGAGAGTTTGTGAGAGAGATTGGAGGAGAATTCCTTGCCGCTTGTGCTACCCGTTACAAGTGCCCAAGCAACACACTCCGATCACCTGGCCGGTGATTCCTCCGCTTTTTCAGGTAAGAAAATACCCTAGAAGTTGCTGATTTAGTGTTCCTTTGGTTTAATAGCAAAGTAGCTGATAGATCTCGTAAATCAGGTTCCCTATTCGCCGTAGACGAAGTGTATACGCTCTGTTCGAAACAATACATTTATAAGGAAAAAGGTACAGATTTTAGATTCTTTGATTGACTGTTTTCAACGCTTTCAATGTCGTTTAATAGTAGATTATCGACGACATCGTTGTTTGACATGTACAACATGCTGTCCGTTTCCTGTTTCGTAAACCGGTGAAGAATATGAGATTTAGGGCATTTTAGTCATTTGTAGAAAGTACTGATTTCATTCATATTTTTTTGATGTGATTGACATGGTTTATTGTCACATTAGAATGTTAGGAATACGTGCATAATTAGTTTGGCGAAGAGATTCGCCAAAATGCGCACTTTGGGTCGACATACTATATGTAAACTTAAGTGTGTAGTGTAAGTGTTTGTATAAATGCTTGTATTAGTATGTATTGAATTAAATGGTGTTATGAATTAGTTTGAGATTGTTTTCTCAATTAATATGCTGATGTAAATGGTTTCCTACATAATAGTTATATGCATGATTTCATTGTATGTATGAAATGCATGTACTTGATGATTTACTTAAGGTGTATGTTATAACATGTGTTAACATGCTCACATGGTTGTATTTCATTTCCAATACTCTAATATGATTGCTGATGCGATTCCATAATTGTTTGGGACTATACTTAGTCCAGGCAGTCGGTAACCGAGAAATTTCACGGTTGGCTTATCTTTGCCACGAACGACGCATCGATGAACGCGAGCCGTGTTTTGGAGTTGGCGGCAGTGGTTAGGCCACACGAAGTGTTTTACGCACTTCATGTCGTTCGACTTGAGATGCGATCGTGCTAGTCGAGCCCGTCAAGTAACCCGACTGGCCGTTGTATGTTCACCCTGCATGAGTCATAACTGCTTGAACCTAGGGTACTGAACTTACCATTGTAAACCCTGTTAACCATGGTACCTTGATCCACAAAGACTCATGAGCCAGGCATGGTGGTATGGGACACCGTAGTCGAGCTGTCGGCCTATGCTGGGTCCACAAACCTCCCCATAGTGACCAGTGAGCACCTATGACTCGTGAGCAGATTATGGTGGTATGGGACACTATATTCTTGCTGTCGGCCTACACTGATCAGCCGACGAGTCCTTTGTAGTGACCGCGAGCGTATTCTGAGTCTACGGGAGGCGACGACCCTTCCGTAGTAGTGAGAGTACAGTAGGCCTGTATTGATAAGGTGATGGGGGAGCGGTGCAACGAGTGCGAGCAACAGCCCTGCCAGCCCTTGCAGCGACCTATAAAATATACATCGTATGAGATTACTAAGAGTGACAACCCTAGACAGGATCTATGTTGGGATTGATATAAGGGAAGTACCTTAGTTTCCCAATCCTGCTGTTTGAATGGACTAATAACAACTTGGCAATCATATCACCATTACATTGCATGTGCCTGGAAGATGTGGAGTACTGAGCGGGATACACGCATGCCGCGGACGAAGATGGTGCTGTATGAGGGAGAATGTGGGTGAGGGCATCCATCATGTCATGTCATATTGCATTAACAACAGTATTAGGATTGTCTAATTTACTGCTTTACTATTATCGCATGATTGATTTGAGAACATACTAATCCTTGCTCTATGATTCCACTGAGTTGATTACTCACTCCCACGTTACGGGATGGTGTTTGCAACACCCACCAAACCCTATTTTAGATGCAGGTGATGCAGAGATCCAAGAGGCAGAGCCGGACTATGATGAGGACCAGGACGAGTTCTCATACATGCAGTACCACGATGGCTTTGCTTAAGTGACCTGGGTTGACGGGACTTCATAGTGGGACTCTTTTGAACATTTAATTTTGTTTCTTTACATGTATATGAGACTCAGTGATGTATTCATACTTTAGTCACAGTTGAGATCTACTTTATTTTTCCATACAGTGATATATATATTCTTTAGTCTTCCGCTTGCTTTTATCACTGGATCTGGAGTATGAATTGCAGTTTTGGTATACTTTTACTCATGTGAATGCTTTAACTCAGACAACATTGAATCATAATCATTTTTGTTGCATAAGTGACGGTCTGGAACTCGGGAGTTGAGTTTATACACGACCTCTGATTTTCAGGGTGTTACACATACCTTCCCACCAATAGGTCCTCTTCACGTCACGATACATCTTCGTACTACCTGGATGCATCGCGAGTCTGGTACAATGCGCAGCCTCGAGAATCTCTCGTCTCAAGTCAGGGATATTTGGGACGCATAGGCGGCCACGATAACGTAAGCCCCCATCCATGCCAACTCGCCACTCGGCGTCTGCATCATCACTGGCCTGCTCTCGAAGCTCAGTCAGATGCGCATCATCTCTCTTCGCCTCGATGACCCGGTCATCGATCTGAGATCGCACCTGCACATGTGCGATGAACTCATACGGATCCTCTACAGTGAGTTTCTGCTCAAAGTCTCGCAAAAACTCAACCATATCTCACTCAGCAACCATCAGTGTAGCCGCAAACTCTATCGCCTTCTTGCGGCTCAACGCGTCAGCCACAAGGTTCGCCTTCCCAGGATGGTAAGAGACTTCGAACTTGAAGTCCTTCAAAGTCTCCATCCATCGCCGCTGCCTCATATTCAAGTCTCGCTGCATGAATATGTACTTGAGGCTCTTGTGGTAGCAAAAAAGCTCGAACTCCTCTCCATAGAGGTAATGTCTCCAGAGTCTCAGTGCGAATATGACGGCTGCCAACTCCAGGTCGTGTGTAGGGTAATTCTCCTCGTGCTTCCTTAATTGTCTCGAGGCATACGAAATTACCCTGTCCCTCTGCATAAGGACACAACCCAGACCAACGCTAGACGCGTTAGTGTGTATAGTGTATCTAACCCCTTGCTCTGGCAATACTAGTACAAGGGGGGACGTAAGTCTATCCTTCAGCTCCTGAAAAGCTGACTCCGCCTTATCATTCCAGGCGAACTTCACATCCTTCCGTGTCAACTAAGATAAAGGTCTCGCGATCTTTGAGAAATCCTGAATGAAGCGTCGATAATAGCCAGTGAGACCCAAGAAACTCCTCACCTCAGTGACAGAACTAGGCTGCTCCTAGTCCTGAACTGCAGCTACCTTAGACAGGTCAACTGTCATGCCATCCTTGGACACCACGTGTCCCAGGAACTTCACTTCCTGCTTCCAGAAGTGGCACTTCTTGTACTGTGCGAACAACTGATGCTGTCTGAGTGTATCCAGGACCAAGCGTAAGTGCTCCTCATGCTCCTCTCGACTCCTGGAGTATACCAAAATGTCGTCAATGAATACAACGACAAATCGATAGAGGAAAGGCTGAAATACCCGGTTCATTAGATCCATGAACACGGCTGGTGCGTTCGTGAGACCGAACGACATCACAAGGAACTCGTAGTGGCCAAAGCCGGTCCTGAATGCTCTCTTCTGCACGTCGTCATCCCTGACGCGCAACTGATGATATCCTGACTGAAGATCAATCTTCGAGAAGTACTGCGCTCCTCTCAACTGATCAAACAAGTCATCGATCCTGGATAAAGGGTACTTGTTCTTCACCGTAATCTGGTTCAGCCTGCGATAATCAATACACAATCGCATCGAACCATCCTTCTTCCTTACAAACAGGACTGGTGCTCCCCAAGGAGACACACTAGGCCGTATAAGGCCAAGCTCCAACAGACCATCAATCTGCGTCCTCAACTCCTCCATCTCACACGGTGCCATGCGATACATCGACAGTGAGACGGGCGTGGAACCAGGCACCAAATCGATAGTGAAATCAATCTCTCATCGAGGCGGCAACCCAGGGATCTTCCTGAACAGATCTTCAAAATCACAAACGACTGGCGTATGCTTAAGCATTTGGGCACCAGTGTCCCGTAGCAAAGTAGCGTAGCTAAGTATGCGGAAGGGGAGATTTACCCGCACTGAGAATGTAAAGGATGTGCCCTCTGGCTCATAGGCAGTCACTATACGAGTCTCACAGTCAATCTCGGCCCTCGCTGCAGTCAACCAGTCCATGCCAAGAATGACGTCGAGATAAACAAGAGAGGGGTCGATGACAAGATCAAGAGTCATCGTCTTGCCCCCCAAATCCACCAAACAGCCCTCACACATCAAGGTGGCATCTGTAAAGGACCCGTGAGCTGTATAAACTCGCACCCCATCCATCCTAATAGTCGGTAGCCCAATGCACCTGACTATGGCATGGGATATCAATGAAATCGTGGATCTTGTGTTCACCATCACAAGAATAGGAATACCTCCGATGTGGGCAGTGACCTCAAAGGCCGAATGCTGAGAAGTCTCTGTCGCAGCTGCCTCAGCTGTCAAGGCATGCACCCGTGCCTGCTGTGGCCAGTTCGACCGCTGTGCCGTGGGCCGTAGAGGTGGCCTGAACTGAGATACCGGAGGTCTGAAGGAAGGGTGCACAGGAGCCAACCGTAAAGGCGGTGCTGATATAGCCTGTGGGCGTGTACGGTCGATCTTCTGCGGTGGCAAGAACCCACTATCCTTCATCCAAGCAAAACAACTCTGTGCCGAATGGCCCGATCTCCCACAATAAGTACATGATAAATCGGGACACCGCATCGGGGGTACTGGCGCTGTAGCCCTAGAAGGAGGGTCGGCGCGAGGCCTCTTGCCCGCAAAGGGCCTGTCCTACAACTCTGGTCGTGGCCTAGGAGCAATAGTGCCACGAGATCGCGTAAGTCGATCCACATCCTGCTCTGCCCGCATGGACATGTGAATCAGCTCTGCGTAGGAGGGAATTCTCACGCAACACATCTTCGACCGAGTATCCGGTCGTAAACCCTCTGAAAAGCACCGTACGCGCATCTGCTCATCTTCTAGTATAGTCGGGACGTATCTGCCCAACTCAGTGAACTGATGCTCATACTCAGTCACCGTCATGCCTCCCTGTCTGAGGTGCAGAAACTCGTTCTCCCTATCATGCCTATACGTCTGGGGATAGTATTTCTCGTGGAAGCGGAACTCGAACGCTGCCCAGGTCCATATGTAATCAGCGGCAACGGTCTGCAACACACTGTTCCACCATAAGCTGGCCTCCCGCTCGAACAAGAACGTAGCCAACTCGACCTGCTCAGCCTCTGAATAATGCAGCATCCATAGTATCTTCGACACTCGGTCGAGCCAATACTCGGCCTCCTCGGGTCTATGAGAACCCGTAAAAGTGGGAGGTCGTAAGCGCTGGAATCGCTCTAATAAGCCCCGTGTGTCTGCGGCATTCCATGCAGGGTAAGCAGGTGGTACAGGATGAGCCATGCCCTCATCCTGAGCATATGTATCGGCATCCTCAGCTGGATGCGCAGGTGGTGCAGGTGGAGGCACACTCCCACCCTAGGCTAGAGTCCCCACTATAGTAGTCAAGAGCTGCTGTTGCTGCTACATCATAGCCATCATCTGCTCAAATCTATCTGGAGGTAGAGCACGTTGTGGCATGTACTGCGTCGAAGAAGACGCGCGGTACTGCTCTCTGACGGGCGGTGTGAAAGGCGGTGGTCCAACTGCAGGACTAGTAGCAGGCTGAGACACACGTGCTGTCTCAGGAATCGGGCCCACAGCAGGGTCCGCATGAGCATCAGACTGCAAAGGAGCCTGATCCATAGGCTCACCCAATGTAAGCTGAGCTGTGCTCCGTGTAGCCTTCGGCGGCATTCCCTATATTCAAAATAGGGTGCAACCTTATCAGTCTCAATAGCACAAACACACCGCAATCATTCACATAAACAGTCAAAGGCATTCCATGCATTTCATTTAATTAAAATTGTCACAATACAAGGGATATCTCCTTACAGGCATCATGACAAGAAGTACATGGGGACTAAGACAGTTAAAGTTACAACAGCAACATAAGTAAAGCACTAGCCTTAACAGGCTTACACAACTTAAAGCAGGAGACGACTAACTACTAACAACAACATCAAAAATCTCATCGCTAGTTTGAGTCGGGTATCGGAGGAGCACCCTTATCCTGCAAGCAGCACATGATAGCCTTCAAGGTGCGAGTCACCTTGTCGAATTTCCTCTTCAAAACGGCCTTGGTATCCTCGACCTCTGCCCGAAGTTCCTGAACTTTTCTTCGCAAGGCGACCTGGTTCTCCTTAATTCGGGCAATGCGATCATCACCAGTAGCCTGAGCAGAAGGAGGAGGGCTCTCATTTGTATCCTGCGCCTCCTCTTCTACCTCTTCCTGGACTTCTTCCTCAACTTCTGCTCCAGGTTCTCCCTCACTTGGATCCTCTTCATCATCAAAATCGTCCTCGCTATCCTCCTCAAGCTGAGTCTCACGGTATTGAGACCCGATCTTCATCTTGACCATGGTAGACTCATCAATGCAGTGAATTGGAACTGGCAACTCCGGCCCAAGTCTGTAAGCAAACTCAAGCGTGATCTTGCATATAAGTCGGCCAAAAGGAAGCGACTCAGACGTTCTTCTTGATTTCTCTATGAGGATAATCTGTTGCAACACGAAAGTGGCCATACACATATTTTCTCCCTGGGCTACCTGATACAAGAAATCAACCATAAGGCACGTACACTCAATGTAATTTGTTGACCTGGGATACACGTTGAACGTGCAAATGTGGTGCAGCAGGAGCAAATCATCAGACATATGAGACGCCTTGAGGCTATTGTTAGGCTTTCATGGAACCATTCTACCACATAGGAACCTGGTACGGCGATCTCACTCATGTATACTCCTCAAATTCTTCGCACTGGGATGAACATCACCAAGGGGCACGTTCAGAAGTCGCGCTATCAACCGAACATCGATCGTAGCCATCCGGTCTCTACCAGAAGGAATCTTGAACTGTAATGACTTCAGTGTAAGATTCTGGATACGAGAGTAGAAGGCACGAACGGTGCTCACATTAGCACGAGAACGAGCTTCAAATAGCGGACCCCAATGTGCAACTTCAATGCGCTCGAACAATAGGAATTCGTCGAAGAGTCGTCCTTCCACGTCCGCCTCAAATAACACTTTATGGTCAGTATATTCACCGTGAGGCATCTCTGCCAATATCACTCGCCCAAGTTGAGTATGGGGATCCAAATCCCGCTTTGTATGGAACTCTCGGGCTGTGCTTGGACTTGCGGCGGCGCTTGAGCTAGCGGTGCCACCCCTCGATCTTCGTGATTGCGTAGGGCGACTAGGCCCAGCCTCATCCGCTGCGGTCTTTCTCTTTCCCATCAAAGAGAGGATGGTGGAGAGAGAAAAAAACCCAAAATGGCTTCAAAAAAAACCATGAAAAATGGAGAAAATGTAGAGAAATGGCTGCCCAAACAGAAAAAAAGAGATCTAGGTGTTGTAGAGGGATGCTTCAAGCTCCCCTAGGATGGATTTTTAAAAAAAAAAGAGAAGAAAAAAGGGGAATGGAGCTTCACACGATTTCAGCACGTTTTAGGGGTTGTAGGAGCTCCAACAGACGAGATCGGAGAGGGATAGGGTTTCTAATCAGGTTGGAGGTATGGGATAGGGTCATTTTCAGCAATAGGAGGATTTGGGAGTAATTTGGGTCACGGTTTGAGATAGGGCAACAAGAAAATGAGCAAGGGAGCTAGGGAGGGGGCTGTTTGTGAAGGAAGTGCACTTTTTAGGAGTTTTCGACGGTCGACCCACACATGGGAGGGGTGCCCTACCCCTAAGAGAGCATGCGCCTGAAATTTATTGCAAGTGGGGCCCACCGAACGCGATGCATCCGGATCGACGATGGCATCACCGGTCGGTCATCAATTCGATAGGTGGGACCCCAACCCACCCCTGCCCCAAGGACTCCAAATATGTATGGTCCCCACCCCAGATCATTGTAATTTGACCTAGGGAGGCCCAAACTTCCATTCGGGGCTTTCCGGGGCCAATCTGTAAACCAGAATGCAATCCCCTATCATGCAAAATATTATTTTGGGGTAGAAGGAGCTAATACATCCATCTAGCCCATTAGTTGCTAAAGATTGCAAACTTAGAATAGCATAATGGCCAGTTTTCATAAAATTTTACTATTCACTGTAAAATTTTATCGAAGTATGATTTTATATCATTTTCACATTAGTATCAATGCCTAACATGAAAATAATAAGAAATAATTGAAGAATGGAGTGGTGAGAGGAAGAATTTTGAAGAATTTAGGTGAAACGGGATTTTTAAGCCTTAGCGATTGAATGTAAGGGTCGTGGTTGTCCCACGGCCCAAGGATTCATATTTACAGGTTTAGAATCATTTAAAGAATGTCTCAACCTACCTACCTACAACCTAGGAGCTACTTAGTTAGCTTCACACGACCCTATATGCGTTACAGACTCGATCGCGCGATCTATACGAATAGACTTCGCCTATTGGCGAATCTGCGATCCTATAAGTGTTTCTAGACCTTTCTCGTACCCACCTAAGTCAAATAGAAGTGACAGCGTACGTCGCATGACCATAACCCAGGCCTGGTATAATCTCATTCATGCTCTGATACCAACTTGTAACACCCTGAAAATCGGGGGTCATGTATAAACCCAACTCCAGACTTTCAGACCGTCACTTATGCAACAAAAATGATTATGATTCAATGTTGTCTGAGTTAAATCATTCACATGAGTAAAAGTATACCAAAACTGCAATTCATACTCTAGATCCAGTGATAAAAGCAAGCGGAAGACTAAAGAATATATATATCACTATATGGAAAACAAAGTAGCTCACGACTGTCTCCAAAGTATGAATACATCTCTGAGTCTCAAATACATATAAATAAATAAAAATCAAATGTCAAAATAGTCCCACTGAGAAGTCCCGCCAATCTAGGCCACCTAAGCAAAGCCGTCGTGGTACTACATATATGAGAACTCGTCTTGGTCCTCATCATAATCTGGCTCTGCCTCCTGAATCGCTGCCTCACCTGCATCTAAGACAGGGTCTGGTGGGTGTTGCGAACACCATCCCATAATGTGGGAGTGATTAGCTAACTTAGTGGAATAATAGAGCAAAGATTAGCATGTTCTCAAATCAATCATGCGATAATAGTAAAGCAGTAAATCAAACATTCCTAATACTATTGTTAATGCAATATGACATGACATGATGGATGCCCTCACCGATATTCTCCCTCATACGGCACTATATTACGCACCCGGCATGCTTGCGTACCGCTCAGTGCTCCACATCTTCCAAGCACATGCAATGTGATGGTGATATGATTGGCGAGTTATTATTAGTCCATTCAAACAGCAGGATTGGGAAACTAAGGTACTTCCCTTATTCAATCCCAACACAGATCCTGTCTAGGGTCGTCACTCCTAATAATCTCATACGATGTATATTTTGTAGGTCACTGCAATGGCTGTCAGGGCTGTTGCTCGCACTCGTTGCACCGCTCCCCCATCACCTTATCAATACAGGCCTACTGTACTCTCACTGCTACGGAAGGGTCGTCGCCTCCCGTAGACTCAGAATACGCTCGCGGTCACTACAAAGGACTCGTCGCCTGATTAGTGTAGGCCGACAGCAAAAATATAGTGTCCCATACCACCATAATCTGCTCAAGAGTCATAGGTGCTCACTGGTCACTACGGGGAGGTTTGTGGCCCCAACATAGGCCGACAGCTCGACCACGGTGTCCCATACCACCATGCCCGGCTCATGAGTCTTTGTGGATCAAGGTACAATGTTGACAGGGTTTATAATGGTAAGTTCAGTACCCTAGATTCAAGCAGTTATGACTCATATGAGGTGAACATACAAAGGCCAGTCGGGTTACTTGACGGGCTCGACTAGCACGAGCACATCTCAAGTCGAACGACATGAAGTGCGTAAAACACCTCGTTTGGCCTAACCACTGTCGCCAACTCCAAAACACGGCTCGCGTTCATCGACGCGTCGTTCGTGACAAAGATAAGCCAACCACGAACTTGCTCGGTTGCCGACTGCCTAGACTAGGTATAGTCCCAAACATTTATTAATACACATCAACAATCATGTAAGAGTAATGGAAATGAAATACAACAATGTGAGCATGTTAACACATGTTATAACATACAACTTAAGTAAAAATCTAACACATGCATATAGTCAACATGTAGGAAATCATTCACATCAGCATATCATTTGAGAATTCAATCTCAAACTAATTTATAACACTATTTAATTCAATACATACTTGTCACGCCCCAAACTCAGAAAACGGGCTCACAAAATTCCCGATCACCGAATCCGGCACCGACAGCCTCCGTAGAACCCCATTCTCGGCTCCTAGCTCCCATTCGCCAAGTTCCGATCCTGGGATGCTACGAGGAGGATTTTCAATGTCAGTTTGATTCGTAATAAGCATAACCAATGGCATAACCCACAAACAACAACCAAGAACTTCATTACATTTCCACTATGATAAAAAACTCTACAAGTACAATGAGCATAAAAGGAAATACAATGGTAAAGAATAAAAACTCCAAAACGATCTGCAACGTGCTCCTGCCTCAGCGCTGCTGTGAACCAACGTCACCTGCACGCAACGGTCGTGCATAAGCTTATAAAAAGCTTAGAGGGTGGTGAAAGTGTGTGCGCAAGGTAGTAATATGAACATGCAATGTCAGAGTAATGCGGAATATGCAGATGGAATCATAATATCATGAACCGTACCAAGGCTATGCGATGCAAGACATGAATGGTATCGGCCATCCCAAGGCCATGCGATATGCAATGCAACTCAAGCATACCGATCCTCATTTATATCCACACATCAATACAGCTCAAATATGGGATATCACCGGGGTCTAGTACACTCTAAACCAGATTGCCGCCACATCACGCGCAATAAGGTAAGTGGAAGAGACCTCATCCGTCTGCCAATATCGGGCGCGACTCGTCGATAGCGGACCCATTCCTCGAGCTAGTCAGACTCAGCCTAGGATTGCCCCCTACACTCGGGCGGGTAAGGCCACACCCCCTTCCAACCGACCATGACACAGTGGAGAGCACAGCCAACTGGTATTCGGTACTCAGCGCTCATCTACCCACTCAGTTTAGACGTTGGAGCAACCTCTTGGTACCATAAGGGTTTAGGGACTTTCACCTAGGGATATCAATAGCACCCCATGTAGAACATGATTTTCGGTACCAATCCTGCCAACCACGATGCGTCTGTGGAGGCTACGGCTCTGATGTCGCTAGGGCGTATAATACCCATGTCACACAAATGCGAAATGCATGATTCACGCTATCCAGTCATGCAACAAATCCTGCGCATATCGTGCGCTCATGTCGGGCAACACTGCCTAACCAGGAGCACATAAATAACCTGCCCGAAGGCATATGCTATGATCAGTCAATCCTCATATCAAGCATACATATGATGCATATGATCATGGGTCATGAAACTATACTAAACATGTAAATAAGTGATGAACCATTCTTACAACGCAGATGGGCCTACACGGCCTATACACAGCAAGTACAGCCCAGTAATCGGCCCTAAGGAGAGTCGTAATGTGGACATCCAACCAACATTATACTCACAATGTGGACGTCAAACCAACATTGCTCCCAAGGCACGATCTTTGTAAACATCGATACTTAGTCTGTAATGGATTTACACATTGCAATGGACCGTAGGTTCTTCCCATTGGACCTTACATATATATCAAATGGGCCATATCTTATGGGCCTTCTATTCATCAAATGGGCCACATAAATGGGTCATACCAATGGGTCTTATGTGCATTATAATGGGTCAAAATCCGTGGGCCTTGGAATATATCAAAAGGGCCTAGTCCTATAGACTTGGAACATATCAAGTGGGCCTAAACCCATAGGCTTTCATAAATCAAATGGGCCTAACCCATAGACCTTTTATAATTCAAATAGGCCTAGCCCATAGGCCTGTTATAAATCAAATGAGCCTAACCCATACATGAGTGGCCCACCTAATCAGCCACTCATGCTTTAAAATGATCTCACCAAGCGGATGGACGGTCTGGATGCATCACATGCATCATGGCGGGTCCCACGTGGGGATGACACTTGCATCACAGAGGGCTCCACCGTCCGCTGGACGGTGGAGACAGTCAAACAGCAAGGTGGGCGCCACCGTCCACTGGACAGTGGACTTAAAATATATACATCATTGTGGGTCCCATGTGGGGCCCACTGTAATGCTCAGATGTCATCCCACCCGTTCATAAGGTCACTCGGGCCTGGATGAAGGGAAAACATAAATTTCAGCTTGATCCAATACTTTTGTGGCCAAAAAAAAGGCTTCAAGGGTAGGCTTTTAGCCACCACTGTTTTCTCTGGTGTGGTCCACCTGAGCCTTGAATGGGCCTAAATTTTGGCAGGGGCCCACTTCAGGAGGTGGCCCACCACACGAGCAGATTGGATCACAAATAAACATCACTGTGGGGCCCACGTGCAGGGCCATGGGTGGCCAGCGGCCGCCTGTCCCAGATGCTGCATGCAGCAACGTGCAGCCGTTGCTGCTGCATGTCAGATGGCAGAGGCTTGCCTCTTGCAATTTCTTGGAAAAACCCATTTTCCGGGGGTTTTTCACACGTGGAGCCCGCTAAAATGAAATCCGCCCTGGCCATTGCGTTCTTCAGCTCGCAACCATTCCAACGGGTCTAATATACAGTATTTTCTATAATTAAAAAAATAAAATAAATTGGAAAATGATCTTTTGAAAGGTAGGGATGCAACCTACCACGCTATGGCCCACCTGATCTCTCAATCAACCCCAACTCTTGGCTCAACGCCTAAAATTAGATGGAGAATGGAATGGACGATGTGGATTTCATACTTACATCAAGGTGGGGCCTAAGCAAGTGGACCACCCCAAAAAGTGCCTTTTCCTCTTTCTTTCTTTTTTGTTTTGTTTTACAAGCAGGGACGTCCAGCGTCCCAGACACTGGACGGTTCAGTCCTCACATTGCATTGTGGTGGGCCCTGTTGAAGTGGGCCACCACTAATGGATGATGTAGTTACAATATTTAAGGTGGGCCCCACTTGAAGAACACTTGGACACAATGCCTAAAGGTGGGGTCCATTCAAGTGGGCCACACAATCCCTATTGCATAAAATAAGATAAAATAAAATAAAAAGAAATAAAAGAGAGAGAGAGACATGGAGAGTGGGACACGCCTTGTGATGGAGGGACCCCGACATTATGGGCCCTCCCTTAAAAGAAAATCATACAATCAAAAGGGTCCCTCAACACATGGGACCACCAAGATCGAGAATCAATGGTGGAGATCCTCTCTCCACCAAGATGGACGGTCTAGATGACCTTTTGCAATGAAATAAACATCATGATGGGGTCCATGGAGAATGGCCCCATCATGGAATGATCATGATGATCCAAGTGGGCCATCGGCCTCATCTTAGGGTCCCAAGTGAGATCCACACCATTGATCAGTGGGCCTCACTTGGCCCATCATAAAAATAAGAAAAACTACCCTATGGAGGCACCCACCGTCCGATCTTCTTGCTCCTAGGGGTTCCTTGGCACCTTAGCTTCAACTTCAATGGATGAGATGAGGAAAGGAGGGTTGAGATGAGAGATGGTGGGGTAGGAAAGTGGGCCACTTGGAGCTTACGAGGCTTGGAGAAATTCCATACGTATGGAGCTCTTTTGCTTGGAGTTTTTACAAATGAGAAAGAGAGGAGTTGTAAAGGGAGAGAGAGAATGATAGATGGATGTGGTGAGTGATGATTGTGTAAGAAATCTTTGACTTTTGTGACCTTTTGTGTAAGAGAGGTATGGGAGGTGAAGACTTTTGTGGCCTTTTGTGTAAGAAAGGTATGGGTTAGGAAGACTTTTGTGGTTGCTTGGGAAAAGGGGTGAGAGTGATGTGTACTTGACATGTACTTGACATGTGATGGATTGATGGATGATTGATTGATGGGATTGATGTGATTGATGTGACACATCGTAGAGATTCTCTTGGATTTTGCAAAGTCGCGGCTTTTCCTCACACCAAACGTCGGCCTACAACTCTTGACCAGGGTATCGCCTCGGCGCGCGAGTCGCGGCATCAGAACTGCAACGACGACGCGGTCGCTATGGTATTGGTCTTGGGTTGAGTCGACTCGGGTTGTCGGCATATGAATCAGGGTCACGCATCAATATCGGTTAAGGGTCGAAAGTTGCCGAAATTCGACCGGTAAGACCGTGGAAGTCTACGGAAAGGTACGGACCAAGATACGGGTCTTACAATACTAATACAAACATTTATACAAACACTTAGACTACACCCTTAAGTATACATATAGTATGTCGACTCAAAGTGCACATTTAGGCGAATCTCTTTGCCAAACTAATTATGCATGCATTCCTAGTATCCTAATGCGACGAGAAGCCATGTCAATCACATCAGCAAAATATGGATGAAAACAGTATTTCCTACAAATGACTAAAATGCCCTAAATCTCATATTCTTCGTCTGCTTACGAAACAGGAAACGGACAGCATGTTGTACATGTCAAACGGCGTTGCCGTCGATAATCTACTATTAAACGACATTGAAAGCGTTGGAAACAGTCAATCAAAGCGTCTAAAATCCACACCTTTTCTCCTATAAGTGTATTGATTCAAACGGAGCGTGTACGCTTCGTCTACGATGAACCGGGAACTTAATACACAAGATCCATAAGCTAATTCGCTATGGAAATGACGGAACCTCAAATCAACAAGTATTTAGGGTATTTGCTTACCTAGAATCGTGACGAAATCACCGGTAAAGTGATTGGATTGTATGGCTTAAACACGTGCAGCAGGTAGTACAGCAGCAAGAAAAACTCTCCCACCTTCTCTCACAAACTCTCACTCTTGCTAGGGTTTCTAGTAAATTTGGATGGGTGAGAGGAGTGAGGGTTTAAGCCCCTTTTATAACCTAAAACTCGCCCAAAACAGGCTTGGGAACAATGTTTACTTGATACCTAACCAAATCGGGGTTGTTTCGGTTCAAAAAGGCATTTCTGGTGGTCCCCTGGCCGAACGCGATCGGACTTAAGTTCATGCACGTCGGATGTCGCTCACATCCCATTTTCAGACCAGTAGTGTTCGTAGATTGCACGTGGCGGTCCAGTTTCAGTTCAGCAGTCACTGCACGTAGATCAGGTCTACAAGTCTCATGATATGAAATAAAAATTTTCCTGATCCAAGGGTGTAATTTGGCTAAATTCTGACGGTCAGAACACTTAATACTGACACGTCAAGTCGTGTGCCAGATTTGAATTTCAAATTTCAAATCTAACCCTATTCTCCCTCTCTTCACTCCACGCTTAATGAAATAGCCTGTGAATGTCGGTTGGACTTGATTTTCGAAATGATTGTCAAGTACAGCTAGGCGGTTATAACGGTCTAAGATTGTAGGCATCGGACTTTCGACGAGCGGTCTAGATCTAATACAAAGTTTCAAAGAGGTCCACAGAACAAACCGGTTTAGAGTTTGATCCGAGGTTTTAGAGTATTATAGCGTCATTGATTCTACTCGCTTTGGGTCTTGTAGAACGTATTTAAAGTGATCAGGGACTATTTCCCAGCTACTCTAGCGTTGCGCTAGCTAACTTACACTTATTTTCTAAAGGAATTAATCCTACGCGATTTTCTGGTCGAGTTGGCACTGAGTCCAAGTACGGATTTTTTCAGGGCGTTACAATATACTAAATCTGGTACCATATATTCTTCCATCTACGATAAGAGGAGATGGTGTACTGCATCAAGGATAGGCCCCACACTTGTCCTAAAGAAGTAAATGGATGGTGTGGATAATATATGCCTGACACCGAGGTTCTAGCAACTGGATACAAGGATAAGATATATCTCATGAGGCAAGTTAAGTGGGTGCACCCCAGGGTGAGTTTAAAGGGTGAATCTATGTACAACAAAGTGGGCTTCCTCACCCTCTCTATCATGTAATGAGTTAGGCTTTCCTACAGGGAGCCTAATACGTACACAAGGTGGCTTGGTGGGTACATACATTTAGAACTATGTGTCCATCCAAGCAGATTAGGTAGCTCGCTCAACACCTAAGTAGACCTTAGGTATGGTCACTAAACTTGGGCAAGCATAAGTATCTAAATGGACGACACTTCCTATGGAAGGCCTGGTGTAAACACAAGGTGGGCTTCAAGGTTTGGATAATCCTACAAGGTATGGTGGAAAGCACCATCATCAAATGGGGCCCAATGGATTGGGATAGCCTAATCAAGAGAAAGGTAGGTATCACTAACACCAATGGGGGCCCAAAGGTTTGGGATAACCTAATAAGGGAAGGTGGGTAATATAATCATCAATTGGGGGGCCAATGGTTTGGGGTAAGCCCAATAAGAGAAGATGAGAATGGGCCTAACAATGGGCCTAAGGGGGATTACAACGTACACATTTAACCATCATTGCTCCCAAGGTAATGGGCTTAATGACGGGCCCTAAGGAGGATTTCAAGGGTGAACATTTAACCACTATTGTCTCCTAGAGTGTGATCTACTTGGGATTTAAATCTAACTCTCTATGGGGCCCACGACCCTTATACAAATCAGGGGGATGGATGGACATCACATGGGCCTAAGGGGCAACCCATGATCCAGAAAATGGATGTACGGTGTGTACATAACACATACACCATGGTGGGCCTCACGTCCAAGGGACGGACAGCGTGAATATACAACGCATACATTGAGGTGGGTCCCACCATCCAGAGTGTTGTACAGTGTGAATACAGAATATATACATTAAGGTGGGCTTCCCACGTGCAAGATGGTGGGATGCAACCCATTAGGTGGGCCCCACTGTCCCAACCTATGGACAGTGTGGATAAGACCCACAAAGCTTGATGACGTCAATACAACAGCTATATAGGTGGCGGTCCCCATAAAGATGGACGGCGTGGAGGAAACACTTACATCATGATGGTCCCCCATCCCTGGACGGCATGGATGAAACACTTACATCAAGTGGGACCCACGTCCATGTGCTGGATGGTGTGGGCACACCACATCAGATGGGTCCCACGTGGTGTGCTCCACATGAGATTTGAATCTACTTCATTCTCCAGGCCTGGGAGGCCTAGATGGACAGTGGATATTCCACCTGCATCATAATAAGCTCACTGTCTTGGACGGTAGGGATAAAACAGATATATCATGTGGGGCCCTTGGACGGCAGGGATAAAACACATATATCATGTGGGCCACTTGGATGGATGGTGTAGATACAACACACATGTTATGGTAGGCCCCACATCATCTGGACGGTCTGGATCAAACACGCCAGCAGGTGGGTTTCAACCATCCAGACAGTGGACGATGTAGATATCAAATAAATACGTCTAGTGGGCCCCAACCCCACACGTATAACACATGTGAGATGGATCCCACCCCAGGAAAAATGGACAGACTGTATGAGATATATCACATACCTCATGATCAGACCTAGCACTTGCTGACGTCAAAGCAATAGCAACTGCTACTACATCGGACCCACAACAGATGGACGGTCAGATATAACACATGCATTAAGGTGGGTCCACACGTGTGGGACCCACCAGATAAGCTGATATTTATGTTTTCTCTTCATCTGGGCCTGTCCAGACGGATAGGCCATTGTACCTGCTATTGGATGGTCCAGCAAGGTGGGCCCAACACATGGATGTCATGGATATAATGCATCATAGTGAGCCACACACATATCATCATCATTATAAAAAAGAAAGGGAGAGTGAAAGAGAGAGAGAGAGAGAGAGAGAGAGAGAGAGAGAGAGAGAACGGTGAGATGGAGGGGCCCCGCTATTATGGGCCCCTCTAATACATACATCAAGATGAGTCCCAAATAGGATCCATACCATCAATCGGTAGGCCCCACTTGGTCCATCACAAAAATTGAAATTTAATCCTACAAAACACCCATTGATTCCACTTCTTCTTAGTTTTATGGATTCTTTAGTTCATTGGCTTCTTCTTTGATGAAGGATGATGAAGATTGAAGGGTTGGAAGGTGAGATTTGGTGATAGGAAGTGGGCCTTAATCTTAGGTTCTTTCTCTTTTCTCTCCTTAGTTTTTTCTCTCTTGGTTGCTAGGAAAAATGATAGAGAATGAAATGAGAAGAAGTGAAGGATGGGAGATGTAAAGAGAGAGGAATGGGTGTGTAAGAAAAATGACATGGAGGGTATGGGCTTGGTTGACTTTTGGGTGAGAGAGGGATCGGCTAGGTATGGGTTGTACTTGTGATTGATTGATTGATGTGATGGATTGGGTAGAGATTCTCTAGGGATTCACAATGCATGGCATTTTCTCGAAATAAACGTCGGCCCATAACTCCTGGCCAGGGCATCGTATTGGTGCACAAGACATGGCATTGGAACTGCAGCGACGATGTGGTCGCAATGGTACAAGTCTCGGCATTGAGTTGACTCAGGTATACGAGATGCGACTTAGGATTGCGTGCAAACGCTGATTATAGGTCGCAGGTTGTGGAATTTGACAAGGAGGATCACGGGGTTCTAAGGAAGGGTACGGACTAGGATACGGGCCTTACAACACTTCCCTCTTAATAAAAATTTCATCCTCAAAATTTACACTATGACGCAACTAACTGGAGCTCATAAAAGGGGGAAATTATTTCACTATGTAAAATTAAAAGTACAATACACACATGAAATCATGCATCAACAAGGGGATGGGGATAACGTTCACGAATCTCAGCCTCTCGCCCCTAAGATACCTCATTCGTGAGCAATCTAGTAAGACGGTATAGGGGACAAGTTACACGAATCGTCGACGACTCCTCTTAACGACTGAGGGTAGTGCTGGGGAGGTGTATGTCCCCTCTGTGGTCGTTGCTGCTACTGTCGAGGAGACTACTAGGGTACTCTCGTCTGTTGGTGTAGATGGGGGCACTCATGCTTATGATGGCCCGTCTCACCACATCTAAAGTGTTGAGGGTCAAATATTGCATATCAAACCCCGATTACTGCCTTATTTTACGTACATGATAAAGCTTTATGGAGTATTTTAATCGTGTTTTTGTTGCAGGTAGTAATTAAGTGCATGGACTGAAAATAGACATTAAAAGCAGGGATTTGATGATTCAAATTCATTGGAGTATGGGACGTACTCTAGAGGACTAAGACTAATGGATTTACATGTCGGGTATCCGAGAAAATCGAGTTGTTTATGTTAAAGGGGCCCGAAATTGGTATAGAATGCAAGATCACATGGTTCTCGTTATCTGATTGGCTCAGAACTTCATACATGTGATGGGGGCCATAAATTAATTGTACATATTAAATTTCATCCATTGGATCACTATGAAAGTGCCCCAACTGACAGATCAGCCCACAAATCATTAACCTGGGGCCCACCTGATCTCTGGATATGCCTCAAATTTGGAATCAACAAATTATATTAGGAGACAAGACAGATGGACGGAGCTGATTTCCAAGAGCCATCATTGTAGACC
Source organism: Magnolia kwangsiensis (assembly GCA_037074715.1). NCBI lineage: Eukaryota > Viridiplantae > Streptophyta > Magnoliopsida > Magnoliales > Magnoliaceae > Magnolia > Magnolia kwangsiensis. Next base: position 88,427,367 of record CM073571.1, read on the forward strand.
CCATATGAGTTGAGTGTTCATAGTGCACAATTTCACTCGACGTGCACGGCAGTAGAGAGTCAGTCAAACCGACTCTTGACCGACTAATTTCAAAAGAAGGCAATTTCCTTCTTCAGCAGCGATGCAGGCCATCCACTGGGAGGTTATGTGGTCCACTTGCAGTCACCGTGCTAGTAATCTGGACTGTCCATTAGACTATAATGGCCCATAGTACCATCTTTTAGGTGGTAGAATTTTAAATGATTGCAGACATCAGTTTTTAACTGTCCAAACGCCAGACGGATGGCGGAGTAAAGATCATGTAGGCCATACCGAACCTGATCTAAAACCATTCCTCCCCAATTAAAATTCTGATTATAACTCATTGGACGAAGTGGATTTCGTAAAAGGAAAATGAAGTGGGCCCCACCAACGTGCAGCGCGATCAGCGCAACTCCCTGTTTTGCATCCAACCACTGCCCGTTTTGCGAAAGATTATGGGCCCCACCCATGGTACGTACGGATAATCCAAGCCATTCATCGTGTAGAAGGCTTCAAACACTACAAAACCATGTTGATACTTTTCACCCATGCAAGCACACGTGTACGATACGGGGACCAAAAAAAGGACTGCCCTGCAACGTTCAAATCTGATCTTTTTATGATTTCTTCTCTGGGATGCATCAATGGACATTCAAAAGCACCCATCTCTAACCGAAATTTCCTCCTCCATCCAATGGATGGAATGGATTTCCCAAAATAATGAAGGAATGGGCCCCACCAGTGTCACAGCGGAAGAGATTCGCGGTCCCTGTTTTAACGTCAGGAAATCGGTCGACTTTGGGGCGGTTGCACGATCAGATCATTGATCAGATAGCAGATCTGATTCATCCATCATGTAGCTTGTTCAAAACTGTCCCAGGGACGTCAATCTAACGGATGACATGCAAGGAGAATGGGAGTTGGGGGGCTCCGATTTTAGCCAAGTAATGGTTATATGCGCATGTGGCTGTTGCTGTAGAAATTCCACTGACTTTAGCCAGAGCCTTTCTGTCGACTTCCAGCGGTTATAAAAGGGCCTGAGAGGTGGCCGTGAGAAAGGGGATAGACAGCTAAGAGCAGATCCAGAGCTCGGTTTGGAGAGAAGAAAGAGAAGAGAGAGAGAGAGAGGAAGAAAGAAGAGAGAAGGATGTTCTCACTTTATCAATTTTATTTTTTCCTTCGATTTGAATTTATGAGTGGCTAATTTCTCAGCTAGGGCTGAGATGAAGCCCCTAATTTGATTGACTCTTGTTTATTGTTAAATTTATTTTAATTTGATTGATTTGTTTCTTTCGCTAGTGGGCTTAACTGTAATTTTTATGCTTCTCCATTCTATGAGCTTGACCAAAGTCTAGATATGGATGTTGTTTGAAATCTTAACTAGGTGCTTGTGTCTGAACATGAACAGGTTTCCTATAGAGGAAGAAACAGGAATCTACATCTCTCCATGCCTGACCATGGATGGAAAGATGTGATCCATATGCTTTAAGGGATTATACATTCTGTGTGCCCGACCAAGGACATAGTTTGTGATTTATTTAATTTATATCAATCTGAATAGGGTGAATCAATAGGTAAAACAAGGGTTAGGATAATTAGGGGTGGATTCAAAAGTCTTAATCTTCTTCTTGATTGGATTTTACTCATTTCTCTTGATTATTCTCCATAGATTTATGTTAGTTTACTTAATAATTCGCTACATTATTAGTTGGATTAGTTAAGAAGAGTCTTAAATTTAGAATTGTGACAACTAGTCCTCGTGGGAACGATCTCGTAATACGTACCGCATCTACATCTGATTCGTATACTTGCGAGTTTAAAATCATTTAAATCAAATTGGTTTAAATTAAAACATCAAGTTTTTGACGCCGTTGCCGGGGACTGTTTTAGTCTAATTGGATTTAGGATTCTCTCTTATCATAATTCATAGCCTTAGAATTTTACTAACTTTAGGTTAAAGTTTTTTTAGAAACTAACCTATTTCCTGTTTTGTAGGGTCCTGACTTGAAATTTGGATTTGAAGAAGGAAGCTGTTAAATAAGATTGTCTTCAAAAGGAGAAGCTCTCAAATCTTCAGACATCCATCATCTCCTTTTCCGGGTTCTTTCTTTCAATTCTTGTTTACATAGCTTTCTCTTGTTTTTAGAAATTCATAACTTTTAGTTCTAGTCTTATTTCTCTTAGGTTGCATCTTAGTTTAGTTTAGTTTTCTTTCTTACATTTCATTTATTCAATTTATGCTAGGGCGTAGATCGCTGAACATAGAACTAGCACCCTTTGATCCTGAAATAGAAAGAACCTTTCGTAGAAGATTTAGAAATATCCTATTTAAAATGACGGACGAGAATGGAATTAAAGCGCTTAGAGATTATTCAGTTCCTATCCAATTTAATGCGCCTTCATGCATAGTGTTGTCAGCCACCACGGCAGCACACTTTAAACTTAAACCAAGGGTCATACAGTTGTTACCGTCTTTTTATGGTTTAGACAAAGAAGATCCATATCATCATGTAAAATAATTTCTAGACATTTTCTCTACCTTTAGGTTTTAAAACTTCTTACATGATTCGATCCGATTGCGCCTTTTTCCTTTTTCTTTGAAGGATAAGGCAAAAGCATGGTTGAATTCTCTAGGAGTTGGGACGATCACTACATGAGATCAACTGTCTAAGAAGTTCTTAAACAAGTTCTTCCCTGTTCACAAAACGAATGCTCTCTGTAGAGAAATCACTAATTTCATATAAAAAGAGGGCGAACACTTTCATAAATGTTGGGAAAGACGGAAGGACTTGCTCCTTAAATGTCAACACCATGGTTTTGAGAAGTGGCAACAAGTTCAATACTTTTATGATGGTTTGACACCCCAAAACTGTCGCATGGTTGATGCCACTAGTGGAGGGTCATTCATGACCAAAAGTGATGTCGAAGCGTGGAATTTCTTTGAAACCTTGTGTGAAAATTTCTAGCAATGGGACTACTCAAATAGAGGTGAAAGAAGTCCCCAACTACCAAAGAAAGGTGGTATATATGAGATAGAAGCCACGCCAGATCTTTATGCCATAATTGATAGCCTGACATAGAAAGTTGATGCTCTCATGTCGAATAATGGACCTCTACAAATAACTCAAATCAAGTCATGTGCCATATGTTCTAGTCCTGGCCATCCTACGCAGTCGTGTCCATCTAGTGCAACATTCCCGGAGTTTCTCTCTGAACAAGTACATGCTATGAACACCTTTCGAAGACCCGGGAATGATCCTTACTCAAACAACTATAACCCAGGATGGGCTGGACATCCAAATTTTTCTTCGATAAAAGGACCACAACAAGGAGGACCATCCGGAAATCCTCCAATGCAACTTTACCCTTAAGTTGGTAGTTAACAACCTCAGCAGTTTCCACAGTATCAACAAGTACCTCCACAATCTAGGAAACCATGTCTTGAGGATACACTCAATCTTTTTATGCAGAGTTCACTTCAATTTTAAAAAGACACCCAATAAAATTTTCTAGCTAACCAGCAAAGCTTACATGCAAATGCGTAATCTATTGCCAAGCTGGAAGTACAGTTGGGTCAATTTGCTGCCACATTGAGTGAGAGAGAGAAGGGCAAGTTCCCTAGTCAACCTATGGCAAATTCAAAGGGACAGTATAAGGTTGGCTCTAACTCAAACCAAGAATAATATCACGAGCAAGCCAAATCAATCATTACCCTTAGGTCTAGTAAACAGATTGAGAACAGAGTAGAGATGCCAGGGGAGAATCAAATTCCAAATTAGAAGATCAAAATGAAGCGGAGAGACATACTAGTGCAGCTAAAGTCCAAAAGCACTCTGACCCTCCAGAAACCACTCATGTGCCATCTTATGTGCCTAAAGCACATTTTCCTCAACGTCTGACACCAGTTAAGAAAGAAAACAACTTTAATGAGATATTGGAGATGTTTAAGAAAGTATAAATTAACATTCCATTGCGTGATGTTATCAAGCAAGTCCCTACTTATGCTAAGTTTCTTAAAGATTTATGCACTCAGAAGCATAAGATGCATGTTCATAAGAAGGTCTTCCTTGCAGAGTAACTCAGCTCTATAATTCAACACAACACCCCTCCTAAATTCAGGGATCCAGGAGCTCCTACCATTTCTTGCGTCATAGGAGATCATAAGGTTGAGAAGGCATTTCTTGATTTAGGGGCAAGCGTTAATTTGTTGCCATATTCTTTGTATGAGCAGCTAGGACTTGGTAAACTGAAATCAACTAAAATAATACTACAACTAGCTGATAGATCTATCAAGGTGCCCCATAGTGTTATTGAGGATGTGCTAATCCAGGTTGATAAGTTTTATTTTCCAGTAGATTTCATCGTTCTAGATACTCAGCCTGTTTCGAATCCTACAAGTCAAATCCCGATTATCTTGGGACGTCCATTCTTAGCCGCATCTAATGCTATCTTAAATTGCAGGAATGGAGTCATGAAGTTATCTTTTGGTAACATGAAGATTAAACTCAATGTTTTCAATGTTAGACAACAACCGGCAGACTCGGATGATATATTTGAAGTGAACATGATTGAGAGTCTAGTGCATGACTCTTTCCTTAAATCTTTCGAAGACGCTCTTGAGACTTGTCTAGCACATTTTGGCATAGATTTTGACATAGAAAGCTCCATCCAAGAAGTTAATGCATTTCTTGAATCTAATCCTGTAATGGATACTACAAAATGGAAAGATAAAGTGGAGCTTCTTCCACCATCTGAATCTAAACTAGTCCCGTCTATTGAGAAACCACCCGAACTTGACCTTAAATAATTACCTGAAACTCTCAAGTATGCATCTTTAGGTCCTTATGAAACCCTGCCTGTCATCATAGCTTCTAACCTTGATAAGGAACAAGAGAGTAAGTTGCTTAATATTCTTAGAGAACATAAGGCAGCTATTGGGTGGACAATAGCGGACATAAATGGAATAAGCCTCATTGTGTATATGCATCATATCCATCTAGAAGAAAATGCTAAAACGTCGCGTGAAATGCAAAGGAGGCTTAACCCTAACATGAAAGAGGTCGTTCGGGCAGAGGTGCTTAAGTTGTTAAATGTTGGTATCATTTACCCCATTTTGGATAGTACTTAGGTCAGCCCAGTTCAAGTTGTTCCCAAAAAGTCAGGGATTACGGTAACAAAAAATGAGGATAATGAATTAGTACCAATCCGCATGACTACGGGTTGGCGAGTTTGTATTGATTACCGTAAACTGAACCTGGTCACAAGGAAGGATCACTTTCCTCTTCCTTTCATAGATCAGATGCTTGAGAGATTGGCAGGACACAGTTACTATTGTTTCTTGGATTGTTACTCTGGGTATAACCAGATTCCCATTGCTCCCGAGGATCAAGAGAAAACCACATTTACATGTCCTTTTGGTACATATACCTATCGACGTATGCCATTTGGGTTGTGTAATACACCTGCTACTTTTCAACGATGCATGATGAGTATTTTTTCAGACATGGTTGAGCATTTTCTCAAGATTTTCATGGATGATTTTTCCATTTTTGGCTCTTCCTTTGATGAATGCTTATACCATCTATCTCTTGTCCTTGAAAGATGTAAAAAAATGAACCTGGTATTAAATTGGGAAAAGTGTCATTTTATGGTTCAAAAAGGGATTGTACTCGGACATTTTATTTTTAATAAAGGCATTGAAGTTGATAAAGCCAAGATTGATTTAATTTCTAGTATTCCTCCACCTAGAACGGTGAAGGAGATTAGATCATTCTTAGGGCATGCAGGATTTTACAGGAGATTCATTAAGCATTTTAGCAAAATTTCTTGCCCTTAATGCAATTTATTAGCTAAAGATGTTGCATTTGTCCTTAATGATGATTTTCATAAAGCTTTTGATAAGTTAAAGCATTTATTAACTTCTGCTCCAATCATCCAACCACCTAATTGGAGTTTACCTTTTGAGCTTATGTGTGATGCTTCAGATTATGCTGTTGGAGCCGTCTTAGGACAACGATTGAACAAAATGCCTCATGTCATTTATTATGCTAGTAGGACTCTAAATGATGCTCAACTGAACTACTCTACCACTGAAAAAGAGTTATTGGCATGGTATTTGCTCTAGACAAATTCAGGTCATATCTCATAGGATTAAAGGTTATAGTGTTCTCAGACCATGCAGCATTGAAATATCTTCTTTCTAAAAAAGATGTTAAACCTCGATTAATTCGTTGGATCCTCTTGCTACAAGAATTCGATATTGAAATTCAGGATAAAAAGGGGTCTGAAAATGTGGTAGCCGACCATTTGTCTAGACTTGTCTTGGAGTCCACAGTGGATCCTTTACCAATGAATGAGTCTTTCCCTGATGAACAACTTTTAGCTATTTCTCAATTACCTTAGTATGCGGATATTGTAAATTATCTTGTTACAGGTCAAGTTCCTTCTCGTTGGACTAAACAGGATAAATCCAAATTTCTTACTGAGGTTAAACATTTCTTTTGGGACGATCCATACTTATTCAAACTCTGTCCTGACCAGGTCATTAGGAGATGTGTACCTGAGAGTGAGTTTCATAGTATAATCTCCTTTTGTCACGACCATGCATGTGGTGGTCATTTTGGTTTAAAGAAAACAGCTACAAAAGTTTTACAAAGTGTATTTTATTGGCCTACACTTTTTCGAGACACCCATGCCTTTTGTTCTACATGTGATCGATGCCAACGTATAGGTAATATTTCCTGCAGGAACATGATGCCACTTACCAATATTCTCATTGTTGAGATATTTGATGTTTGGGGTATTGACTTCATGGGTCCATTTCCCCCATCATTCGGTTATATGTATATCCTTGTGGCTGTCGATTATGTCTCTAAGTGGATTGAAGCAGTGCCATGTAAAATGAATGATCACAAAGTTGTGGTCCGCTTCTTGAAAGAAAATATCTTTTCTCATTTTGGTACTCCTCGGGCAATTATAAGTGATGGGGGTACTCATTTTTATAATAAACTGTTTGAATCTTTAATGAAGAAATATTCCATCACCCATAAAGTTACAATTCCATACCATCCACAAACAAGTGGTCAAGTAGAGGTTTTGAATTGGGAGATTAAACAAATTTTAGAGAAAACAGTTCACCCTGATCGTAAGGATTGGTCGCAACGTTTGAATGATGCTCTTTGGGCGTATCGTACAGTGTTTAAAACCCTGATTAGAATGTCCCCTTATAGGCTTGTCTTTGGGAAAGCATGTCATTTGCCTGTGGAACTAGAACATCATGCTTATTGGAACATCAAAACCTTTAATTTTAACTTAAACAAGGCTGGAATGCATCGTAAACTTCAACTCAATGAGTTAGAAGAAATTCAAAATGAGGCATACAAGAATGCAAAAATTTATAAAGACCGGACAAATTTTTTCCATGACCACTCAATTCTCCGCAGGACATTTGAACCAAACCAGAAAGTATTATTATATAATTCCAGGTTACGCCTCTTTCCTGAAAAACTGCGCTCGTGATGGTATGGTCCTTATCAAGTAGTAAAAGTATTTCCCCATGGAGCAATTAAGATTAAAAATCTTAAGGACGGGAATATTTTCAAAGTAAATGGTCAACGGATGAAATCTTATTTAGAAGATTTGGTTAATCACGATGTTGAGGAAGTTAATTTGGAGGACCTAGGTTTTCAAGTTTGATTAATTCATGGTCCATTCTTGTCTGGCTGAAGACATTAAACTTAGCACTCATGGGAGGCAACCCAACTTTTCTTTTTATTTTTATTTTTTTTTCCCTAGTTAGTTAACTCAATGTTTGTGGGTAACATTACTGCAAACCCTCACGAGACTACAACTCGTTCACTAGGAGCAACCTAGGGATTTAAAGGCTTATTGCATATGCTCAATACAATCGAGAGCACCTGCGAAAGTAGTATAGGTAGGATCTTTTCTTTTTTTTTACTTTAATTGATTTCTCTCTTGTGCTGACCCGCTTCTACATTGATACCTTTGGAAAGCCTCTTGATTCTTTCATCCAGGTACTATCTTTCAATCACTCCTCTTTCATTTTCGTTGTCCCATGTGCATTGCATGCTTATTTCTTTTACATTGAGGACAATGTAGATTTTAAGTTGGGGGTGGGCGATTAGGTTACCTAATCAGTGTTTTCTCACCCATAGGGGTTGAATGATTAACTTGGTAATCACTAAACATGAAAGAAACCAGCCTGAAAGCAAATTTTTTAGAATCAGTTTATAAGAAAGATTGAAAGAGTAAGTCGCATAATTTTCACCATAGGTTTGCTCCCTATAGGTGAGATTCGATTCCCTATGGTTGACATTTAGAAAGAGTTGGGCGACAAGTTTTCACCATAGATTTGCTCCCTATAGGTGAGGATTTGATTCCCTTCCTTAGCATTACTGTTCATATAAAAAAAAAATCAAAAGCTAATAGAATGAAAAATTAATATGTAAGACAAGTGTTGGTTTCAGTTTTGGTTGTCATGAATGTCGTTTTTAATTACCAATGATATCATGAGAATGACAATTGGATCTCTTAACAGTGGTAAGCCGAGATTACACTATACACTCATGGAACTCAATGTTTAGAATTGTTCTAATCAATGGATTAATATTTTGAACTTGATTATGTAGTTTACCATGAACTTGATTCCAAGAGAAAATTCTACTTACCATTCTTGAATCTTAGAATTTTCACATCTCAACTATATCTGTTCACAAGTCACTCGGGTTTACAGGAATTGTCTTTTATTTCTGAAATTATTTTTCACATGTTTTGCTCAGGACTAGCAAAATGCTAAGGGTCGAATATTGCATATCAGACCCCGATTACTGCCTTATTTTACGTACATGATAAAGCTTTATGGAGTATTTTAATCGTGTTTTTGTTGCAGGTAGTAATTAAGAGCGTGGATTGAAAATTGATATTAAAAGCAGGGATTTGATGCTTCAAAGTCATCAGAGAGGGGGACGGACTCCAAAGGACAAAGATTGATGGATTTACACGCTAGGGATCTGAGAAAATCGAGCCATTCACGTTAAAGGGGCCCGAAATTGGTACAGAATGCAAGATCACATGGTTCTCGTTATCTGATTGGCTCGGAACTTCATACGTGTGATGGGGGCCATAAATTAACCATACATGTTAAATTTCAGCCATTGGATCACTATAAAAGTGCCCCAACTGACAAATCAGCCCACAAATCATTAACCTAGGGCCCACCTGATCTCTGGATATGCCTCAAATTTGGAATCAACGAATTATATGAGGAGAAAAGACAGATGGATGGAGCTGATTTCCAAGAGCCATCATTGTAAACCCCATATGAGTTGAGTGTGCATAGTGCACAATTTTACTCGACGTGCACGGCAGTAGAGAGTCAGTCAAACCGACTCTTGACCGACTAATTTCAAAAGAAGGCAATTTCCTTCTTCAGCAACGACGCAGGCCATCCGCTGGGAGGTTATGTGTTCCACTTGCAGTCACCGTGCTAGTAATTTGAACCGTCCATTAGACTATAATGGCCCATAGTACCATCTTCTAGGTGGTATAATTTTAAATGACTGCAGACATCAGTTTTTAACCGTCCAAACGCCGGACGGACGGCGGAGTAGAGATCACGTGGGCCATTCCGAACCTGATCTAAAACCATTCCTTCCCAATCAAAATTCTAATTATAATTCATTAGACGGAGTGGATTTCGCAAAAGGAAAATGAAGTGGGCCCCACCAACGTGTAGCGCGATCAGTGCAAGTCCCTGTTTCACGTCCAACCACTGCCCGTTTTGCGAAAGATTGTGGGCCCCACCCATGGTACGTACGGATGATCTAAGCCATTCATCGTGTAGAAGGCTTCGAACACTACAAAACCATGTTGATACTTTTCACCTATGCAAGCACACGTGTACGATACAGGGGCTAAAAAAAGGACTGCCCTGCAACGTTCAAATCTGATCTTTTTGTGATTTCTTCTCTGGGATGCGTTAATGGACATTTAAAAGCACCCATCTCTAGCCAAAATTTCCTCCTTCATCCAATGGACGGAATGGATTTCCCAAAATAATGAAGGAATGGGCCCCACCAGTGTCACAAGGGAAGAGATCCGCGGTCCCTGTTTTAACATCTGAAAATCGGTCGACTTTGGGGCGGTTGCACGATCAGATCATTGATCAGGTAGCAGATCTGATTCATCCATCATGTAGCTTATTCAAAACCGTCTTAGGGGACATCGATCTAACGGACGACATGCAAGAAGAATGGGAGTTGGGGGGCTCCGATTTTAGCCGAGTAATGGTTATACACACATGCGGCTGTTGTTACGGAAATTCCACCGACTTTAGCCAAAGCCTTTCTGCCGACTTCTAGCAGTTATAAAAGGGCCTGAGAGGTGGCCACGAGAAAGGGGATAGATAGCTAGGAGCATATCCAGAGCTCGGTTTGGAGAGAAGAAAGAGAAGAGAGAGAGAGAGAGAGAGAGAGAGAGAGAGAGAGGAAGAAAGAAGAGAGAAGGATGTTCTCACTTTATCAATTTTATTTTTTCCTTCGATTTGAATTTATGAGTGGCTAATTTCTCAACTAGGGCTGAGATGAAGCCCCTAATTTGATTGACTCTTATTTATTGTTGAATTTATTTTAATTTGATTGATTTATTTCTTTTGCTAGTGGGCTTAACTGTAATTTTCATGCTTCTCCATTCTATGAGCTCAACCAAAGTCTAGATATGGATGTTGTTTGAAATCTTAACTAGGTGCTTGTGTCTAACCATGAATAGGTTTCCTATAGAGGAAGAAACAGGAATCTACATCTCTCCATGCCTGACCATGGATGGAAAGATGTGATCCATATGCTTTAAGGGATTATACATTCTGTGTGCCTGACCAAGGACATAGTTTGTGATTTATTTAATTTATATCAATCTGAATAGGGTGAATCAACAGGTAAAATAAGGGTCAGGATAATTAAGGGTGGATTCAAAAGACCTAGTCTACTCCTTAATTGGATTTTACTCATTGCACTCGATTTTTCTCCATAGATTTATGTTAATTTACTTAATACTTCGTTACATTATTAGTTGGATTAGTTAAGAAGAGTCTTAAATTTAGAATTGTGACAACTAGTCCTCGTGGGAACGATATCGTAATACGTATCGCATCTACATCTGATTCGTATACTTGCGAGTTTAAAATCATTTAAATCAGATTGGTTTAAATTAAAACATCATAAAGCCTCATAAAGCAAACACCCACGAACGGCCTCAGTGTCAGTGCTGAATGTGCCACTGGTGCTCGAAAGGATGGACGGTTCCAGTGCCTCTGTGGTCGTCGGTGTTGTTGCTAGGGACTATCAGAGGGGGCGTTCCTCTTCTGGTCTCCTCTCTGATCATGGGCCCGCTGTGCATTGGCCCAATCTCCCTCATAAATTTGGGCCTGTTGCACAACCTCCTCAAACATCGGGAGCATGTGTCCAACGACACGACTTCGAAGGATAGGGGGAAAGTCGTTCCTAAAATGGCAGGCCTTTCGCTCCTCATCATCAACAAGATATGTTACGAATCTCGACAGTGAGATGAAACGAGCCTCATACTGGGACACTGTCATATCCCCATGCACAAGAGTCTCAAACTCAAGTGCGCGTTGCTGTCGGACATGATTAGCGAAGAACTTCCAGTCGAACCAGTCCATAAAATCCTCCCACGTTCACTCGAACTTGTCCCTTGCCACTCGGGAGACTGATGCCCACCAATGCTCAACCTCGCCCTGAAGTAGAAATACTACCAACGGGACCCGCTGCTGGGTCGTACATTTCATGGTGTCGAATATCTTCTCCACCTCATAGCGTTATCTCTCTCCTGCAGTAGGGTCTGACTTGCCCTGGAAACGCGGGGAATCGAGCTATCGAAAGTCTCGAAGAAGGGCGCTCATGCGCTCCTGCTCTATCTGGGCTGGCATAACAGCGGGCCACCTGCCCTGCCCCTAAAGAATAGTGGTCCTGCAGCATCTGCTGAAGCTGATCTACACTCACGGGCACTGTCAGAGCTACGCTAGACTCAGACGAGGGAGTGGGAGTTGCTCAAGTTACTCTCTTAGGTGGCATGTCCTACAGGAAGGAATAAGGGCCTATTATCCTTGAGCACTCTTGAATGCACACACGATAGGGAGTTATATTAAAAAGTTTCTAAGTTATTCAAACTCGGGGACCTAATCATTCCAAGTTCTCAACAATCATAGAGTGTAGGGTAACTATCAGCAGATATATGATGTTATCCTCAGGTACTCCCAAGTTATGCTCTGATACCAACTTTTGTCATACCCCAAACTCGAAAACTGGGCTCAGAAATTTTGATCACCGAATCCGACACCAACAACTTCCATAGTATCCCATTCTCAGCTCCCGACACCCATATGTCAGGTTCTGATCTTAGGATCCTACAAGGAGGATTTTCAGCCTAAATTTTTTTAGTAAAGGAGCATAACCACAAGCATAACCAAGTCACAAAATAAAATCACCACATATCCACTATAATAAATCATCGAGTACAATGCTAAAAGGGAAATACATAAATAACAAAATCTCCAAAGTGATCTCCCACAAGCTCCTACCTCAATGTTGTTGCGATCTAACGTCACCTGCACACAACAGTCGTACATAAGCTTATAGAAAGCTTAGAGGGTGGTGTAAGTGTGTGTACAAGATAAGTGACAAGCACACAAATATCAGCGTAAGTGGAATACTGACAAGTTTACAAGTTATTCAATATCAGAGTATGCAATGCGGAGTCATAGTGAGCCAAATATCAGATACTGAGGATGCAATGCAATATACAATTCCTGACGAGACACGAGTACCATCAGCCTTACCTAGGCCATATAAATGCAGAAACATATCAACCCAAATTCCATATGTATCGGATTAATATAATATGCAGATCTTGGCGACTCCATAATACCTTCAACCTTATTTAGAATATGCAATACAGAAGCATAGTAAACTAAATACTTTGTGCTGAGGATGCAATGCAATATGCGGTGCGAATGAAATGACCAAGCTGGAGTAAAAAGTCAGGATAATAGTACATAGTATCAGAAGGGACTTCTATCCAAATTAGCTCATACCTAGTTTAAATTGCTGGACACAATATGGTAAATGTCAGATCTTAGGTTAGTCGCATATCCCACCGAAATCATGGCCATTACAATAGTACACATAATGATCTAGTTACGCACCACCAGCCCGAGTGGATAGTGAATGAATGAATGAATGAGATGCTGAGTATGTAACTCTTACTCAATAATTTCACATTTCAGTACTATACATCTCTGGGATCCTCACCGGGGTCTAATACACTCCACACTAGCTGCTGTCTCCCTAGCGGTGTAACCAAGTGAGTGAAAGAGACCTCACTACCCACCTACCAATATCGGCTCGGCTTATCAGTAGCGGGTCGACTCATAAGCTGGTCAAACTCATCCTAGCTTACAGCCCCCACACTTAGGCGGATAAGGCCACATCCCCTTCCAACCGACCACGACACAGTAGGAGGCGTAGCCTAATGGTATACGGCCCTTATGCATTCATGTATCCACTCAGTCTAGATTTTGGAGTGTCTCTTGGCCACGGAGGTTTAGGGACTTTCACCCATGGATAACTAACATGCCCAGATGCTCGAGCCAAACATTTTCGGTGTCCCATCTGGCCATCCACGGCATGTCTATGAAGGCCACAGTCCTGATGTTGCTAGGGTGAATACTGGTCATATCACAAAATACGAGATGCATGAGTCATCCCATCCAGTTATGCATCAAGCATGTGCATACCGCGCGCTCATGTGGGGCAACTCCGTCTCGCAAGGAGTCTCCTAAATATCTCAGCCCAATGGTAATGCTATGATCAAACATTCCTTGCAACAGGCATATAACTAATACGTATGAATATGTGTCATGATGTAATACTAAGCATGTTCTCAGTGTGTCCCACTAGACTATGTACATGAGCATGATTATCAGATATAAATAATAATCGACTTTCACCTGTATGTCACATACCAAGAGTATAAACTAAACAACATGCTCCTTCTACAACTATATCAGTCTATGCGGCATGTCCCACATTGGCCTTCCAAGGTACTGATATATCATATCTTCCAAGATGGGGTCCACTGGAAGGACGACAGATCTTGCCCATACATCGAGATAGACTCTATATGATGGATATACTAAATTTGGTACCACATATTCTTCCATCTACGGCAAGAGGTGATGGTGTACTAACGTCAAGGATAGGCCCCACACTTGTCCCAAAGAAGTAAATGGATGGTGTGGATGATATATACATGACACTGAGGTTCTAGTAACTGGATACAAGGATAAGATATATCTCATGGGGCAAGTCAAGTGGGTGCACCCCAAGGTGAGTTAAGAGGGTGAATCTATGTATAATAAAGTGAGCTTCCTCACCCTCTCTATTATGTAATAAGTTGGGCTTTCCTACGGGGAGCTTGATACGTACACAAGGTGGATTGGTGGGGTCCATACAATTAGAACTATGTGTCCATCCAAGCAGATTGGGTAGCCCGCCCAACACCTAAGTGGACGATGGGTATAGTCACTAAACTTGGGCAAACATAAGTATCTAAATGGACCACACTTCCTATAGAAGGCCTGATGTGAACACAAAGTGGGCTTTAAGGTTTGGATAATCCTACAAGGTATGGTGGAAAGCACCATCATCAAATGGGAGCCTAACGGATTGGGATAGTATAATCAAGGGAAAGGTGGGTATCACTAGCATCAATGAGGGCCCAAAGGTATGGGATAGCCTAATAAGGGAAGGTGGGTAATATAATCATCAATTGGGGGGCAGGCAACAGTTTGGGGTAATCCCAATAAGAGGAGATAAGAATGGGCCTAAGAATGGGCCTTAGAGAGATTATAACATGGACATTTAACCATCATAACTCCCAAGGTAGTGGGCTTAACGATGGGCCCTAAAGAGGATTTCAAAGGTGGACATTTAACCACTATTGTCTCCTAGAGTATGGTCCACTTGGGATTTGAATCTAACTCTCTATGAGGCCCATGACCCTTATACAAATCAGGTAGATGGATGGACATTGGGAATGTAACACATACATTATGATGGGCCTCATCAGGCAACCCCATGGTGGGCATATAGCCCATAAATCAGGGTGGGCCTCTCAAGGCAATGAGGCCCATGACCTTAGAGAAATGGATGAACGGTGTGAATATAACACATACATCATGGTGGAATCACTCATTACAATTGGGCCTCATATAAGGGCCCTGTATACATCACATCGGGTCTCACACAAGGGCCACATATACATCACTTGGGCCTCATACACTGGCTGCATATACATCAAAATGGGCCTCATACACGGGCCGCATATACATCGCAATGGGTCTGATACATAGGCCGCAAATACGTCACAATAGGCCACATCCATAGGCCTCAAATACATCATATTATACCTCATATACGGACCTCGAATGTATCTCATTGGTCATCAAACATGGTCACATAAACATCATAATGGGCCTCATCACCTGGGCCTCAAATACATCGCATTAGGCATCATATACGGGCCTCGAATGCATCTCATTAAGCCTCAAACATGGCCACATAAACATCATAATGGTCCTTAAATGTATCACATTATGCCTCATATACGGGCCTCAAATGCATCTCATTAGGCCTCAAACATGGCCACATATACATCATAATAGGCCTCATCACCTGGACCTCAAATGCATTATAATGGGCCTCAAATACATCACATTGGGCCTCATATTGGGCCTCAAACATGAGCCTAATACACATCACAATGGGCAGCATCACACGGGCCCAAGGGGCAGCCCATGATCCAGAAAATGGATGAACTGTGTGTACATAACACATACATCATGGTGGGCCTCACGTCCAAGGGACGGACGGCATGAATATACAGAGCATACATTGAGGTGGGTCCCACCATCTAGAGTGTTGGACGGTGTGGAGAAGACCCATACATCATGGCTAGCCCCACATTACACCGTCCAGAGATGGACGATGTGAATATAGAATATATACATTAAGGTGGGCTTCCCACGTGCAGGACGGTGGGATGCAACCCATCAGGTGGGTCCCACCATCCCAGCCTATGGACGGTGTGGATAAGACCCACAGAGCTTGCTAACATCAATATAATAGCTATATAGGTGGTGGTCCCCATAGAGATGGACGGCATGGAGGAAACACTTACATCAAGATGATCCCCCATCCCTGGACGGCGTGGATGAAACACTTACATCAGGTGGGACCCACATCTATGTGCTGGACAGTGTGGGTACACCACATCAAATGGGTCCCATGTGGTGTGCTCCACCTGAGATTTGAATCTGCTTCATTCTCCAGGCCTGGGAGGCCTAGATGGACGATGGATATTACACCTACATCACAACAGGCCCCACTGTCTTGGATGGTAGGGATAAAACAGATACATCATGTGGGGCCCTTAGACGGTAGGGATAAAACACATATCATGTGGGTTAGTTGGATGGATGGTGTAGATATAACACACATCATGGTAGGCCCCACATCATCTGGACGGTCTAGATTAGACATGCCAGTAGGTGGGTTTCCATCGTCCAGACAGTGGACAGTGTGGATATCAAATATATATGTCTAGTGGGCCCCACCCCCACACATGCAGCACGTGTGGGGTGGATCCCACCCTAGGAAAAATGGACAAATGGTATGGGATATACCACATACCTCATGATCAGGCCCAGCACTTACTGATGTCAAAGCGGCATCAACTGCTATTGCGTGGGACCCACAATAGATGAACAGTCAGATATAACACATGCATTGAGGTGGGTCCACACATGTGGGACGCATGTGTGGACCCACCAGATCAATTGATATTTATGTTTTCTCTTCATCTGGGCCTATCTAGACGAACGGGCCAACGCACCTGCTGCTAGACAGTCCAGCAAGGTGGGCCCAACACATGGACATCATGGATATAATGCATCATGGTGGGCCACACCCACATATCATCATCATCATCAAAAAAGAAAGAGAGAGCGAAAGAGAGAGAGAGAGAGAGAGAGAGAGAGAGAGAGAGAGCGGTGAGATGAAGGGGCCCTCCACTATGGGCCCCTCTAATACATACATCAAGATGGGTCCCGAATAGGATCCATACCATCAATCGATAGGCCCTACTTGGTCCATCAAAAAAATTGAAATCTAATCCTACGAAACACCCACCGATTCCACTTCTTCTTGTTTCTATAGATTCCTTAGCTCCTTAGCTTCTTCTTTGATGGAGGATGATGAAGATTGAAGGGTTGGATGGTGAGATTTGGTGGTAGGAAGTGAGCCTTAATCTTAGGTTCTTTCTCTTTTCTCTCCTTAGTCTTTTTCTCTCTTGGCTACTAGGAAAAATGATAGAGAATGGAATGAGACGGAGTGAAGGATGAGAGATGTAAGGAGAGAGGGATGGGTGTGTAAGAAAAATGACATGGAGGGCATGGGCTTGGTTGACTTTTGGGTGAGAGAGGGATGGGTGTCATGCGTTGTTGGTAAGAAAGGGATGGGCTAAGTATGGGTTGTATTTGACTTGTGATTAATTGATTGATGTGATGGATTGGGTAAAGATTCTCTCGAGATTCACAACGTGAGGCATTTTCTTGAAATAAACGTGGGCCACAACTCCTGGCCAAGGCATCGCATCGGTGGATAAGACGCAGCGTTGGAACTACAGCGACGGTGTAGTCGTAATGGTACAAGTCTCGGGTTGAGTTGACTCAGATCTACGGGATGCGACTTAGGGTCACGCACAAATGTCGATTATAGGTCGCAGGCTGCCAGAATTTGACAGGAAGGATTGCAAGGGTCTAAACAATGGTACAGACTAGGTATGGGCCTTATAAATTGGCTGTTGCTTATCCCCTGATGGTGGTTTGAGGCCGATATTCGATGTTAAATTCACCGAGGTCAATCACCCATTTTGTTAGTTTCCCGAAGACTTCGGGCTTTTGAAGTACTTGACAAAGATGCTGAGTGGTTAGGACCACATTAGTATAGGCCTGGAAGTATGAGTAAAAATATCACGAGGATACGACCAAGGCCAAGACAAGCTTCTCGATGTCAGGTTATCTGGTCTTGATAGGGACCAGTGACTTGCTAACATAATAAATAAGGAACTTCTTACTTCCGACCTCTCGGATAAGTGTCAAGCTTACCGCAGCAATAGAGACCACCAAGTAGAGAAGCAAGGGCTCCCCCTGTTCAGGCATGGAGAGTAGCGGGGGCGAGCCCGAGTATTGTTTGAGTTGTTAGAAAGCTCGTTCAAAGTCCTCAGTCCCTACTATTTTTGTCTTACCTTTCAACTGATAGAAGAACAGGAGGCACTTGTCGATAGCTAGAGATACAAACCTATCAAGGGCAACAACTCTGCCTGTGAGACACTGAATCTCCTTCATAGTTTTAGGCAAAGTCATGTTTAATAATGCCTAAATATTGTTGGGTTTTCTTTTATCCCCCTTTGATTGACCATGAAACCAAGGAATTTTTCCGAGATCACGCCAAAGGCACATTTGCTTGGGTTTAGCTTCATTTAGTATTTTTTCATAATGGTGAACATCTC
Organism: Magnolia kwangsiensis; assembly: GCA_037074715.1. Taxonomy (NCBI): domain Eukaryota; kingdom Viridiplantae; phylum Streptophyta; class Magnoliopsida; order Magnoliales; family Magnoliaceae; genus Magnolia; species Magnolia kwangsiensis. The sequence goes on from CM073571.1 coordinate 88,446,051, forward strand.
CTCAAGGTCAGTTGCATGGTCCACTGCTTCAACGCTCTTAACTAACATGTCATCGACATAGACCTCTATGGATTACCTTATTGTTGGGTGAACATTTTGTTAACGAGTCGCTGATCAGTCTCCCCAATGTTCTTCAGCCCAAAAGGCATCACCCTGTAGCAGTAGAGCCCTTTATCAATGACAAGGGTCGTCTTCTGCTTGTCGTGTGGGTGCATGGCGATCTGGTCTGTGTAGTCAACGCATACTCACCATTTTTCATTCGGCTTTTTTAGTAGCATGAAATTTGTGATCCAATCAGGGTAGTAAATTTCTTCACTAAATCTGGCTTCGAGTAGCTTACTGACCACTTCTCCAATGATGGCATATTGCTCCAGTTCGAAGACTCATTGTTTCTGCATCACTGTTTAGTGATCAGGATTAATGTTCAGCCTATGAACCATGACTTCTAGCTTAATGTCAGGCATATCTTGATGGGACCATGTGAAGACATCAGCATGTTGCTTCAGTAAACCAACGATCTCCTCTCGTTGGCTCGGGGTTAATAACAAACAGATCTAAACCACACGAGACGAGTTCATTTCGTTAAGGGGGATGATTATTAGGTCTTCTACGGGAGATCTTCTCTCGGGTGATTCTTCGTGAGGGTTGAGTGAGGTGGTAGTCATTGTATATTGTCAAGCTTGAACCCTCAGTGCTGTTGAGTAGTACTATCGGGCTTCATGTTGATCATCTTCAATTTTTCTTACCCCATGCTCGGTCAAAAATTTCATTGCTAGGTGATATGTAGATGTTGTTACTCTCATGTTATTGAGGGATGGTCGTCCAAGATGATGTTATAGACTGAGGGATAGTCGACTACAAGGAAGTCAACCATCATCGTCGTTTGGTCACGACCTTCCCCCGCAGTCACGGGCAGAAATATGCTCCCATATGAGATTAATCTCTCTCCTGCGAATCGAAGCAAGGGAGTTCAAACTGGGCACAACCGACACCTCTTAACCCACATTTTATCGAAGGTGGGGGCATAGAGGATATCGGCCGAGATGCCAGTGTCCACCAGCATCTGATGTACCTTATTATTTTCCACCGTCATTGTCACAACAAAAGTGTTGTCGTGAGGGTGGTGGATTCCTTAGGTGTCTTCCTCAATGAAGATCAGGCTATAGGAGAGTAATTTTTATTTCTTGGGAGCCTTGCTTATGAGATTGATGTGGTGTTTTGAGCTGCTATTACTGATACTTCGGGCATGGTCTCTACGGGCCCTGTTTGAATATCCTCTCGTGGGCCTGCCGAATATGGTGTGGATTTCTCCTGTAGTTTCGTTGTCATTTTTGTTGCCTTATTATCCATTCCTTTGATCTGGTCACTCTTCCTTCCTTTTATTGGCATACTCTCGTAGATGCCCATCGCAGATGAGGGTTTCAATTTCTTCCTTAAGGTTGAAATAGTCACTGGTAGCATCGTCGTGGTTGCTATGGAAGTGGCAGTACTTTCACTTATCTCACTTGTCTGCATCAGTCTTCATCCTATTCGGCCATTTCAAGATCCTATTGTCGTGAACTTTCATGAGGACTTGCTTGGGTGTAGCATTCAAGGGAGTGTAGGAGTGGAACCGGCTCTCCGGTCGTCGATTCAGGCACTAACTTTTACTCAGGTCATAATCTCTTCTCTACTAATTACCGGTTGTTGAAGGTTGCTCCTCCTTGTGCTTCTTGTCCCTAGTCGAGTTCTCGGCACTTTGGGTGGTTTTCTGTGAGCTAAAAAGCTCCTCGGCATTGGAGTATTTATGTGCTCAGTTGAGGAGATTAGCCAAAATTGTTGAAAAATTCTTGCCTATTGAAAAGAGAAACCTATCCTCTCTTATGCTGGATATCATGGCGGCTATGGCTATTTGATCCGAGTAACCTTTTACCCGCATCGCTTCTTGGTTAAACGTATGATGTAATCTTTTAATAACTCGTCCTCCTTTTGAGTAATAATAAGGAGATGCATTATAGGCTTTCACTTGTCTTTCCCTCCATGAACTGAGAAATGAAGGTCTTGTTGAGCTGCGTGAAAGAATTGATGGACTTCAGTTTCAGTTATCGGTGCCACTTCCACACTACTCCTGATAAGGTTAGGGAGAATGCTCTACACATTACTAATGTCAAGCACCATGGAGCTCCATCCACACCCTAAAGGATTCGAGGTACTCTAGCTGGATCACCGGACTCGAAGTAGGGGCGATCTATGGCATCTGAAACCTAGGCGAGAGTTGAGCTCCCATGATGTTGTTGGTGAAGAGTGATTCTGTTTCTTCCATCATGGCATCGATGGAGGTCGGGACTTGTGCGTGATAGGTTTGACAATGTCGCCAATCTGATATCCTAGTTCTTTGAGTTTGCCTCCTGGGGAACTTTGTTTTCCCCTATTACCTCGGGGAGTTTCCCACTTCTCTTATTCTCCAGCATAAGACGCAAATCAAAGTTGTCGAGTTCGGTAGTTCTTTCCGTTTGAGTAGGTGTGTGGCTATGCTACCCCGGTTGTACTCTGGCTCTATAGAGGTTTTGGCGGACCCGTGCAGGTTGGGACTGCTCAGTGGCAGTGTCAGCCTCTATCTCATGACCGGGAGGTGGACTTTGTCTCTTAAGGATCTGCATTATTCGATTCATATTGCCATTTAAGGCTTCAACCCGATTTTTCAAGGAGATAAGTCAACCACCCTGACTACGGGATTTGGGCGTTGGGTACTGTGGAGGCAAAACTCGCCTGACGGTGAGACGGTGGATTTTGAATGTCGACAAAAAGATCAATTGAAGTCGGTGCGGATGTTGTAATGGCGGGTAAGGTCTTCTTTTTTTCCTTTTGCCATAGTGTGGTTGGAAACAGGAATGACTCTGTTTGTCGTTCTCACAAACAGTGCCAAACTGTTGATGTTAAAATTTGGTCGTCCCTGTTAGACTCGTTGAGTACCTGTAATCACCAATTGACAATGGGAAACTTGACTATGGTAGGGGGACCCTCTGATGCTCAAGTTAGAACCAGGGATCTAAGTTAAGTCGAATTAGGGTTTTTGTGCCTACCTCTCACTATAGATGGAGTCACTATTTATAGTTTCCGTTATGTAGATGGGAAACTCCCCTACTTGGTTGGTACATATCACAGAAGAGATCTTCTTCCTGACTTATCACCCTTTCTTTCCAACATCTCAGGCAAGGATCCCGGGGAGATCTCAATGTGCTGACACCAAGTGGTTGGCTTCCGAGGAGTCTGAGATTAATGACCGAACCCAACCTCATAGGTGCGGTGGTTGAGGCCCGTAGTTAGTCTTTAATGACCAAGGTTGACCTCTAAGCTAGGTTGGTTGAGGTCCTATGGAATAAAAAAAAAATTCATTGATCGTGGTCAGGATCTATCTTTAAGGTTGAGTCGATGTATAGTTTCGTGATAGTGGGATTTAGTTGAGCACCCCTCGCAGTTAGTCCTCGGGCTAGTCGCAGAGGTCATGCTCGAGAGTAGAGACCAAGCTGATCTCTTTCCATGCTTAACGTTTCTTCCATGTTGGTCGATGCTTGGCTTGGATAAGAGTTTAGTTGGTGGCAAGGAGCCGAGCTGAAATGGAGAGCTAGCGTTGTCCTAGAGAGGCGGGGTGGGTGAAATAAATGTTGAATATGTAAATAATACAAAGATCTCAATTACTTGAGTATTGAAACCTTAATTCCAAATAATTCGTAGGACAACCTTCACCTAAAATTAAAGAATTATAACATTCACCATAAAACTGAAATAATTAAATACATCCAATCCACCAAAAATAACAATAAGGCATTCACAACATGACACAAGGATCGGTGCTTTAAAAACAACCACACCTACTCCACTCCCAAAATTACTTCTCTCATAATGTTAGCTTTCTGTATAAAAAGGTTTTCATAGGGTCACCTTAATAACCTGATACAGTTCCTTGTAATTTTCATGGGCTATCATAATAAAAACCCAAACTGAGATTTTATTGGGCTATCTCAGACAAAACCTCAACTGAGGTTTAGAAGGTATACTTATCTTCAATTGTAGAAAATGTAACAGAAGCTCATAACAGAAGAACCACTTTCTTGAATGTAGATTGGGGTCGTGTTCAATCGGATAGAAAGGGTCTAGGGTTCTATAGATTTTAATTTTATTAAACCCAAATGCTCCTTAATTCAATTCTCTTATATCTCAAAGATCTAAGACTAAAGGGAATTGAATAAGCTATTAAAATAAATTATAAATACCAACCAATAGCTTGCCAATCACTTGAGCTTCTTTCTCTCTTGTAGAAGAATTTTGATAATTAAATTATGTAATTTGGAATGAGAGAAAACCTCAATTTATTGGCAAAGAAGTTAGAACTTCAACTAGCCCGAGTTCAATGGATTCTATTCAACGGATTTCGAATTGCGTGGGATAAGAATTATCTAAATTTCGGCTAGCTCGAGGTCAAATTTGACTGTTCGAAATTCACAATTCAATTAGTTGAATTTGCCCTTCGTTGGACGAATTTTCACGAATTTCAAAAATTAATGTTGTTGGAATTTGACCCGAACTTTCTCAGGCTGGCCGAATTTCAAGCAAAGGCTAGCCGAACCAAAACTTGGGCTAGCCAAATTTTCAAGAAAAGTTGTTATTTGCTTCAGGCTTGAAGTTAGGTTGGCCGAGGAAGCTTAGCCTGGCCGAACCAGAAGTTACGCTGCCCGAATTTTAGGTAAAAACAAATGTAAAAACACATGATTAAACATTTTTTAAAGCACCTAGTCCTAAGGTCTTTCTAGGGTTTATACTACCTGAGATATATCAAATATCTTATTCACTTTGGCATGAACTTCATCTCGGACTTCATCTTGAATTTGAGCTTGATCTTTTCTTAAACATAAGTTGATCTTGAGATTGATCTTTTCTTGAACATAAGCCGATCTTGAGCTTAATCTTCTCTTGAACATAGGCTGATCTTGAGGTTCTACTTTAAAGTGGTTTTATGTTATGAAATTTGACAACCTATGTGTGCTCAACATCCTAGCACTTACAATCTCCCCCTTTGTCAATTTCGTGACAAAACACTTAGTATTACAAATACACATTCTGTTACACGATCAATCATATACATCTTTAACATGGAAGCTACCCCTTGGAGTCTTTGTAGCTTATAATCTTCAACTTCGGCTTACCATTGATGGTGTGCTCAACCGACACTCCCCCTGTGAAATACACATATAGCATTCCATACACATATTACATCCAACATTTCGTACACATATAACATCCATACATTCTCTCCCCCATACTATATAGCATTACATACTAGAATTCTCTCCCCCTTTTTGTCACAATTTGACAAAGGAAGAATAACAAAATAATATGAATATCAATGTATAGAATGAGCATGTAGTATGAAAATTAGGGTAATCGCATGAAATATCTAAACTATATTATATAGAATATTCAAATGTAAGCTAAGACATCATCAAGGTAATTAAAGTATCAAGACAAGTCACAAAATATGTTTAAGTACAAAACCAACATGAGACAGAAAGATAAATAAATCTAGTTTAATCCGACCCTGAGGAAGATGGAGCAGGCATCAAGGGATCGTTTAGCCACAAACTCAAGTTGATGCAACGAAAGTACTTTTTTATGTACTTCATTGTAAAATGTAGGGTTTGGGCCAATGAAGCCTACGATACATGTAAAGACTCCACTTTCTCCTCCAATGCAGATAGTCTCTCATCAAACTGAGAGGGATGGTAGTTGGAATCAGCTGGATCATCTGAATCTTTCAATTCATTAAATATGTTGTCCATGGTTGTGTTTTCAGCAGGCTACACTTCTTCTTCTTCTCCTTCTCTTTACTCAAGAATAGGAGTGAGGTTCATCATATTCGGGTTAAAATTATTGAAAGGGAGTTCAAATTTCGGTGCCTCATACGTAGGAATTTGAATGTTATAGTGAAAGGCAATGCAAGTCATGAGATGTGCAAAATGAATCGAACCATGCTTGGGATGTAAGTGAAACTAAATAATGATGTAACAAATTAAAGAAGATAAACAGACACGAATACCTGATACAATGAAATAAAACACTCTAAGAATAAAGGAAGTAATATCAGTCTTATTTCCAGCTCGAGGAAACACATTAGATGTAAAAATTTGATGTGGGACGTGGTATTTAGGGAGCATTTGGTTTCCAGGAAGGGAATTACTCGATCATCATTTGGCATTGAAACAGCACAATGCCCGAGTGATGGCTTATTTTTCAGAGTTAGAAATTTTCTCTAATAATGTGGCGATTGGTATTCCATCATCCGCAACAACTATATCCATTAATGCAGATATAACGTGTGGCATTATAGTGAATGTTTCTTCTAAAAATTTAATTAAGAATGATAGATTCTTAAGAGAAACATCACAGATAGAGGCATACATGCCTTGCACTATGGACCGTTAAGCCATTCCACCCCAATTCAAAATGCATTCCCATCCAACCTCAGAAAGAATAGGAACTAAACCAAACCTAGCAATGTGGTCTAAATTAACAACCTTTTCTATGATAATATCCCTTGTGCAAAAGTCCCAAACATATTCCAGATCCTCCTCCAGTGATCGTAGAGTTTAAACACCAAGTGGAGTAGATCTAGAAGATGAATCGGTGTGATTCTTGCGAACCGATTTCTTGGCACAACATTCCATTTAAGAATGCACAAGAAAAATATTAAAGAAAAAGAGTAGATCAGATTTGAAGCAAAACTCACATTCAAATGAAGAAAAATATACTCAAATATGTTAATTTAGCAATAGACCACCTAATACTTTAAGGAATTTGAAAATAAATCACTTACAAGTGAGTTTGGAAGATGTTTTAGTCAAATGGGGCACTGGCTAGCCGAGGAAGAAGAAGTGGAATGAAATAGATTTGAAGATTTTTCCTTTTTTAAGGCAAACTCGTGCGATCTTCGACTAGCCTGAGCCATCGAAAAATCTCAAAATTTTTAATTTTTAATTTTTATTAATATTTTATTTTCATTTCATGCATTTCATCATCATAAATAAACATAAACATAAATGCAAAGAAAAGAAATAAAATAATTATTTAACAATACAAATCCAATATCATGCTTCAAATTTGAAATTTTAACTTTGTCAAGCGCCTTAGTCAGTATATCTGCAAGTTGCTTCTCAGTTTGAATGTATTCTAGCATGATAGATTTGTTAGATATTTATTGCACTAGAATTATCACAATATAATGTCATTGTATCTTGCATAATCCTATAGTCATCCAGCATTCTTTTCATCTATATTAGCTGAGTGCAAGCATTTCCAGCTGCAATATATTCAACTTTAATAGTAGAAAGAGATACGAAATTTTTTTTCTTGCTGAGCTAAGATACTAAATAGTTTCCAATATAAAAACATCCACCATAGGTAGATTTTCTATCATTAACATTTCCTTCCCAGTCTGCATCTGTATAGCATGCATTTGTATAGATGTATCATGTTGGTAACATAAGCTTAAGTTTGCAGAACTTGTGACATATCTAATTATCCGTTTAACAGCAGTTAAGTGCGATTCTTTAAGATTAGATTGATATCTAATACATATTCCAACACTGAATGCAATATCTTGTCTACTAGTTGTTATGTACAAAAGACTATCGATCATACTCTGGTATAGTCGAGAGTTTACACTTTTACTTGATTCATCTTTTTAGAGTTTAAGAGTCGTACTTATTGGATTATTGAAATTCTTACCATTTTCAAAGCTAAACCTTTTTACAATGTTCAATGCATATTTGGTCTGTAAGATGAACATACCATCTTCAAGTTGCTTGACTTGTAATCCAAGGAAATAGTTTAGTTCGCCAACCATACTCATTCCAAACTCGGATTTCATTAGATTTCTAAACTCAGTAGATAAGTTAGCGCACGTAGATCCATAAATAATATTGTCAACATTGATTTGAACTATCAGTATATGATCATTATATTTCTTAACAAATTGAATTTTTCAACACTACTCATAACAAAATTATGACTAGGTATGAATTTAGTTAAAATTTCATACCACGCTCTGAGAGCTTGTTTCAAATCATAAAGAGTCTTTTTAAGATGGTAAACATGATTTAGAAATTTAGGATCTTCAAAACCCTTTAGTTGTTCAACATATACTTCCTCATTCAAATCATCATTTAGAAAATAACTTTTTACATCCATTTGATAAATTTTAAATTTTTTATGGCATACAATGGAAATAAATAATTTGATTAATTCAAGATGCACAATTGGTGCAAAGGTTTCATCGTAATCAATACATTCTATTTGAGTATAACCTTGTACAACCAGTCGTGTCTTATTTCTAAAATGTATCCTATTTCATCACTTTTATTTTTAAAAATCCACTTGGTTCCAATCACATATTTATCAGTATGTCAAGAAACCAAATATCATACATTGTTTCTAATTAATTGATTTAATTCTTGTTGCATGACATTAATCCAACTTTCATCAGCGGGTGTTTCATTTACATTACCCGGTTCAATTTGGGAAGTAAAGCAGACATAATTACATATATTTTCTAGTTGTCTTCTTCTTTGAACACCAATGTGAGGGTTACCAAGTATTCGATTAGTCGCATGGTCTTTAACTAACCTCAACTCAGTATTGTCTAATTTAAATGAAGAGTCAAGTATATTAATCAAATTGACATCATCATCATCATCTTAATTAGGACTGGGTGTGATTTGTCGATCATCCATCAAAACATTTATAGATTTATATATAACTTCAATTCTTTTGTTAAGAACATAGCATGCCTGAATGTTTAAAGCATAACCTAGAAATATTCCTTCATTGCTTTTGGCTTCAAATTTTTTTAAATTTTCTTGGTCACATAAAATAAAGCATTTGCTTCCAAAAGTTTAAAAATATTTAATAGTGGGCTTTTTATTAAACCATAATTCATAAGCTGTTTTGTTTTTAGCTTTTCTAATATAAACACGATTAATTATATAACATGAAGTACTAACAACTCCATTTTGTTGTGGTGTTTTTAGAGAAAAAATTCATGCAATATACCATGATCATTGCAGTATTTTTTAAAATTGTTATTTTCAAATTCAGTACCATGATCAATTCTAATTTTGACCATAGATAACTCTTTTTTTAGTTTGGATATGTTTTAAAATTTTTCTGACTTCATCAAGAGTATCTGATTTTTCTCATAGAAAGGCTACCCAAGCATATCTACTGTAGTCATCAACTACAACTAGAAAACATTTCTTTCCGCCTCTACTCTTCGTTCTAGTTGGTCCGACTAAATCCATTTGGAGAAGTTCAAGAGGTCTAGTTATGGCTAAGGAGTTCACTTTCTTCTGACTACTCCTAATTTGCTTGTCTATTTAACATGTGTCACAAACTTTTTCAATCTTTTTCAATTTAGGTGGGTCACGTAAGTGATCTCTTTTGCTTAATTTAGATAGATCTATATAATTTACATGTCCAAGACATTTATGCCATAGCTCAATCTCATCTATTTAGACCATGTAATACGAATGGTTTGTTGAGTAAGAATTATCAATTATATAGCAATTTTCAGACGTTATGCGACCATTTAATATTACACTTTCTCATTTATAATTTCACATTCGTGATCTAAAATTTTTACACTATGCTTATTATCACATATCTAAGATATGCTCAGAAGATTATGTTTTAATCCTTCAACATATAAAACGTTTTCGAAGAGAGGTAAGTTAGGAAGTTGTACATTACCTTAGCTAATTATCTTATAGTTGTTTCTATCTCCGAATGTAACTGAGCCGCCATTTATGTTATGCCCCAAACTCGAAAACCAGGCACACAAAATTCTCGATCGCCAAATCTGGCACCAACAGCCTCCATAATACCCTATTCTCAGCTCCTGGCACCCATATACTAGGTTCCGATCCTGTGATCCTACAAGGAGGATTTCTATAACCTAAGTCTGTTTCATAATCAGCATAACCAAGATCATAACCCACAAATAATAACCACAGGAACATCATCACAAAATCTACTAAGAATAAAAACTTTTACAATACAAGGTGCACAAAGGAAAAGATACAATGGCTAAAATAAAACTCTAAAAGCTCCACGGCATGCTCCTACTCTTGCTCAACTACTTCCTAGCATCACCTGCATGCATCAATCGTGCATAAGCTAATAGAAAGCTTAGAGGGTGATGTAAGTATGTGTAGGACAAGTGCCAAGTATGCAATATCGGAGTATACGGAATATGCTGGCAAGAACATGAATACCACCAGCCATAATAAGGCTATGAAATACAAGGAATGAATGCAATCAGCCATACCAAGGCTATGCAATACAAGGCAGGAGTGCCATCAGCCATCCCAAGGCTGTGCAATATAAGGCAGGAGTGTCATCAGTCATCCCAAGGCTATGCTACACTAAGCATGAATGTTATTAGCTATACCAGGGTTATGCGATGCGGGGCCTATATAGCCTAATGTCAAATGCAATATGCAATGCGATCATGTCAGTCCTTATATCAAGTCTACATATCAGTACAGTTCCTCTATGAAAAATCATTGGGGTCAAATACACTCCACACTAACTACCGTCTCCCTAACTGCGTAGCCCAGCGAGCGAAAGATACCTCACTACCTGCCTAGCCAGTAGTCTGCTAATCTACTCGGCTCATCGATAATGGACCCATTTACGAGCTGGTCAAACTCAGCTTGGCTTACAGCCTCCTCACTGGGCAGATAAGGCCACACCCCCTTCCAACCAACTACGACACAGTGAAAGATACGATCTAATGGTATTAGGCACCGGCGCTCATATTTTCACTCTGTCTAAACGTTGGAGCATCTCCTAGTACTAAAAATGTCATGCCCCAGACTCGAAAATCGTGCTCACAAAACTTTTAATCACCAAATCCAGTGCTAACGCCTCTATAGTACCTCATTCTCAGCTCCCAGTGCACATACGCCAGATTCTGATCCTGGAATCCTACAAGAAGGATTTTTCAATGTATATTTATTTTGTAAGAAGCATAACCACAAGTTTACCCAAATCACAAAGGCAACATCATCATCACATATCTACTAATATAAAAATTTGAATACAATGCTGAAAGAGAAATACATATGTCAAAATTAAAGCTACAGAAGTCAACTACATGCTCCAAGCTCCACGCTGCTGCAACCTAACATTACCTGTACGTATCTATCGTGCATAAGCTTATGAAAAGCTTAGAGGGTGGTGTAATTGTGTGCACAAGGTAAGTGTCAAGTATTCAATACAATGCCACAATCATACTATATCGAAAATACTGGCAAGATCATGAATCATACGATATCAGAGTAAGCGAAAATACTGACAAGTCCATGAGTCAATCAATATCAAAATATACAACACAGATCAGCTATGCAAATGAGGAATCAAAAGAGCCAAATATTAGATGCCGAGGATGCAAAGCAATATACAATTCCCAATGATATCACGAATAGCGTCAGCCGTACCTAAGCCATATAAATACAGAAACAAAGTAACCCAAAATTTCATATTCCGCGGATGTAATGCAATATGCGATGCGAATGGAATGACTATGTTGAAGTGTGAAGTTGGGATGATAGTACATAGTATCACAGGCTATGGGGTCCATCACAAGGGACTTCTATCCAAACCAGTCTCATACCTAATTTGAATAATCAGACTCAATGTGGTAAACTCCTTATCTCAGGTCAGTCACGCACCTCAACCAAAATTCTGGCCATTACGAAGGTACAAGTAACAAATAGTTACGCACCACCAACCCGAGTCGATAGTGAGTGAATGAATAAATGAGTATGCAACTCCTACTCAATAAGCCCACATATCAGTATTGTTCATCTTTGGGATCATCACTAGGATTTAGTACACTCCAAGCTGGCTACCGCTCCGGCCGGCCGCGCAGCCTAGCAAGTGAAAAAGACCTCACTACCTATCTACCAGTAGTATACCAATGCCTACCCAGCTCGTCGATAACTGATCCATTTGCAAGCTGGTCAAACTCAGCCTAGCTTACAGCCCCCTCACTCGGGTGGATAAGGCCACATCCCCTCCCAACCGACTATGACACAGTGAAAGATGCAGCTTACTGGTATTCGCTCATGTATCCACTTGGTCTAGACGTTGGGGCGTCTCATGGCCACAGAGGTTTAGGGACTTTTACTCACGAACATCCAAAGTGCTCAGATGCTTAAACCAAACATTTTCAGTGTCCCATCTAGCCATCCACGACATACCTGTTGAGGCTATGGCCCTAATGTCACTAGGGCGTACAGTAATCACAACACACAATGCAAGATACACGAGTCATACAATCCATTCATGCATTAATCCAGCGCATACCATGCGCTCATGTAAAATAACCTCCGCCTATCAGGGAGTCTCATAACAACCTGTCCAATGACATATGCAATGGTCAACCACATCTCATAACAAACACGTAGAGGATGCATATGAGCATGTATCATGATGCTATGCTGTCACATATTCATAATCGGTATCAATAACTGGCATCGACAATCGATCTCGACAATGTGGACATTTAACCAACATTTCTCCCCAAGGAATGACCCACATAGAGCCTAACATATTAGTGGAGTCATAGCCTCACACAAGGGCCAAATATACAATACCATGAGCCTCACTCAAGAGCTTAATACACATCATGATGGGCCTTTTAAATGGGCCTAACATACATCACAATGGGCTCCGTCGCCTGGCCCTCAAATGCATCACAATGGACCTCATCACATTGGGCCTTAAACACGGGCTCAATACATATCACAACGGGGCTCAAATACGGACTGCATATACATCACATTGGGCCTCATCAATTGGCCTCGATATCCAGCCTCGACAATCGGCCTCTACCATCAGAATCGGCCTCGATAAATCGGCCTTGACAATCAGAATCGGTATTGATAAATGAAATCGGCCTCGACAATCGAAATTGGCCTTAATAATTAGCCTCGACAATCGGCCTATACAATCGGAATCAGTATCGACAAACGGAATTGTCCTCAACAATCGAAATCGGCCTCGATAATTGGCCTCGACAATCAGAATCAGCCTCGATAATTGAAATTGACCTCGATAATCGAAATCAGCCTCGACAATTGGAATCGATATCGACAAACGGAATCAGACTCGACAATCGAAATCAGAATCGGAATCGGCCTCAATAAATGGCCTTGACAATCGGCCGATGATGGATCAAGCAATATCAATGAGGCCCAATAATTTGGGTTAACTCACTTAGAGAATGATAAGAATGGGACTAACTAGGCCTAAAGGAAGGTCACAATGTGGACATTTAACCATCATCGCTCGTAAGCAGTAGCCTACACAAAGCTAAACATAAAGTGGGCCCATGGCCTCACACAAAGGCCTAATATACATCACAATGGGCCTCATATACATCACATTCAACCCACACAAAGGCCTTACATACGTTTATTGGGCCCACTCATGGTCCTTATATACATTACATTGGGCCTCGACCCATGGGCCTCAGATACATCAAATGGGGCGCATCAATGTGGGCCTAATACATATCACAATGGGCCTTGCCCATAGGCCACGAATACATCACAATGCGCCTTACCCATAAGCCTTGAATACATCATAATGGGCCTTGATCATGGGCTTCGAACACATCACATGGGTCTAATATACATCGCAATGGATCACTCACATGGGCCTAAAATACATCAAGTCGGGCCTCGTCACATGGGTCTAATATACATTGCAATGGGCCGCATCCATGGGTCGAAAATGTATTGCAATGGGCCACGACATATGGGCCAGAAATACATAATAATGGGCTGCAACAATGGGCCAGAAATATATCATAAGAGGCCACAACAATGGGCTATATAAAATCATTAGTGGGCTGCATCCATGGGCCACACCAATGGGCCTCAAATACACAACAAGTGGGCCCTGCACATGCAACAAATGGGCCCTGCCAAATGGGCAGTGTGGATACAACATACATAATGACAAGACCCATTGCCCAAACGGCTAGATAATGCGTTTGTACAGATGCATCAGGGTGGTCCCACATATGCAATAAAATGGATGGACAGTGTGAATACAACACACACCTCATGGCAGGTCTCACTGTCCAAACCTGCTGGACAGTGTGGATGGTAAAATAAATACGTCAATGTGGGTCCATGTCCAAATAGTTGGACGGCCTGGATACAACACATACAGGGGCCCCACGTCCAACGTGATGGTCAGCGTGGATATACATTACTGTGGGTCCAGCACCATCCACAGGCTGCTAGATGGTGTGGATTCACGCATACATCATGGTGAGTACACACCGTCCAGAGACTAGACGGTGTGAATACATGATAAACACATCAAGGTGGGCCACGTCCAGCGCTGCTAGATGGCCCAAATACATCACATACTTCATGGTGGGTCCCACAAAAGCGAAGGGTGTGAATACACCACATTCATCAGGCAGACCTCACCGTCTAGATCTATTAGACGGTGAGGATGAAATACATAAATCATGATGGATTCCACCATCCTTGATGGACGGTGGATGCAAAACATTCATTAGGTGGGTCCCACGTACACGTGGCCCACGGCTTGGGACCAAGTAGATATTTGTAATTTCCCTACCGTCCAGACAGTTGGACGGTGTGGACAGATACATCATAGTGTGGCCCACAGAACTTGCTACTATAAATACAGTAGATATATAGCCGGTGTGCAGGTCCACCGTCCATTAGACAGATGGCTTGGATATGAAATAGATGGACGGTGTGCAAATATAACACATACATCTGATGGGGTCCATGCAGATGGACGGCTTGGATAATTAGATCCAAACGTCAATACACCAGCTAGGTGGGTGATACCTCTGCCAATCTGTCCAGTAGGTGGGTCCCACATGGGGCCCACCATATACATGTATATATATAATATAATATAATATAATATTTATTTATTGTCTGAAACAGTCCAACACCTCTGGACGAACAGTGTGGATTAAAAATAAAGACATCAAGGTGGGTCCCATAAGTGTGGCCCACCAGAGATTTGAATCTGCCTCTAATTGGGTGGACGACGTGATGAAAAACATACATCAGGGCCCCACGGTTCTGTCCAGGTGGACGGACGGTTATGGATATACATTAAATCATGGAGGGGCCCACACGAGGGAATGGTGCGGATTCACACCGTCTGGATGAACGGTTAGCGTGGATGAAACCCACACATCTGATGGGCCCCACAGGGTTTGCTGATGTCACTGCGTCAGCTATATAGCTAGTGTGATATACACCCGTCAATCCTCTTCTCATCAAGGTAAACCCCACGCTCAAGTGGCCCACAGGTAGATGGTGTGGATCTAATCCATTCATCACGGTGGGGTCCATACGTCCCGAAACGGACGGTATGGATATTCTACATACGTCATAGGTGGGCCACTCACATCACAAAAAGAGAAAGAGAGGAGAGGGAGAGAGAGAGATCGGTGAGATGGAGGGAGGGACCCCACCACGGGCCCTCCCTATATGATGCATACATCAAGTGGGTCCCAAATCATGTGGACCCTACATCAAAATTAAATAAAATAAACACCCTCCTTTGATCTTCTTGGACTTCTTCTTCCATCAACGTAACCTAGAGCTCTAAGGGATACATTTCAATAGTGGAGATGGACTTTGGATGGTGGGATTGGATGTAGGAAGGTAGGCCACACCAAGCTTCTCCATGGAAGCCATGGAAGTTGGAGTTGCTTGGGAGATGGAGGTTTTGAAAATGAGAGAGAGATGAGAGAGAGAGAGAGAGGTGATGTAAGATGGTGATGGGTGAAAAGGTGAGTGATGGGAATACTTATGTAAGGGAGAGAGTTAACTTTGAGGATGGGTGGTTGTACTTGGAAATGGGTGTGAGTGATGGGATATGTACTTGACATTTGATGTGATGGATTCTCTTAGGATTACAACGCGTGGTGTTTTCCTTAAATTGAACGCGGGCTCACATCTCCTGGCCCAGGTGTCTCCTCAGTGCACGAGATGTGGCGTTGGAACCGCGACAACGGTGCTGTCACAAGGATACAAGTTTCAAGTCGAGCTGACTCTGATATATGTGACATAACTCAGGATATAATGCCTTAAAAATTGGGAGTCGAGCAAGGGCCCAACTCCCAAGTTCCAATACATTACTTATATAACATAGATAATGATGATTAAATGTTATCCGTATTAGTGCATTAAACATGAGTGGGATTATACCAAATCAGCATATCATGCTCCAGAGACAGTTAAATTATGCAAGCAGAAGATTATATTAGATATATATAAAGCATATAAGTGGTAAGTCCCCAGAGTATTAACATGTCACCAGGTTAAACATTTACATGTGTAGTTCCAAAATATACAAAAAATGATAAAGTGTAATGTCCTCTAATCATGTCCCTGTAGCCTCGGTGATGCAACTCCAGGTCTACATAGACCCGCCAGAGACTTGCAGATAGGAGAACTCCTCATCATCATAAAAGTCTGGGTCTTCTTCGTAAGTATCATCATCATCTGCAGCTAAAACAAATTCTGGTTGGTGTTTTAAAATATCGTCCCAGAGTGAGAGTGAGTGATCAACTCAATGGAGCTATAAGGCAAAGGTTAACATGTTATCAATTTAATCAAGCAAAAATGATAAAGCAGTACAAAAATCATGTCCTAAGTACTCTTATTAATGCAGAAATGGTATGCGATAATGATGTATGCTCTCGCCTACACTCCCTCAGTGACACCATCTCACGATCGTGGCTTGCACCACTCTGGACACCTGCACTTCCTCGCTAAAGCACATGCAATGCATATATGATCATGTTAGGCCAATTCTTAATTAAGTTTATTCAAACAGCATATTCGGGAAGCTAAGGTACCTTCCTTTTCATCACTTACCTAAACAATTATCCATTTAGGGTCGTTAATCCTAGTTAGTCTCATACGATAGGTAGTTCTAAGTCACCACGGAGAAGCTCATCACCTCAGTGTAAGCCTGGTTTATACTCTAGTTTACTACGGAAAGGCTCATCACCTCAGCACAAAACTAGAGTATGCTCGAGGTCACTACGAGAGGCTCATCACCTGATCGTAAGCTGTAACATCCCGAAAATCGGAGGTCGAGCAAAAACCCAACTCCCGAGTTTCAAAATGTTATTTATGCAACATAGATATGTATGATTGAATGTTATCTGTGATAATGTATTAAACATGAGTGAGATTAATCCAGAACAGCATATCATACTGCAGAGACAGTTAAATTTACCAGCGGAAGTCTGTGATAGTATGTATAACATATATAAACTGTTGTGTGTCTCTTGAGTGTGAACATGTTACCAGGTTAAACATATACATGTATACCTCAAAATAGAAAGAAAGTATATACATGAGTGCTCTGAAAATATAAAATGACAAGTGTCAAGACATCTAATCAACCTCCCTGTAATCCCGTCGATCAGAACACGCATAAAGGAGGGATCCTCCTCATCATCATCAAGTCCGGCTCAGCCTCGCAGGCCGCGCCATCATCTGCAATCATAAAAGGGTCTGGTGGGTGTCCGGAAACACCATCCCGTAACGTGGGAGTGAGTAGCTAACTCAGTGGAATAATAGAGTAAGGATTAACATGTTTTCAAATCAATCATGCGATAATAGTAAAGCAGTAAATCAAACAATTCTAAAACTGTTGTTAATGCAATATGACATGACGTGATGTATGCCCTCACCGACGATCTCCCTCATACGGCACCATCTTACGACCGCGGCATGCAATCGACCCTCAAGTGCTCCACATCTTCCAGGCACATGCAATGGCATGGTGATATGATTTTCGAGTTATTATTAGTCCATTCAAACAGCAAGATTGGGAAACTAAGCTACCTCCCTTATATCAATCCCAACACAGATCCTGTTTAGGGTCGTCACTCCTAGTTATCTCATACGAGGTATATTTTGTAGGTCGCTACAAGGGCTGTCAGGGCTGTTGCACACACTCGTTGCTCCGCTCCCCCATCACCTTATCAATACAGGCCTACTGTACTCTACTGCTGCTGAAGGGTCGTCGCGTCCCGTAGACTCAGAATACGCTCGCGGTCACTACAAAGGACTCGTCGCCTAATCAGTGTAGGTCGACAGCAAGAATATAGTGTCCCATACTACCATAATCTGCTCACGAGACTAGGTGCTCACTGGTCACTACGGGGAGGTTTGTGGCCCCAGCGTAGGCCGACAGCTCGACCACGGTGTCCCATACCAACATGTCCGACTCATGAGTCTTCGTGGATCAAGGTACTATGGTTAACAGGGTTTACAATGGTAAGTTCAGTACCCTAGGTTCAAGCAGTTATGACTCATGCAGGGTGAACATACAACGGCCAGTCGGGTTACTTGACGGGCTCGACTAGCACGATCGCATCTCAAGTTGAACGACATGAAGTGCGTAAAACACTTCATGTGGCCTAACCACTGCCGCCAACTCCAAAACACGACTCGCGTTCATCGACGCGTCATTCGTGGAGAAGATAAGCTAACCACGAATTCGCTCGGTTACCGACTGCTTGGACTAAGTATAGTCCCAAACATGTGGAATCACATCGGCAAAGCATGTGAAAGTATTGAAAATGAAATACAACCATATGAGCATGTTAACACATGTTGTAACATACAACTTAAGCAAATCACCTGATACATGCCTTTCATATATATAATGAAATTATGCATATCGCCAAGATAAAGGAAATCATTTCCATCAGCAAATTAATTGAGAATTCAATCTCAAACCAAATCATAATGAAATCATCAAGCACATATTATAACATACGACTTAAGTGAATCATCAAGCACGTGCATTTCATTCATATAATGAAATCATGCATATGGCTAACATGTAGGAAACCATTTACACCAGCATATTAATTGAAAAACTAATCTCAAACTAATCCATAACATCATTTAATTCAATACATACTAATACAAACATTTATACAAATACTTACACTACACACTTAAGTCTACATATAGTATGTCGACCCGAAGTGCGCAATTAGGCAAATCTCTTCACCAAACTAATTATGCACGCATTCCTAACATTCTAATGCGACAATAAACCATGTCAATCACATCAGCAAAATATGCATAAAAACAGTACTTCCTACAAATGACTAAAATGCCCTAAATCTCATATTCTTCACCGGTTTACGAAACAGGAAATGGACAGCATGTTGTACATGTCAAACGGCGATGCCGTCGATAATCTACTATTAAACGACATTGAAAGCTTTGGAAACAGTCAATCAAAGCGTCTAAAATCTGCACCTAGTCTCTTATGGATGCGTAAATTTGAACGGAGCGTATAGGCTTCGTCTACGGCGATAAGAGAACCTGTTTTACAAGATCTATTGGTTAAAAAGCTATGGATCCTAGTGAACCTTAAATCAGCAACTTATAGGGTTGTTTCATACCTGAAAATGCGGAAGAATCACCGGCTTGGTGATCAGGAGGTGTTGCTTAGGCACTAGCAACAGGTGGCACGAAGGCTGGAAAAATCTCTTCTTCACTCTCTCTCAAACTCTCACCTTTTCTCCCTCCAAATCTAGGGTTTCTCTCAAATTCGGATGGGAGAGAGGAGTGAGGGTTTCAACCCCTTTTATAAGCCTAAAAATGCCGAAAATAGGCTCCGATACAAAGATCACTTAGTGCATATCCAAATCGGGGCTATTTCGGTCCAAAAGATGCTTTTTGGTGGTCCCCTGACTGAATGCGATCGGACTTAAGCTCACGCGTACCAGATCTAGTACGTATTAAGTTTTCAGTCCGGCTGGGTCCGCAGATTGCACGTGGCGGACCAGTTTGAGTTCAGCGGTCACCGCACGTAAATCAGGGCTGAAAGTCTCATGATATAAGATAGAAATTTCTCCTGATCCGAGGGTGTAATCTGGCTGAATTCTGACGGTCAGAACGCTCAATACTGACGCGTCAAGTCGTGTGCCAGATTTGAATTTGAAATTCCAATTCTGTCCCTATTCGCACTCTCTTCGGTCCGGGCTCAATGAAATGGCCTGTGATTATCGGTTTGACTTGATTTTCGAAATGAGTGTCAAGTCCAGCTAGGCGGTTCTAACGGTCTAAGATAGGAGGTATCGGACTTTCGACGCGCGGTCTAGATCCAATACAAAGATTCAAAGTGGTCCAGAGAACAAACCTGCTTAGAGTTTGGTCCGAGGTTATAGAGTATTATAGAGTCATTGGTTCTACTCGATTTGGGTCTTGTAGAACGTATTTAAAGTGATCAGGGACTATTTCCCAGCTACTCCAGCGTTGCGCTAGCTAACTTACGCTTAATTTCTAAAGGAATTAATCCTAAGTGGTTTCTTTGGCTATGGAATTGGGTTCTGAACGATTTCCAGGTGTCTTAATTGACCCACTGCCTAAGGACGTCAAATCCCAGATTGGCCAAAAATCTGGGGTGTTACAATCTACCCCCCTTAAAACAAAATTTCGTCCCCAAAATTGGCGAAGGGCAAGGCGTACTTTTTCTAAGGAATGTTCAAATCCTATTTAATAACCTAACCGTACATATAACCTAAATCAAATGTTTCGATCTTGGGCCAGTGGGGTAGAGCCTAACCACGCTTCCGCTGCGCCACTCTGATCGAACGGCAGCGTTGAATAACCTAACTGGATTGGACTTAATTCGTTCTACCCCCCTTAAAACTTGGTTTTACTTAAGGTTGAAGAATCGTTGCATCGATCCGTATATCGGAACGAGACGCAACTTAGGGGCTATCCTTAACCTAAAATGGAAACAACCTTTTTCTACATGGTTTTCCTTGCTAATGATGCGTTCTATGGCATTGGTACCTATGATCATAGAGTTGAGCCTAATCTCTATTGTGGTTAAGTTCAGGGGTAGGTATGAGTTGGTGGCAAGATGTCGAATCCTCTACTGGCTTGAAGTCCTTAACATTTACCAAGGGCAAAGCAATAACTTGTGGTTGTAGGTGGTCGGGCCAACACGGAATAATAGTTACGTAATGGGTCTGAGCCGGATACACAAACCTTCTGCCCCGCGATGACAGAAAAGTTGTCGTATCAGTCCTCAATCCTAGTCGATGCCGATCTTCTGCTTGATCAAAGCATTGGATTCATTGGTAACTACTAGGATTAAGAAGTCGATTCAAACCGCGAATACTTCGCTGATAATTGCATTTCCTTTATTCCGCATTCCCGAATGCAATAAGCCCTTGGGGAAGGCAATTCTAAGGGGCGTGCCAGTACATTCTAAGTTCAATCTGAGGGATTTATAAATGTTCCCTGAGAGTAAATGGTTCCTTCCTATGGGCAACAACAGAAGTCTATAAGTCATAAGGGGATCTATCGAAGGAATAAGGTTCTACTTCAACCAAATCTAACCTACAATTCCTTAGCATATACAGGCTTTACACTACTTAAGGTAACTAGTAGGCTAGTCTGTAACTCAGTAGCTATAATCCAAAGCCTAAGATTGTACAGTAAATGGCTTTCCTATACCATTTCTACTACAGGAAATTGTTCTATCGATTAGGGTCAAGATTGTCTAACTGGAATTGGATTTCTTATGTCATCAGACCCTTCAAATCTAGAAGTGCTAACTCTAGGACCAAAACGCCAAGGGCCTATGTAGCCAACAACGTTTAGTTGTATCAAATGGAACTACATTCCTAGTCCCATGGCGGGATTGGAAGTGGCATGCTTGGTAGGAGGGTGGGTTGGGATAAAAATTAATTTGTAGGCTGAATCCCGAGAGTTATAATACTCCCAATCTAGGGACAATACCTGACAACAAACGAACAGCACGCACTCCATTCAACAAAATTCAGCTATATTAAGCCCAAACCACAACACAAACATTCACATATCAAGCCAAAAAAACATCATACATGTCATTAAACCAAAATTGTCATAATACAAGGGATATCTCCCTACAAGTATCATGACGAGAAGTACATGGGAGCTAAGTCAGTCAGCTACTACAGCAACATAAGCAAACTACTAGCCTTATCAGGCTTACACAACATAAAGCAGGAAACGACTAACTACTAATAACAACATCATAGATCTCGCTAGTCTGAGTCGGGTGACGGAGGAGGAGCACCCTTATCCTGCAAGCAACACAGGATCGCCTTCAAGGTGCGAGTCACCTTGCCGAATTTTCTCTTCGTAACGGCCTTGGCATCCTCGACTTCAGCGCGAAGTTCCTGCACTTCCCTTCGCAAGGCGATCTGGCTCTCCTCAACCCGGGCAATGCGATCATCGCTAGTAGCCTGCGCAGAAGGAGGAGGGCTCTCATCTGTATCCTGAGCCTCCTCTTCTGCCTCTTCCTGGACTTCTTCCTGAACTTCTGCTCCAGGTTCTCCCTCACTTGCTTCCTCTTCATCATCAAAGTCATCCTCGCTATCCTCCTCAAGCTGATTCTCACGATACTAAGACCCTATATTCATCTTGACCATAGTCGACTCATTGATGCTATGAATCGAAACTGGCAATTCCGGCCTAAGTCTGTAAGCAAACTCAAGCGCGATCTTGCATATCAGTCGGCCAAAAGGAAGCAATTCGGACGTTCTTCTTGACTTGGATATGAGGATTATCTGTCGCAAGATGAAAGTGGCCATACATACGTTCTCTCCCTGGGCCACCAGATACAAGAAATCGACTATAAGGCGTGTACGTTCAATGCGATTCGTCGACCTGAGATAAACATTGAACGTGCAGATATGGTGCAGCAGGCGCAAATCATCAGACATATACGTCACCTTGAGGCTATTATTAGACTGCCATGGAACCAACTTACCACACAGAAACCTGGTGCGACGATCTCGTTCACGCCTACTCAGATTCTTCTCACTAGGATGAACATCACCAAGAGGCATGTTCAGAAGTCGGGCAATCAGTCGCACATCAATCGTAGCCATCCAATCTCTACCAAAAGGGATTTTGAACTGCAATGGCTCCAAGGTAGGATTCTGGATACAAGCGTAGAAGGCACGAACGGTGCTCACATTAGCACGAGCGCGAGCTTCAAAGATCAGACCCCAATGCGCAGCTTCAATGCGCTCGAACAATAAAAATTCATCGAACAGTCGCCCTTCCATGTCCGCCTCAAACAACACTTTGCGATCAGTGTATTGACCGTGAGGCATCTCTGAAAGAATTACTCGCCCAAGGTGAGTATGGGGATCCAAATCCTGCTTTGTACGGCACTCTAAGGCTGTAGCTGGACCTGTGGCGGTGCTTGAACTTACGGCACCACCCCGCGGTCTTCTCGATTGAGCAGGGCGACTTGGCCCAGCCTCATCTACTGCAGTCTTCCTTTTACCCATCAAAGATAAGATGGAGGAGAGTGATAAAAGGCCTAAAATGGCTTCCACGAAAGCTATGGAAAATGAAAAAAATGTAGAGAAGTGGCTGTCCAAACTGGAAAAGGGAGATCTAGGCGTCGTAGAGGGATGCTTCAAGCTTCCCAAGGATGTATTTTCAAGGAGAAATGAAAATGAAAAAGTGGAATGGAGCACCTCACGATTTCAGCTCGATTTGGGGGTTTTTGGAGCTCCAAATGACGAAATCTTCAAGAGGGAGGGCTGCCAACTTCAAAGGAACGATGGAGGGTGGTCGTTTTTGGCCAAGGATGGATCTAGGGGTGGTTTGGAATCCCAAATTTTGGAGATAGTTGCTGGAAAACGTAAATAGGGCTATGGGGAGGGGCTATTTGTGAAGCAAGTGCATGCATTTGTGGTTTTCTATGGTCGGGCGGTACGTGGGGGGTGTACACGACCCAAACCGACCACACGTGCCAAAGCACGCATCAAATGGACCACTATCCGGCGATGGCATCACCGACCAAACCTCTGTTTGGGCGGTGGGAGCACATGGGTTTGGTCCCCCATGGTCTAGGGACCCCAAAAAGGTACGGTCCCAACCTTGGTTCATTGTATTTTGACCTATATAGGCCCAAACATGAGTTCGGGGCTTTTTGGGGCCAATCTGCAATCCTGAATATAAAACCCTATCATGCAGCGTATGAATTTGGGGTAGAAGGAGCTATTACATCCATCTAGACTATTAGTTGCTAAATAAAGCAAAGTTAGAATGACCTTATGGCCATTTTTTATAAAATTTTACTATTCACTATAACATTTTGTGAAAGTAGGATTTTATGTTATTTTCACATTAGGATTGATGCCTAACATGAAATGGATAAGAAATAATTAAAGATTGGAGCGGTGAGAGGAAGAATTTTGAAGATTTTGGATGAAACGGGGTTTCTAAGCCCTGGCGATTGAATACAGGGGTCGTGGTTGTCCCACGGCCTAAAAATTCACATTTATGGGTTTAGAATCGTTCAAAGAACGTCTCAACCCACTTACCTACAACCTATGAGCTATTCAGGTTACTTTACGCGACCCTAGATGCGCTACGGACTCGATCCCGCGATCGAAATGAATAGACTTCGCCTACTGGCGAATCTGGAATCCTAGAAGTGTTTCTAGACCCTTCTCGCACCCACCTAAGTCAAAGGAAGCGACAGCGTGCGTCGCATGACCATAACCCAGGCCCGGTTTAATCCAAATCATGCTCTGATATCATATGTAACATCCCGAAAATCGGGGGTCGAGCAAAAACTCAACTCCCGAGTTCCAAAATGTTATTTATGCAACATAGATATGTATGATTGAATGTTGTCTGTGATAATGTATTAAACATGAGTGAGATTAATCCAGAACAGCATATCATACTCCAGAGACAGTTAAATTTACCAGCGGAAGTCTGTGATAGTATGTATAACATATATAAACTGTTGTGTGTCTCTTGAGTGTGAACATGTTACCAGGTTAAACATATACATGTATACCTCAAAATAGAAAGAAAGTATATACATGAGTGCTCTGAAAATATAAAATGATAAGTGTCAAGACATCTAATCAACCTCCCTGTAATCCCGTCGATCAAAACACGCATAAAGGAGGGATCCTCCTCATCATCATCAAGTCCGGCTCCGCCTCGCAGGCCGTGCCATCATCTGCAATCACAAAAGGGTCTGGTGGGTGTCCGAAAACACCATCCTGTAACGTGGGAGTGGGTAGCTAACTCAGTGGAATAATAGAGTAAGGATTAACATGTTCTCAAATCAATCATGCGATAATAGTAAAGCAGTAAATCAAACAATCCTAAAACTGTTGTTAATGCAATATGACATGACGTGATGTATGCCCTCACCGACGATCTCCCTCATATGGCACCATCTTACGACCGCGGCATGCAATCGACCCTCAAGTGCTCCACATCTTCCAGGCACATGCAATGGCATGGTGAAATGATTTTTGAGTTATTATTAGTCCATTCAAATAGCAAGATTGGGAAACTAAGGTACCTCCCTTATATCAATCCCAACACAGATCCTGTCTAGGGTCGTCACTCCTAGTTATCTCATACGAGGTATATTTTGTAGGTCACTGCAAGGGCTGTCAGGGCTGTTGCACACACTCGTTACTCCGCTCCCCCATCACCTTATCAATACAGGCCTACTGTACTCTACTGCTACTGAAGGGTCGTCGCCTCCCGTAGACTCAGAATACGCTCGCGGTCACTACAAAGGACTCGTCGCCTGATCAGTGTAGGCCGACAGCAAGAATATAGTGTCCTATACCACCATAATCTGCTCACGAGACTAGGTGCTCACTGGTCACTACGGGGAGGTTTGTGGCCCCAGCGTAGGCCGACAGCTCGACCACGGTGTCCCATACCACCATGTCCGACTCATGAGTCTTCGTGGATCAAGGTACCATGGTTAATAGGGTTTACAATGGTAAGTTCAGTACCCTAGGTTCAAGCAGTTATGACTCATGCAGGGTGAACATACAACGGCCAGTCGGGTTACTTGACGGGCTCGACTAGCACGATCGCATCTCAAGTTGAACGACATGAAGTGCGTAAAACACTTCATGTGGCCTAACCACTGCCGCCAACTCCAAAACACGACTCGCGTTCATCGACGCGTCGTTCGTGGAGAAGATAAGCTAACCACGAATTCGCTCGGTTACCGACTGCCTGGACTAAGTATAGTCCCAAACATGTGGAATCACATCGGCAAAGCATGTGAAAATATTGGAAATGAAATACAACCATATGAGCATGTTAACACATGTTGTAACATACAACTTAAGCAAATCACCTGATACATGCCTTTCATACATATAATGAAATTATGCATATCGCCAACATAAAGGAAATCATTTCCATCAGCAAATTAATTGAGAATTCAATCTCAAACCAAATCATAATGAAATCATCAAGCACATGTTATAACATACGACTTAAGTGAATCATCAAGCACGTGCATTTCATTCATATAATGAAATCATGCATATGGCTAACATGTAGGAAACCATTTACACCAGCATATTAATTGAGAAACCAATCTCAAACTAATCCATAACATCATTTAATTCAATACATACTAATACAAACATTTATACAAACACTTACACTACACACTTAAGTCTACATATAGTATGTCGACCCGAAGTGTGCAATTAGGCGAATCTCTTCGCCAAACTAATTATGCACGCATTCCTAACATTCTAATGCGACAATAAACCATGTCAATCACATCAGAAAAATATGCATAAAAACAGTACTTCCTACAAATGACTAAAATGCCCTAAATCTCATATTCTTCGTCGGTTTACGAAATAGGAAATGGACAGCATGTTGTACATGTCAAACGGCGATGCCGTCGATAATCTACTATTAAACGACATTGAAAGCTTTGGAAACAGTCAATCAAAGCGTCTAAAATCCGCACCTAGTCTCTTATGGATGCGTAAATTTGAACGGAGCGTATAGGCTTCGTCTACGGCGATAAGAGAACCTGTTTTACAAGATCTATTGGTTAAAAAGCTATGGATCCTAGTGAACCTTAAATCAGCAACTTCTAGGGTTGTTTCATACCTGAAAATGTAGAAGAATCACCGGCTTGGTGATCAGGAGGTGTTGCTTAGGCACTAGCAACAGGTGGCACGAAGGCTGGAAAAATCTCTTCTTCACTCTCTCTCAAACTCTCACCTTTTCTCCCTCCAAATCTAGGGTTTCTCTCAAATTCGGATGGGAGAGAGGAGTGAGGGTTTCAACCCCTTTTATAAGCCCAAAAATGCTGAAAATAGGCTCCGATACAAAGATCACTTAGTGCATATCCAAATCGGGGTTGTTTCGGTCCAAAAGATGCTTTCTGGTGGTCCCCTGACTGAATGCGATCGGACTTAAGCTCACGCGTACCAGATCTAGCACGTATTAAGTTTTCAGTCCGGCTGGGTCCGCAGATTGCACGTGGCGGACCAGTTTTAGTTCAGCAGTCACCGCACGTAAATCAGGGCTGAAAGTCTCATGATATAAAATAGAAATTTCTCCTGATCCGAGGGTGTAATCTGGCTGAATTCTGACGGTCAGAACGCTCAATACTGACGCGTCAAGTCGTGTGCCAGATTTGAATTTGAAATTCCAATTCTGTCCCTATTCGCACTCTCTTCGGTCCGGGCTCAATGAAATGGCCTGTGATTATCGGTTTGACTTAATTTTCGAAATGAGTGTCAAGTCCAGCTAGGCGATTCTAACGGTCTAAGATAGGAGGTATCGGACTTTTGACGCGCGGTCTAGATCCAATACAAAGATTCAAAGTGGTCCAGAGAACAAACCTGCTTAGAGTTTGGTCCGAGGTTATAGAGTATTATAGAGTCATTGGTTCTACTCGATTTTGCGTCTTGTAGAACGTATTTAAAGTGATCAGGGACTATTTCCCAGCTACTCCAGCGTTGCGCTAGCTAACTTACGCTTAATTTCTAAAGGAATTAATCCTAAGTGGTTTCTTTGGCTATGGAATTGGGTTCTGAATGATTTTCCAGGTGTTTTAATTGACCCACTGCCTAAGGACGTCAAATCTCAGATTGGCCAAAAATCTGGAGTGTTACATAAGCTGACAGCAAGAATATAATGTCTCATACCACCGTATTCAGCTCACGAGTTAGGGTTGGTCACTAGACACTACGGGGAGGCTGGTCGCCCCAGCATAGCCCGACGGATCGACCGCGGTATCCCATACCACTATGCCCAGCTCATGAATCTTAACGGATTGTGGTACCAAGGTTAAATAAATTTTCATTGGTAAGTGGTACCTTAGATTCAAACATTGCGTCCATACATGGTAAACACACATTTAGGCCAATCAGGTTAGTTGACAAGCTTGATTAGTACGAGCGTACGTTGGATTTGGTCGACATAGAGCGCGTAAGCACTTCGCGTGGCCTAACCATTGCCGACAATCTCCGTACGACTTGGATTCCTCAAACGTATCTGTGGTGGCGAAACTAACTCAGCCACTTGATTGCAACCCATTACCAATTTCCTGGACTACGTAGTAGTCCCAATCACACTTAAATGTAATAGGAAACCATATGTGATAAGCATATCAGTATTGAACAAATAATTTAGACAATACAACCACTTGAGCATCTTATGAAATATAAAATTTACATAGCATTTCACACATGCATTCCATACGCAAATCACATAATAGGATATAAGCTACATGAAGGAATTCATACATATGGCTAAGGTGATTGAAAATCTCTTCTCAACACCTCCATTAAAGGCATTTCATCAAACAAGTACTCATTAGACATTTTATCAAACACTTGGACTACACATTTCAACATATATGTTATACTTTAATTATAACCTATATTAGGGAAAATCCTTTCATAAGGAGTTGTCACACATAAAAAAATCATATATTCACAATGAATACTCATGGCAAGCATAAAACATAATTCCATATTCATTCAGACATTTCAACAAACACATAGAAGGCATTATGTTTAACATGATTTATATATATGTGTAATATACGGAAAGCGTCGTACCTAAGTACATGTGATAGCAATCAAGTCAATCATAAATCATTACTGACCTTAATAGCCTTGAAAACCATAACCTAAACATTTATAGTATGTACCTTTCACCGGTAGACACGTATCGAACTCAGTTTGTACACTAAGTCCTTGTCTACGACATAACGGACTACCTGAATCACGGAATAGGCTAACTATTTCACTAATCTTCTTATTTGGATATCTAAAATAGATTAGGTTTAGGGTTTCTTACTCAAGAACGGAACCGAAATCGCCGGAATAGCGACACGGGAAGGCTGATTCGGCACGTAGAGCGGCGGGATGAATCCCAACAACTATCTCCCACTTCCTCTCTCACTTTCTCTCTCTTTCCTTCTCTTTTTCCTCTCTTCTCTCTCTTAGGGTTTGAAATTCGTATGGAATGAGAGAAGGGTGGGTAAAGGTCCTTATATAGGCCCAGAACTGATGAAAATGGCCCTAGGGTCATGGTATACTTAGGTTATAGCTAAAGAGCGACTGTTTCAATCCAACAGAGCTGATCTGGAGGCTCCCTTTCTGCATACGGTATAGGAAAAGTTCCCTGACATTAGATCTAGATCAAGTTAAGTTTTTGGTCTGATTGAATTTATGGATCAACCGCAGAAGACCAGTTTCAGTTCAACAGTCACCGTTACTCAATCAGGACCATAAGTACACTAACATGTGTTGGAAATTTTCTCTGATCCGAGGGTGTAGTTGGGTCAGAATCTAACGGTTTGAAACCTTAGATTTGTCCTGCAAGCAAACGACCCAAATCACTTAAGTTTGAGTTCATTTTCTAAAGGTATTCTCGTTTCTCACACACTTCACTCCGGGCTCAAGTTGTGCATTTATGGATACTATTTGGATTTAATTTTTGAGATGGTTATCAAGCCTAGTAAAGTGGTCATAATCGTATAGTTTCACGAAAATCGAACTTTCGATGCGCAGTACAGGTCCGATAAGGAGTTTCAATGTGCTCCCGAGAGCAACTAGGTTTTAAGATGGATCCTATGTTTTTAGGTAGTGTAGTGTTAATGATTCTACTAGTTTTGGGTCTTATAGATCATATAAAAAGTAGTTCAAGCTAATCTACTAATTAATTCAGTTTAGTACTTAATTAATTTTCATCAAATTTCTAAAGGATTCGGTCCCTAACGATCGCTACTTGAGGTGGTACTCGGGTCTTCGTATGAATTTTTCGGAGACATTACACAGGATCATGCACAAATGCCGATAGCAGATCATGTGTCACCGAAATTTGACCTGGAGGACCGCATAGGCCTAAAGAACGATACGGACTAGGATACAGGTCTTACAAAAAAAGTTCTAGAACTTTTACCCAAGGACATCCTACGTGCCTATAGTGCTAGAACCAAACATTTTTTATGTCCAAATCTGGCCATTCATCATGTGCCTGTGGAAGCTACGGCCCTAACGACGCTAGGGCGAATAATAACCATGCCATGTAAATGCGAGATGCATGATCATGCATGCAGCGCACTCATGTGGGGCAACTTCATTACTCAGGGAGTCCCATAAACAACCTGCCTAATGACACATACCATAATCAATCACTCCTCAACCAAGCATACATATGATGCACATGGGAATGAATCATGAAGATAACTAAGCATAACATGCAGTGATGATGTACTCTCCTCTTAGCAAGGTCGGGTCTAGGTACTTAGACGATTCTACATGGTATGGAAGAAGCATAACCAATAGTGGGGGCCCAACGGCTTGGGGTAGCCCACAAAGTTTAGGTAAGCAATACTATGGGCCCAATAGATGAGAATGGGCCTAAAAAAGGGCCTAGAGAGGTTCAAAATGTGGACATTTAACCACCATTATTCCCTAGAAGGCAGCCCAACAAGAAATCTAGCTAAAACAAGGCCCAAGGCCTGGATACAACTATGAAAAGAAAATGGGCAACAATCCATAATATTTCATATCACATGATGGGCCTCAAGAGACGACCTAGAGCCTACATACATCAACGTGGGCTCAATGGGGAAAACCCTGGACCAAGTATCATGGCCAACGAATACATTCATTATGACGGGCCTCATGGGCAGCTCATATGCCCAAACACATAGGTAAAGCATATCCAAGATTCGCCAAGATGGGCCTTACAATTCAACCCAAGACTGGGCAAGATAGATGGGCAACAAGGATCCAATTACATGCAACATATCAGCCCACAAGATCTAGCACAATAGGTAAGCAGCCCATACACAAAACTAGGCTGAAGGCTGGATGTCGAATCCATCTGGGCCTGTTGGACATCCAAAAATCTGAACTGTCTTGGTCCTTAAACAATCAGCTAAAGGCAAGCCTCATAAGGCACTAATGAGGTCTAATAATCACAGAAAAATACCTACATAGAGTGAGTACACAACACCCTTAACCTGGTGGGCCTCACAACATTATAGCTTCCAGCTACATACAGAATTTTTTAAAGGCCCTTGCTGGACATCTAGCCCACCCAACTTCCTGGGCCAGCTGGGGTCAAGCAGATGGTAATTCTGAGTGAACATAAACTTCGTGATGGCCCGTAATTATCATAGTGGGCCCCACTAGATGGAAGGTGAGAATACAACACATAAATCAAAGTAGGCCTACTGCTGGACTGCAAGTCCAGCAGCACCCCAAATGGTTTGGACATCCCAATGGGGCCGAATGGCTAGCCCTAC
The DNA here is from genome assembly GCA_037074715.1 of Magnolia kwangsiensis. Classification (NCBI taxonomy): domain Eukaryota; kingdom Viridiplantae; phylum Streptophyta; class Magnoliopsida; order Magnoliales; family Magnoliaceae; genus Magnolia; species Magnolia kwangsiensis. Next base: position 88,477,791 of record CM073571.1, read on the forward strand.
AAATACCCAAGGTGGGCCCCACTTGTGGATGTCCCACAAGGGGGTGGACCACGTCCAAGTGGGCCACACAAAGGGGAGGACGACGCGGACAACACACATAATCAAGATGGGCCACATGAGGGGAACGACCAACCCCTGCTGGACGTCAGCCTAGTTGGAACGTCCAGTAGGTGGGTTGCTGGCCCAGCTATGGTAACCCCTAAAAAATGGGTGGTCTGGATGGTCCACAAACACCTGAGGTGCGTCCCAACAAGGTGGGCCACAAGGAAGGTAATGGGAGAAGCCATAAATACATGCAAACAGGAATTAAAAATCTGGATAGCAAGGTTTTTTTAAAAAAATAAAATCTGCTATTGGAATGTTGTTGTCCCCATCTTGTACACCCAATGGAGTGGGCCCAGGCCTGCCTAATTAAGGGGAAAATGGGTGGATTACATACACCCATGGATGAACAACAAGTGGGTTCCACATGAGTGGCCCACCATCCCCAAAATTGAACTAATATTTGTGTTTTCCCAACATATAGGGCTACTAGACGGTCCAAATTTTTGGACTGTCCACGCCCACTTGGGCCTACTTCATGGGGCTCTAATCAAGGGTGGACGCAAAGGGTTTCATCACACTACAGGGTGAGGTCCACACCTCAGAGGAATACCCAAAAAAAATCAAGGAGAAAAAGAGCTAGAAACAAGGCTTAAACTCCATGCAAAATCATATAACAATTGGCTAGAAATCTAGCCTATAGTGTGGTTGATTGGGGGATTTATCTTAGATTCATCAAGGTGGGGTCCACCTAGATGGGTTACACATACTCCAGCCCAAGCCCCATTCAAAACAACCATACAATCAGGCCTAATAACCATCCAAACCATGCAAACTAAATTGGGCAACAATGATGGGCCTGGACGTCCAGTAGCTTGGGCCTAGACGTCCCTACAACTAGATGATCTAGATGCATGGACACATCAAGTGGGCCACACACCTCAGAAAACCAGAGAAAGGAGAGAGAGAGAGAGAGAGAGAGAGAGAGAGAGAGAGAAGGAGAGAGAAAGGAGATCTCGACCATAGGGAGGGTTCCGCCACTATGAGTCCTCCTCGAGCAATCACAACCATATGATCAAATACACATGGTTCTCATGCATGCATGGGCCCTACAATAAAAAATCTGAGGTGGGGATACCATCCCCACCATGGATCTAGGGTCTAGATGACCCAACAAACTATAGATTAAAGGAAAAACATCATGCGGGGTCCATGGAGAATGGCCCCATCATGGCAACATGCATGCACAAAGTGGGCCATTGGCTACACTCATGGAGTCATGTAGGATCTCCACCATTGATTGGTGGGTCCTACACACTCCCATGAAGGAAAGATGAAGATCTAAGGGAGAAAATTCAAAGAATCTATCCTAGGAGAACACCCACCTTAAGGATCTTCTTCTTTCTTCAACACTATGCTCCTCTAACTCCAAGGAAGAAGGATCTATGGTTGAGATGAGATTACAAGGGCTAGATTAGGTGGGATTCTAGAGAAGAGAGGGAGGTGGGACATTTTCTCCTCTCTAGCAAAGGAGGAAGAGAAATGAAATGAAGGAGAAAGGAGAGAAAGAGAGAGTTGTAGAAGTGGAATGATGAGGGTGTAAGGCCATTATGATTTTTAGTAAGAGAACCCATCATAGCACATGGGGTAAAGAATCCAATGATGGCTTTGGGAAGAAAATTCTTAATGAGATTGCTAGGTTAGGGCTATAGGTAATAAGCTAGGTAGCTATCATAAGTAGGCTAAGTAGCTATATGTAATGATAAAACTAGGGTGAGGTCACCCATATAGGAAAACGTCATAGGCAACAAGGTGGGTCCCACATCATGATCAACAATCCAAATATTACGCGGGGTACATCTTTTGATCTACACCTTGGATTGGCACATGAGACGCGACATTAGAACCGCAGCGACGGTGTGGTCGCAAAGGCATAGGTTTCGGGTCGAATCGGTTCGGTTTATAGGAAAAAACGTAGGGATGATTGCAAATGCTACCTATAGGTCGCAGGTCACCGGAATTCGACCGGAAGGACCACGAGAACTAACAGAATGGAATGGATACTAGGTTATGGGTCTGACAATTTATTTCGTTGATGTTTGAGAGTATAGCCTTATCGTCGGTCATGTGTCTCAAACATCCACTATCTAAGTACCATCTTGAATAGCTATTAGCTTTGAAAGTTGTATGGGCAATAAGACACTTAACCTTTGGAACCAATTTCATTACAATTATAAGTTTAGGAGGATCTCCTACTTTTTGTTGTATTTGGAAGTTAGGATTTCTCATTTTTCTATATACTTCAGTCTCATCCGAATTGGATTTCAAAGTCATTCATTTATAATTTGAATCTTTTAAAGTCTTAGCTTTAGAGTTCGAAGATTCTCCTTTTACAAAAGTAGGAGCAGAATCTTTATATTTCAATGAGTTATTTTTAATATAACCTAGTATGGACTTGTCACCACATCGCCTCGATGAGGTTAATAATTTTTCAAGTTTCTGGTCACCAATGGTATATTTTCAAGTGTCCTTTGGACTCTGAAGGTAAGAAACTTCAAGTTGTAGTTTCTCATTTTCAGTTTTAGGTTTTTGCAATTCAGAAGACTTAAAACTCAAATCTAATTTTATTTTTTCAAAAACAATCAGAAAAATGAGATTTTTCTAAAATAACATTTTCTAGTTTTAATTTTAGTTTAACATAATTTTCTTTTCGAATTTTCAATTTGACCACAATTTTATAACTTTCTCCATATGGGGCATTATATGCATCTTGAAAATCTTCTTCATTTTCAGGGTCACTTATTAGAGTTTCACAATTAGATGTATCACAGTTTTCTGAAGAAGTAACTCTGGATATAGTCTAAAGGCTTTCAAATCATTTGCATTTTCTTGGTCTAATTCATCAGTTTTAGAATTATTTTCAGACTCTGATGATTCATCCTAAGTAGTTATCATACCTTTTCTTTTAGATTTATCCTTTTTAGGACATTTAAAAGGTAAATGCCCATATTCAGAATAGTTGAAACATTAAGTGTCTTTATTTTTAGATTTCTAAAAATTTGAATTTCCTTTTCTTTTATCAAATGGTTTTTAAAAATCTGTTTTTTTCTTATTTTTGAAAATTCTATAGAATTTCTTTACCAACAAAGCCATATCATCTTCATTATCTTTAAAATTAGAATTTACATTAAATTCCTTTGAATTAGATTTAGAACATTTAAGAGTTATGGACTTGACTTTAGGAGCTTTAAAATTTAGCTCATAAGTTTGAAGAGAATTAACTAACTCCTTAACTTTCATAACATCTATATCCCTTAATTCCTGTATAGCAGTAACCTTTAAATTAAACCTATCAGGAAGTGATCACAATATTTTTGCGCAATCCTTACTTTCAGGGATTTTATCTCCAAGTCTCGACATGAAATTTACTATGTCATTTAGTTTCGTATACAAGACCATAAAAGACTCATTTTCTTCCATATGAATCTCCTTAAATTTGGTTGTGAGGATTTGAATTTTAGATTATTTTTTTTTAACTATAATAGTTCCTTCATATATCATTTCAAGAATGTCTCATGCTTGTTTAGCTGTATCGTAAGAAATGATTCTTTTGAATTCATCTGGAAATAGAGCGTAAGTTATTGCATTTAAGGCTTTTGCATTTGCACTGCTTTCACTTTTCTGAACCGTAGTCCAAAAAGTATACGCGGTTTCTTTCATTGATATGGTTCCATCATCGGCTACTACTTTCATCGTAGGAGAGATCCATTTAGATACAGTGGCTTTCCACACACTTTCATCTATGTATTTGAGGAAAATCCTCATCCTGGCTTTCCAGTATGAATAATTAGAGTCATCAAAGGGAGGTGGCCTGGTAATGGATAGGCTTTCGAAATTTGACATATTAAAGCTCTAAATCTAGCTCTAAGAGAAAAATCTTTTAAAAAAAAAGAAAAAAAGAAAAAAGAGCAACCCTCTCTGATGCCACTTGAAATGGAGAGCTAGTAATGTCCTAGAGAAAGGGGGGGGGGGGGAGGAGGTGAGTAGGACAATGTCAAATAATCGAAACAAATGCTGAATATGTAAATAATACAAATATCTCAATTGCTTGAGTATTGAAACCTTGATTCCAAATAATTTATAGGACAACCTTTACTTAAAATTTTAGGCAGGACAACCTTATTTTACAAATGTCTTTAAAATCAAAACTTCAAACTAACAAGAGTAAATTAAATAATTACAACATTCACCACAAAACTGAAATAATTAAATACCTCTAATCCACCAAAAATAAAAATAAGGCATTCAACACATGACACAATGAGTTATAGTGGTTCAATGCTTTAAAAATAACCACACTTACTCCACTCCTAAAATTACTTCTCTCGTAATTTTGGCTTTCAGTATAAAAAGGTTTTCATAGAGTTACCTTAATAACCTAATACAGTTCCTTGTGATTTTCATGAGCTATCACAATAAAACTCAAATTGAGATTTTCACAGGCTATCTCAGACAAAACCTCAACTAAGATTTTCACTAGAGATCTAACGTGGCATGGTAGATTCTTGTAGATGAACTAGTATATGGATATAAATATATATAGACCCTTGAAATCATGATATGTTGAATCAGAAGGGCCATTGGCATAGGACAAGCAATTCCTTCCGCTCAAAGTCGAGCCGCTAAGCTAAGCCGTAAAATGACAGAGCTCGATAGGAGAGGACTCACTCCACCAGGAATGTCTACAATACGAGTGAGGAACCCATGGAGAAGGAACTCGAGCTCTAAGCACTGAGCTCCCTAGCATCCCAGGCTGACCAGGTTGACCGCTGCCAGAGAGGTGGTATGAGAAATTTGGGGCGAATCTCGCCCCTGATCCAAAAGAAATAAGGATTCGGCCTAATCTCAACCGAAGATCACTCCAATATATTCAAGATAAGAATCTCACTAGATCAGGGGTCCTCTAGCGTAGCATAATGGGATTCAGAGAACTTTATCCCATGCCCTATAGATATGACCACAAACTCATCTAAGCCCTAATCTACCTCCTTGCGATCATCTTCTAGACATAGGCATCGGAGGGCTCGCCGATCGATTGCTCATATTTTATCTAGTTTTTACATATCTATCGGAGGGCACTAATAAGGCTATAAGCCATCTTAGCTCTACATCAACCTGATTTGGTTGTCAAATTCAGGAAACAACAAATTGATGCCATTTATAGGATTAACGAGACATGTTCTAACCATCTTGAGTAGCTACAATTGTTCCTAGCCCTCCCTCTAATGGAAAAGAAAAAAGAAAAGGCCTCGGTCGCAGCCGAGTCCTCCCATCATGCCCCATTGGGGAGGAGCAGGCTTCGTGACCACCTCTCCAGTTACAACCGTCATTGCAGGTTGTGGTCCATAAATCATGGAATCGAGGAGGTTAACTTGGTTCCCCGAGAAACAGTTTGAAACCCTGGTCGACAATGTGAATTATATCATGAGATTGTTGGAGATATAACAAGCATCCATGACTAGCCAACACAAAACAATGGAGGCAACAATCAAGTGGTCCCGCCTTGATCAATTGCGTCCTGAGCAGCATCAGGGGAAAGTATGAACTGTAGAAAGCCTCACTGCCCTAGCCCAGACGTAGGTGACTACAGAGCTTGCCAAATCTGACTTGCGCCATACCCTTGACAAGAAGTGACAAGCTCGGGGAAAGAAAACCCCAGAAATCATGGCAGAAGGCGAGGTCCCTTGGGGGACAGACATTAGAGAGATCAGGGACAAGCTCGATAATATCCAACAATATTGAGCAACGGCCCCGGTATCTGTTAACGTCCTCCTTAAGTAGATTGAGTCACCATTAACCAATGACATCATGCAGGCTTAACTACCGCACAAATTCAGAGTATCCTAGATACAACCTTATTTGGGTTCGGGGACCCTGTCAAGCACTGGAGTCATTCCGAGCATGGATGGAGCTCCATGGCACTTCTAGACCTGTAATGTGCAAGGCATTCTCCCTGACACTCATCGAGGCAACACGAAAAGTGGTACATGAACATGAAGCCAAAGTCCATCAACTCTTTCGTCCAACTCAGTAGAGCCTTTGCCACACAGTTTATTATAGGTAAAGACATTCACAAGTGTAACACCCCGGATTTTGGCTAATCTGGGATTTGACGTCCTTAGGCAGTGGGTCAATTAAAACACCTGAAAAATCGTTCAGAACCCAATTCCATGGCCAAAGAAACCACTTAGGATTAATTTCTTTAGAAACTAAGCATAAGATAGCTAACGCAACGTTGGAGTGGCTGGGAAACAGTCCCTGATCACTTTAAATACGTTCTACAAGACCCAAATCGAGTAGAACCAATGACCCTATAATACTCTATAACCTCGGATCAAACTCTAAGCAGGTCTATTCTCTGGACCACTTTGAAATTTTGTATTGGATCTAGACCGCGCGTCGAAAGTCCGATACCTCTTATCTTAGACCGTTAGAACCGCCTAGCTGGACTTGACAATCATTTCGAAAATCAAGTCAAACCGATAATCACAAGCCATTTCATTGAGCCCGGACCGAAGAGAGTGCGAATAGGGACAGAATTGGAATTTCAAATTCAAAACTGGCACACGACTTGACGCGTCAGTATTAAGCGTTCTGACCGTCAGAATTCATCCAGATTACACCCTCGGATCAGGAAAAATTTCTATTTATTATTATGAGACTTTTAGCCCTGATCTACGTGCGGTGACCGCTGAACTGAAACTGGTCCGCCACGTGCGATCTGCGAACCCTGTCGGACTGAAAACTTAATACGTGCTATATCTGGTACGCATGAGCTTAAGTCCGATCGCATTCGACCAGGGGACCACCAGAAATGCCCTTTTGGACCGAAACAGCCCCGATTTGGTTACCCCTCAAGTGAAACTTGTTCCCGAGCCTATTTCGGGCAAGTTTGGGCTTATAAAAGGGCTTGAAACCCTCACTCCTCTCTCCCATCCGAATTTGCAAAAACCCTAGATTGGGAGAGAGAAAAGGTGAGAGTTTGTGAGAGAAGGTGGGAGAGCTTTTCCCGCTGCTGCTGCACATGCTTAAGCGGCGTATTCCAATCACTTTGCCGGTGATTTCTCCACATTTCTAGGTAAGAAATAACCCTAGAAAGTTGCTGATTTGATGCTTCTTTAGTTCCATAGCTTGTTAGTTAATAAATCTCGTAAATCAGGTTCTCTACTCGCCGTAGACGAAGCGTATACGCTCCGTTCGAATTCTCATCCCTAAAAGGGAAAAGGTGCGGATATTAGACGCTTTGATTGACTGTTTCCAAAGCTTTCAATTTCGTTTAATAGTAGATTCTTGACAGCAACGCCGTTTGACATGTACAACATGCTGTCCGTTTCCTGTTTCGTAAACTAACGAAGAATATGAGATTTAGGGCATTTTAGTCATTTGTAGGAAGTACTGTTTTCATGCACATTTTGCTGATGTGATTGACATGGTTTATTGTCGCCTTAGAATGTTAGGAATGCGTGCATAATTAGTTTGGCGAAGAGATTCGCCTAAATGCGCACTTCGGGTCGACATACTATATGTAGACTTAAGTGTGTAGTGTAAGTGTTTGTATAAATGCTCGTATTAGTATGTATTGAATTAAATGGTGTTATGAATTAATTTGAGATTGATTTCTCAATTAATATGCTGATGTAAATGATTTCCTACATGTTAGCAGTATGTACGATTTCATTATATGTATGAAATGCATATGTTTGATGTTGCACTTAAGTGGTATGCTATAACATGTACTTGATGTTTTCATTATGGTTTAGTTGAGATTGAATTCTCAATTAATAGGCTAATGGAGAGGATTTTCTACATGTTGGCGATATGCATAATTTCATTATATGTGTGAAAGACATGTGTAGGATGATTTACTTAAGTTGTACGTTATAACAGGTGTTAACATGCTCACATGGTTGTATTTCATTTCCATCACTCTTACATGAATGCTGACATAATTCCATAATTGTTTGGGACTATACTTAGTCCAGGCAGTCGGTAACCGAGCGAATTCGTGGCTGACTGGTCATAGCCACGAACGACGCGTCGATGAACGGGATTCGTATTTAGAGTTGGCGGCAGTGGTTAGGCCACGCGAAGTGTTTTACGCACTTCATGTCGTTCGACTTGAGATGCGATCGTGCTAGTCGAGCCCGTCAAGTAACCCGACTGACCGATGTATGTTCACCTTGTATGTGTCATAACTGCTTGAACCTAGGGTACTGAACTTACCATTGTAAACCCTGTTAACCATGGTACCTTGATCCACGAAGACTCATGAGCCGGGCATGGTGGTATGGGACACCGTGGTCGAGCTGTCGGCCTACGCTGGGGCCACAAACCTCCCCGTAGTGACCAGTGAGCACCTAGACTCGTGAGCAGATTATGGTGGTATGGGACACTATATTCTAGCTGTCGGCCTACACTGATCAGGCGACGAGCCCTTTGTAGTGACCGCGAGCGTATTCTGAGTCTACAGGAGGCGACGACCCTTCAGTAGCAGTAGAGTACAGTAGGCCTGTATTGATAAGGTGATGGGGGAGCGGTGCAACGAGTGCGAGCAACAGCCCTGGCAGCCCTTGCAGCGACCTACGAAATATACATCGTATGAGATTACTAGGAGTGACGACCCTAGACAGGATCTGTGTTGGGATTGATACAAGGGAAGTACCTTAGTTTCCCAATCCTGCTGTTTGAATGGACTAATAACAACTTGGAATTCATATCACCATAGCATTGCATGTGCCTGGAAGATGTGGAGCACTCTAGGGAGTGTGGCATGCCGCGGTCGTAAGATGTTGCCGCATGAGGGTGATCGTCGGTGAGGGCATACATCACGTCATGTCATAATTGCATTAACAACAGTATTAGGAATGTTTGAATTACTGCTTTACTATTATCGCATGATTGATTTGATAACATGTTAATCTTTGCTCTATTATTCCACTGAGTTAGCTACTCACTCCCACGTTACGGGACGGTGTTCCTGGACACCCACCAGACCTTTTTGTGATTGCAGATGATGGCGCGGCCTGCGAGGCGGAGCTGGACTTGATGATGATGAGGAGGATCCCTCCTTTATGCGTGTTCTGATTGACGGGATTACAGGGAGGTTGATTAGATACTTTGACACTTGTCATTTTATATTTTTAGCGCACTCATGTATATTCGTTTTGTCTACTTTTGGAGTATACATGTATGTATATAACCTGGTAACATGTTCACACTCTGGAGACATACAACAATTTATATATGTTATACATACTATTACAGACTTCCGCTGGTTAATTTAACTGTCTCTGGAGTATGATATACTGTTCTGGCTTAATTTCACTCATGTTTAATACATTATCATAGACAACATTCAATCATACATATCTATGTTGCATAAATAACATTTTGGAACTCGGGAGTTGGGTTTTTGCTCGACCCCCCGATTTTCGGGATGTTACAGATGGTATCAGAGCATGATTTGGATTAAACCGGGCCTTGGTTATGGTCACGCGACGTACGCTGTCGCTTCCTTTGACTTAGGAGGGTGCGAGAAGGGTCTAGAAACATTTCTAGGATCCCAGATTCGCCAATAGGCGAAGTATATTCATTTCGATCGCACGATCGAGTCTGTAACGCATTTCGGGTCGCGTAAAGCAACCCGAATAGCTCCTAGGTCGTAGGAAGTCGGGTTGAGAAGTTCTTGAACGATTTAAAACCCGTAAAAGTGAATCCTTGGGCCGTGGGACAACCACGACCCCTGTATTCAATCGTCAGGGCTTGAAAACCCCGTTTTACCGAAAATCTTCGAAATTCTTCCTCTCACCACCCCAATCTTCAACTATTTATTATCCATTTCATGTTAGGCATCAATCCTAATGTGAAAATAACATAAAATCTTAATTTCACAAAATTTTATAGTGAATAGTAAAATTTCATGAAAAATAGCCATAATGCCATTCTAACTTCACTTTCTTTAGCAACTAATGGTCTAGATGGATGTAATAGATCCTTCTACCCCAAAATCATATGCTGCATGATAGGGTTTTGTATTCGGGATTGAATATTGGACCCGAAAAGCCTCGAATGGATGTTAAAAATGTATTGGCCTCCCTAGGGCAATCTACAATGAACCAGAGTGTGCACCATACCTTTTTGGAATCCCTAGGGCAAGGGGAATCCATCCCATATGGCTTTAATGGCCAGTTTACAACTTCATCGACGATGCCATCGCCGGTTCGGCGATGCATCGCTGGTCAAACTTGGCAAATGGGTTTGAACTTTGGGCTAGAGGAGTTTGGGGGCTAGGGTAGCCCCCTGGTATGCGGTCCGTACCTTGAAACCCCTTAAAAGATGTACTTCCTTCACAAACGGCCCCCATTTCAAGCTCCATTTTCATTTTTGCTGCCCTATTCCAAAAATCATGATTTTAAATCACCCCCAAATCCATTCCTGGCCTAAAAAGACCACATTTCATCATCCCATAGAATTTTGCAGCCCTTCCTCTTGAAGGTTTCATCGTTTGGAGCTCTTACAACGCCCAAATCGAGCTGAAATCGTGAGGTGCTCCATTCCCCTTTTTCATTCTCTTTTCTTTCTGAAAATACATCCTAGGGGAGCTTGAAGCATCCCTCTACAACGCCTAGATCTCCCTTTTCTAGTTTGGTTAGCCATTTCCTTGCATTTCCCCCATTTTCCATGGCTATTGTTAAGCCGTTTTAGCCTTTTTCTCTCTTTTCACCATCCTCCCTCTCAATCCTATTTCTCCATTTTCTTTGCCTAAGGGATACTGAAAATATATGGCTGAGAGAGCCCTAGTGAGCAACAGACAGTATTAGACTCGACAGGGATAAAGAAGGTAAGTCGGGACTGTGGTAAAGTCCTTTGGTAGAGTTAGGCATCTATGCCTTCGCCCTATAGATTGTTTGATTTTTGTTTTAAGGATTTCTGTGTTTTGTTGTTGTTAGGTTTAGTGAAGTTACAGGTAGAAACTGTGTTTGTGTTGTGGTTTGGCCTTATCATAGCCGAATTTTGTTGAATGAAGTGCATGTCGATTCATTTTGTTGTGAGGTATTGTCCCTAGATTGGGAGTATTATAACTCCCGGGATTCAGCCTGTAAATTAATTTTTATCCCAACCCACCCTCCTACCAAGCATGCCTCTTTCGATCCCGTTATGGGACTAGGAATGCGGTTCCATTTAATACAACTTAATGCTACTGGGCATATAGGCCCTTGGGCATTTTGGATCTAGTGTTAGAACTCCTAGATTTGAAGGGTCTGACGACATAAGAAATCCAATTCCAGTTAGACAAATCTTGACCCTAAGCAATAGAAGAATTCCCCGTAGTAGAAATGGAATGGAAAGCCATTTACCGTATAATCTTAGGCTTTGGATTATAGCTACAGAGTTACAGACTAGGCTACTAGTTGTCTTAGGCAGTGTAAGGCCTATATATGCTAAGGGATAGTAGGTTAGATTTGGTTGGAATGGGACTCCCTTCCTTCAGTAAATTCCTTTATGGCTTATAGACTTCTGTTGTTGCCCATAGGAAGGAACCATATACTCTCAGGGAACATTTATAACTCCCTCAGATTGAACTTAGAATGTACTAGCATGCTCCTTAGAATTGCCTTCCCCAAGGGCTTATTGCATTCGGGAATACGGAATAAAGGAACTACATGTAAGCAATGTATTTGCGGTTTGAATCGACTTCTTAATCCTAGTAGTTACCAATAAATCCAATGCTCTGATCAAACAGAAGATCGGCATCGACTCGGATTAAGAATTGATACAATAAATCTTCTGTTCTAGCTAGACAGAAAGTTTATGTATCCGGCTCAGACCTACTACGCAACCTTTCTTCTGAGATGACCCAACCACCTATAACCAAACAGGATCACATTGTCTTTGGGAAATGGCGAGGACTTAAAGCCAGTAGAGAATTCGACATCTTGCCACCAACTCATACCTACCCCTGAGCTTAACCACAATAGAGATTCGGCTCATCTCTCTGATCATAGGTACCAATGCCATAGAACGCATCATTAGCAAGGAAAACCATGTAGAGAAAGGTTGTTTCCATTTTAGGTCAAGGATAGCTCCTAAGTTGCGCCTCGTTCTAATATACGGATCGCTGTTAAGATTCTTCAACCTTAAGTAAAACCAAGTTTTAAGGGGGGTAGAACGTATTGAGTCCAATCCAGTTAGGTTAGTCAACGCTACCGTTTGATCAGAGTGGCGCAGCGGAAGAGTGGTTGGCCTCTTTCCCACTGGCCCAGGATCGAAACATTTGATTTAGGTTATATGTACGATTAGGTTATTAAATAGGATTTGAACCTTCCTTAGAGAAAGTACTCCTTGCCCTTCGCCAATGTCGGGGACGACATTGTGTTTTAAGGGGGGTAGATTGTAACACCCCGGATTTTGGCTAATCTGGGATTTGACGTCCTTAGGCAGTGGGTCAATTAAAACACCTGAAAAATCGTTCAGAACCCAATTCCATGGCCAAAGAAACCACTTAGGATTAATTTCTTTAGAAACTAAGCATAAGATAGCTAACGCAACGTTGGAGTGGCTGGGAAACAGTCCCTGATCACTTTAAATACGTTCTACAAGACTCAAATCGAGTAGAACCAATGACCCTATAATACTCTATAACCTCGGATCAAACTCTAAGCAGGTCTATTCTCTGGACCACTTTGAAATTTTGTATTGGATCTAGACCGCGCGTCGAAAGTCCGATACCTCTTATCTTAGACCGTTAGAACCGCCTAGCTGGACTTGACAATCATTTCGAAAATCAAGTCAAACCGATAATCACAAGCCATTTCATTGAGCCCGGACCGAAGAGAGTGCGAATAGGGACAGAATTGGAATTTCAAATTCAAAACTGGCACACGACTTGACGCGTCAGTATTAAGCGTTCTGACCGTCAGAATTCATCCAGATTACACCCTCGGATCAGGAAAAATTTCTATTTATTATTATGAGACTTTTAGCCCTGATCTACGTGCGGTGACCGCTGAACTGAAACTGGTCCGCCACGTGCGATCTGCGAACCCTGTCGGACTGAAAACTTAATACGTGCTATATCTGGTACGCATGAGCTTAAGTCCGATCGCATTCGACCAGGGGACCACCAGAAATGCCCTTTTGGACCGAAACAGCCCCGATTTGGTTACCCCTCAAGTGAAACTTGTTCCCGAGCCTATTTCGGGCAAGTTTGGGCTTATAAAAGGGCTTGAAACCCTCACTCCTCTCTCCCATCCGAATTTGCAAAAACCCTAGATTGGGAGAGAGAAAAGGTGAGAGTTTGTGAGAGAAGGTGGGAGAGCTTTTCCCGCTGCTGCTGCACATGCTTAAGCGGCGTATTCCAATCACTTTGCCGGTGATTTCTCCACATTTCTAGGTAAGAAATAACCCTAGAAAGTTGCTGATTTGATGCTTCTTTAGTTCCATAGCTTGTTAGTTAATAAATCTCGTAAATCAGGTTCTCTACTCGCCGTAGACGAAGCGTATACGCTCCGTTCGAATTCTCATCCCTAAAAGGGAAAAGGTGCGGATATTAGACGCTTTGATTGACTGTTTCCAAAGCTTTCAATTTCGTTTAATAGTAGATTCTTGACAGCAACGCCGTTTGACATGTACAACATGCTGTCCGTTTCCTGTTTCGTAAACTAACGAAGAATATGAGATTTAGGGCATTTTAGTCATTTGTAGGAAGTACTGTTTTCATGCACATTTTGCTGATGTGATTGACATGGTTTATTGTCGCCTTAGAATGTTAGGAATGCGTGCATAATTAGTTTGGCGAAGAGATTCGCCTAAATGCGCACTTCGGGTCGACATACTATATGTAGACTTAAGTGTGTAGTGTAAGTGTTTGTATAAATGCTCGTATTAGTATGTATTGAATTAAATGGTGTTATGAATTAATTTGAGATTGATTTCTCAATTAATATGCTGATGTAAATGATTTCCTACATGTTAGCAGTATGTACGATTTCATTATATGTATGAAATGCATATGTTTGATGTTGCACTTAAGTGGTATGCTATAACATGTACTTGATGTTTTCATTATGGTTTAGTTGAGATTGAATTCTCAATTAATAGGCTAATGGAGAGGATTTTCTACATGTTGGCGATATGCATAATTTCATTATATGTGTGAAAGACATGTGTAGGATGATTTACTTAAGTTGTACGTTATAACAGGTGTTAACATGCTCACATGGTTGTATTTCATTTCCATCACTCTTACATGAATGCTGACATAATTCCATAATTGTTTGGGACTATACTTAGTCCAGGCAGTCGGTAACCGAGCGAATTCGTGGCTGACTGGTCATAGCCACGAACGACGCGTCGATGAACGGGATTCGTATTTAGAGTTGGCGGCAGTGGTTAGGCCACGCGAAGTGTTTTACGCACTTCATGTCGTTCGACTTGAGATGCGATCGTGCTAGTCGAGCCCGTCAAGTAACCCGACTGACCGATGTATGTTCACCTTGTATGTGTCATAACTGCTTGAACCTAGGGTACTGAACTTACCATTGTAAACCCTGTTAACCATGGTACCTTGATCCACGAAGACTCATGAGCCGGGCATGGTGGTATGGGACACCGTGGTCGAGCTGTCGGCCTACGCTGGGGCCACAAACCTCCCCGTAGTGACCAGTGAGCACCTAGACTCGTGAGCAGATTATGGTGGTATGGGACACTATATTCTAGCTGTCGGCCTACACTGATCAGGCGACGAGCCCTTTGTAGTGACCGCGAGCGTATTCTGAGTCTACAGGAGGCGACGACCCTTCAGTAGCAGTAGAGTACAGTAGGCCTGTATTGATAAGGTGATGGGGGAGCGGTGCAACGAGTGCGAGCAACAGCCCTGGCAGCCCTTGCAGCGACCTACGAAATATACATCGTATGAGATTACTAGGAGTGACGACCCTAGACAGGATCTGTGTTGGGATTGATACAAGGGAAGTACCTTAGTTTCCCAATCCTGCTGTTTGAATGGACTAATAACAACTTGGAATTCATATCACCATAGCATTGCATGTGCCTGGAAGATGTGGAGCACTCTAGGGAGTGTGGCATGCCGCGGTCGTAAGATGTTGCCGCATGAGGGTGATCGTCGGTGAGGGCATACATCACGTCATGTCATAATTGCATTAACAATAGTATTAGGAATGTTTGAATTACTGCTTTACTATTATCGCATGATTGATTTGATAACATGTTAATCTTTGCTCTATTATTCCACTGAGTTAGCTACTCACTCCCACGTTACGGGACGGTGTTCCTGGACACCCACCAGACCTTTTTGTGATTGCAGATGATGGCGCGGCCTGCGAGGCGGAGCTGGACTTGATGATGATGAGGAGGATCCCTCCTTTATGCGTGTTCTGATTGACGAGATTACAGGGAGGTTGATTAGATACTTTGACACTTGTCATTTTATATTTTTAGCGCACTCATGTATATTCGTTTTGTCTACTTTTGGAGTATACATGTATGTATATAACCTGGTAACATGTTCACACTCTGGAGACATACAACAGTTTATATATGTTATACATACTATTACAGACTTCCGCTGGTTAATTTAACTGTCTCTGGAGTATGATATACTGTTCTGGCTTAATTTCACTCATGTTTAATACATTATCATAGACAACATTCAATCATACATATCTATGTTGCATAAATAACATTTTGGAACTCGGGAGTTGGGTTTTTGCTCGACCCCCCGATTTTCGGGATGTTACAACAAGCCAACGACTCGCCTTCTTACAATGACTCAAAAGGATGACGAGTTGCTGAAGGATTACAACGACGAGGCCCTCTGAGTTGAGGACTACTTCAACGAGGTAGCTCTCACGGCCACAATGGTCCAACTTAAGTGAAAGAGGTTCCTCTTCTCACTTAGCAAGAACTTGCCTAAGACCCTGGCCAACTTGATGAACCAAGCTCAAAAGTGCGCAATGTCGATGAACTATTTAGTGCCTGTAAAGACGCCAAGGGTGAGAGCAGCTTAGCAAAAGATAGAAAGAGAAAGGAGGCCAATGAGGGACCCAACGCTAATCCCAAAAGAAAGAGAGACGATGACCAGGGTGGCGACCCTCGGGCTCCCCAAGTTCTAGAAAGTCAATTTCGCCGATATACTCCACTAAACACCATGCCCAAGTAGGCACTCTTGTGAAAGTGTACCTATTACGTGCCCTGGTTTGTCAATTACGTTGTATGTTGAGTTAGTCGAATGACAGCACCTAACAAGAAGATCAAGTTAAGCGTCTGCCTCATCTGGATGTGTGGAAGCTCACCAAAAGGTAAATCATAGCCTCACATCCCATGTCCCAAAACACCAGGTGATTAAACCCTTAAAAAGAACTATAACATCTTAGGGTTTATGTGTAAGAAAAATTTTTATCAAAAAGAAAATGTTCTAAGTTTTTCTTACACTGTCGATTATATCGATTCCCCTTTCGATATGATCGACCAGCTCTGTCGATGTCCTCGGCATATCAATCGATACAATCGAGTGAGGACAAAAAGCGTCCAGCAATCAAACAATCTTCTGGACGATTTATCGATATATCGACCTTCAAGTCGATATCATCGATATTCAAAAATCGATCATATCTGAAGTGGATCGATCATATCGACAGACTGCTTTCCGACGCCCCTATTTTTCTAAAGAAAACTAACATATGCTTCGATATATCGATGACTGTCTGATTCAATTTGAACTCAAATATCGATCATATCGGGAGTCAGTCGATCATATCAACTGTGGGGCGCATGTTCTCTCCAGCATGAATTTCAGGTTGCTTTTAATGTTGATCGGGGTGCCTGTCGATAAATCGATATTCATATATCGATCATATCGAGACCAAGTCGATTGGATCGAGTCAAGACATAATTCGTCCAGCAAGCTTACATGTAAAATCTATACGATTTATCAATCCCATCGAAAAGTCGCCAATATGATCGATGTACAAATTCCGATGACATCGACTGTTTCCCCGATCATATCTGTGATCCTGAAATTCTTCAAGGCTTCTCTCTTATTTTTCACCTGTCGATAGATCGAACCATCACTCGATGGAATCGGAGTTCAAAATCCGATGTCATCGATGTGTGTCTCGATCCCATCGACCAGTTGGCAGAAGGTTTCCAAAAGTGAAATGACAATCGAGTTCGTATCATCGAGAGGTCGGCCGATACAATCGAGAGTATACGCTCGATCATATCGACAACTGCTCGATGATATCGAACTCTGTCATAAATATGACCGTTTATATCCGTTGGAACCTTTTTCCTATAAATAGAGAGAGTTGTCTTCATTGCTAATAGAGAAAGTAGAGAGCGCTTTTGAGAGTTTTAACCTTCATATCATTTACCTTAAGCCCTTTCTCTCAGGAAGTTCATCCTCCAATCTACCCTCATCATTGATATCTCATAGAGTGGATTGGGGAATGAACTTCCGCATTCAAGGATCCTTCAGTTACTACCTTAATGACATATCATTAAGCTGGGATGCCTTGAATGCATAGATGATGAGAACCTCTCTATCTTCCTTATAGGAAAACCTTTAGAGAGTGGTAGTCCATCATAACCTTGACCCAACCTAAGCCTAGCATATATACATCTTCATGTTGCGGATCAAGGGAGCTGAAGACTTTTCATCAACAAGTAGAAGGTCTTCATCATTGTGCTGAAAGGGACTCATCAACTTATCTGTAAGTACTAAGAGTCCAGAGGACACTTGCGATCATTCCTTTTTAGGATTGGATTTTAAGTGTTGCTCACCATTTGAAGTCCTCGAAAGAGGCCTCCGACGGGAGTGTACGTGCGGGGTGCTTTGTGTGGACCCTTGCTCTGTGGAAAGCATAAACATTTGGTTAGGAGTACGCCAGTAAAACTCCAGGGTTAGAGGTGAACCGAGTAGAAACCTCAGGGTGCGTTGTGTGGACCCTTGTCTTATGTGGGCATAAACATCTGGTTAGGAGTACGCCAGTAAAAATCCAGGGTTTGAGGTGAACCGAGTAGAAACCTCTGTAAAGGTTGAAGGTGAACCTGATTTAAAACCTTAGGTTTGAGGTGAACCATGGGAAACCTCCTTAGTGAAATCCGGTCACTCAAGGGTTGAGTGTGGAAGCCGGGAGTGGAGTAGACAAGTCATCGAACCAATATAAAATGACTGTGTTTGAGTTTGATTTTGTCTTTCATTCATGTGATTGCCTTGCATGTCTTTATATATGATCACATTCTATGCACACACAATCATATCCATCACAATCTCATCTACATTGTTTGTATTTTAAATAGTTTGTGATTGGATCCTCTATTAGGCTTGAAAGCCAATAGAGTTAATTCTTGAGTAATCCTAATTTATACTCTGTGATAGGATTAGTGGGATATGACTAAAAAATAACGTATAAATCTTTAAAAAGTCCTATTCACCCCTCTCTAGGATATACTGACCTATTCCTACTTCAAATAGAGCGGCCTTCACCGCAATTTCATCATGAAAGTCAGATACAAGAGAATTCTTAATTGGTCAAAAAAGATGAGGGCCACTCCAGAGAAAAGAGACAAGTAAAATATTTTCACTTTCATCGAAATCACGGCTATAACACGGCCAATTGCTTCGACCTTACACATGGACATGAAGAAGTTCAGGGGAAAAATAACAAAATTTAGCATGGTTAGACCGGTCAACGGGTTGAAGTTTTGTCAAAATTTTTAAAATTGTTGCTTGACAATTTCTGTCAGTTTTGACGGGTTGACATATCTTATCACTATGTTGAAATATTGTTCGACAGGTTGATGAATAGGGTCGATGGGTCGAAATACTAGGAATTTCCTTTGGACATTTTTGAACTAGGAATTTCCAACTTTAGACTTTGGACATTTTTGAACCATTTCGACTGGCCATAGGTTGATGAACGTAGGAATTTATACTTTTTTTAAGAATTTTTTTTCTTATTTGATTAAGACTCTTTAATTATATTTTTAGGGTTTGTTTAGAATTATTTAAGGATGTAAAACTTATTTTTTAATCATTCAATTTATTAAATTTCTTAAACTTTTTATTATTTTTTATAGATTCAAGAAATATCTTTTGTGAATTCAATAGGGTTTTGTGGATTCAAGGCATTTATTGATTGAAGAATATGGTAATGGACCTCATCATGTTTTTCCCCGCGTCAGTTATCCTACTTGAATCACAAGTTAAGCTGATTTTTTTTTTTGCCCTAGCACTAAAATAGGGTAACTCACATTCTGATTGGGGTGGCTTTCACTTACCCATCATAATAGGGCCCATTAATTTTTAAAGTCAAATTCAAGTGATTTACTTCAACGTTGAAATTGCCTATTTTTAGTAATTTTAAAACAATAGTCAATGGAATCCATATGCCACCATCATATACCTTATAAAATATGACTATTTTTATTATTACTATTTATTACACTAAATCCAAGCTGTCAAATAACTGCTAATAGCAAACCTTAGGCCAATGCTCAACCCGATATGTTTACCAAATCCACCTGCTCCAGCTGGATTGGATTAGGTGCTGCCCCAAGTCTCACCTAAGACAATGAGCCTGCCTTGTTGAGGTATGTATTATATGTCCATGGCATTCATCCGTTTTGCCGGAGCATTCAGGGCATGAGCGTTAAAATGAAGAAGATCCTAGTCCTAGGTTGACTTACTATGAAAAATCAACGGTGAATGAATGCCCTATCAATAAAACTTCCTAGAGCCCAACATAATGTTTCCGTAGTGTTTATTTTCCATCCAAACCATTGATAAGGTCTCATAAACCTGGATAAAGGAAGAAAACAAATATAAGCTCGATCCAAAAACTTTTGTGGCCCATTAACGGTCAATCACCACTGTTTCTTATGGCATGGTCCACCTGACCATTGGATTTTCTTCATTTTTTGGATCATGCCATCAAATGATCTTGAAAAAACGTATAGACAGTGTTGATATAGAATAGATATATGAAGGTGGGCCCAACGGTAAGGGCCGCACCTAATCCAATCTCCCTGCGGGCCGACCTGAGTCATTTCCAAGGGAGTAGGCATAGAGGGGGAGAGACGTGCAATTCAAGTGCACGAGGAAACCGTTGAAAAGGACGCGAGAGGTTTCCCTTTTCAATTTTGATCCCCGCTTTTTCTCTGGTCTGAAAATCGCCAGATCTCAATCGCAAACGCATAAGCGCAACACCAAACAACGTCAAATCGAAATCTATAGGATTTGCGAACGAAAACCACCACGTAACTGTAATTTCTTCTTTCTTCCTTCTTCTTCTTATTTATCTACCTTATTTATTTATTTATTTTAAATTTTAAAGAACGCAGCTTCGGTCTGTAAATTACAAGAACTATGAGGTTTATACCACAAAGTAGCAGAAATTGCAGGTTCTGATCGTAAACGATAGAAATTGCAGGCCTTTTTTCTAATTATTTCCATTCGATTTGGGTGGTGGTAAGGAATTATAGGGTACTGAGCCCCAGCACATAGATGGTGTGTCTGATTTGTGAAGGTCTTAAATGTGGTACCATAGTTCAGTAATTCAGAACGTTGATGTGACGAACCCTAAAAATCTCCGCGGTTGGAAGATTCTAAGCTTATTAGACTCTTTATCTCACAGATGCACAGTTGAGATAAATAAGTAAAAATACTGCAAGAGTACATACTCAAGGCCAAAGATTTGGAAGGATAGGATCTCCCTACCTAGGAGATTTTTGGGGCATGGTCCATCTGTGGTGGGGCCCATCAGATTGACTGTTTGGATGCTGAACCATATGTACAAACTTGGGCCTCTCAGGATAATACACAACATCCTGAGTCCCAAGACTGGATAATTCAGCTCTGATGAATGGGGATGCTTCTCATAGTTTTCATACAAATTCTTGTTGTTGTTGTTTCCATCAAATAGATGGTTGCTTTTTCTCATGAACGCATTGTGTAAAATATAAGCATTTATCTCATTTTGTGGTTTGACATGAAGTCTATGCTTAGCTCTAGGCTTTCTGTTTGTTCATCTTATTCATAACTGATTTTAACATTGGGAAAATCTGCAGTCTATGCTTACCTCAGGCGTTTCTATTCAATCTTTATCACTTTTAGTAAACGCGGTGAGTGTTTTTGAGATCCGAACCGACCATCAAGCAGGTCCCAGCAATAATGGATGTTATTCTAAATATCACATTGATTGGACAGTTCTAACCCATGGATTGGATGAATCTTGGGGAAAAATTGTATGGAGAAGGGAACTCTAGTTGACCATTTTTCTGTAGCCTTCTATTTCTTTCCCCACAAGTCCCTCCAATAGAACAGTTAGAATCTTCAGATCTGTTTTCTTTGGGGGGTATGGCTCATCCAAGGTATGACCTACTTAATGGTTGGTTCAAATCAAATACATATTTTCAACACATATGAAAATCAAATCACCAATTAGTTAAAGCTATATAAAATGACAGACACCATAGCACAGTCCTTCTAATGTAAGTGGAGCTATTTTATACTCTGGTAGAGTGATGGTTCATACACAATAGTGCCTAGTTCTGTTGGTGTCTGTCTCTTACTTTTTAGTGTGTGTGCACGTGCAGTTGTTTTTGTGTCTGTGTACATGGATGAAAGAAAACACAAAGGTTTTGCTTTGGTCCCATTTCCATGAAGATCTTTGAGATAGTATGCATTTTGTTTTTCTTCTTTTTTCTTTGTTAATATTTGTTTACACTATACCTTTTCAGTTAGTCTTTTTGGGGCTTCCTTTGTCCTTTTTCTAAGTTCAGCTCAATGTGTTGTGCTTTGGCAGGTTATTTGAGTCAAACACCGGAGGTATCTCTATTTCGTCTGAAACGGTACCATCAATCAAATTCATCTGTATTGGACAATGAGCATTTCAGAAGTGGTTTTGCAAGTTTTTTCAGGGGTTGGACCCAGCTACTGTTATCCTAACATTGGTTCAAGTAGTTCGAACTTAAAGCTTCCTTTTAAATCATACGGGAAATGTAGGAAGAGAATCGGATTATGGAATATACGACCACTAAATAATTGTAGAACCACCCAAAGCTGCAAGAAATATGGAATTTGGCAGGTCAGAGGTATTGACCGTGGAAATACTTCAAATAACCGATTATGGTTTTCGAGTTGCCAGTGCCAACGGGTTGAAAACATCAGTGAAACAATTGGTGAAGGCAGTAATGGAACCTGGTTAAAAGAAAAGAATTTTAGCCCAATCGACGGAGAGGTGAATGCGCAGAAAGTTCTAGACTCTGAGGAAGTCCAACGGTTGAAGCATGAAAAAGAAGGTTTCACGAGCAATGGTTCTATTACTAAAGATGCCTCATATAACAATGGCATAATCTCAATTGAGGATGAAGCGTGGAATCTACTAAGGGAGTCTGTGGTTTATTATTGTGGCAGTCCTATCGGAACAATTGCTGCAAAGGACCCATCCAGCACCAATGTTTTGAACTATGACCATGTCTTTATTCGCGACTTCATTCCTTCTGGGATTGCTTTTCTTTTGAAGGGCGAGTATGATATTGTTCGGAATTTCATCCTTCACACACTTCAGTTGCAGGTAATGAAAGTGATGTCTTTTCTGTTTAAAGAAAATTTTGTATTTCCATGATATGTAATAATCATGTAAATTATAAGATTCTTGTTTTCTGTATGTTCCTGGATTGTAATGATATAATGGAATTTCTCTCCTTGATGAGATTAGGAAGTGAGCTTTGAGGCATCCTCTTTTACTGTATTCCTTGTGATGCTAATTCTCTAGCCATGGCCTCAGCTAAAGATGGTGTGCTTCACTCTATGTGTGGATTCCTTCCCTTTGATGGAATCTCTTTTCTGTTTGAATGAAGTTGGTTTTATCCATAAAAATTAACTATGCATGTTGTCTGAGAATTAGATGCTTTGTATTATTCTTATGATAGGGTATAATCTCAAGACTCCGTAATCATGTGGTGAATTGCATCTTTCAGTTCTTCCAAGTTCAAATTGTAAAGGAGTATTCTAGCATAATATGGGGAGCTGTCCCTAACTTAATCTGACTTAATGTACAGGTTGCAATCGACTTATGCACGAGTGCAAATAGTAGCTACCTTGGGAGAGAGACGATAGTACTTTTATTAGTTCCATTATGGAAGCTGCCAACTGCAAGAGTTCCTGGTACAATGCAGCAGCTATAAATGGTTTGAATGAAATAAAATGATAAATAATAAAAATTTGAAACTGAACACCTCATTTTCCAGGAATTGTAGTTCAATCACTCAGAGCACTGCCCTCTCAAGGCAGAAGCTGTGGGTTCGAGCCCCTTCAGTCCTGAACTAGAATCCGATGAATTAATCAGTTAATTTCCACATTTTCTATGAATAGGAGGGCCAAAGACAAGGATGCAATTCCCAGCAGGATGGTCCTCTTTTTGTTTTGCATTTCTAATCAGACAAACAAGGTCATGAAAGTTTACAATTTTCAACTGTTGGGCGATGGGCTTTTTAGCAAGAAAGGCAAATGATTGTGGGGATTTATAATCTACGCAATTCTTTGGGGAATCTGGAAAGAGAGGAACAGCCGTATTTTTCAAGGCAGGTTGATCTCCAACAGTGGCCTTTTCAAAAGAATTAAACATTCCCTGGTATGTTGGCTGCTGGGTTGCAAAGAATGTGTAGGGATCAAACTGGCTGAATTTATGAGTGACTCAAGAACTGGAGAGTGGGCAGGGCACGTTCTGAGGCGAATGAGGTCGTGGAAGCTCATGTTTCGGGGTGGGTTAGTCCATTTGTTGCATCATTGGGCATTGCTGTTACCCTTTGGGAGAAGGATGACAGGCTTTTGGCTTCTTCTTCCAGTTGAGGTGACGGATGGGATGGAAGCGGACTTTTAAGGAAGGATAGGATTGCCTGATTCTTCTTCAGGTCCATTATTATTGAGGAGATGCTAGTTGCGTCTACTCTTGGCTTGGGGTTATGGAGAACAATGGAGGTTAGCTTTCATTTGTGATGATCTTTAGGAGCTTGTGATGATGCTAAACACCTCAATTCTATGCAGTGGCCCTGCAGCATCGAGTCTTTCCACTCTGTGTTAGCTGAGGAGGTGCCACATTTTCAGCCGTGTTTCCATCCCCATCTCGTAATTTTTTAGATTTCAAATGGAGTTTTTGGTCATCATCATCATCTAAAAAATTGTAGTACAATTGAAACAATCTTCATTGTGTCATGAACGTGCCTGTTTATTCTCTATGCGTACATATACATGCATGCACACCCAGAGATATAGTTAACAGTTATAATGGGGATTTAAATAATTAAAAATAAAAATAAAATTGCATCTGGACATTGGAAACTTGACATATTTGGGGAAGTGCTTCACATACCACTTGGTTTGTCCAAGAATAATGAATTGTCATTCACCAAAGACTTCCTTTAAGTTATGAGTGGCAGTGGTTGCATGCAAAATGTTTATATTAATGAATGTGATATGGGCCTACATAGGCCCAATTAGACGGGTTATTTTCATCTAGGATTGATTGTGCTAGGTCGACTCATGTTTGTGCTTGTGAGGTACTTCTCTTTTATTTGTTATAGAGATAAAAAGTCATCAGAAGTCTGGATTTATAAATCCATTTGATTTTTTAGGAGCCTAGATAACCTCTATTAAGTTAAATGGGACATTATTTATAGAGGTCCAAGTCAATCCAAGTTTTTCTTACGACCAAAGGAAAATTAAGATATCTGATCACAAAGGAACCTGATGAAGAATCCAGTACTTACAATAAATTAATCCAGAAAAATGCCCAAATTATGACCTAGTTATGGAATAGTATGGAACCCTCCATCAGCGCAACCGTCATGTTTCTGGATATGGCTAAGGAAGTGTGGGATGCTTTACAAGAGATGTATTCATCTGGTAAAAACATTTCTTGTACTTATCAGTTATATGAAGAAATGTTCAAGCTTCCATAAGGAGATAATAAATGGGTGAACACTATTCCAAAAAGAAATGTGGGAAGTGTTGAATATGTATTAAGCCCCTGACTACCAATTTAGAGAAACCACATTAGCAATGTGAAGAGTTTTGAGTGGCCAAGTTCTTATTTAGATTGAAATGTGAGTATGAACTAGTTCATACACATTTTGGGTGACGAAGATATGTCTTTAAACAAGGTGTATGCACATCTCCAATGGGTATCTTTGGGCTCTACAAGTAGCCAATGACAGCTTGGCGCTAGCATTGTTCTTTATATGAGGCCACGGTGGTGGCCATGGTGGAAGAGATGGTTCTAGTGACATGGGAGGTGGTCATGGCAATGGTCGTGGCAGAGGTCGCGGACCCGGGAAGCGCATGCATTGTCGGCTTTCCTATCATTCCGTTGAAAGATGATGAGACTCCATAGGAAGCCTGTATGGGTTAATCAAGCTCCCTACACTAGAGGGAGCAGTAGGACTCTAGTTAATTTTACATCTATTGCTTCGTAGATGCATATGACTGGTGAGATGGTTACTCTGACTCTAGAAGAATGTTCTAAGTTTCTGAACAATCTATAGGATCAATCTATTCCTAGTATTTCTACAACTACTTCTTCCTTTACAACTACATTTGTGACCTCAGGTATGGCTTGTTTAGGATCCAAGTCTCATACTCCATGTATAATTGATTTTAAAGTATCTGACCATGTGACAGGTCGGTCTAGTGCTTTTTCATTTATTGATGGCTCATTAACAGGCTCTTCTGTCACTTTGGCAGACGATGCACAATCCTTTGTTTTGGAACGGGTACCTTTTATACAAGTCTCTTTCATAATCCTTTGTTTTAGTTGTTCCAAAACTTTCCTTAAATTCTTTTCTCTATTAGCAAACTTATCAAATCCCCTAACCGCTGCGTCACTTCCCATCCTTCACATTGTGTTTTTCTTAACCTAAAGACGAAGAGGAAGATTAATGGAGGACATGGGCGTGATGGGTTGTGTTATCTTGATCGTGACATTGTGGGCACAACCGGTGTTTTAAATATCGGCGATATCGGCCGATATATCTTGTATCCCACCTGTGTGATACGAAATGCAAAGGTAGTATGATATATCCCACATGTTCGATCTGGTTAGTATTTTCAAATTCCGATCCTTTCATTTTTTGTAAATCGTGTTAAATTAGTGTTAAATTGATACAAATCCATGATTTTTCATGTTTTACAAGAAAAATCATAGATTGGGAGTGTTTCAATTTTAAGATTTGGAAGAGATGCTGAGTTGTGAAAAGTTGAAAAAATAAAAAATTCCCAATTTCTCGCAAATCGTTTGCAATCTGTGTCCAAATATAAAATTAAGCATGTATGTAACCTAATCTATTGATTCTTCTTTTGCTTGTGAATGTATTGCATTTGTTTCCACACGTTTACTTACATTTATAAATTATATGAATAGACATTGAATATACTTGCATCAATTCAGTTAGACAACGCATGGATTAAGACCCCATACAAAGAAAACCTATTATGTGTACTTGTTTTTTGTAAGGTTTTGATCTATAAGTATGTATTGATGTCTTTTTTGACAATCACTAAAGTTTTATTGAAAAATTCAACCAATTTCTCAATGTTTCCCCATGTTTCCAACAACAACGATACATTACACGATACAACTGATATATCTCATGCGATAACCGATACGTATCCATATCCCAAGAATACGATATGTAACACGATACCGATATTTCGAACACTAGGCACAACAACACAAAAAGACATCTCAGCTTATCAGTGTCACTATCACCTCGATCATCCATCATTGAAGATTCTTAAGTGTCATTCTTTGTCGGCAATGTCATGTCAAGAGAGTGAAATGTATGAGTTGAGTAAGTATCATCATGTTACTTTTTTACCACACGTTGAGAGGCATCGTTTAATTCCTTTCTCCTTAGTTCATTCAGATGTTTAAAGTTAGTTAAAAATCCTGTTGGTGTCGGTTTAAGTATTTTATTACATTGTTGATGATTGTTCGAGAACGACATGACTTTGTTTAATGAAAGATATATTTGAATATATATATATATATATATATATATATATATATATATATATATATATATATATAAGACCTACATGGAAGTGTGAAATCAGTTTTATTTGAAAGTGCTTGTGTTCCGGTCTACTAATGCGAAGGAGTACATGTCTCAAGCTTTTGGTCATATTTTTCTGAAACAGGAATTTTACATCAGACATCATGTGCACACCCTTGCAAAATGGAAAAAATAAAATAAAAAATGTTACATCATTGGGATAACTCGTGTTATCTTAATTTACATAAATATTCCTAAGAGTTTTTAGAGTGATGCAATACTCATAACATGTTTTCTGATAAATCGGATGCCATTATCCATTTTAAAGGGTCAATCACCTCATTAAGTTTTGTTCTCAGATACTTCGTAGTTTCCTCTGCCTCCAAAAGTTCTTGGATGTGTTTGTTTTGTCCATCAGTTGGAGTTTGGCCATGATAAGCTTAATCCTCGAGCAGTTAAATGCCTTTTCCTTTGCTATTCTTTCACACAGAGGGGTTATCGTTGTTGTAGTCCATCACTTTGAAGACAATATGTTTGTGCAAATGTTACCTTTTTTAGTCTACCCCGTTCTTCTCAAAAGATACCAAATCTTTTAATACAAACTATTCCATACTTGTTGTGGTCAATGAAGATATCGTACCTCCATTATCTATTGCCTCGTACATTTATACTGTTGAAGGTCTTCTCACGATGAAAATAGACTGATGATACAATCAATCATAACGTGCCACCCATCATATCTTCTTCGGAGACTCGTAATCTAGTAAGTTCTCTAGATACCTTTGATATTCTTATTGTTGTAAGAAAAGGTAAGCATATGTGTATCAATCATCTCATCTATAAATATGTTTCTGTTTATTGCTTATCTCAAAAAATTTGTAACTTTCTCTTGTCCTTGTCTTCTCACTTTGTACCCAAGTTATATGAGGAAGGTCTATTACATAAGGGGTGGAAGCAGGCTATGGAGGAAGAAGCAAATGTATTTCATTGAAATGACACTTGGGAACTTACGACTCTTTCAACCGGTAAACATGTTGTAGGTTACAAATGGGTCTACACAATTAAGTTTCATCCTAATGGCACGGTTTAACGGTTGAAGGCTCGCCTAGTCACTAAGGAGTATACTTGTACACTTGGTGTTGATTATAGTGAAACATTCTCCTGTGGCCAAGTTGAATTCCATTGGGATAATACTATCTGTAGCTGTTAATCATGGCCAGCCCCTCTTCCAACTTGATGTAAAAAATGGCTTCTTTCGTGGAGGGTGATTTTATAGAGGAAGTTTATATAGAGCAACCTCCTATATTTCTTGCTCATTGGGGGGGGGGGGGGGGGGGGGGGGGGGGCGGGGGAACGCTCTTGATAAATGTGTGTAAACTCTAAAATTCAATTTATGGGTTAAAACAATCTCCATGTGCATAGTTTGACCGGTTTAGCAAGGCTGTATTAAACTATAATTTTGTTCGAAGTCATGCTGATCATTCCATTTTTGTATGGAAAGGTATCTTAGGTCTCATTGTGTTTGTAGTATATGTGGATGATATTATTGTTACTGGAAGTGATGACAAAGGGATTGAAGAATTAAAGAAGTATCTTCAATAGCATTTTCTCACAAAAGATTTGGGCCATCTTTGATACTGGAATTTACTATGCACTTTCCTATGCAGTTATTTCAAGAAATTATTACAAGAAATGGAATTTACTGTGCACTTTCCTATGCAGTTATTTTGTAACAATCAGGCTACTTCATATATAGCAAACATGTGGGTTTATCATGAAAGAACTAAATACATCGAAGTCGATTGTCACGTCATACATGAGAAAGTTTCCAGTGGCGAAATCTCCACTCCATATATTCAATCTCAGGACCAACTTACTAATGTGTTCTAAGGCTCTTCACTACACATATATTCCAAGCTTGGCATAGATAATATCTACACTCCAACTTGAGGGGGAGTGTTAATGAATGTGATATGAGCATACATAGGCCCACTTAGATGGGTTATTATGGTCTAGGAAATAGAGGGAATTTTTGCTTTTGTTGTTAATGTCATTTTTGTAATTATGGAACTTTCATAAAATGAGGGGGGGGGGGGGGGGGGTATCAGCCCATTCTCACCATCTCTCTATTTCTTCTTCTCTATTCCATCTCTCTTTCCACTATTTTATAGTTTAGAAACAATTTATTTATTAAGATTCGGATTAAATACTACCATGTTAGTATGATTGGCCATTTGGCAATGCCCTCTTTTATTTCAATGAAAACATACAATTCTTGATCTTTTTCTCTCTCTCTCTGTTTTTTTTTTATTTTTTAAAATTTATTGGCCCAACAAACTATACACATGGGTCCCACCTTATGGTGATCCAAATCACTCATATAGCAGGCCAATGGTGGATGGGATATGCACCCAAAAATCTCTTTGATCAGATAATCCTGTCATTTTTGGCCTCTCTATACGTAGACCATTGATAGCAATTGGCTTCTTTTCATTGATGGCTGTGATCATGTGATAGTGGAGATATCAGGGCATGGATTAGCCCATGTGGAGCCCAACAGATCAATTGCTTTTCTTGCCAAAAAGGTGGATTGCACCTTTACCATCCATCACTGGGTTGAATCAAAAAGGGAAAAAAAAATGTTTCTATACATCAGGTATCATGTAGCGCCCTTTTTCTTTCTTTCTTTTAAAGCGAAGTCAATATTCTCATGTCTAAGTAGCGAAAATTGTTCCTCGTTATGGCAGAGCTGGGAGAAAACAATGGACTGCCACAGCCCAGGTCAAGGACTGATGCCTGCCAGCTTCAAGGTGCGTACTGTTCCACTAGATGGTGATGATACTGCAACTGAAGAGGTGTTGGATCCTGACTTTGGGGAGGCAGCAATTGGGCGAGTGGCGCCAGTTGATTCTGGCAAGTAAATTATTTTACGAGAACTAGTCCTGTTAATAAAAACTGTTTGGTTATCTTGGCCAATAGTTTCAGCTGAAAAGCTGGGGTTGTTCAGATTTATGAATGTTTTTTCTTTTCCCATTTCAGGATTATGGTGGATTATACTGTTGAGAGCCTATGGAAAATGCTCTGGAGATCGTTCCGTTCAAGAGAGAATTGATGTCCAAACCGGAATTAAGATGATTTTAAAGCTCTGTCTTGCTGATGGTTTTGACATGTTCCCGACACTGCTTGTTACGGATGGTTCATGCATGATAGATCGCCGCATGGGAATTCATGGACACCCTCTGGAAATTCAGGTCTGTTCATCAGGACTGCCATCATATTGCTGTTTATTCCATTGGTTTTGCACATTATGCATCAAATCTGTGGGATTGGAGTAGACTTGAAATTTAGTGTTCAGTATGAATATTAAGGATACTAATCCACAAAAAAGATCAAGCAACTATGCCTGCCACTGAAACTGAATATGACAGATCAGAGGACACCAGTGCCTATAATTTTAATTTTTAAGGCAGTATTTGGGCATACCACCAAATCATGTAATTCAACTAAACCAAGAAGAAAATAATGGCAATTAACTTCACTGTACCAGATTGAATGTCATAATCATGAGAAAAGAAGCAATGATTGTGAGCAAGCTCAACAGTCCCCTAACCTTGTACTAGAGATCACAACTCCCACCAACACGACTACTGTAGAGAAACAAGAGATTGTGCTCAAAGAAAAATATCATTCAGCTATTTTGTTTCATATGGCCTGTGCCTCATTCATGAGGGGTTTAAAAGGTTTCCTTGAGAAAATCCCTAGCACATTCTACGAAATCTAAATATAGAATTCCTTGCTAGCAAAGATCTCTAAAATATGAAACCTGATAAACTAGAAATTTAATGACATATATTTCCTAGCATCGAAATATGACAAAAGGAAACTAGAAACAATCTAGAAAAAGGGAATTGGGCCTTTTCTTGTGCACACTCATGGATCATGCACATGTGGGATCATCACATGGTTGACAATACCTAACCCTACAAACTGGCCTGATCTCCAAACCATACGGTGCTTGCTTCCTCAGAGAACCTACTGGCTAAGATATTTGGGTTTTTGCTTGATAACTTATCAAAAGCAGTAAGTAAGAGCTAGTTTTTTTTTGCAATCAAAATCAGCGTTTGTGTTTCTTGGGCTCCTAATGGGTTTGTAATGCCTCTCTACATGTAGTAGATATGAGAAGAAGCGGCTGACCACTGTCCAGGTCATTACCCAAGCTGTGATGCTAGTATTTACTTGCATAGAAGATAGAACTCCCCATCTCTTCTACAATCAAGCAGCACATTCTACACTCATTTATTTGTCCATTCATCATGGACTGAATCTCATGCATGGTTATAAACCTTTATACATAGGCTTTTGAATCATGACAATCTTCTAGATTAAAACCGGGCTCCTATTACCTATTGGTTGGCATGAGGTTTGCTAAGTCCACACATGTACAAGTCAGATAATGCACATGCCACCACATATGCCAGGTGGAATATCCAAGCCATCCATTGGGTGGACTTCACCTTGTAGATTTTACTGCCTGAAGATAAAGGGGGGTCCGTTCAGCTGGTGTACTATGATATTAGAAATAAGTTGAAGGTTAGAAAACTTTGGCTAATTTTATCACAATTGTATATTTTTTCAGTTAATTGTGGCCCACCTGACTAGTTTACCAACCTGATTCTTGTAATAGGGAATCTATATAGTGGTACCCTTCTGATGGATGACTCGGATATTCCACCTGTCTTCCATGCTGGTAAATGTGTTGGCGTGGCATTTGCTGAAGGATTTTCTCTATGCACTCAATATGTCCACAGTAGGAAACTTTCCAGCTTTGTAGGTGACCTCACTTGCTGCATAAGCTGTACAGTTGCATGGTAAATCCCATATTTGAGCAACCAGTTGATATTTAAGGCAACTATCATCATCCGATGGAAGGCTTTTTTTTTTTTTTTTTTTCTTGAAAATAATCCAATAAAGACATGGACCATGGGATTACATATTTAGCTTGATCCATTACATGTCGGATCATTTAGGGCCATCAAATTGGATCTGTGGACTCCACAAGCCTTGGTTCAAGTGGATCATCCAACCCTTGATATGTTCCAGATGTCTGATCAAACCAATCTGGCCACTTAATATGTTCAGGTCTATAGTATGGATGGTTCGGTGTTTGAATATTCAATTGGGCTAGTTGAATCCTCTAAATCTTTTATCAGGATCCTAGGATGTGTCTAATTAAGGTATCCCGTATAGGTATTGGATGGCGTAACGGTGCCCTCCGATACCGATACGATACGGGGGTGTAACGGCCCGTAATGGCGCAATTTTTTTTATTTTTTATTTTTTTCAAAAAAATATGAAAAAATATGAATTAAATCATGAATATTCTAAGCATTCTAAATATGCATTCATTTATAAATTGGAACATGTTTATGAGGTGTAACGACCCACTCTTTGGTGAGAAGTTGTATCAGACCGTCTGATGAATTTATGAACCAAATGACCTGAATTTGATTACAAAATTCATATATTTAATTTTCTAACTATCTACTATCAATGATAGATATATTAGAATGAATATAATATGAAATTATCTTACATTAGGTGTTTGCAATTATTTTTGAGGAATTTCTCGAACATACCTGCGGATGTGATTGTGATTCTTGTCTATGACTTGTCATCCTCAATTCAAGAATATTAAAATAAAAAATAAAAAATTAGTAGCGTATGATACTCCCCTGCAACTTGATTGAGGATTACTTGATTGGTTGTCAGGGGAGCTATTTTAAATACAAGTTCAGCAGTGTCAAGTGTATGCTTGGCTTCTTGCAATAATACTGCTGTGAGCTGTCTGTTGCAAATACTTTCCTTAATACAAATATATACTTACAATCACAAGTCACCACCAAAATGAAAATTTATTTTTTTGTGGTTGCGACCTCCACATCATCATCATCGTCATCATCAGGCTGAGGCTGTCTAATAGGTGGAGGTGCTGCATATCCATAATATCTAGTACCAAAAGAAAATACTAGATCAACGAAACCAGAGGATGACTGATCCTGACTAGGCAACGACTCCAACTCCGAATAAGGATATCCACCAGTGCCCGTACTCAGGCTATTGAAAATCTTGAGATTGAGAGAGTCTGCTTTGATGAGTAACTTGGATTTAGATCTGGATATCTATAATCATATGGATATTGATTGAGAGGACTACTTCAACATAAATGTGATGGAACAAACTCAGTATAACTACCATAATTATAATCCAATTGAATATAAGAATATCCATCATAATAACCAGGACCATGAGCCTGCTGATGTTCCGGACCTCTCGGACCCGGTGCACCACTAGATGTACCCTCCTACTGGCTGTATCGTGACTCTGTACACTCATAAGTCTGACCTCGTGTACCACCTCATCGATGTTCATCGGCATCGCGATCTGTAGACGGCTGTATAGGGCGCTGAACAACACCAGAAGTGCCAGCACCATGGGCAGGGGGGTCATCATCACCATCATCCGACACGGTCACGCTACCACTGCTCGTACTCTTTTGTTGATCTTGAGCCGTACCCGTACTTGGCATAAAAGTTGCCCCTTTTATTAGGTCTAACACATCCACACAACTCTCTTGTTGCGCTCTACATATCTCTGGGTCATCAATTTTCAATTATTCACTATTCTCTTCAATTTGTTTCTCTTGTTTCCAACCAACGTAGAAGCGGGTCATCCTCATAAATATTGTTCACGTTTATTGGACAATAGTTTGCGTCATCGGTGGCTGTAATGCTCCTATAATGTCGTTACATTCTTAGTTTTATATTGTAGTGCATGAAGACAAGTCTATCTAATGTCCTAGTCTACAATCTGTTCCTATTCTTTGAATGAATAAACGCAAAACAACTCCAATTCCTTTCGTAGCTAGAGAAAGATTGTCTAGCTCAAAACTTTTACTGCAATTTTTTGGAGAGCTTTCGTACTCTCTCCGAAATTAATCCACCATTTGGCCGG
The DNA here is from genome assembly GCA_037074715.1 of Magnolia kwangsiensis. NCBI lineage: Eukaryota > Viridiplantae > Streptophyta > Magnoliopsida > Magnoliales > Magnoliaceae > Magnolia > Magnolia kwangsiensis. Next base: position 88,511,979 of record CM073571.1, read on the forward strand.
TTGCAACGTAGATACTGCATGTTGTGCAAGAGCATCTCCAAAGCTACCCAGGCGGTTTCCAAATGTATCTAATTCATTCGATACCTTTATTGGCATATCTAAGTCAGGCTCTAATCTCTTTATCACATTATTTAACCCGACATGAACTTCATTATCCACAACAAATGATTAGGCATATCTGTACTTAGGATTTAGGTAGTAACCTGCTGCATGAAGATCGTGATGGAGTTGTCTTGTCCATCTTCTGTTGATCATCCTCTAATAAGACTCTCAGCTTCTACAATCACATTGAATTACCAACTTTGCCTTATCCATGGCATCGTATAGGAAGCCCATGGTAGGTGTTATGTCGGTTTCAACAAGACGGAGTACCCTCATTAGTGGCTCCATCACCTTTAGGATCGACTTGACCCTTTAACAATATTTGTTGTCTCGTATGGTGTTCGCAACTTCAACGAGTGTCTCTGATGTCTTCTGCCCATGTTTTATGTTGAGCCATTCTTGGGAAGCGAACATCTCACTCAACTCTCCCCTATGCTGGAATAAACTCTCTAATGCTATAAAGTTTGTTGCGAATTTAGTCGCCGCAGGCCTCAACAACTCTCGTCCTTTCGTGAACTTTCTTATTATTGCGACTACTTGATTATGGTTGTAAATAAATGTCGTCACTTCTCTTGCCCTCTCGACCATTTCCTTAATATTCTCCTTCTTCCCAATATCTTTCAATATTAGATTAATACAATGGGCAGCACATGGTGACCAAAAAATATGTTTTCTCTTATTCATCAACCTATGTCCTGCAAGCTTATATGATGTTTTATTATGTGTCACAATCTGCACTACATTCTCCTCTCCAATCTTTTCCACAACTTTATCTATTAGTCCAGTAATATAAGTAGAATATTTTGTTACCTCTGAGGCATCAATTGACTTGTGGTATATAGTTCCCAAGTAGCAGTACACCATGAAGTTGATCATGCTGCATCTGGTTGAGCCAGTCCAACCATCACACATGATCGTGCATCCTCTGGCTTGCCATACAGGTTTAAAGGTAGCCACATATGCTTTCACATCCGCATACTCTGCATCTGTCTATTTCCCCTTGATCTCCTTAGCCGTGGGAGCTTTTATTCTTTCACCTGCTTCTGTTGCTGCATCAATTACCACCTGTCAATATGGAGAATTAGCCGCGTTAGGAGGTATGTTAGCATGTATAAATAACTTTGCTGCTACTTTACCTAGCTTTTCAACGGAAGTTCTACTTCACATTTGTTTTATCCTCTTTTGTTTAGTTGATTCTTTCCTAAACAGGATTGGATTAATAGATGGTCTCATAGGCTCATTTACTTCTTACATCCCCCCCCCCGAGCAGAAGCAGTTGCACTCCCAATTGAACTCCTAGTCCCACTGCCCCGTCCTGTCATGCAGCGACGTTCTTCCTCTTCACGAGCTAGATGCAAGCTCTCTCTCTTAGCTATAGTTAATTCCGGATCTGAATCTTCGCCAGAACCAATAATATCTTCATCATGAACGCCCATATATTCAGGACACACCTCCTATCGAGCTGCATCCAAAATCTCATTTTTCTTCTTTTGTACAGCAGCACGTTTACCCTTCGACTCATCCAGACTAGCTTGCATTAAAATCATTATCTCTTTCGGTACTTTAATACATCCCACAACTTGACCCTTTCGATGAGCCAAATGTTGTTTAAAGACTGGTAATTCCACCAGTCACTAGTCAATTATAATAGTTGCACTTCATTTGGTGCCTAGTACCACCAACCCTCTAACAATGTTGCCATCCAATATCCTCACTTATTGGCCAGAGCCAGACCCAGATATTTCTTTAAGTTTAGGTAGATACTAGATAATTAATTATAGATTAGCTATGAGTATGAGTGTATGACCTATGTCTATATGAGATTGTGAGTCCAGTGTACTCGACACTCTCGCTATTCTAAATTTATAATATTATATACAGTTTCATAATCTAATTAATAAAGATGATTTTATGTTCTAAACCCTAAGAAGCTCTACAACCTGTCCAATATAAGAAAATAAAAACATAAAGTCACTGATTTAAAAATAGAAATAAATAAATATATATATATATATATATATATATATATATATATATATATATATATATAGAAAATGACTTCAAGAATCTGTAAAATGCACATTAACATGTTCTACTATGATTAACACATCATATTTTATCATTAAAACAACAAAACATTCAATAAAAAATGTTTTTTCGAATTTTCAAAAAAAGGGCTGAAAATAGTGCGTAAATAGAAAAAAAGAAAAAAAGAAAGAAAAGAAAATAACATCAAGAATCTGTAAAATGCACATTAACATGTTCCAATATGATTAACATATCATATTCTATCATTAAAACAACAAAACATTTAATAAAAAATGATTTTTCGAATTTTCAAAAAAAGGGCTGAAAATAGTGTGTAAATAGAAAAAAGATAAAAAAATAGAAAATGACATCAAGAATCTGTAAAATGCACATTAACATGTTCTACTATGATTAAAACATCATATTCTATTATTAAAAAAGCAAAACATTAAATAAAAAATTTTGGAATTTTCAAAGAAAGGGCTGAAAATAGTGCGTAAATAGAAAAAAATAAAAAAATAGAAAATGACATCAGGAATCTGTAAAATGCACATTAACATGTTCTACTATGATTAACACATCATATTCTATCATTAAAACAACAAAACATTCAATAAAAAATGATTTTTTGAATTTTCAAAAAAATGGTCAAAAATAGTGCGTAAATAGAAAAAAATAGAAAATGACATCAAGAATCTGTAAAATGCACAGTAACATATTCTACTATGATTAACACATCATATTTTATCATTAAAACAACAAAACATTAAATAAAAAATAATTTTTCGAATTTTCAAAAAAAGGCAAAAAATAGTGCGTAAATAGAAAAAAAAATGACATCAAGAATCTGTAAAATGCACATTAACATGTTCCATTATAATTAAAACATCATATTCTATCATTAAAACAGCAAAACATTTAATAAAAAATGATTTTTTGAATTTAAAAAAAAAAAGGCCGAAAATAGTGCATAAATAGAAAAAAAATAAAAAATAGCAAATGACATCAAAAATCTGTAAAATGCACATTAACATGTTCTATTATGATTAACACATCATATTTTATCATTAAAACAACAAAACATTCAATAAAAAATGATTTTTCGAATTTTCAAAAAAATGGCTAAAAATAGTGTGTAAATAGAAAAAAATTAAAAGAATATATAGAAAGTGACATCAAGAATCTGTAAAATGTACATAACATGTTCTAATATGATTAACACATCATATTCTATCATTAAAATAGCAAAACATTCAATAAAAAATGATTTTTCAAATTTTCATAAAAAGGGCCGAAAATAGTGCGTAAATAAAAAAAATAAAAAATGACATCAAGAATCTGTAAAATGCACATTAACATGTTCTATTACGATTAACACATCATATTCTACCATTAAAACAGTAAAACATTCAATAAAAAATATAAATATCTATTTTTGAGGAATTTCTAGAAAATGGCTCACGGAGCTTCGAATCAAGAAAATCCTTAATATAAGTTATTTTTCTCTGAAATATGAAGCTAAGATTGGTCGAAAATAGTAATAGACTGATTTATGAAGTGTTTGGAAGAAAGGAGTTTGAAAAAAAAGTGAAAAAATGGACCAAACTGGTTACCGTTTTCTGACTGTTACATCCTGGCCGTTACTGGGCAGTAACGGCCGTTACGTATACAATATCGGAGGGGTGCCCGTTACGGCTCCGTATCACATAACGGCATTGGCTGTTACCGATACGTAATGGCTGATATGCCCGTATCGTAACCGATACAGGACACCCGATTCTAATATGGCCCTGACATGTAATCTAATGGCATGATCTTTGATTGGACAGATCATGTGATCATCTAGAAGCCATCTAATGGTGATATGTAGTTTGGATGCATCATGTCAGCTATTCATCTCGCTTGGATGAAAGGCTACTGTTTTCTTTTCTCTTCTTTTTCACAACTAATGCTTATTACACTCCATGAAGATGTGGCATGTCTGGACATCTGGATCTCTCCTCTGGTGGGACCACAATTGATGGACCGTATCCTGAAAATCACATTGGTTGGATGATCCTAACCACGTGGTCTGAGTTTTGTAGGAAAATAAATAAATAAATAAAGATGGTTTAAAAGTCAATTAACAGTTCACGACTTCACGTTCACTGGAGAAAAAGTCCTCTGTTCAGGCAGAACTGATGTTCTTTACAGGCTATGGTTCGTTGATTATCGGATCCATTGGATATCCAAGTGCCGTACAAATTGTTCCCATGGGATGCATGTGATATTTTGCATGACATTAGCATTCTTCTTCTTTAATAAGTGCTTTGTAAGATTTTTATATTCTCATATGATTTTTCAGGCACTATTTTACTCAGCCCTGCTCTCTGCACGTGAGATGCTCGCTCCAGAGGATGGATCAGCAGACCTCATACGTGCATTAAACAATCGGCTGGTTGCATTATCATTTCACATCAGAGAATATTATTGGATAGATATGAGAAAACTCAATGAGATTTACCGTTACAAAACAGAGGAGTATTCTTATGATGCAGTTAATAAGTTCAACATCTACCCTGATCAGATATCTCCATGGCTGGTAGAATGGATGCCTAATAAAGGAGGCTATCTCATTGGAAATCTGCAGCCAGCCCACATGGATTTCCGTTTCTTCTCTCTTGGCAACTTGTGGGCAATAGTTAGCAGTCTAACAACAAGGGATCAATCCCATGCCATATTGGATCTCATCGAGGCCAAGTGGAATGTTTTAGTGGCGGATATGCCATTCAAGATATGTTATCCTGCTCTTGAAGGCCAGGAGTGGCGGATTATCACAGGCAGTGATCCAAAGAACACGTAAAACTCTATGCCTTTATGATCAGCTTTGCTAAGCCCACATGCATTTGCAATAAATAAAGCTATGTGCATGCCACACATGTGCCACATTGGAACGATAGGTCCAGTATCCAATCCATCCGTCAGAATGGAACTACTATATTCATTGCCTAGCCCAAGAACCAGGGTAATCCACTGGTCAAGTGCATGATGTTTTTGCAAAACAAATATACGTCTCTGAAAAAGTTGGCTGAAGTTTTCTAATCCATCCACCCGTTTCCAATATTGGGGTCTACATGTTGATTAGAGAATATTATATTTTTGGGAAAACATGTACAAGGTCGGACCAACCAGCTGGATGGATTAGATCCTGTATGTATGAGCCATGCTGGCCCATGTGTGGCGTGTACAAGAGCTTTATTGCACACACGTATGCTTACTAAAAATATGTCTAAGATATCCTTGTTTATGATTCCTTGCTTTGCTCTTTTGTTTCCCTTTCTCCATCACTTAATTCCTGTTTCTCATGCAGGCCTTGGTCATATCACAATGGAGGTTCTTGGCCAACTTTGCTCTGGCAGGTTAGCAGTTTCTTCTTTCCTTCTTGAATTTGAAGTTGCTTCCATGTTTGTATAAGGTAATGTTGGCTAAGAATTTGTTTAGATACAAGACTGTATGCATGTGATGCAAGACATGAAATTAAACATGATGTGTGAGATTTCAGACTTAAAATCACCTTAGTTCAGAAACAATTACACAAATTCCATATCTCACATAAAAAGTTCAAACATTCAAGTAAAGGGGAATCTATGCGGGTCCAGGCCTACACAGGCTAAGACTGGACCAATAAAAATTATAAACCAAACAATGCTCAAAGGGAAATAGAAATCAACCACACATGCAACGCAAACAGTCCCTAATCCAAGGGATTCTCCAATCTCAATTCAAGGAACCCTAGGGTGAAAAAAGGGAGCAAATAAATTAGGGCTAATGCAAACTAAGGTTAGGATTTAGAAAATAGGAATGAAAAGAGGAAAATCAGAGGAAAACTTGACCCGAAGAAAGCTCCTGCGTGCAGATGGTGTCCTGGAGTTGACGCACGTGCGCGGGTGGGTTGGCCGCACGTGTGATGGAAGCCCGCCTCCTCAAAGTGATATCTAGGGCTTGGTTGGCCAGGGGAGACCTCCAATCCCTCTTAAAGGTCTAGATTCTGGAAACTGGCTATAAGGGGATGAATAGCTGCAAAAGCTGAGAAATTCAAAGCAATAATAATGATAGAAGATGAGAGATATAAATGGAAGAGGGTAGGGGCAGGTGGGGATAGATGTGGCTTCGCACCACGGTAGTTAGCTCTTCGAAAAGGGAGGGCTTCGCACCCACTTTTGAATTCTTCCATAACTCACTAAGAGAGCAGAAAAATAAAGTAGGAATTTTTATTAAGCTTTAATGAATGAAAAGAACTACAAGAGGTGCCTATTTATAGGGAAAACCCTATACCCCAAAAACTCGCACCATGTGCGCAACCTATTACTTGGCGATGAAGTAAACTAAAATAAAAGTCAAATAAAGAAATCTAAAGCGTTCACGATGTTCCAAATAATAACAATAAGCAAAACCTAAAATATGAAATCAATCCGACGAGTGGGCTACGATCATGAAATCTCATGATGGACTTTTCTTGACTATTGAGCCCATCCTTTTGAACCAAAACTTTATCTTTTAGCTAGGAGGCCCTCCCTGGACGTCATCATTGAGCCAGATTGATGGTTGGACCTTCCTCCGTATGTACGTGCGTAGGGGGTGGTGTGCGTGGGCGTGATGTCCCCATCAATTCTCTCTAGCTGCGAAGATTTCGCCACCGGCGAAATAAAACTCCTGAACTGATATAGGATGTCAGGATCAAGTCTCTGAAGCTCCTCGGTGAGCAACGTGCTGTCTGAAGATGGGTATGACTTCCATTTAACCAGGTACTTCTGAAACCCGCCGTCCGATGTGGATATTATCTCATGGTCCAGAATATCCTCTATTTTCTCTCTAGGTGTGGGAAGGGTATGTATGTGAAGTAGAGGTTGAGAAAATGGGTCGGGAAGGATAGGTATGAGACGTAATAGCTGGGAAGATGGATCAGAATAGGTAGGTATGAGAGGTAGAGGCTGAGAAAATGGATCGAGACGTGTAGATATGGGACGTAGATGTTAGAAAAATGGGTCGGGAGAGGTAGGTATGGGACGTAGTAGCCGGGAAGATGGGTTGGGACGGATAGGTATGGGAGGTAGAGACTGGGAAAATAGGTCGGGATGGGGCCATGGATCAAGGGATAAATCTAGAGAATCAAGATGGGTAGGCAAAGGGCCGAACAAAGTATCAGTGGTCTCCTGAAAAGTAACTAGATCCTCCACATTGAATGTGGAACTAATTCCCATGGAAGGTGGAAGATCTACCTCATACGTATTAAAATCGTTTCGTTTTATAATTTTGAAGAGTCCAGCGCTACGCACGTGTAACTTACAAACGGCCTCTGGAAGATACCGCTCGGGCCTAATGCGGACCATTACAGAGTCCCCAATATTGAATTCTTTGAAACGTTCGTGCTGATCTGTAGAAAATTTGTAATATTCATTACTAGTAGTTATCTCTGTTTGATTTCTTGATGCTATGAATGAACGTGATGCGTAAAAGACTCTGCAGGATCTGACGGCCTATGGGACAGAGACATAGGGACGATATCAATAGGTTTCTCAGGTTTATAACTAATAACAACTTCATAAGGACTAAGACCTGTTGACATATCGACAAAACTATTAATCGCAAACTCGACTGTAGGTATTACAATGTCCCATGTTCTGGTGTGCTCTATATCCCTCCTAGGGGGAGACTCATCCGGTAGATCATCAAGAAAGATATCGTGAAACTCATCGACTACTGGAATGACCTCAGTAGGTAACTCTACACTAGCCTCTAGTGCACTCTCTCTAGCCATGAGGCCGCACATATTGTATCCCTCAAAATAATGGTCTTAATGTCCCTCATGGGGTGGGGGTACGGGTGCACACCCATGACTGATTCCTAGGTCACTTCCATTCATTGGTCTATCCTCCTGTTCACCTTCCTGAAATTAGTCATTTTCCCTAATGGTGGGGTTTGTCCTGAGGGAGGCCTTTATTTGGTCAAAGCGTTGATATATGTCTTGTTCCTAGCGCTTGCCCCAAGACTCGATCTACTGGGACAGCTTGTTTAGTGACTCTAGCAGTTGTTCCATATTTAGTGTTGGGTGCTAGCCAAAACCATGACCCGTACGTGTGGGCGTACAACTTGCAACTCCACCTAAGGACTTTCTATGATGACTATATGTGACTAAATGATCCTATGAGACTCTATATGAGGGAAACTACGCAGTGCTACTAAAATCCAACAATATAGTTGTCAAAATAAAGGAATAACAGAAAGTTACAACAATGTAAATTGCTAACTTCCTGCTAATAGAAATTTCAGCAAGTAATATCAGGGACTATGGACTCCTAAAATGCTACATATGATAAACTGAATGCATGATGGACTCAAACAAACTAACCCTAAACAGGTAATGTATTCCCCTATAAGAACCCTAAGCTCTGATACCAAATTTGATGCAGGACCTCAAATTAAACATGATGTGTGAGATTTCAGGCTTAAAATCACCTTAGTTCAGAAACAATTACATAGATTCCATATCCCATATAAAAAGTCCAAACATTCAAGTAAAGAGGAATCTATGTGGGTCCAGGCCTACACAGGCTAAGACTGGACTAAGAAAAATTATAAACCAAACGATGCTCAAAGGAAAATAAAAATCAACTACACATGCATAGCAAACAGTCCCTAATCTAAGGGATTCCCCAATCTTAATTCAAGGAACCCTAGGGTGAAAAAAATGGACAAATAAATTAGGGCTAATGCAAACTACGGATAGGATTTAGGAAATAGGAACGAAAAGAGGAAAACCTGACCCGAAGAAAGCTCCTGCGTGTAGGTGGTGGCCCGAGGCACAAGCACGTGCGTGGGTGGCCTGGCTGCACATGTGATGGAAGTCCGCCTCCTCAAAGTGACACTTAGGCTTTGATCAGTCAGGAGAGACTTCCAATCCGTCCTACAGGTCCAAATTCTGAAAACTGGCTATAGGGGGCTGAATAGCTGCAAAAGCTGAGAAATTTAAAGCAATAATGATGATAAAAGATGAGAGATATGGATGAAAGAGAGTAGGGGCAGATGGAGATAGATGCGGCTTCGCACCACGGTAGTTAGCCCTTCGAAAATAGAAGGCTTCACACTCACGTTTGAATTCTTCCACAACTCACTAAGAGAGCAGAAAAATAAAACAGGAATTTTTATTAAGCTTCAATGAATGAAAAGAACTACAATAGATGCCTATTTATAGGGAAAACCCTATACCCCAAAAACTCTCACTATGTACGCAACCTATTACTGGACGATGAAGTAAACTAAAATAAAAGTCAAACAAATGAATCTAAAGCATTCACGATATTCTAAATAATAACAATAAGAAAAATCTAAAATATGAAATCAATCCGACAAGTGGGCCACGACCATGAGATCCCATGATGGGCTTTTCTTGACTATTGGGTCCATCCTTTTGAACCAAAACTTCGTCTTCTAGCTAGGAGGCCCTCCCTGGATGTCGTCATCGAGCCAGATCGATGGTGGGGCCCTCCTTCTGCATACGTACGTGCGTAGGGAAGGTGATGTGCGCATGATAACCCCATCAGCATGTATCATGGGTTATGGGATTCGCTAGCCCAACAAGCACCCCTCCACACGCCTCGCCGACATCTGAACTATCTATCATGGGCAACCCATCTTTTAGACCTTTCTTCCAAAACCTCAGACCAGTCAACTATTAGGTAGGCCAAACATTTACAGAAACAATGGATAATCTGAAAAGGCTTACACGTTTCTTATTGTCCGTTGTTTCTGAACATCTGGCAAACCTGTTAGTACATACACTGCCTGCCCGATGCATGGCTCAGATATCCTATAGACTGGCCAGGTTGGCTCATCTGTCTGCATATAGAGCCCTAGAGGAGCATGTTCAGTTAGAAAAGCATCTCTATATTCATCTTATACATTTTATCTATGTATGTATTTCCTGTTATTGGATTTTGCACTCAAAAGTGCTGTTCATTAGAAAAGGCATTACAGTGATTCTTGAATACATAACCTTCTAGCTCAAGGTTTAATAACCATTTTCGACTCAGTATGACTCAGCTGAGTCAATCTTGACTTGATGGGACTGGAGGCCAACTCGATGAAAAAACTGAATTTATTTGAGTTCTTGAATCCCAGTTGATGAGCTGAATCGAAAACTAGGTTGAGTAAAGTTGACTTGAAAAATGCAACTGAGTCCATTTCTTATACGGGTGATGGCGATGGTGGCGATGTTTATCTAAGGGTCTTAAAACCCCTCTTATCTCTCAAATTTTAAATATTTGTAATATTTATTAATTTTTGGAGAAAAACTTGGTCAAGTACTCGAGTTATTTTACTCAGCAAGCTTTCGAGTTGGGTCAGATGGCTGGGAATTAAGGCTTTTGCAACCAGAAACTTGATGAATTTATTAAGGTTTTGAGTTTGCAAAGATCTGGGAAACAGCCATGGTGAAATACAGCTATGCAATGCCCGTTTGATCTCTGTTTGATCCTTTGATTGGTTTGCTGTTTCACATTCTTTGGACACTTTCAATTTCCTCTTACGGAAGAGTAGGAACATTTCCCAACCACTTCTGTCTACTGCACTAGGATTTTTTTTTTTCCATGATTGTGAGAATGCCATTGTGGTAAGAAGATTCATAAGATGTAAGACCTGAGCAGATGTGATCTCTTATGAATAATGGGTCCATACATGTCAACCCGGAGGCAAGGTATGCAAATGTAACGGCCGTTATGTAAAGGTAACAGTGGTCACCATTATGCGTTAGGGGGTCGTAATGGCCGTTACATAAAAAACAACCACAATGGCCTTTATGACCCCCTAATGGGCCTGCTATGCCCTCTAAAACAGTCTGTTACGGGGCTGATACAGGTTTTTATTATTATTATTATTATTATTTTTAATTAAGAAAGAAAGAAAAGGAAACAGAGACTGTAACGGGCTGTAACAGGGGCGTTAATGGCCATTATGGCCTGTATCATAACGGTAACGGTGGTGACCATTACAGCCACCGTTACCGTTACGGAATTCCGTGATCAGGGGCCAAGATCGTTTATCTAATGACTCTCCGTCACTGACAAGGGATTTCAAACCTCCCAGCTTTAAAGAACTCCAACCCCATCATGTTTGGCTAGGTATTCAAAAATTATTACGTAATCGTCATTACATAACAGTAATGGTGGGACCCCATTATGCAATACAGTGATGTGATGCTCGATTTGAAGGGAATAAAAATAAGGCCCGAGATGGGCTGATACAAGGCCGTAATGGGCTGATACATTTTTACCTCTATTTTTTTTTTATGACCGTTACAGGGTTGTAATGGCTGTATGGCCCGTAGCGTAATAGTCATGTGGGCGGTCATTACACCAACCATCGCTGTTACCGAATACCTTGATCTTCGGGTTATTTTTGGTTGAACATGAACACTTGCTGTATTCTTTTTCTGCTTAACTTTCTATTTGTAAGCCAAAGGTGGAAGGATTAGGCTGCCTGATTTTCCACGTCTTTCTTCCATCCCTATGAGATCAACAATCTGGATTAGCTAAGAATCCTCAGAATTATAGCTGCTAACAGGCTGGGCCTGGTTTGTCTTCGGCCTGGATTTTGAACTGTTCAGGCTGGGCCTATTCAAATTTTGATTGTGCTTGGTCAGCCCTGGCCCATTGACAGCCCTAATCAGAATCCTTTGATTGTTTATTTTTATTTTTTATTGTTTGAGGCTCAGCACTGCACTTCTTTGGTAAATACCTACTGTGCTGCATAGAGTTGATAGCATATGGATAGATTCGCTCATGATATATTTGCGTTGCCTGTTACAGCTAACAGTGGCATGCATAAAGATGAACAGACCAGAGATAGCTGCCAGAGCCATTGAGGTTGCTGAGAAGCGGATATCAGCAGAGAAATGGCCCGAGTATTATGACACTAAAAGAGCGCGATTCATTGGGAAACAAGCACGCCTGTATCAGACTTGGTCAATTTCCGGATTCCTCGTGGCGAAGCTCCTCCTCCGTAACCCGGATGCAGCAAAGATTCTTATGAATGAAGAGGATGCAGAGCTCGTGAATGCCTTTTATTGCATGATCGATGCCAATCCAAGGAGAAAACGCAGTCGAAAGGGACAAAAGAGTTATATAGTATAGGCTGTATCGGAAATACCACAACTACTAGAAATTGGCGGTGCGAGCATAGCCTTCTGATAAATGTTTCAGTGATCCACTCATGGCACCAAAGGGTGACCAGAAATCTGCCTGCAATTATTGTTTTCCATGATCTAACTAGTACTGTATCATTGTTATTATCTTCATTTTCAACAGGCAAGTTCAAATAAGGCCTGCAACTTCAATGTGTTTTGATCCTCATGGCAGATGACCCTGTTTCATGTCTTTTGTAAAATATGTAATGATATCACTTATATATATAACCAAAACACACTGGTTATGTGGGAAATTTCTATTCTTATATTTGACTTTGCAGAGATTTGCATACTTCTTGGCCCATTTGGATTACCCCCAATTGATTATTATTATTATTATCATGGGACACCATTCCACTCTATGTTTGGGATGGAATTCGCCTTTTCACCCCGTCTCAAGTGAGATGAGAACAGTTCCCACTAGTAATTTGGATGGCGTCCATCCCATTCTCCAGGGAAGTTGGGATGCTGATCTGTAACTTAAAAGAGAATTTATATTTTGTACGCGTTGCTATTCCATTCAAATTAGTTTCCATTGTTAAACGGCATCAAGCATAATGTATTTCCTTATTTACATGCCACCCAGACGTTCCCCTACCAAAGTATCAGTTCCTCTTGCTATTCGGGAAACATCCAACATGGTTCAAGATATCAGTAAAATCTCCATGAGTCTTTTGATACTTGATTGAAGATCCTGAAAAAACTTAACCTCGGCTGAGTTGAGTTGAATTTATCTGACTTCACAGATTTTATCTCAATTTGTTCAGGACTTGTTCCCGACTAGGTTGACTCAGTTGACTTGACAGAACTCCTGGTTCAGTCAACTGGATCATAGTTCTAAAACTCAGTGACTCAACTTGAAACTCAGCTCAGTCAACTTGATTCGGTCAGAAATTGAACCCGGTCAATTTGAAACCTGCTCGTGACCTTGACTCATTTCAAAATTTGCATGACCATCCAGTCAGCTTGCCAACTCGGTAAACTCAACACGACTGAAATCGAGCCACTCACCAAGTTAATTAGTTTTTTAATAAAAAGATTTTGGATGGTGGATTGGACTCAAGCATGAGCTCAAGCGAGAAACGCAACATTGTCTGCTGGCGAACCAAGCTACTTGGAAGTTGGAACTACCCATTATTAGTAAAATCTTGTTTGTAGTTTAATTATTAAATACTGAGTTGAGTTGAGTGTGTTGGGTCTTTAAGTCGATCCACTTGATTGGATATTGAGGCGAGTTTGAGTGTTTTTTTTTTTTTTTGGTACCTCGACCGGACAAAACTACAAATAAAAATACAAAAAATAGAAATTAAACCCAAAAGATTTGCTTTACTCATTAGGATCTACAATATTAGAAACTTTTAAATACTAAATATTATTGAACTTTGGAAGTCAGGACTTGAGAAAACTTGACCAAGTTACTTGATTCAACAAACAAACTTTTGAGTTGAATCAGTTTTCTGTGTGTTAGAGTTTGAGGTGATAGATAGACTCTCTAAGTTCAGTAAATTACCAGAATTATCTATTTCATATTTGAACTGGGATACCATAATCATTCTAATAACCTTTTGTTTCTTTTGAGAGGTAAATTCCAACTAATATTGTGACGAATAATCTATTCTGCCATTCTGTTTGCTTCTCTCCCACTAACACTAGTCCATTTGTTCTTGGGAAATATTCCTTGTTGGTGTAGTTGCATCATCCAGCTTCCTTTCAATGTTTCCTTCTTCTTCTTCTTCTTCTTCTTCCCTTTTTTTTTTTTTTTTTTTTTTGATAACATAGTATATATAATAAAAATGATCCAGTGCTCTCAGAACATTACAAGTTAAAAATGCTCCTAGGTTTTTTGAACAATGATAAATTTTATTGAAAAAAAAAAAAAGAAGAAAAGAGGCCAAGGCCAGAAAAACAACGACAAAAACTATACAACGGCCCGAAGGCCCTTACAAATCAGCCCAGATATCCAGGAACCGAACACCAACCTTTGAAGCCACTGCCCATTCTATTACATGTCCTTTCACTTGCTAGAAGACTTCTACTCGCCCTGCACAATTCCTGAAGCATCTATTATTCATTTCCCTCCAAAGGGACCATGGACTAGCCAACATCGTGAGATGCCTAACTTTTCTATCCACATCCATATGCATACCTCCGTACCACAGAAGGAAAAACAGGCCGATGGAGGATGGCTAGACCCACAGTACTTCAAAAAGGTTAAAAAAAATTTGCCACATCTTTGTGGCAAAAGCATAATGGATGAAGAGGTGATCCACCGACTCCACATCTTACAAGCACATCACGCAAACATTGGGAAGAATCATCTTCCTTAAGCACCTTACTACACCCAGACCACCACCTTTAAGGGCACTCCATAGCACCACACAAAAACCGTCGGACTTCTCCCACCACTAGAATCACCTCCTTCCAACATCTTATAAAAGGATTTAACCGAAAAATTTTCAAACCTCTCTTTCGTTGACACCAACGAATTTGGTTCAGATAAAGCCAGTCTCGTGTGAGCGACAAAAGACAACAGATTCTCAAATTCAACAACCTCCCTCGGCCAAATGCCTCCTACACGGTGGAGCCCGAATTACATCATCACCAATGATCGAGAAGCAGCTTGCCACCACCGTCCTCACCCCTAGAGCCCGCATAGCTACCAACGGGAAAGCCTTCCTCAATGTCTGATCCCTCAACCAAATGTCCTCCCAAAACTTGATCTTAGAACCGTTACATAAAGAGAAGCGGATTCCTTCCAGCACCTTGCTCCTAATCTGGGCTAGATTTATATAGTGAAGAGGAATGAGTCCACCAACCCCCCTCATCAACCCCATACTTCCTATCCACTACCTCACCTAAAGAGAATCTTCTTCCACTCTGAACCTCCAAACCCATTTACATATCAGAGCATCGTTAATTTTCTCAAAACTCATCAATCCCGCAACCCCCCTGATCCCATGGCTTGCATACCTCATCTCACTTTATAAGATGAAACTTATGTTTATCTTCCGCTCCCTTCCACAAGAAGTCTTTTTTTTTTTTTTCCTAGCCTCTCTACTATCGATTTCAGGCATTTGAATGAAGACATATAGTATACTGGTAAATTTGGTATCGTCACCTTGACGATAGTGAGCCTCCCCCTAGAGAAAGATCTCTAGTCCACCATTACGAAAGCTTCTTCTGAAGCCATTCAATCATCTCATCCCATACACACTTAGGGAGCTTCCCTATACACAAAGGGAGTCCAAGATAAGTGGACATGAAAGAACCTACCTTAAAATTAGACAAACATGCAAAGTAAGCCACTTCCTCATTAGTTATTCCCAAACCCAATAGTTCACTCTTAGCAATGTTAATTCAAAGCCCCAAGACTACTTCAAAGCATATGATAATCAAACTCAAATTCTCCACCAAGTCTTCATCTACCTCACAAAGAAAAAGTGTATCATCCACATATAAAAGATGCGTCAAATGAAAGTCTTGAGTTATTAATAGTAAAATTCGTTACCAGATTTTCCTTCACCCATTTGTCAATCATTCTGCTCAATGCTTCCATAACAATGATAAACAGATATGGAGCCAAAGGATCACCTTGTCGCAAACCTCTAGATGTTGAGAAGAAATCGTTCGGAGATCTATTAACCAAAAATGAAAACTTTACCAATTCTACACACTCACAAATCTAAGCACACTATTTTTCTCCACAACCCAAGTAACTAAGCATGTAATCCAAAAACTCCCAATTGACATGATCGTACACTTCTTCAATTTCCAACTTACTAACTATCCCTCTTTCTTTTCTCTTATGGCACACATTTATACTTTCATGTGCCACTAACACATTGTCTGCGATCTTCATCCTTACTACGAAAGCCCATTGAGACTTGCATATCACATCATCAATTGCTTCTTTGAATCTCGACGCTAACATCTTGGCTAAGATTTTATATAGCCCAACCAAAAGACTTATCGGCCTATAATCCTTTAAGCCTTCCTCACCTTCTTTCTTTGGAATCAATGCAATGAACATTGCACCTAGCTTCGAGAAAAATTTACCTGAAACAAAAAATTAATTAATAAAACCAACCACTTCTTTTTTCACAAATATTCCAGAACTTTTTATAAAATAAGATTGGAAAGTCATCTGAATCGGGGCATATTTTCACTCCCCGAATAACTAATTAGGTCTTTGATCTCTCCTTCTGAAAAATTATTTTTCAAATTAATCGCATCTTCCCTTAATATCATATCAAAGGATAAGTTGTCTAGCTTCGGCCAGTTCCAACCTTCACTTTTTAGAAGATGCTTGTAAGAATTAACTATTGCCACATAAACATTTGACTTTCCTTCTATTCTTTCTTCCTCCACCACAAGTGACTTAATTTTGTTTACCCTTGCACACTAGCTATATTGTGAAAAAATTTATTGTTCTTATCGCCTCTTTTAACCATAATACCCTTGACCGTTGCCTACATTTAATCTCATCATCCCTCAATCTTGCATTGTACTTCACGGAGTAGACTTCCTTCCACTCTCTATCTTCCTCTGTCAAGTCACCTTTCTCTTCCTTTAAGTCTAGACTCTGAATTTTTACTAGTATGGCCGAAAATTCATCATCCCGAACACTTAAAACTTCTTTTTAATTTCCATGCATTGATCTTACCCTTTAAGAGTTTCAATTTCTATAATAAATTAAAGCTTATTTTCCCTTTATCTAGGAAAGACGTCCACCACTCCTTAATTAAATTTGAAAAACCCTCTACGTCTGACCACATGAATTTGAATTTAAATAACCTTAGTGTAATATCCTGAGTAAATTTTAAGGATATAAATTTATTTATTTTTTGTTTATTTTTCTACCAAATTAAAAATTTTCCTATAAATATTAAAACTTGATACTAGTAACTATGATGAGGAGAACACTTTCCTTGGATGAACACTACATCACTTTGTCATGCATCCCTTATAACTTTTTAACCACTCATCCAATTGAGAGACTATCCGTAAACTTATTTAGCATTTAAGGAACCTAACTTTCAATTTACTTTTTCTAATCTCAAATTCTAAATATTTTGTTTCATGAATCAAGGGTCACGATTATATAGGTCCACTTATCCGAATTCCTAACTGTCAGAATATGACATAACTTTCATGATAACTAAGAGTCTTAAAGGGTTAGATTTAATTAAACGTGATCATACATATCGCATGACCAACTTAAAATATCATAATTATGATTTAAAGGATATATGTTAAAATGATATATATCTTTTAAACCTTTTGCTTGGTCGTAAAATCCTCCATACATTTACCTTAAAATCACTAGATATATATTGCATTCCATTCATATAATTTTTAGACATTTCCATCATACCAAACCAAACATTGAATGATCAGATCCACACATTTTTTGGACTCGAACTAATCATTTCACATGACTATTATGATTCTTATATTTTTCTATAAAAACTATACCATTGAGTTAAGATTCTAACAACTGCAAACTGATCAATTTGGGCACCAACTAATCCTAGTATAAATACTCACATGTACGTACATTTCTTAAAAATTACTTTATAGAGGCCCTACCGAAAAACCATCTTGACATTTTTTAAATGGCTATATGAGAATCATAATCATCTTTTCTTTTTTTCAAAAAGGTCCATCCAGTGGGTCTTAATCGTAATCTGGCGGTATAAATCACACATGATTAGTGACTCAATTACAAAACCAAGTTCATCACTACGTAGTGCTTAGAAACCCTTGACTGAGTACCTGTTCATTTAAGTTAATTCCTCAAAATGTAAGGTCTGTCATCAATCTCCATATATGGCATGGATATATATATATATATATATATATATATATATATATATATATATATATATATATATATATATATATATATATATATATTGGAGTCTAACTTTACACATTTCATGTGAAATAAGTAATATCATCACATGATCTTGTGGTGAGCCAGTCATGTCAAGAATACCCTTTAAAGTGGGCTTCACCACACAATCATGGTCGATATGATGGATTCAATCTTGATTTTTGAAGAAAATGTTTTAGAATATTTAGCTTTAAGGTCTATATAATGATTCTCCATTATCATTATCGCTGGTAGGCCCCACATAGAAATCGTACTCACAGAGTGAGCCCCACTATAAGATCACGATGGTTAGTAATAGACCTTTGTTTAACTAAGATTATATGTAAAATTATAATTTTAAAATATTTGATATGATGTGAACCCTTTATCTTAAGATTTGGTGGTGGGTCCCACATATATTGAACGCATTCCATAAATGGGCTCCACCATCAAGCTTGATGTATAAAGTGAATCATTTTATAGTAAATTTTTATATACTATTAGCTAATCATGATAAGATCATCGTTTGATCGTGTGTTGAGCCACATATATTAAGAATGCCTAGGAAATAGACCCCACCACACTATCGTGGCTGATTGATCTCAACTTTGATATCTGAATAGTCGATTAGATTGCTTGAAATAATTGGATATGTGGTTTGACCTTAGAACCATGATCTTTGGTGGGTCTCAAATATTAATAGCATCTAATAGTGGACCCCACCACAAGATCATGTCTATCGGATTAAATCATTTATGTTTCTCGTATCTTGTATAATGTTATAATCTTAGAAGTGGTAAATCTATCATAGGCACTTAGTGCGAAAGTGAGCCCACATAAAATTAACCGTACAGTTAGATATCTTATTCATTAAGTGTAAATATGGATTAAAGACCTTATAAATCTAGATTTAGATTAGACTATTAAAATTAGAGAAAAGATCGTAATAATGATCTGAACCGTTAAATTGATGATCGGGTCAAATCCAATCGTTAATCAAAGGTTTAATAAACCAATTAAATGATTAGATTTAAGAAAAATAAAAATCTATTTGATCTAATATTAAATCAGATCATCTAATCAAAGATTAATCAGAACCATTGACCAAAATCATGAAAATAATGAAATAAATGGTTGGATCGAATGGATCTTAACATCCAATTATCTTTAAGGTAGATCTTGATCCTAAATCAAACTTAACAAAGATTAATACATTTGATCTATAGTTAGAAACATGGAAAATGAACTATCTATGGCTCAGATATAAGAAATTATGAACTTAATTGACTGATTTAGTGGACTAATGTAACAATCTTAGAATCTTACTCATTTTTACAAGTATTCTAAGAAAATAGACACTAGATAAAGAAGAAATTAACTTAATGTTTGTATTCTAACTATGATTAAAAAAAAAAAAAAACTTTCTATGGAGTGTAAACTCGATTGCAGTCATCAAATTCATGAGGAAATAATCAAAAGGTCAAAATGTTCGAATAATGAATAGACATTATGGGTAAGTAGTCATTATCACAGATAGGTTTTTCAACATGCACTGCATAATATTATATGCTTACTTTTGCTTAACTTTTATAATCTATTAATATCTATTTAAGTATGCAACTGCTTTGTATTTGATGTGCAACTTTAAGAACAGCAAACAACTCAGGGATCGAATTATCTCTTAAATTCTCGGGCAGATTTTTCAATTAAACCCGAGTTGGTATCAATAGGGCATCCTCCTTAGACTACGTCGAAGTTGGGGAAGGGGTTTAGCTATCTCTATAGTGGGTCACTAATTATCAAATTATACAATTACATACGGTACATGAGATACCTCAAGTCATCATTCACACAGGATATGAGTAAACTCCTACATGTGTTGGGCTTGTATAGATCTTAATCGAATGAGTGTTAACAGGCTGGATGTTGCATACAACTATGGCTCTTGTTGTTCACTAAAGAAACTATTTATGTGGTAATGTGGCATATTGAGATTCATGTACTGCACTTATATCATGCGTATATTATAAATCATGGGTACAATTACTTGTTAGACTGTTAGGTTATTTTGTTGATTGGAAAGCCATCCAGGACAGAAAAATAAACTAGAGTATCCGCGTGTCGAGTGATGACTTTGAGAGGCGTGTTCTTGGAGATTTCTTGCAATTATATATATATAATTTTTCATTTTATATTTGTTGCTTTAAATAATGATGTATGAATTTGGGTTGGATATCAGAAAATAGATACTTGATACTCTTGACCAGATGCATGATGATTAATTAAGTTTACTATTTGCAATGATTATTATGATTACATGTATAATATTACTCCATCCATATTAAGTCACACCCTCGACTTAGCGATTAAGTCAAGCAAACTTTGATTTTCAAAGCCGAAGTGTAACACTTAGATTCCAATTCTCCTCATCCAACTCCAATAAAGTTGGGCAGTGATCAGACAGAAGTCTCGATAGTCCTATTTGATGCACCAACAGGAACTTGTCCAAGAACTTTGTCTAGAGAAGAAATCTATCTATCTTGGACTAAGGATGAGCTTATCCGTTTGACCATGTAAATCTTACAACACTCATTGGCAAATATACCAAGTCATTTATAGCTATCCATTCTTAAAAATCTCATATACTTCGATTAATTTTACTATCATTTGATTTTTACATATGAAAATCTGACTATGATAAAATCTCTCCCGATACACCAATGATGTGACCACTTGCTCCAGTAACCATCTAGCTCTGCTCAAAACATTTGCCTTAAATTGGATTTGTTTGTATCATAGATCCCCGATAGCGACCAGGTAAGTCCCGTGGAAGACTCTGTAAATAACAACAACAAAGAGAACTAACCTTTAAAGTGATCCACCATACTCTAAATTATCTGAGCATTTTAAATAACCAATATCCCCCCTGAGGAGCCGATTGCATATAACAACTCTCATGCTTTACTCTACCCTCCCCACAATGAATCAACCAAGCTTTCATCCACCCTTTTAGTTTATATTTCTTGTATAAGTCTTTCATTTGTAATCATTTTTTGGAACATCACAACCCACAAACATTGCAACTAATTATATTCATAAAGAAACTAAGTATACCCAACTTTCTCAAAGGCCTTTGCCTACTACGAAATGGCCTTAATTAGGCCAGGTCCCTCTTCGATCTCCTCTGAAGCCTTTTTAGACTTCTCTTGTGACATATCTTCCACCCACTGAAATAGCATCACATAATCCCCATGATTATCTCTGAAAGACACCTCCACTAGATGAGTGATCTTTTTAGCCACCTTCTTAATCCTTTTCATTCCTTGAGCCATGAACACCTTCTTTCATTTGTCTTTCCTTGAACTCCTACATCTACCTAACCTTTCCCCTGTGGTCTTTAACACCGAGGTTTTCTTTTCCAACCCTCTGTTGTCTCTAATTACTGCCAACGGGCTTATGACTTGAGCATCTTCTAATTTTGACATTGGAACTTGGCTAATGCTAGTCTTGCACCCAAAAAAGATGTTGCCTTTTGAAGCCACTTCATTTGGTGTTTTTGCACTCCCTGTCGACAACAAACCCTGCCCTACATGCAACTCCTCCTACGAACCATCTTCAACGTCTTCCAAGGGTTTTTTGATGCGTATCATTTGAGGGGACTAAAAAATGAACTCATCACTGCCAATAAGGGAATTTTCCTGAGACACACCAACGCACAACTATTTCAACGGATCCCCAACCTCTATCATCTGATCCCCTTAAATATCCAACACTTAGAAACGAGGGCGTTGTTCGACGTAGGGATCCCCAACCACATTCCCACTTGCTAAATGTTTCTTATTAAAGTAATAAAGCATAAAGAAGTATAATGTCCAAATATAACCAAAAGCAGCACCTCCCCCCCCCCCCCCCCCCCCCCCCCCAAATGGGCTTAATTAATTGGTGTAAAGTCTCAACCACTATGTGGCATGTGACTGTCTCTCTATTATAAAAGATAATTGAGAAGTCTTTTAATCATATCAATTGTTATGGGTAAAAATGCACTGGCCAAGGAGAAGGGGTGAGCTCAGACATCTATGCTCGTCATGTGATCAGTCAACGCCAGTCATGACCAAGGAGCTCTTCAATGGCCAGAAAGCAGTAATCTATTATTGGGGAAACCACTTATTCCTCGAGCTCGACCATCAAAAGATGAAATATTTTCACTTCCATCAAACACCGAGCCCTTCCACGGTCTCATCTATTTTTAAGTTGTTGCTCAGATCATCTCTTGGTAAGGGCTTCCAAAGTATGACTTTGTACAGGGCAAGACTCTGAGCTGCTACGCTCAAGGAAGCCGTACACTATACGATAAGACGAAGATGATGGTCATCCCTAATTTCGTCTATATTCTATTAAGGAATGGAGCTTGGTCTCCATGTTTGGATACGACATCCAAGTGTAGGTCGGCAGGTCAGTGATCTGCTCAATATTAAGGGAAAACTCGACCACAGCTCATTAGAGAATCCAGGTCGGAAAACTATTCATTGGGACAACTATATAGGCCACCTTGGATGCTCAACCTCGGCCTTCTACTACATGTTTTCTTTAATTTCAACTACTCAAGTCTTATTGAAGAGATCTGCTTGAGATCTCAGCTGAATATCTCGGAAGATAACCACGACACGGGCCTATTCGAGATCTTACCTGAAGATCTCAGAAGATAATCATGGCAGGCTCGGGATATGATTCCCTCTACAATACGCACCTACTAAATAGGAAGATTGCGATTTACGCCACTGCACCTTTCAACTATAAATAAAAGTATCTCCAATGATGAAAGGTAATGCACAAATCACACCTAAAAATCCTATGTTCTACTAGACCTAGTTTGTTTGTCTGACTTTGGCATCGAAGGGTCCCCTGCTGTAACCAAGGTCTCATTTGTCTTCTTCATGTGTAGGTACTTAAAGGTCCAACAAGGGTTAACCAAATTTATGCATTAACATCAATTCAGTCTCATGCTTATGAAAATTAAGTGCTCTTCAACCTAATCTACCTAACGTGTGACTCAATTAGATCCCTTGCAATAGGCTTGATCATGCAATCAACTAACATCTTTTCAGTGAAAATTTGGTTGAACATGATCAACCCATGTTTCAACTCTAATATAGTAATATTTAATCTCTATGTACTTGAAATTTTTATGGTGTTGTGGATCCTCCATGAAATTTATAACTTGTATTGTATACCTTTATATGAAGTGGACATTTGATAGCAGGACAATACCCAAGGCTTTCAAGAATCCCATAGTCCATACATTCTCTTAAACTGCCTCACAACATGCAATGAATTTATAAAGTTCTCAAAAATTTATAAAATAATCTCTCCTATTGACAAACATAAATAGGTCATCATAGATCTGACTATATCCATAAAAGTTATATTTCTTCTTTCTATTACTCCATTTTGGTGGGGAGTATATGTGATAGTGTATTAAGCAATTATACCAACATTCTCATAATAAAAGTTTAAAATCTCATATGTGTACTCTCTACTTATATTCGTCCTCAATACTTAAAATCTTTTTGTTCAATTATTTTTCTACTTCTACTTTGTACTTATGAAAATAATCTTACACCTCAAATATTTGAGAGATTATCCTTAGTAAACCAATTGTCAATGAAGGTAATCAAATGCTATCAGGGTCTTTGGATTTATACATTCAATGGTACATATATTACTATGTATAATTTGTAAAAGCTCTCTCTATTCATCTACTTCGAAAAGACTTATCTTTTACAGACATGCATTATTTATAAATTGACAAATCTACTTTAATCAATGTTTCTAGAAACCATCTCATGCTAACATTAGTATCCACTCTTTCCTTATGTGTCCAAATCTGGTGTGCCATATCATATATGATATTTGTATCAGATATACCAACAAAAGATAGACAACTTAGTATTGATGAAAAATTATTTGCAACGTCAAACTTAAATAGGTCTTTTTAAAATTTACGACTCGTGAGTTACTTTGCGTCTTCAACTAAACCTTTCGACTGATAAATCTTAATTTAAAATTTAACTTATCAAATATGTGATACATATTAGATTTATTCTCATTTTAGGTAGTCAAAAGTGTATAAGTAATAAGATTGTCTCAACTTTTATTTAAGATAGGGTAATGACTTTGATCACTGCCTACAATGCCATTATTCCCCATATATCACTTGTGACTCTCAACAAATTGGTTTAAGAAAAAAAATTAATATCAATTGTCATATGTCTTGTTGCCTATAAATTCATAATCTATTCATTAAATTCATGTTAGCAATTAATACTTAAATGCAAATAAAAACTAATAAACAACAGAAAAAATAAATAAATAAATAATTTTGATATCAATGTTATGCCCATTGGTTACGTAAGTGCTTATACTTAAGCACAGTTATGATTGTCAAATTTCGTAGTCCTTAAAGGAACATAAGCACTCATGAAGATACTCTTCGACGACTCATGAAAAATAATTGTTATCAACTCGATCAAGCATCTCAAGGAAGACTCAACATCTCGAGGTATAAAAGTACATGATTCAAAGATCGGAACACTTCGTATGAGTCAACCATCAGGTGGTATAACCTTATATTGACTTTAGGTTATGTGTATTTCATATAGCATTATAATGAACACAATTTTAAGTAAAATACACTCTAGTTAGGCCAGCCCGACATCTGGTTCGGTTAGCCTAACTACCTTTGGTTGACCCGACATAATTTGGGCAAGTTTACAAATTGACATAGATTTTCCGCGGCAAATTCGGCTAGCCCAACATTGGGTTCGGCCAACCAAACATGACCACACGGCCAGCCTAACTGTGTTTGATCAAGTTTTCAGTGTGTAAAGATTTCAAATCTTAGGGAGATTCGGCCAACCAAATTTTAGCTTGTGCTAATCGAATTTTTGAAAGATCTTATCCCGCGAAATCTGAGAGCTGTTGAAACGAAATCATTGGAATTTGGCTAGACAAACCGATACAGGTCAACCGAATTTTCAAATTCTTTGACTATAAATAAAGACATTCTCTCATTCATTAAACACACGAAAATCAGTGAGAAAACTCTTCAAAGAAAAAGAGAAAGTCAGGCCCTTCTAAAGCTATTTGAGCAGTAATTCAAATTTTCTATTAGCTTATTTTATTCACTTTCTCAAGTTAGATTTAATTATTTTTAAGAAAGTTATCTAAACTCTACTTAAGATTAAGATAATAGAATTTGCAGCATTAGGGTTTTGTTTATATTGAAATCACATTAGATCTCCATATACTCTTTTTGGGTTGAACTCATACACGTCTTCATCAATATCCCAAGAAAGAATATTGTTGCACCCAAGCTACAGTAACGTCTTCTATTCACTATTTAAAGACAAGTACTATATTTATATTCATTTCATTTTGAATTTTTTTGATATAGCCCGAAAATCTTAGCGAACTGTTTTGTAGTGATCCGGTGAAAATCACAAAGTGGGTTTTGTTGTAATAGCCCATGAAAATTACAATAACTATATAAGGTTGTTAAGGTGACCTTGTGAAAACCTTGAAATAGTGAAAGCCAAAATTACGAGGGTAGTAATTTTGGAAGTGGAGTAGGTGTGGGTTTAAGCACCGAACTACTATAATTCCTTTATGCATTGTGGTGATTATTTTAATTCTTTATATGTCTATCTTGTGATTAATTAGCTTTTTCTAAGTTTGATATTTTGATTTCAAAGACGTCATGAAATAAGGTTTTCTTGTCTAAATATTTTAGGTGAAAGTTGTCCAACGAACTATTTGATATCAAGATTTCAATACTCTAAGTAATTAAGAATAACTTTTTTATTATTTCGCATTGTATCAAAATAGACATCTATAGCTTGTCCTTTCAGGTTGATTCTCCCACATATAAGAACCATCACCCTAGTACTACCTATTTTTTTTTCTTATTGTCTTTCATAAGTTGTAGATGCTCAACATTTGATCTGAATGCTGTGTAGGTTTTGGTTGATGTTAATGTGGGTACAGTCAATTGTGATGTGATGTAATTGATAATGCAGAATAATGAGTAGCTAAAACTAAAAATAAAAGCAAGAATGCCAAAAAATAAAATTCAATTGATATTACCTCAAAAGCATAACCACAAATCCTAAGATCCATTACTTAGATCACCATGCAAATGAATGAAGGCCAACTAAAAATTCTAGGACTTCACAAGATGGGAAGAGAATACCATAAACTATTAATAATTTTTAAATCAATATACAAAATCCCTCCAAGAAAATGGAGAAAAAAGATGGAAAACTCTTTTTCTCTCTTTTTAAGATTTCTCTAATAAAAGAATTAGGACTAGGATTTTTAACGTCCTTGATAAGTAAGGTCGCTCCCATATTTATAAAGAAACCCTAAAATGAGAAATGCTTCCCTCCCATGAGTGTACAAATTCTCGTACTCTATCGTATGGATATATGAAAATCTATTAGTCCATCATGCAATATGTTCCATCCAAAGTATGATACATCTACAATTTTTAATCCTTCCGAGGGATGACCCGACACCAAATTTGAGAGTAGATTGGTAGGGACAGGTCCCATATTCATGTACTTGTCCTAGACTGTTGATCTGATCACTTTTGATTAAGCATGATTGATTCCATCCATATTCACACACAATCTCAACGCACAAATTTAGATACATATTTATCCACTTTTAAAATTAAACAGATTTCTTTTTTCAAACTTGATTGATTAAAACTATTTAGAAAATATTTAATATATAAATATTCTCCCCAAACATTGCAGTGAGAAAATCCAAATGTCCATTTGATCCAGACCCTTAAATAAATCTTCTTTGTATCTCCAAAATCATATGATCACATTTATGCTCTTCCTGTAACCCACGTATATGATCCAAGTGAACTTAACCGCTTTCCTATTGTACACTAACTGGGTCGAATTCATTAGCCATTGACCTTGAGAATGTACTAAATGTACACCAAAGTAGCTCACCTCATCATAGTCCAACCACATAGTGAAGAGTGTGAAGGATACATACTGCTCACACATAGCTAGTAGGTAAGTGGTCTCACAGCATAGTGATTTACCTAACACTCATTGTTTATGTGATCATCATGCAAGATTTTTTCATCATCTCATGACATATCCCTATTGCTAAATATAGGCTTGCACCATCAAGCTGAGTATGATGCCAATCATGTAGATCTCAGTAAGATATGATCTTGATCTCCTCATGGGCGAAGGTAGAGGTAAATCTCACATGTACATGTGCGCTACTCCTATGCCTAAGCACAATGTCTATATCATACAAGTGGCTAACCAAGAATTTTATATCAACTATAATTGGTATTACTTGGCATTGAGTATATACATTATTACTATGATAAGAGGCATGATACAATCACATCTAAAACATCCCCTAGAGTTCCTCTATAGGATCCTTGGAATGGTATTTATAAGCTTGGTTGCAAGATAGAGACGGTGGAGCTGGCAAAAGGTCAGCTTGCTGATTCAACAGTCCCTGAATTGGCACATGATGGGACACCAACACCTTGGGTTGAGAGGCAGGCAGCCTACCGGTGGTGTTTAGAGAAGTAACCCCAGTGCGAAAGTCAAAGCTTCATGTGTATGCCATTATGTTACTTGGAAAGCCAAAGCGAAAGGCTTTGAGTCAGCAACATGTAATGATGATGTGATGAATGGGTGTCTTGGTCCATCGAGGAGAGCACATAGAGAGTTTTTCATTGGCTTGAAGAAACCCACAAAGTAAACCCTACCAAAGAAGAAATCTAAATAGAACGACACCCCTTAGTTACAGTTCACATTAGTGTTTGCAGGCTGAATGAGCGAAATCAACACTGATACTAATTCATTCTATTTGGATTGGTGGAAATAAAAGAGTAACTGAGGGAAAAAAAAAAAAAATTTGATTTCTTCGTATGCAATAGTTTCCCTTGTTTGAGAAAGACCAAAGAGCTAAGGAAATTAATGCTCTTTTACCTGGTTTTTCTACATACTCCCTCATAAAAAGGCCATTTCCTTTTCCTCTTCCAGATCTAAAGAAAATGAAACCCTTTCTTTTTTCTTTTTTCCTCGGAAGAGACTTTTTCATTTCCTGAGCTCCTTTTATATTTCTACAATCCAAACAGGATTGAAAAGTTTACTTCTCTAATTACTAATCCTACCCATTCATCTTGTGGACCATAATTTATTGTAGGCATCTACTTCTAAAAAGAAAAAAAGAAATCTAGGATCCACTTGCAAAACGTCAAGGTTTTTTTTTTTTTTTTTTGTGGTGAGGCAGCCCTTCTCTCTCTCTCTCTCTCTCTCTCTCTCTCTCTCTCTCTCTCTCTCCCAAGAATGCATGGTGGTTTGTACACCAGTATCCCAAGCAAGTCCTCAAGTTTGTCTCTCAAACTCAAATTTGGAGCTGTTTGGCTGCTGACAAAATTAAATACCGCATAGGCTGTTCTTGGTGAATAGCTTGTATGTGATTTATCAAATTCATTTTTATATAAGAACCAAAGAAAATATTTACAACATATACTCAATATTAGTTGAGTGTATAGGTAGTAAACAGGTCAGATAAGGATGATGATGAAAGTACATGTATCAAATGTACCACATGCATGACTATCCATGTTCAAGCACCCCTATGTGCCACCATGGCCTTAACACCTGTTTCATGTGTCAATGTATACAAGTGTCTTAAGCCTCCAACATGTTCCAGTTGTTTGACAAACAAAAACCAGTGTGGTTGATTCAAGGCGTCTTAGCTTATTCAAGACAGCACATTGCCAAACACAGCATTGATTACATCCAATCAGCCCTTAGTCTCAGCATTTTAAAAAAAAATTAAATTTCTTGTTGCAGGCATGGAAATCAGGCGACTGATAACGTGAAACTTTCTGTAACTGAATCATGAGTTTTTCCACACTATTTCTGCACTGAGGACGTCTCTACCCACCTGTCCATGGTGATTTTGGATACATTCATCTAGAAATCCATCACGGGTAGGCCATGGTGTACAAACCCATCAGCTGGATCCTAACTGCCCGTTTACTGGACTTGCGCAGTTAAATTGAAGTGCCTTGATTTCTGTTCTAACCAGTTTTCAAGTCCCCTGACCACAGTGATTGCTGCGCCAGAACCCATCCACGGACAGGCAGTTCCAATAGCCTTGATCATTTTCACTTTCAACTTGAGATGCTTACTGCCATTTACATTATAAGAACCATATCAGTTACAAGTTACAACAAAAGTAAAGGCAGCGATACAAGCAGATATTGATC
Organism: Magnolia kwangsiensis; assembly: GCA_037074715.1. Classification (NCBI taxonomy): domain Eukaryota; kingdom Viridiplantae; phylum Streptophyta; class Magnoliopsida; order Magnoliales; family Magnoliaceae; genus Magnolia; species Magnolia kwangsiensis. The sequence goes on from CM073571.1 coordinate 88,541,526, forward strand.
CCTCGTGGTTTGAGGTTTGCTAGAATAGTTCAAACTCCATATGCTCTTCAGTAGTCCTAAATTCTAGACACTTGCTCTCCTTGCCTGTCCCACCCGGAATCCCAAGATCACCAATGCTCGGCATTTCTGGTGGCACGGTGCATCGAATCAGTGCCCAGTTCAGGCCCTCAAAAAATGGGTGCTGCTTTATCTCAGCCGCTCCTCTGATGGACCCCAAGCGGTTTTCTGGCTCCTTTATCAGCAGACCTCTGATGAGGTCTCTAGCCTGAAAACTGACAGGTGGATTTTCTGGGAATTTCAGGCTCTGTGAGACTGCATTGGCTAAGGTTTCCTCGTTCACCAACCCTTTGAAGGGTGTCCTACCAAATAGAAGCTCGTAAAGAAAGATCCCAAATGTCCACCAATCAACAGCACTCCCATGGCCATCTCCTCTGATGATTTCAGGGGCCAAGTACTCATGGGTCCCGACAAATGAGTTGGACCGTGCATCAGTGGGTTCTGCCACAAGCTGTGGCAGTGGCCTTACCTGGGAAGCTGGATCAGATTTCGGTCTCCGGGTCTTTGTGGTTGAGGATATAAGCCTGGGCGTGAAGCATGGCATTTGGACCCATGACGGTTGGAGGCAGAGAGGATCGATGCAGGGAGATTCAGCACAAGGTCCTGATAGTCTTTTTGGGGGCTCTTCGCTTTGTGAAGATGACTTTAGAAGGGTAGGGCTCACTGTACATCTGAGGGACAGGTCGAAGTCCGAGAGCATAATGTGACCATCTTCTCGAACTAGAATGTTTTCTGGTTTCAGGTCTCGGTACACAACCCCAAGCATGTGTAGGTATTCCAAAGCAAGGAGGACCTCAGCAACATAAAACCTGCACAACATACAGCAAGAAATCAGTCCCAACACATCAAGATTTTGTTTGAATCACAGAATTATGGAAGCAAGTACAAGTCAAAGTGACAACATGTAGAATTTTGATTTGGGTCTTCTGGTAATTTGATTAAAACCATGCCAGGTTATAACCAAGTGTAATCCGTCCACTGATGTTCTTTCCAGACATGTAATGGTATGGCTGTGTAGAGAATTTCTTTTCCTGAATGCCCTTGCTTTCTGCACTGGGATTCTTGTGATTCTGAGATGTTTGGGGTCATAAAATGACTTATTTTCTACTTGTGGCCAGCTAATCCATATTTAGATGTTACGAGTGTAAGGTACAAGGTACAAGTAGTTCTCAGTACAAACATGGTCTTCCAAAATTGGTTTTGGGGGGTACAGTTGGTGCAAGCAGGCCTGTTTCAAATTGTTTTTCCAACTACTCTCTCTCTCTCTCTCTCTCTCTCTCTCTCTCTCTCTCTCTCTCTCTCTCTCTCTCTCTCTCTCCACTTGGTTCTTCATTTCAACCGTGGAGGAAGCTCAAAAACTCATTTTATACTAGATGTGGACCTCCTTTAGGATCAACACACAAGATTTAGGTAAGATTCAATGAAACCAAGCAGAATAAACCATTTTGTGAAAATTTTGAAAGGGAAAACTATCACTAAACCATTTTGTGAAAATTTTGAAAGGGAAAACTATCACAAAACCATTTTGGGAAATTTTTAAGGGTAAAAAAATCCTTTTTCTTTGTTCCTTCCGTTGCATTTCAATATACCGGGGACCTAATCTATCAAATTGTGTTTGATTTTGTTTGATTAGGGCCTATTTGGCAATAGACAACATTCTTATCAAAGAATGGTCTGATACATCATTCAATTCTTGTTAAAAGCATTAAAAAAGTAATAGAATCCAATGCCTTACACTGTTTCTTATTTTCCATATAATTTTCAAAACTCTTTGGGCCAAAATATTTTCAGCTGCTACTAGCAATATGATATGATACACCCCAGATTGTATGATTTTTCAGCCCCGTTAATATCCCCTCCAATACTGCTATTCAAAACCTTGTGTACAAATAACTACATATTGTGAAACCAAAAGGGTAGCTTCCAACTTACCATTGTTACTTGTTACTTGTAGGCCCCTCCCCGCTTTGGATTCTCGTGATTCTGGGATATGTTGGATCCTAAAGTATAGCTCATCTCTACTCTCTCCTCCAAGTTCCAACTGATGCAACCTGATGGGGACATCACGCGCACACATACAGCCCCCTACACACGTACGCAAGGAGGAAGAGGGCTCCACCATCGATTTGGATCAATGACGACGTCCAGGGAGGGCCTCCTAATTAGAGGACTGTGTTTTGGTTCGTTGGAATGGACACAATAATCATATGAATCCCACAATGGGTTCTCATGATCGTGACCCACTATTCTAATTGATATAATACTTTGGGTTTTGTTTATTATTGTTATTAGGAATATTATGAACGGTTTAGATTACTTTGATCAGTTGTTATTTTTTATTACTTCGTCTCTAAGTAATAATTTACACACATGGTGCGAGTTTTGGAGTATAGGGTTTTATTATAAATAGGCACCCTTTGTAATCTTTTTTTCTCAATGAAGATTAATAAAATTGCTACATTTTCCTGCTCCTCTAAATTTCTAAGTTGTGGAGTTTCAATTGAGTGTGAAACTCTCCCTTCCTCGAAGGGCTAACTACCATGGTGCGAAGCCACACCTATCCCGATTCGCCCCCACCTTATTTCGTCCATATTTCTCCTCCTACAAGCATTCCGTCTGCAAATCCATCAATATTTACAGGTGTTTCTCCATCTACAGCAAATTTCTAAAATTTGGCCTTACAGGAGGGTTGAAACTTCGGCGGAGCACCACGCACAAACGTGCATCATATCGAGCTGAGATTTGAGAGTTTTGGAGTCCATCCCTAGCCAACCAGGGCCAAGGTGGATTTTTTCTGAATGGTGGGCCCCACACACGTGCAACCAGGATCACACGTGCGTCTGGGCCATTATCTATGTCCACACGTGCGGTACTTTTCTGGTTCGTCTCTCTCCTCTCTTTCACCCCTCTTTCACTCCAAATCCCTAACCCTAACCCTAAATTACTCAAATCCCCAATTTTGTGTCATTTTTTCAACCTTAGGGTTCCCCGAATTGAAATCTGCGAACCCCTTGGATTGAGGAATTATTTATGAGCATGTGTGAATGAATTTACCCTCCTTTGATTCTTGTTTGGTCTATAAGTTTGATTGATCCAGCCCTAGCATGTGTAGGCCCGGATCTGCATAAGATTCACCTTAATTGAGTGTTTGAACTTTTGTGTGGGATGCAAAATTTTGTGTAATTGTGTCTGAACTAGTGTGATCTAAAGCCTGAAAATCTTGACATCATACTTGAATTTCATGTTCTGCATCAAATTTGGCATCAGAGCTTAGGGTTTTTGTAGAGGAATGCATTGCATGTTTAGGGTTTAGTTTATTTGTGTCCATTATGGATCAAGTATCATCATATAGAGCTGTTTAGAGGTCCATAATTTCTGATATAGGCTGCTGAATTTTTTGCTATCAGAAAATCCGCATCTCTTTGCTGAATTTTCTGTTGACAGATTTTATTTTATTTTATTGGGCAAATAGGTTGCTGAAAATTTAGTATTGTGTCATTTTCTCCATATAGAGTCATATAAGAGCATTAAGCCCTATCTAGGCACATATAGTCGTAGTAGAGTTAGTAGTTGTATGCTCACACGTACAGGTCGTGGTTTTAGCTTGCACCCTATATTAAACATGGAGCAATTGCAAGAGTCGATGAACAAGCTGACCCAGTAGTTTGGGTCTTTGGATAGGCACTTGGAACAACATATGGACTACCGCTTTGAACAGCTTGATGTGCGCATTACACAACTAGAGACCTCCGCCAGTGCAAACCCCACCATTAGGGAAGATGCCCAATCTCATGCAAGGTAGTCAGGAGGATAGACCAAGGAATGAAGGTGGCCAAGGAATCGGTTATGGGCGCGCACCCGTGCACCCACCCTGTGAGGGACATCAAAATCACTATGGCCCCGATGCGCAACTTATCAAAGGAGTGAGAGTAGATGTTGAGACTCAAATATTGTAAAATTTTTCCCATTTATTTCTTGGTTTTATGAACCTAAATCATCTTAATATTCTATTTTACTTATGCATGTGTTGCAAGGTAAATTTAAGTGCTTGGATTGAAAAAAAGTGCTAAAAAGCATGGATTTGATGCTCAAGATTTACCAAGAAAATGGATGGATCTTAGGAGACCAAGATTGAAGCATTCATATGCCAAATATTCAAGAAAATCAAGTGACAAATGAAGAGAATCAACGATTTGAAGTGAAGAATCTTGAAATCGTCCTGAAAAAGTATATTTTGAAGCTGTGAAGTTTATTTTGAAAAACTGCGCATCGGGAAGTCTGTTTTAAACGAACTAAGCAGCGAGAAGTCTATTTTGAAAAAATACGTATATTTGATGAGGTTTCTAGGATTTTCAACTTTGTACGAAAATTGGAGTTCCCTACTTATAAATAGGGCTTACTAGGGCATTCCTAAACATCATTCAAGGCATCTCAAAGCAAAATTTAGGGTTTTTAAAGAGTTTTTAGTTTTATTAAAGCTTTTAAGCTGTTCTTTTTATTTTAGATCTTTTTTATTTGCATTTTCTTTCTTGTTACTTTTATTTTTGCAATTTAATTATGTTTTTTTAAGTTCCTTCTAGCCCAAGCTAGACGGGAAGCACATGGGTTTAATATTTCTTTAAGATTATGATGATTGATTGTTTTAATGATGAGAAGAATGGTGTATGCGTGTTGTCTATTATTTAAGTTTTGTTTTTTTATTCTCATGTGAGATCCATATGTTTCCATCATATGAGATCCATATTGATGGATAGGCTTAGCCTAGATCAATCAGATTTCCTAGATAGGAGAGGTTCTCAACCTGTTATATTTCTTTAATATTCATTATCCTATAGATATTGAATACTTAAAATCACTGACGCTTGAGAACATATGTCAATGATGTAAATCCATGATTTTCTAATATTTTATATCACTTTTTAAAATATTTAAACCGTCTTATTTTCCAACTAGGCTGAGCAATCCAAGTCATCATGATTTTGGAACATTAACCTATGTGTGGAACTTTGAAGCTTGGGTGTTATTTTATTCAATTGAATTACATCCATTCCAAAATTCCAAAATCAAATCATTAGTTTAATTTTTATTACTTAGTTTGTTTTGCATTTGATTTTTTCCTTCTCACAAATCATCTCCCTGTGGGATCGACCCCGTATTCACGGGATACTACTTATGAACCTCTACACTTGGAGGCAAGCAATCAATAGATGCCCCACGTTTGATGGCCACTTGGACTCTAAAGCTTTTCAAGATTAATTGGCAGACATGGACCACTTTGTTTAGTGGTACGACATATACAGCCTTGTGGCTAGAGAGTGCACCAGAGGCTAGCGTAGGGTTACCCACTGAGGTCATTCTAGTAGTAGATGAGTTTCGTGATATCTTTCCTGATGAGCTACCGGATGAGTTTCCCCCTATGAGAGATATACAACACACTAGGACGTGGGACACCGTACTATCTATAGCCGAGTTTGCATTTAATAGTTCTGTTAATAGATCCACAGGTCCAAGTCCTTTTGAAACCGTTACTGATTATAAACCTAGGAAACCTATTGATCTTGTCACTATGTCATTGTCCCATAAGCCATTAGAGTCTACAGAGTCTTCTGTGCATCACATTCATTCATGGCATCAAGAAATCAGGCAAAAGATCATGACTAGTAATGAACATTACACACTTTCTGCAAACCAACATAAACATTTCAAGGAATTCAATGCAAGGGACCGTGATGATCCGCATCAGGCCAGAGTGGTACCCTCAGGGAGCCGTTCATAAATTACACGCGGGTAGCGCTGGACCATTCAAAATTATAAAACGAAACGGTCTTAATGAGTATGTGGTAAATCTTCCACCCTCCATGGGAATTAGTTTCACATTCAATGTGGAGGATCTAGTTGCATTTTAGGGGGCCACTGATGCATTTTTCAGCCTTTCACCCAACCATCCTGATTCCCCAGACTTTTCCCTTGATCCATGACCCTCTCCCAACCCATCTTCTCAGCCTCTACCTCTCATACCTACCATTTCTGACCCATCGTCTCAGCCTCTACCTTCCATACATGCCCTTCCGGACCCATTTTCTCAGCTTCTACCTCTTATACCTACCCTTCCCATACCCAGAGAGAAGATAGAGGATATTCTGGACCATCAAATAATATCTACGTCTAACAGCGGATTTCAGGAGTACCTAGTTAAGTGGCAGTCAAGTCCAGCTTCAAACAGTACGTGACTCACTGAGGAGGAGCTTCAGAGACTTGATCCTGACATCTTAGAACAGTTCAAGAGTTTCGTTTCGCCAGTGACAAAATCTTCGCAGCCGGGGAGAACTGATAGGGACATCCCGCGCGCACGCACACCCCCTACACACGTACGTAAGGAGGAGGGCCCCATCATCGATCTGGATCAATGACGACGTCCAAGGAGGGCCTCGTAGTTAGAGGACTACGTTTTGGTTCATTTGAGTGGACCCGATAGTCATGTGAATCCAACCATGGGTTCTCATGATCGTGGCCCACTATTCTAATTGATCTAGTACTTTGAGTTTTGCTTATTATTGTTATTAAGAATATCATGGACGGTTTATATTACTTTGATTAGTTGTTATTTTTTATTACTTTGTCTCCAAGTAATAAGTTGCATACATGGCGCTAGTTTTGGGGGAAAGGGTTTTATTATAAATAGGCACCCCTTGTAATCTTTTTTTTCTTAATAAAGATTAATAAACTTGTTGCGTTTTCCTGCTTCTTTAAAATTTTGAGCTGTGGAGATTCAATTGGGTGCGAAACCCTTCCTTCCTCGAAGGGCTGACTACCGTGGTGCGAAGCCACACCTATCCCGATTCGCCGCCACCTTCTTTCATCTATATTTCTCCTCCTACAAGCATTCCGTCTGCAAATCCATCAATATTTGCAGGCGTTTCTCCATCTACAACAGATTTCTAGAATTTGGCCCTGTAGAAGGGCTGAAACTTCAAGGGAGCACCACGCACAAACGTGCATCAAATCGAGCTGAGATTTGGGAGTTTTGGAGTCCATCCCTAGCCAACCAGGGCCAAGGTGGCTTTTTTCTGAATGGTGGGCCCCACACACGTGCAGCCAGGATCACACGTGCGTCTGGGCCATTATCAATGTCCACACGTGCGGTACTTTTCTGGTTCGTCTCTCTCCTCTCTTTCACCCCTCTTTCGCTCCAAATCCCTTACCCTAACCCTAATTACTCAAATCCCCAATTTTGTGCCCTTTTTTCAACCTTAGGGTTCCCCAAATTGAAATTTGTAAACGCCTTGGATTGGAGAATTATTTTTGTGCATGTGTGGATGAATTTACCCTCCTTTGATTCTTGTTTGGTCTATAATTTTGATTGATCCGGCCCTAGCATGTGTAAACCTGGATCCGCATAAGATTCCCCTTGATTGAGTGTTTGAACTTTTGTGTGGGATGTGGAATTTTGTGTAATTGTGTCTCAACTAGTGTGATCTAAAGTCGGAAAATCTTACACAATATACTTGAATTTCATGTCCTGCATCACAACCACTAACCCACTCGCATCACAGATCAAGAGATCGGACGTAGTGGTTGCAGCCATTACGCATTACAGGGCTGTAATGGTGGGTTTCTAAAAAACAGTTGACTAACGGCCGTAATGGTCCAGAGACCACAACGGCTATAAACTGCTGACTTTTATATATATATAATCCTCCATTTTTCACTCGAATCTTCCCTTTGTTTCTCTTCTTCTTTTTTTTTTCTAATTCCTAAAGTGTTTCTAAGCCAAATCCGACTAATCTTTGTGCCATCATTGACAACTAAACTTGAAATCTAGAAAGATTTGACGGATCAAAACTCAAGTGGGCCGTTTTAAGGATTCTCAAAAATTGAGGTTATTATCCTCTTCTTTTTTTTCAGAATTTGTTGTTGGAAATGATGAAATCAAATGGGAAAACACCAAATTGATATAATCTTGCTAATTTATTTTTTTAATCGATTTAGTGTTTTTTTAATTGTTTCCAAAAAATACACTGTTTCATGAGATATATATATATATATATATATATATATATATATATATATATGTTTGTAATGCATATAGAACAGTTGAATCTACAATAACATGCAATACATCAGTTTTTGTGATGCATTTTCCTAATTTTTTAAATTTCTTTTTTGTAATTTCGGATGTATTTATCATGAGTATTGAAAAATGCAAAAAATTATAATAATAGTAGTTTTTTTTTTTTTAATTCGACATTTGATGGTTGGATCTTCAATAATATGCAATAAATTAGTTTTTGTAATGCATTTTTTTCTTCCTTTTTTTTTTGTTTTTTTTTTTTTTCTATCTTCTAATTTGATGCGTGATAGTTTTAATGCATGTAAAAATGTTGAATCTTCAATAACATGCAATAGATCAGTTTTTGTAATGCATTTTCCTATTTTTAAATTATTTTTTTTTGTAATTTTGGATGTATTTATCATGATTATTGAAAGATACGAAAAACAATATTAAAAGTAGGTTTGCTTTTTTCCAATTCGATGCTTGATGGTTGCAATGCACATGGAATGGTTGAATCTTCAATAACATGCAACAAATCGGTTTTCATAATGAATTTTCATTTTTTTTATTTTTTAGTATTTGTAATTTCATATGTATTTATCATGATTATTGAAAAATCCAAAAACAAAAATTATGAGTTTTTTATTTATTTATTTTTTATGCTTGATGGTTGCGATGCATGTAGAATTGTTGAATATTCAATAACATGCGATAGATTAGCTTTTGTAATGCATTTCCTTTCTTCTTCTTCTTCTTCTTCTTTTCTTTTTCTTTTTTTTTTTTTCTTGTAATTTTGGATATATTTAGCATGACTATTAGACCATTACGGGACTATTATGGCCTTTATAGGGGATGTAACGTGCTGTTAACAGCAATTACAGGTCATTTTTTCCATAACGGCTGTTACGGCCGTTACAACCCCGTAACGTGTAACGGTTGCCACCATTACCTTTACGTAACAGCCTTTACGGCACACCATGATTAGGGCCTTTTCAGCCCTTTCTATCATTTCATCTTCACACATTGACAAGGGAAGGGGGGCTTTAGAGACTTTTGAACTTCGGGGATTTCGAGCTATATTTTTCAATTTCTTAGTGACCTGTAGTCATAATCAACTGTTGGTTTTTTCTTAACTTCTACTTTTTTGTTGATATTTTAGTAGTTTTGGGTTTTGGTGGTGCACTTTACGGTAGTGGTGCATGTTGTGTTGTTGGTGTTTATTGAGATATATATGTAATAGTGAACTCTGTGAGTGTTTTGTTTGCTCTTCTGGAGTACCAAATGTACATATTTATAAATAATACGAGGCTTGTGTAGACGAGAACACACAACCCATTGCCCTAACCATCCTTTTCCTCTTCTCTCTTTCTACACCTTCCCTTCCACTCTTCCTATTGATTTCTTCTCAAACCTAACTCAACTTGGTACGAGAGCTTGGATTCAGCTTGTCCTTTTGCTCATAGCTGTCGCATCTTGCTGACGCTTCCATATGGTTGACGTTAATGTTTGTACTATCCGTACAACCATGTAGCAAATGAAGTGTATGGTTTGGTAGATCTTAATTTTAAAAGGATTGTGGTGATTTTTATGGAATTTGTTTAGCAAGATTAAGGTGAGTTTCGAAGCCCCCGAGGTATTTTTTGGAAATAACCCATTTTGAGTTTTTCTGAGATTTCTTTCAATCAAATGTGTTTTTCTGATGAGGATCAAAAGGGGGTTGGTCGGTTTGGCTGTTATTAAAGTTGTTTGCATGGGGAGTGGTTTTTCCATGGTTTTTGGGGAAGAGTGGGGTATAGTTATTACGTTTTCCCCCCTTTTTATGTGAGCTTAGTTGGGGGCTGGTGTCCAATATTGATGCAGGACATGAAATTAAATATGACATGTAAGATTTCAAGCATTAGATCATACCAATTTTAAACAATCACAAAATTTCACGTCTCACATACGATCAAACATTCAATAAGAGAAATCTATGGGGGTTCAAGTCTACACACGTTAGGGCTAGATCAAATAAAATTATAAACTAAATAATGCCCAAAGGAGTGTAGGTTCATCCACTCTTACAATGGATTGTTCCCCAATTCAAGAGATTCACCATGTTTCAATTTGAGGAAAGTCTAGAGTTTGCAAAAATTGGAAAACTTGGAATTTGGGATTATCTAGGGTTAGTGTTAAGGATTTAAGACGAGAGAAGAGTGAGGGAAGAGAGAAGAACCTAAGACAGTCCACACGTGTGGACAACAACCCAGCTCAGACGCACATGCATGGGTTCCTGTTCGCATGTGTGGGGCCCACAAAACTGAAAACGGCCAGCTAGGGGTTGGTCGGCCAAGGGAGGTCCACCCTCACGCCAAGTTTCATATCAATCCGTGGTCCGGTGTGTGCGTGGTGCTCCACCAAAGTTTCAGCCCCCTGGCGGGCCAGAATTTGAAAATCTACTGTAAATGAGAATTTGAGTGCAAAGAAAAGATAAATCTGAAGATGGGAAAGTTGTGGGAGATGATGGATGTGAGGTGTAGGAGGTGGGGACGATTTGTGATGGTTGTGGCTTCGCGCCACAGTAGTTAGCCCTTCGAGGAAGGGAGGGTTTTGTACCCAATTAGCTTCTTCAACTCCGAGGACTAGAGAAGAAAAAATGCAAAATTTTATTCATAAACTTCAATGAAAAAAAACCTACATAAGGTTGCCTATTTATAAGAAAATCCTAAACTCTAAAAGTCGCACCATGTGCGCACACAATTACTTAGAGACAAAGTAACAAAAATAACAACTAATCAACGCAATCAAAACCGTTCATGATGTTTCTAATAACGATAATAACAAAAACTCAAAAATCCTATATCATCTAGGGTAGTGGGTCATGATCATGAGATCCAATGGTGGAATCCCTATGATGATCGGGTCCACTCTAATGCTCCATAGCACAGTCCCCCTAACTAAAAGGTCCTCCATAGATGAAGTCGTTGATCCAGATCGATAGTAGGGCCTTCCTCCTTGAGTACGTGCGTATGGTGGGGGGCGTGTGCGTGCGCATGATGTCCTCATCAAATACTCTTTTAGGTGTGGTTCTGTCTAAGTTTTTGGGTTTGGTATGTGGAGGTTCTGATTTTCAAGCCTTGGGTTGTCAGCTATACGCTAAAAGTTGGGTGTATGTACCACTTTGGTGTGATTTGGATTCCTCTTGTGGTTCATATATGCCCGGTCCTTTTGCATCTTTTCTTTTGACCAAGTACGGAAGATAAGCTTTCTACTAAGGCCCATATAAGGCCTTCCAATGCTCACACATTATTGATCCCAACTGTCAAGTTAAATGAGAACAATTACTTACATTGGGCCCAATCCATCAAGCTCTTCTTGGGAGGATCTCCAGATTCAACCGATGAAGGATTTAAAACCTGACTAAAGAAAATTACTAGGTCATGGCTTGGCTTCTAAACAATATAGAGAGCACCATTAGCAATTATGCTGTGTTTTTAACGTTGGCTAAGAAGATATGGGATATTATCCAAGGCATGTATTTTGATGATCATAATATATCTAGGATGTACAAGTTGATTTCAAACATGTCTTAAGTTTCAACAAGAATCTAAAAGCTTGAAGGAGTACTTTACTGTTTTACGTGGTATGTGGGATGAGCTGGATATGTATCATCCTCTCCCATCTCATTGTAGTCAAGATCGTGAACTCATCCGACAACATTGTGAGGAGACTCGGATCATGTAGTTTCTCTCTGGACTCAATTCAGAATATCAAAGTACCTATCGCTAGATCCTAGTTATGGAGCCCTTCTCCTCTTTGTCAATTGTCTACTCTCTTGTTCAAAGAGTTACTAACCCGTCATCAGCTATACCTGTCACTCATGTTGATGATAGATCTGCCTTCATAGCTGGTAATCATCTTTCAAGCTCTACTTCTCAAGCTTCAAGTTCAACCCGTGCTCCTAGTTATGGCAATAGATCCAGAGGTCGAGTCCATGATAGAGGCGGTTGTGGTAACTATATTTTTTATGGTCGTCGACGTGGTTGTGATGGATCTTCCCATAGTTACTTTCATTACAGTGGCACTAACCATACAATTGATCAATGCTAGGATATTGTTAGTTGCCCTTCATGGGCAGGTGCCTATTTGGCTGGTGTCATGTCATCTACTTCTGGGAAATCTCATCAAGAACCTTTAGCATTGCCTCACGAGGTGCCAGCTTCAAGTGATTCAGTTACCATCTCTTGAGAAACATACGATGCCTTGATGCACCGCCACTAATGTGACCCGATCTCTTCTTCCACTGCACTCCATGTTTCCTCATCTCCCTCTTGGGTAATCAACTCTAGAGCTACATTTCACATGACTGGTAAACTTCATCTGTTCCAATCTTATCAACCTACTAGTCAATCTAGTTCTATTACAGTTGTTGATGGCAATTACTCTCCCATATCTGGGATTAGATCCATTAACCTTTCCCCTACTATGCAACTATTTTTTGTTCTTCATGTTCCTTCCTTTCCATTGAATCCATTGTTTATTAGTTCTCTTACTAAATCATTGCACTATTCCATAACATTTTTTGTTCTTATTGTGTATTTTAAGATCTCCAAACTAAGTGGACGATTGGTGGGGCAATGAACAGGCGGTATTTACTTCCTCGATGATACCTCCGTTAGTCCTATTGGTGCTTTGTCATTAGATAGGGATTTTGTGTCTAGATGGCATTGCTGTTTAGGGCATCGATCTTTGTCAAGACCGAGACTCATTTTCCCTTCTATTTCTACTCTTAAAGCCTTATACTGTGATGCCTGTGAGTTTTATAAGCATCATAAAACTATTTCCTCCTAAGCTCAATTGCAAGCAAATCTAAACCCTTTGAATTGATTCTCTGATGTTTGGGGCCCTAGGTGTGTTGACTCTGTTCTAGGTTACAAATACTTCGTCTCTTTCATCAATGATCATTCTTGCATGACATGAATTTATCTAATGAAATTCAAACATGACGTTTTGATATGTTCAAGGCCTTTTACAATGAAGTTGTTAATCAATTTCAATACTCAATTAAAGTTCTTCGCTCTGACAATAGGGGTGAATATATGTCGAAAGCTTTCTTGACATTTTTGCAGGATCGTGGTACTTTGTCTTAGACTTCTTGTCCAATGACCCTTAACAAAATGGAGTCGCTGAAAAGAAGAATTGTCATCTTCTCGAAGTTACACATGCGCTCCTCAGTATGAGTACTCTGAAAAGTTTTTGGGATTATGCTTTACTTACCATTGTCTTTCTTATTAGTTGCATTCCTCCTAGGATTTTACACAATAAATCTTCCTTTGAACTTTTACATCCTCATGATAACGCTTTTCCCTCGTCTCCTAGAGTTTATGGTTGTACATGTTTTGTTTATAAACTTGATGGCGGTAATGACAAGTTAAATCCTCGATCTGAAAAATGTGGCCTTCTAGGATATTTGTGATCCCAAAAGGGGTACAACAGTTATAACCCCCTAACTCGTAAGAAGTATGCGTCAGTGGATGTTACTTTCTTTGAGGATGTTCCCTACTTCTCATCTAAAGAGCATTCGTTACACCATCATCTTACCAATTAAGGGGAGACTGTTAAATCCACGTATACCGCTTCCAGTTCTCTCTTAATGAAGACTCACATCCTTCCGAACTTGTCAAGCCATTACTTGTGTACTAGAGAAAAAAAAAAAAAAAATCCCACCAATCATCCTTCCATCATTCCATCCACTTCCGATGGAGATCCAAGTACTATCCCTTCATCTTTTGATAATCTCCCTATTGCTTTACGTAAATCTAATTGCTCATGCACTTGTCATCCTATCCATCATTATGTTTCCTTTCAATGTTTGACTCCTACATTCAAGGCCTTTACTACCTCGGTCTCCTCTTCATCAATTCCTCGCACTCTCAAGGAGGCCCTCAGTAGTCCTGACCAGAGGAAAGCTATGATGGAAGAAATGCAAGCTCTTGAAAAGAATGATACATGGGAGTTGGTTCCCTTTAACTAAGGGTAAGCAGACAGTTGGGTGTTGATGGGTTTATACTATTAAGTATCTTCCAGATGGATCAATTGACCTGTATAAAGCTCGATTAGTCGCTAAAGGCTACACTCAAACTTATGGTGTAGAGTACTTCAAGACCTTCTCCCTTGTGGCCAAGCTTAATTTAGTTCGTGTGATCATCTCATTAGCTTCAAATCTATCTTGGTTGTTACTCCAGCTAGATGTGAAGAACGCATTTCTTCATTGTGACCTTACTAAGTGTATATGGATCAGCCACCCGACTTCTCCCTAACCAGCGGCTCACATTGGGTTCGTCGCCTCAAGAAGGCTATCTATGGTCTTAAGCAATCACCCCAGGCCTGGTTTGACGAGTTTATTCATGCGTTATTGGACTTCGGCTTTATTCACAGCCATCTGTCATCATACTACGGGAATTATGGTTTCATTGGTCTGTGTAGATGATATTGTATTAGCCAGTGATGATGCCAAGCGCATTACTCCTCTCAAATCCTTTCTTCAAGCGCGATTTGCTATTAAATATTTGGGTACACTCCACTACTTTCTTGGTATTGAAGTGGCTAGATCCAAGTCTGGAATTGTTCTATTGCACAAATATGCCATTAATCTCGTCTGAGATTGGCATGCTTGGGTGTCGTCGACCTGCTGCCACTCCTATGGATGTTGCTCAAAAATTTAGTCTTGATGATGGCGAACTCATGTATGATCCTAGCATATATCGTCACTTACGCCTCATTTATTTGACAATTACACGGCTTGACCTTTCATTTGCGATAGGCATCATCAGTCAATACATGCATGCACCTCATACAACCCATCTTTCTGTTGTGTATCGGATCCTCTATTATCTTAAATTAGCTCCCCATCAAGGCGCGACATGGTCATCTTTATCTCTCTAGTTACTCTGATGCTGACTATGTCGGCAATCTTCTTGATCGCCAATCTACATCTAACTATTGCACCTATGTGGGTGGTAATCTAGTTATTTGGAAGAGTAAAAAGTGGTTTGTGGTTGCTCGGTCCACTGCAAAAGTTGAATATAGAGCAATGGCCCATGTGACGTGCGAACTTATGTAACTTAGCACCTTGTTACAAGAGTTTGGTTTTCCTCCTGGTCAGATTCATTTGTATTGTGACAATCAAACTGCTATTCATATTGTCAACAATCAAGTGTTTCATGTGCGCACCAAACATATTGAGATGGACTGTCACTTCATTCGTGAAAAGGTGGTTGCTAAAGAAATCGCAACTCCATTCAATTGTTCTAGGGAGCAACTAGCTGATATGTTCACCAAATCTGTTGCTCAAGATCCCTTGCATCATCTAGTGAACAAGTTGGGCATGATTGATATCTATGCTCCAACTTGAGGGGGAGTGTGTGTGTGTGTGTGTGTGTGTGTGAAACTGTGGACTGTGTATATATGTTTTGTTTTCTCCTCTAGAGTACCATATGTACATATTTATAAATAATATGAGGGTTTTGTAAAGGAAAACACACAACCCATTGCCCTAACTCTCCTTTTCTTCTTTTCTCTCTTTCTACACATTCTCTTCCATTCTTCCTACTAATTTCTTCTCAAACCTAACTCAACTAATTTCTTCTCAAACCTATCTCAACTATGTTGTGGTAGGAGAGTTTTGGTGTGGTAGTGGGTGTTGTGGTGGATTTTTTAGGATGTTAGTGGATTTTGGGTGTTTTTGTTGGCTTGATGCATCTTTTAGCAAGGTGGATTTTTTATTTTTTATTTTGTGTATTGTTAGAAAATAGCACATCATGCAAAGTGTAGTGAAGAAGACGAGCACTGTGCTTCCATAAACCTGAACAGCAAACCATTCTTTGTTGTAAATATTGCTGTGATCGTATTATTGTGGTATCTTTCTTATGAAACACCATCTTGCAAAAACAAGGAAAAACATGGGCTTAATCAATTGAAAGAAGTGGTTTTGGCAAAGTTTAAAATGGTTTTAGAAGGAAAAATAAAGGGATATGTACAAAGAGTGAAGCTTTTCAGAAGCTAGGAGAGCAGATTACTTTTACAATAATAGGGCCCCCAAAAGGGAATCATTAAAGTAGGAAATTAAAGGAATGAGAGGGAAGGACCCATGGACAATTATGTAACACAAAATGATGGTGACGGCAAAAACAAGTTACATATGCAGTGTGAAAGAAAGATGATAAGACCAATGTGTGCCAAGACATTACTTGGTTTCTATATGAGAATGGACTGACATTAGTCAGCGTCGTCATCGAAGCCTTATCCCAACTAATTAGGCCTGGCTACATGAATCATGCTCTGCCATTCCACTCAAGCAAGGACTATACCCTCGGTTAAACCATCAGTCATCAAGTCTTTTCTTACTGCCTCCATCTATATCCTTTGGGGCCTTCCCCTTGCCCTTCTAGAGCCTTCAACTTAAACCAACTCACTCTAACCAGCACAATTCTTGGTCTCCATTTACTGTAGCTAGTAGTTACAAGATCCCTCTTTAACACCCATTTGGAAGTCCATAGCTAATGTTGGGCCTAGTCGAAAGCTTCCATCCTATCATGGAATCCATAACACTTTTCTTAAGGTGGACATCCAAAATGTCAAACGATGCTTGACAATATAAGAAATGTTGGGAGAAGAAAATGGTACACCATAATATGTCTAATGGTCGGATATTGGAAAATTCTCCCACATCAACTCATAAGTTAATCAACCATGATGACCTATTTTTTTTTAGCACAAATGTGTCGAAGGTCAGAAGATTTGCCTACACATAGGGATTTCACTTGTCCAACTTTCGCATAGCTTTTCACTTACTCGGCAACTCTCACAAGTCAAAAGGAACACGTCCAAGTCATACCATTTTTATTCTATTGCAGAAAACCAACATAATCAAGTAAACCTTGTTGAATCACGAATCGATGAGGATACCAATTCAAAAGATTTCCACAAATCAACTATGACCCACCAGTTACTTCAGCGTCAAGAAAAAGGTGGGGCCCAGGTGTCGTTTGTACGCCATTCAACCCCGATGTGGATCGCCTACTGACGCTGCCAGTAGCCAGTAGCTACTGGACAGTGCTCTATGGGGCCCACCATAATGTATATGTTTTATCCACACTGTCCATTCATTTTTTTTGCAGATCATTTTCAGGCATGAACCCAAAAATGAAGCAGATCCGAATCTCAAGTGGACCACACCACAAGAACCAATGGTGATTTAACGCCCACCACTAAAATCTTCCTAGGGGCCACAAGTTTTGGATGAAGCTGATATTTGTGATTTCCATCATCCAGATCCATGTGACCTAATCAATAGCTTGGATGGAAAATAAACAAAATTGTGGGCCCTAGGAAGTTTTTAATGGTGGGCGTTCAATCACCACTGTTTTCATGTGGTGTGGTCCACCTGAGAGTTGTATCTGCCTCATTTTTGGGCTTGCCCCTAAAATAATTATCCAAAGTTGATGGACAGCATGGATAAAACACATACGTGATGAGGCCCATAGAGCACCGTCCAGTAGCCACCTCACTATTGGTGATTTAATGACCTAATCAATAGTTTGGATGGAAAATAAACAATATTGTGGACCCTAGGAAGTTTTTAATGGTGGGCGTTCAATCACCACTGTTTTCATGTGGTGTGGTCCACCTGAGAGTTGTATCTGCCTCATTTTTAGGCTTGCCCCTAAAATAATTATCCAAAGTTGATGGACAGCATGGATAAAACACATACGTGATGAGGCCCATAGAGCACCGTCCAGTAGCCACCTCACTATTGGCAATCCCCCCCCGCGGTAATAAATAAATAAAAACCCAAGCCCAGAAAAGGAATATAAATCAGCACCAGCATGTTAGAAATTGTGGGAAAAGAAAAAAGGCAAAGGAATATCAATCAAGAATGTTGGCTAACCAGTGAAAAACTTTGGTTGCAGAGAAAAGCATGTGAAATACCTAACCTGAAATGCCAGAACTGTCTATGTGACACTGGAAAATATAAACAAATGAGGTTGTGTAAGTTTTGGGACTGAAAAGTAAGAGTCACGTGATCCTTGACCATGGTATTCAAAAACAGTTACATTACAGCCATCACGGTCATTATGTAACAGTAACAATGGTGCCCATTACTTAATTCAGGTCCATAACACCCACTTCGAGAAAACAAAAGACCCATAATGGGCATATAACGGCCATTTCAGGCCCGGCCCCGTAAGGGGCCAATACTTTTTTCCTTTAAAAAAAATTCAACTACTACAGAGCCATAACGGCCATTATGGCCTGTATCATGATGGCCATAAGGCTGGCTGTTACAGCCACCTTTACCATTATCAAATATCTTGTCCTCAACCCACACATATGCATAGTATCTCCAGGTCCTTGGTCATACAAAGGGGCCCATAGTTTGGTGATCCGGATAGTTGATTTGAAGGAGCCTGAAAATAAACAGTTAAGAAGAAATACCGCAAGGGACCATGTTCCACTCAAAACGGCCTAAGATTTGAAAACTAGAATAGGATTTCCAATCTGTGACATTTTCAGGGATGCACCATCCATGATGAGCATCGGATCAACTGTCTGGATTACAAAACCATAGACCCCACTAGTACAAAATAAAAAGCCAAGGATAATTTGCATATCCTTAGGTTGAGGTTCATATAGTTCCTCATCACAGGTTGCTTGGTTCAAATTTCTTACCTGGCTGCTTGTTCTGAGAAACTCCTGCCTGGTTGTCTCTGTCGGAGTACATGCAGATCTCCACCTGGACAATACTCCATAACTAAGCATGACAGTCTATCAGTCGTGAAATGAGTGAACAAGGTCGGAAGGAAAGGATGATCCAGCATTTGCAGTATCTCTCTTTCTGTTTGAGCCCTCAGAGTTTTCTTTCTGCTTGCCAAGAAATCAGTATCCATGATCTTCAATGCAAATAGACAGCTTGAACCCGTTAGCTCAGCAAGATAAACAGTCCCAATATCACCACAGCCAAGCCTCTTCAGCAGCTTGAAGTGCTTCAACCCTAAGCTTCCATGCTGCATCTCGACATGACGTATGGCTTCCCATCTCAAATCTTTTGACATGTGGGGCCTATTTCCATTACAAATAGTGCTGCTCAGATTGCTCTCGTCGCTGATGCTAGTGCTGCTGCTGTAGTCACCAATACTACTTTTTGAGCTCTGGGACCACTCCCCCTTTTCTTTTGTTCTTGTGCTTTCACTCATCTTCGCACCAACTGTACTGTCTCCATTACAGCTATTTGAACAACAATCAGGCTTATTTATAAAAGAGTGCATGTTCCTTGATCTTCCTTCAATGTTATTACTTTCACTGCTGGATTCTAGCCTTGCATTCTTTTGATTACTGTCCTTCTGGTAATCCAATCTGCTAGTACCAGGGCCCACAGCAACCCTGTCAATGTCAGAAGACATATTTGAACTGCCAGACACTGAAGTTGAATCCTGGTTTCCTTTTTTCTTAGTGCTCCTAGAGGTCAGTTTGATTGCACGCGGACTTGCACCCAAATTGCTCACTTCTGAACCAGTATTTGAGCTAGACACAGATGATTTAGAAATCATCTTTCCTTTCATCCCGGGCCCCACAGTCGATGCTTTGTATGCAACATCTGATGAGGCATAAGCAATTACATCTTGGGAAGATGTTTTAGTCTTTGTCACCTTCGATGTGGTTGCAGCTACACAAGGGGGAGAAGAAATGGCACTTTGATCTGATGAATCCACCTTGGGCAATTTCAAGGGTTTGGCTATCTTTTCCGAGGAATTTAGGGTGCCTTTTTCAGCCACAATGGATATCTCCAATGAACTCTCCTCTTCATTGACTTGGTTTTCTT